>OZ005696.1:8238979-9438979 GCA_963930775.1 Cliona cf. orientalis
AAACCTTGTTTGTGTACTTTTTGCCACTGCCATCCCTACTTCATCCTTCAATTGTTTTTTATACTTGTAGTATTATAGGCCGTTTAGGTGCCCCATAGATGCCTACCATTCCAGTACATGTGTGTACATGTCCACAATCTCTAAGCCTGTGCATATGCTTTATCTGGCTTTAACTCTAGTCGTCCCATATATACATGTATGTGGGTTTATGGGTTTGCACGGCCCTCGAGCTCACAATATTAACTACATTTGGCGGGAGCCTGGCTGGCGCACGGCCCGTCACGTGATGTGCGCCCCACAGATGCAGATGGGGTGGCGGCGCCATGCAGTGTTGGCGCCGCGCAGATCACGTGACTGTATGGTTTCCCCCTATGGTTTTGGGGGACAAGATATGAGGGGCCCCCATTGGCGATAGGTAAGGGGGGTTCACATGCCAGCCCAGGCTATCACATCCTAAGATGGAAACAAACTAGCTTATCGACCCATGTGGCGTGAGGGAGGATGGTGGGACAGCGAAAAACTCTTGGCAACGATCGCTCGTGCTTGACGCTAACTGGCTGCAGAACTGACTCTTTCCTGCGCGCGCAGCCACGTGGTGACATTGGCGAGCGCGCCGCCCCCGGGGACAATAGGGCCGGCCGTACCGGCCCTCCCACGCGCAATGCGCCCCTTGCGCGCGCGTGCGCGCCAGACTCCCGCCGTTAACTACGTTTAACTACCTTAAACTACATTTGAAGCATTAGATTTAGGGGCAAGTTTTTTTTTGGGGGGGGGGGGGGGAGAGTAGGAGGCGAGGTCCTAATGAGCTAGACATGTCCCATATGATGTTACCAGGACGTCTCCAAGCCAAGGCTACATTATTATCTGTGCATTTATACTGGCTTTGTGAAGCTAAAAAGTAGGGGGGAGGTCCCAGCTAGTAAAACACTGAGGTCACTTTTACCCCCAACTATGGTATTCTCGGTAATGGACAGCTAGGTACTTTGTTCCACTTGTCCCAAGTCTTGATTTATGGAAGAGTTCCTCTTTGATGACATGTTTACTTCTCCACTTAAGTGCTGCATTGAGTATGGCTGCAGGCTAAATATAACATAATATTATGCTAAATATAGAAAATGTGCATAGTTTAGCATATACCATTGCTTCCAATATTCTAAGTACATGTAGTAATGATGGGATCTTGAAAATACACATAAACGTACTCATCAATTCAAATAGTGCTACATGTACACCTGGGTGCATGTTGGATAGCATAAACTTACTTGCTCATAATATTTTGACTAGATATTCTACCATCCTAGTTGAATCTCAACAAATTAGCTTTCTTTTTAACTTTCCTTTTCACGAAATTGTGTATAAGGTGTTTAACAGTCCTTCCCCCCACTTTTCACCTCACCACTTCAATTTTCCAATACAAACAGGCATCAGGTGATGTGCCAAAAACTCAGCCTGTATCCCAGCAACAGAGCAACCCCAAGCCACAACCACAGCAGCCACAACAACAGCAGCAGCGAGTACCACCACAATCAGCGGCAGCTGCAGTACAAAGTGGAGCTCTGCCAAAGATCCCCGAACAGACAGAGAGACCGAGCACTGTGGAACTAGACCCGACAAAACAGCAGCTAAAGAGGACGACGACAACGGCCGTGGTAAACCCTGCTGCAGGCCACCACCACTCGGGGGGACGCCAACACCACCCTGGCCCCCTCCCCTCTACTGCCACCACTGCTACGCCAGCTGCACAGCATGCTACTACTACTAACAGTAACCAGAGCCAGAGCAGCACTGCCGAGATCCAGCAACAGCTAGCAAGGCAACAACAGCAACAGTTACAGCAGCAGGCTCATGCTTTAGCGACTACTCCCGGGCAAGGGCAGGGCGGCAGAGTTGCACAACAGCTGCAGCAACCCTCTGGTGTAGGAGCTATGCCAGTGGGAGGAGGTGCGGCAGAAATGCAGTCGCAGAGCAGGGTGAATGCCCACGTAGCGGCGACGAAAGGAGGGAGTGTGACGACGACGACACCAGTTGTCGGTCAAGTGGGAGGAGGTCAAAGGTTGAATGTCGGTGGTCTTCACGGAGCTCTAGGTATTCAGCCAACGCCGACTCAGACCCAAGGAGGGGGCGGAGGATTGCTGACAACGGCCACACCCACCTCCTCGATGCTGCCGAATTCACTTGGGAATACCGTGGGGCTAGGTACAGTTCCTGGTGGTGGCGGCAGTGGTCACATGATGTCACATGACCCAGGAGATGACTCCGTATTCTCTCCTGGAATTGTGGATGATGAGCGAATGAAGCTCCTAGAGAGGGTATGTCTATAATTCTCTAGTATTACTCGACACTTTCTGTGCATGTGTACCTTATAGCCAGAAAATTTGGTGGTTTCGCGGTCTATATAACAACCGCCAAATTAAAATCCACCAATATTTCCTGCTCGCATATAATATTATTATATGTATGGCAATCCCGCACCAAACCATCAAATTTAATGGCGATTTTGGGCTCAACTGCCAAATTTATTTCTCGCTAATTGATATTTCCGGCTATACGGTATTATAATCACTCTGTGTGTGTGTGTGTGCTGGGGGGGGGTGGTGAGGGAAAAATTAGGAGGTCTCCATTTCATGATTTGGAGTGAACATCTAAAATTATCCATATAGTCTTACAATGTCATCTGTTTTCATGCAGCCTTTCTTGTAATCAAACTGCATCTACACTCGTAGACATACGTAGATGATCATTTTCACCCGTTTTTGGTTTGTATTTGTTTACTTTAGGCTACTGAAGCTCTTCTATTGACCGAGGAAGAAGACACTCCCACTGCTAGTCCGACGGTGACCAGTGCTGCTGCCGTCCACCCCCCGTCTCAACCAGGGGGCGGAGCCATCCGGCCCCCCGTCCATCCCCCTCAAGCCCAGGCCACCGCTGCTCATCAGAGGTCGGCCCCTACTCCCACCTCACACAACCCCTCCACTCCAGCTGCTGCTACGGCCCCCGTGGCCCCCTTGAATTTTGGTGCGGCAGCCCCCTCACAGCCTTCTACAGTAGGGGATCAGGTAGCTTCTGCTCAACAGCAGCAACAACAGCAAGTAGCGGGAGGTGTGACGACACCGACAACCACACCCTCTCTGCCTCCGTACAAGCAGGAGGATTTGCACAAGTGGCTCTATAAGGACCCACAAGGAGAAATACAAGGTGGGTGGGTGTGCTCTGAGAGGGAAAGAGGGATAAGAAAGAGAAAGAAAACGAGAGCAATAGTTGAGGGGAATGAGAGAGAAAGAGAGATTTATACTTAATTTCTGTACTTATCCCATTATTCCTTTCACTTCAGGACCATTTTCTTGTGATGAGATGAAGCAGTGGTATGACGCTGGCTACTTTGTATTGGACCTCATGGTTTGCCGTGCTTGTGACACCATCATGCTGCCTCTTGGTAAGCCCAATGAAACCATAATTCCAATCATTCATTAATAACTGTACTTGATAGTTGGTCTTGATTTGTGTATTATTGGTGATGTGTTTCTCTTTTTTTCCCATGCCTGCTTCAGGTCAAGTGATTCGCACTTGGGGGCATGTGCCATTCACCAACACAGGTCAGCACCCTCCACCCATCCGCCCCGGAGAACCCTTCTGGCAGAGGATCTTTCAGACTCAGCAGGTATATAGTATGACATGATTCAACCTCAACTTTTTGAACTTTTTGAGCTTACACACTTTCTCTCTCCCCCCTCCCCCTCTCTCTCTTGCTCTCTTTTTCCCCCTTTCTCTGTCTCCCTCCCTCCCTCCCTCTATCTCTCCCTCCCTCCTTCCATAGCTAATGCTTCAACAGCAGATGCTCCTTCAACAGCAGCTGAAGCAGCAACAAGAAGTGCAGACCCAGGCTCAAGCACAAGCACAGCCTACCCAGACTCAACAGCAACAGCAGCAGCAAGCTAATGTAGCTGTAGCACAGGTGCAGCCAGGGAAACAGGAAGTGATGTCATCATCGGAAGCCACACCTACAACTAGTGGGAATCATGTTGCACCCCAGGCCACACCCACCACTGCTACCACAGCAACAGAGTCCATCTGGGGAGCAAAGAGAGCTCATGAGAACAATGGTGAGTCAGAAAAAAAAATACAGTATGCTAGAATACCGTAATGGTACATTTTTCTGGGCATGAAAAATTTATGCGAATCGATCAAAACGGGCCTCTTGAAAAATTTATGTGATTTTTATTTATGCGTTTAAACATTGCATGCATTGCAAACATATGGCGCGATAATATTTATGTAATACAAATTTATGCAACCGCCACTTGACTTGCATAATTCGCATAAATAACTCTTGCAGAAAATGTCCACTTTATGGTGCGTTTGTGACTAATATCCTTGTTTTGTTTGCAAAATTTAGACCTGAAATTGGAGCAGTGGCCGGACATCACAGGAGGTGGAGAATCCGTCTGGAAGACAACTGCCTCCACTCAACCAACGAAGGCTTCACTTGCTGCCACGATTGCGACTGCTCAGACAGGAAAACTCAGTGCGGCGATGTCCAATGAACCAACCATGGAGCAGCTACGCCAGGAGCAGGCCAGGAGGATGGCAATGGCCGCCGCTAGTGCTGCAGAAGAAGAGAGGAAAGCCAAGGAGCTGGAGGAGAAACAGAAACAGCAACAGCTGCAGCAACAGAGGGAGAGGGAGAGAGAAATGGAGGAGAGGAGGAGGAAGCAAGAAGAAGAGAGAGAAAGAGAGAGGTGAGATTTGTGCAACTGTGTGTATTACATGTACATTATCTATAATCCCCCCCCTCCCCCACAACAAATTTCTGGTCAGTACCTTATTATGATCCAGTCCAATACTTCCTTCCTATAAATGTATGATGGCATAATTCTCTTGGTGGTGAAATCCATCAATTGGCTTTTGTATCCAGTAGGCCATATTGCATCACCCTAAGCAAGCTGTAAATGCACAGTAGGACAGTACTGTGTTATCTAATTTTTTTGTGTGACTGTAGAAAGAGGCTTGAAGAGGAGCAGCGACAGAGGCAGCTGGCAGAGGAGGCCAGGAAGCGTGAAGCAGAGAAGAAGAGACAGGCTGAGCTGTTGGAGATGCAGAGGAGGAGGGAGGAAGATGCCCAGAGGCAAAGGGAGATGGAGCTCAGGCAAAGAGAAGGTGTGTCACGCTCTGTGTGTGTGTTGTGGGGGGGGGGGGGGGGGGGGGGAACAATAAAATTAAGTAATCTTGGAATATATATTGATGTTTAGCATATTTACAATTACAGCACAGGTATATGACGTATAATACTGTATAGCCGGAAAATTGGTGGGGAATTAAATTTGGCGGTTTGGTGGTCTATATTACAACCGCCAAATTAAAAATTTCCTACTCGCTGTATGGTGATCCCATGCCGAACCGCCAAATTTAAATCCCGCCAATATTTCCGGCTATATGGTATTATACATGTACATGTACCTTGTTTTGGTAAGAATAAAAATGATCTGGAATGACATTTATTTCTGTAGAAAAAACGCGACTCCAGCTACAGCAACAGCAGGCTGAGGAGCTGGAGAGACAGAAGAAGGCCGCGGCAGCGGCGGCAGCAGAGGAGAAGAGACTGCAGACAGAGAGAGAGCAACAGCAGCTTCGACTACGACAACAGCAACAGCAACAGCAACAGCAGCAGTCTCAAGCAGCTTGGTCACAGGTTGGAGGGGGAGCGGCTGGAGGAGGAAGTGGGACTGGTGGTGGTGGTGGTGGTGGACTGGCAGCTTCACGGAGGGGAGGAGGAGGAGGAGGAGGGGGTGGAGCTAGTCCAGGTGGCAATGTCAGACCTCCGCTCTCACTTCTTCAGATACAACAGCAAGAGGCAGCTGAACAGGTAGAGAGAGAGAGAGAGAGAGAGAGAGAGAGATGAAGAGAGGGTATACTGTGTGAGGGGGGTGGTGACGAGAGTTTTGGTTTTCTTTCTTTCTGATCTAGTGTGACATCTCCTTTAGTATTTGTTTATTGTTGTATAGCGTCAGTATGAGGATGCCCTGAGGGCCCAGCAACAGCAGCAGGCCAGACAGATGCAGCAGCAGACAGCCAACCAAGGAGGATGGGTAGTGGGAGGAAAAAGGTAATCTACTTATTAATACTATCTCCTGAATTTAATTGTATCTGTAGAATAAATAATTGCCATGCATGTACTAATGCTATGGGGTGTGGTTTGGCTAGTTGCCTAGTGTGTGTGGGGCTGGCAAGGTGTAAGAGTTTGTTTCCAAACCATGAAAAAAAAACAAAAAACGATAAACCTATTGTGATACTATAGTTATCCTGTGGTGTCCTTCGATAAAGTTTTCAATAATTTTGGTGTTTCCTTCTACCTTTTTTGCAGTGGTCAGCAGAAGCCCAAGTCGTTCCTTGAGATCCAGCATGAGCAGGAGAGTGACTTCACCATCAAGGGGACTTCCCAGACCACGACTGCCACTGCTGCTGTGGGCGGAGGAGGCGGAGTAACCACACCCACTGGCAACAAGATGAAGGTTAGAGGCTACCGAGTTTCTGTGTGTGTAGTATTTATAAATACATAATTGCAGGGGTCAACCTGGAGCAGCGTTGCCAAGGCGAAGCAGTCGCAGCAGCCTCCGCCCTGGTCCCACCCACCAGCGCAGCAGCAGCAGCAGACCACACCCACCTCCTCTCAGAGGGGGAGGGTCCCTTCGTTTACGGCCGATAATGACGATGACGAGGCCTTGTTCTGGGATGAATGCGACAAGGCGGCCAAGAAGAACCCGGCCCCCCAGAGGTCACGGAACCAGCACAAGAGGACTACTGATAAAGAAGAGGTAACAACAACATTATGTAGCAAGTTCTTGTGTAGTATCTGTTAATGAGGATTTTTTTGATGATTTATGGTACATTAGTAATTACCCCTTAAGGGCCATCATGGGCTAGGGAAGGAGACATTCATAAAATTAAAATTTTTGTGGCTCATCTCTGCAACAGTATGTAATTCCAATCCTAGAGGCAGTTATTCCAGTGCTCCTAACAAAAGGCAGAATATACCGTTCTGTATTTCACGCATAATAATAATAGTATATTTGAATTGGGTGTTTGACATTGACCTACATATCCTCCCTGAATTGTATGCATACAGGCGAATCTTCGTCGTCTTCTGTCAGCCAACGATGCCAGTAGTGACTTCAACAGCTGGTGCAAGCAGGAGCTACAGAAGTTCAATACTGACGTCGATGGTAAACAAATCACATGCAGCACTGTACTACAGCAGTCAATTCAGTTTTATGTACATGTAGCTGTTTTTCTTGCATATTTTCAGTCTGGGAATGGATTACCCTACTACAGGGATTAATATGTGTACCAGTGGCTGGTTCTTTTGGGGGGATCTACTCTTGCTCAGCCTTGTGTAGTGAAGCCCCCATTACTGTAACGCTGTACATACACATCAGCTTTGATGAATACTACTTCTTGATATTATACATGTAGCTACAACTTGTATGAACTTCTGTACATTAATTGTACATGCACAATGACAAGACTTAACCCCCGCCCCCCCCCCCCCCCCCCCAAAACCACTCTAAACAGCTGCAACATTTGTGAGTTTCCTGCTGGAGGTGGACTCAATCTATGAGGTGCACGACTACATCAAGTCCTACCTGGGAGAGACTCCCGAGGCTCACGACTTTGCCAAGCAGTTCCTCGAGAGAAGGCAGAAGCTGAAGCCACCTGCTAGTCAACAATCTCAGGTAAGCTAGTTTCATCTGAGATCTGAGAGGTGTGTGTTGGAGTTATCTAGCTCTATACTGACCGACATTGACGTGAATGGGGGTGCAATAATATTTTTGGTAAAGGGTCATCACTAGTTCTCTCTCTCTCTCCTCCCTCCCTTCCCCTTCTTGCTACAGTCTCGTAAGTCTCGGACAAGAGACAGAACCCTGAGCTCTAGTGGGGAGCAAACCTCCTCCTTGACCAGTAGCAGCGGTAGGCCTGACTTGGCCGACCATAGCTCATCATCAGGGACGGGGGGAGGTGCTGGTGCTAATGCAGGAAGTGGAGGTGGAGGGGGCGCGGCAGGAGGGGGCGGAGCCTCAAGGTCGAGCAAGAAGAAAAAGAAAAAGATGCAGAAAGTGAATCCGGCAGCCATGCTAGGCTTCACAGTGAATGCAGCCGAACGACCGAACATGGGAGAGATACAGAGCGTCTGCGACCCCAAGTAGCAGCACTTGTTATGATTATTACTATTCTAACTGGCTTCTTTCTGCATTATTAGCACATGCAACCCAAGTGATTGATTTAATAATTATAATATTATTATGTATCACAGACTGTTTTTGCACTCACCACTTTTTTGTGTGTCAACTGACTTTAGCCTGGGTTTTATGAGATAGGGGGCTATGGGGCTCTTTGTGTGTCTCTCTTGTGTTATTATGTGCACAATTTGCATGCACTTGTGGTTTTATCTGTTATCTCTCTGCATGGAATTATATTGTTTCTTTCTCTTGAAGTTGGACGAGGTAAAAATTAATGATTATAATATTATAATCTAGTGTCCATTGAGGACGAATGCCTTTGGTAGAAGTGGTAGCCTATTATATATCAAAGCTCTAGAGGGTACACATGCACACAGGAATCTGTTAATTGATTTCCCCCTCAAACGAGTATTAAGGGAGAAGCCAGGCCCATGCACTGTTAAAAAAACGGCATAATAATATACCGGTATAAAAGCAATGGCCTTATGCTCTCTCGGCACTTTTGCTGTTGACGATCTTTACCAGGAACGGATGATCCAGGCAATTATTATAGGTTGTCTGAAGTTTACACCAAAATTTTAATGATTGGTTGTCATAATAATAATATTACTATATATATACATCCATTGTACATAGCACTGCTAGCAACTAACTTATAATGGTTATTAAAAACAGCACAAATTATGTCGGTAACAGTTGTGACGGTAACAATGCAATAATTAAAAATTGTAGTTAGCCAAGTGTTAAGTGAAATGGGTTACCTTTGGGTTAAAACATCCAATTTTATGAAAATGAAAACTTGTTGACTGTGATGTATAATTACATACCAGAAATAATTATTACAGGAGATTACTTGCATTAATACTAGACTATAAATTAATATGCATACATGCTTTATTAATGACTTGTATTATGAAAATGAATTACCAAAATTAATACCAATGACATCACATCAATTTCGACCAATCAAAATCGTCCTCTTCGTCGAAAAGATCAGTCGCTGCTGACTGTATCGGTACGCCTGGCGAATCCGTAGGTCCGACTAGCGACCCCAGCGGAGGATTGTGACCCGGCGGACTCATGAATCCCGCGTACGGGGAACCCACTACCCCGGCATGGGAATTGGACGCACCAACTGGCATTCCCGCCAAATGCGGGCTCGGCGTCCGATTAATGGAGTGATAATTAGAGGGTGGGGGAGGCGAGGATTGGTGCAAGTTCAGCATGGAATCGATCTGTGCGTGAGTTTGAGGATGGCCGTAGGCGGTCGCAGCTGCGCTGCCCCGCCCACTCCTGTGATGGTGGTGTGGATGGTGATGCTGGTGAGGGTGGTGATGAGGTGGGGGCATACCCCCGTGATTAATCATCGACGCATGCGAAATAATCCCCCCACCTCCTCCTCCAGCTCTGTGTAGATGATGTTGGTCATCATATTCATTCAGCCTTAAGCCGCTATTCGAGCCATCCGGCAAAATCTTGCTATTCAGTTGCGTCACAAATTTGTTAAACGAGGCGTGCAGGTCAGCGTAGGTGTCTGCGTCAAGACCGTATTTGTGATGCTCGCCCTCCTTAAACGAATCCATGAGACACTGGATCTGTGAAGGGTCCAGTTTATCCCAACTGTTCGATTCCGCAATGTCCCGAAAATTGTCCATGAGGGAGACAAATTGAGGAGTTCCACTGCCAGAACTAAGAAATAGTGACGCAGAGGCACCCAACGGTAGACTCGAGCCTAATTCCCTCGATGTAAGTCCGTGCGAACTGGGAGGAGGAGGGGGGACAAACTCACCCCCACCTCCACCACCACCGGCAGACACCGAATGACCAAATATGGACTTGTAGAGGCTTTTAAACGAAGCACTGAGGTCTTCAAAGCCTTCTTTGTCGGCAAAGGCCACTCTAGGAGCGGCATGGTTTGTGGTGAAACTGTCAGAGACTGCGCTGGTTAAGTGGGAGTGGAGAATGGATGTAGTGACAGGGAGGTGGTCGCTGAAGGGGGGAGAGAGAGCGAGGCGTTTTTGACTTGGACCGTGTGAGGAATTGAGCTCGGCTAGAGTTGGTGAGTGTGCACCTCTTGTGATGGGAGAGCTGCTCGTTCTGTCCTTAGGAGAGGAAAAGGTCTTGCTTCTATCTCTCTCCTTCCCACCGTCTTTATCTGCTTTCTCATTGTGTCCTTCGTCATTGGTTTGCTGTGAGAGAGAGAGGGAGAGAGAGAGAGAGAGAGAGAGAGAGAGAGAGAGAGAGAGAGAGAGAAGGGGGGAGGGATGACCCATTATATAGTAATGACATATCAAACATACCACAGAGCAAAAAATCAATAACTTTACACGACACCTCCCTCACCCAACTAAACGATATCCTGTGATTTCCCAACACTAGTTAACCTAAAAGAATTAGTGTGGGAGGGGGGTGTGGCCACGAGCAACTGCCCTGTTATGACAAAACCTGCTGTCAGACAATTATCCACTTTTCCTCTCCCTACCTCCCCCTTCCCCCACTTCTTGTCTAATTAATCATGGAATTAAAAAATCTATCACTTTTATATGATTTTTAGATTAAGGGCCCCCATACCCATCCCCCTAACCCCAGGACTCCCTATGGCAATCCTGGACATGTACCATCAAGGCTTTAGACAGATACAAATAATATACATGCTTCTACAATAGTCAAATGGCAGTTGGAGTACAATAATTATTATGATTATTGTACAGACTGCCTACTCATGTGGGGTCATTTGGTGGAATGACATTCATTAGGAATTTAGCTGACTCTTGGTTGGAAAACGTGCTTCACATACTGTCAGGCATTGATTATGATTAGCGTTAGAGTTGAAGATATTCAGTTGTTTACAAAAAAGCTGTAAGCCGGATGGACTCTCTGAATGGCCAAGGTAGTCATTTATAATTATGCATGGTACAGGCTTTTTTAAGCCCACGAGTTTAGTGGAGATTGGATCATGGGATTAGGGCATGATGTTTATTTTTCTGCAGTCACTTTTTAAAAAAATTTTTTGAACAATGACTGCAACTCCCTCTCTAGCTCTCGCTCCCTCCTCTCCCTCTCCATCTCTCCCTCCCTCCCTCCCTCCCTCCCTCTCTTTCTCCTCTCTCCTCTCTCCTCCCCTCCCGGATCCCCTTTCTTATGTACTTCTGTCTTTCATTCCAACTACTTCCTCCCTCCCTCTTCTCTACTCATACACTCTACTCCCTCTCTCCCCTCCCCCTCCTCAAGTCCACATGCATAACCCTCTTCTCAATTGAAAACAACCATCATATTACATCATTATACATGTACGTACTACATCATATTACGTCATTGTACCATCCCACTGACCAGCACACACCTACAGGGTACATGTGTAGAGCAGGGAACCGTACACCACTACTGTTGACAAATTGGGAGCTTTGAGTCATTGCTCAAATGTTTGAATACCTAAGCTTCTTGACATAGCTATGTGACAGGTAAGTAACTTCGGAAGAAAAAGTCGTGATCGATACGACACTAGAATACACCACCATTTACGCAGTCACCCACCTATACCATGCTACATATCACAGCTGACGTTTATACAGGTCAGGAGGGGGTCAAATGAGACAAATAATGGAATTGGGGAACATGTACACAAGCGAAACTAATCTCACAAACTATCACTCGAAGTGAAGTCAAGCACGCATACTTTCAATGTGCACTTTTCAAGTTATACAAATAACATCATTCCTCGCTCTTAATTGAGAATCTATTGTTCTAATTAAGCACACGCGCGTTGCTATAAGCTAACCCCTTGGAAAAAATAAACCACCGGGCCACTTTTCTCCACTGTTTGGACCGTAACCATGGCGATTCCTGTACTGGATATGTCTGGAGCCGCTACGTATCGAGGCTGTTGTTAAATTCTAAGTGGGTATGGTATTTCAATGACTTTGATGTGGTGAGTCGGGGCAAACAGAGTGATGATAGTTGGCTCGAAATGGGATCCGCAAAACAACAGCTGATAATGAAATACGTGTCATAAACTACACAACATGACTTGGGCTGGTCAACCACATCTGAGCTAATGCATTGTATATATGTACCAAATGAGCCACGGACATGTGTATGTGTGTATAGGAGGAGTTGTAAACATTTCACTTTAGCACTGGCTTAGGTGTCGTATGAAAGAGTGGGGGGGCTATTGTCAAATTTTCACTTTTAAGACACAACATGACTTCAGGCACATGTATATATGTATGTGTATTGGGATCACTTTACTGATAAACGTATTTCGCAATACTCGAGCCCATCCCATATCTAACCGTTCCGCTCAAAACACAAGTCTTAGACCCCTCCCTCCCTCCCTCCTTAATTTTTCTCTTCACACGTGTCCAGGCAATAATTAAGACACGTGTGCGCGTATGCTATCGACACGTACAAGTCTATGTAAATGTATACGCACATGTGGGTGCAGGTAGTAGCTTGCTGTTTAATCTCAATGCCACAGGTATACATGTAAGAGAGGATATCCCCATTATTACTAGTTATTAATCAAAGTTTAGATCGTGAGGGTGCAAGCTCAACGAGTAAGAGAGAGAGAGGAAGAGAGGGAGGAGAGAGGGAGAAGGATAGAGAGAGAGGGAGGGAGGGAGGGGGAGAGGATGTGTAGACACAGAGTAAGGGGGCTCCTCCTCTGTGCGTATCACATTTCACTTGGAGGAATGTTAGAACAGATTATTGAGCAATAAAATTTTGTTTGCACTTAATTGGGGAGAGCATAGCATTTTGCTGAAGTTAATCAGTTAACCTAATCAGAGACCTCTCCCCTCAACTTGTGGAAGTGGGGGACTGCCTTGTACAGTTCCAAATAAGCTAACTAATAATGAACCTATGAAGGCTGCTCTATTTAGCCTTCTGTGCATAATGCTCACTATTGCTAAAGCTGAACTTACTCTTTCACTTGCTTTTCTTTTCCTTGGAAAACCTGATAGAGAAATGGAATCACTGCTCTCCTCCAAAGGGGTGGGGTCAATCTCCCAGTATGATCCCTGTGATATGAGGAAGGAAGGGAGGGAGGGAGGGGAGAGAGAGAGGATTGATAATTAACACTACATACAAACTGAAAGCAAAAATCCATTCCACTACTTTTTGATAAGCCGAAATTCTATCTCTTCTATGGTCATATCTCGAGTTCTCTCTTCTCAATAAAGAGAGCATTCTTTCTCACTTTGATTATCACTAGGAAGCCTGGTGTGTGCTCACACCCTCCATCCACATAAAGCCAAACATGAGAGAGAGAGAGGAGCTAGGAGAGGGAATTCCACCATGGCATCCCCTCCCGTCCTGTCCTGTGCCAATACACACAACCTTTGATGTGCTGATTCACAAAGGACGGCCAAATCAAAGTGTTGTGATTCACAAATCCCACTCTTACAAGATCCCCTTGTCCACAACCTAATTTCAGCTCTCTGTCTAATTACAGCATTAATCGCTAGAGAGAGCATGTGCAGGTGGTGGGATGGGGGGGGGGGGGGGGGGAGTAACTTTGTTTAGCACTTGGTTTGTACTTGTTACCACGCTAGCTACCACGCATGTACATACGTCCCCAGCTAACGTTTGTAATAATATCGCATGCAAAAAAGTGGCCTGGAGATGAGAAACTGAGTTATCTGGGGAAAAATAATTACTGGGCATAGGTAATTATCTCATAGATGCAAACTAAGTTGACCAGGGCTATAGGTAGTTCTCTCATAGATGCAACCAAGTTGACCAGGGCTATAGGTAGTTCTCTCATAGATGCAACCAAGTTGACCAGGGCTATAGGTAGTTATTCGTAGATGCAAACTAAGATGACCAGGGCTTCTTTCTCAGCATCAGCAGTCTATTGCAGCCCCCCTTTGTAAAGACCTCTTCCAAGTACTAGGGCAGGGTGAGGAAGCATATTAAATGGACATGATCTAATACCATTGTGGAAAGATTTCTATGGTTGCATGCATCTTAAAATAGAAGAGCTCAATGCTCTGCTAATTTAAGAGGTACTTTTGAGTGCTTTATCAGACAAAGTAAGCATAGTAGCACTTGGCTAGGGTCTGAACAATAATCGACACTTCTAAGGCTGTAATTTTTGCATGTCTGTGAGTGGGTGGGCTTGATTGTACGGATTTTTCATTAGTGAAGGGGCCCCCCTTCCCAGTGCAGTAGTGTGGGAACAGGATGGTGATTAGTGAGTAAGGGCTTATTCCCATGAACTTTCATAAAGGACACCACAGCATCCCTACACACACATACATACAACATCATTACAATAATAATAATTATGATCTAATACAGATTACTGATCATTCTGTGTACAACTACACAGCATAGAGTTCATATACGTAGTTAGTCTTCAGTGAGTTTGAGTGGGTGAAGGGGGAGACTGCCACTGGTATGCTTTGTAGTGTGCAGCGACATCAAGTGAACAATACACGACAAAAACTATCCAACCCAGATCGTACCATCATAGCTATGAGCTATGGACACTACGCACGCAAGCGATGACACGCAATCGATGACACTTGATATGTCAACGCGCAATGTCATACATATCATTAGTGCATCACATGAATGTAGTGATGATGTAGGGTGAGGTCTACAACACGTATATGCAAGGCATATAAGCTCTGTTACTGCTACAAGGAGTATGTATCTAGTTGATATGGCTGTGTACATACATGTAGATGCATGGCTGCCGCGTCCTGGCTGCTAGCTGTGTGTACACCGCCCGTGTCTGAATATGGATGGCACTAAGGACGACAATTATGAGGATTAATACTCTCAGTTTCCATTCCAGATCTATGCTCTTTGAATAGGTTTCTGTCCACATGTATCACACGCAGGAGCTATGAGCATAAACAACATTCATCCAGCCAGCCAGCACTTCTCTACACTGTAGTATATTATAGTGTCCTGGGGAATTGCCCACTCCTGCATATGTGCCCATATTATACCACTGACGTTATTTTTTTTCAGGGATGAGTGAAGCTGCTTCCATGCAATTAATTTTATATCCTAGGTAACAATTAAGTGTCCAAGCAGGCTGAAATCTAATCAAGTGTAACAGGAAGTGTTTCTCAGATACATAGCCACTGTGTAAAAATCTGCTACTTGTCACTAAGGTGCTTAGAAAGAATCCAATTCTGGAAAAAATTTTTACATGCTTCACACCCCAGCTATATACAGGAGCTAACAGTCCTCAGCTGCAAATTGGCGGCTTTCTAATGAGGAGCAGCTGCCATGCAATCAAGCAGAAGCAGAGGGGGTGCACCCTGTAATTAAACAAGTAGTTACGTAAGTAGAGTAGAGGACAAGGAATTTCTAGCGATTAGCACTTGTGGTGCAAGTTTGATTTGCAGCTAAAGCTTCAAATTGAGTGGATCTCAAGTCTTAAAAAAAATCTCACCCCACTTTGCTACAGTTTGACAGTTAAGTTATGCTATTTATAGCTGAGAAGATGGGGTATGGTTTATCACACATCGTTAATCATACAATGCATTCCAATTCTGGAACAAGGTGGGTGCGTCATTATATTATTATAATACACTTCTGCTAATGATCCTCCCCATGATGGATCCCAGCTCTATAATAATATTATGTACATAATCCTAGGTACTATGGAAAATGTGCTAAGCTTACATCCACAGAGAATGCAGCACCCCCCCCCCCCCCCCCCCCCCCCCCCCAAAAAGCATGCATACATGTACATAAGACATGTGAGTTCTACAATCCCACAACATAAATTTTTCTTTGAAGAACTGTGCTCAGGAAGAACATTGGAATGTGATGGTCAAGTATCTCCACGTCATATGTGATAATAGTCTGTATATATTAGATACATAGATAGCAGCTAGAGGTGTACATGTCCACACACCCAGTGTTAGAGGTTTGGCAGCATGGAGAGCTAGTAGAGGGAAGGAGACTACCTACTGTGGGTGTGACTGTACTGGGAGGGCTCGGTGAATGGAGGGGGTAAGACTATTCACGGTAAAACTTTGCCTTTTAGTGAATGAGTACCAAAGTGAATAGACTTTACTGAAGTACTGTACACATATTCACAGAGTAATAATTGGATATGGGATACAGGTAAAATATTATACTGCACATATTGTGCACTACTACCATCCTTAAACACTGGGCACACCTGATTTTTGACCAAGATTTCCAAACGACTGCTCAAAATTACACAAACTTCACAATCAAGATCACTTTCAGTGGACCTTACACATCGAGTTGATAGACTTTATAAGTGGGCTTTTTAAGTATAGGATGACCCAGGCACTCCCATAACTATTATAATAAATATGCAATATTATATTCAAGGCCTTACCTTTCCGGGATCATCTTTTGGTCTGGGGACTTTCCTGAAGCACTTGTTGAGAGAGAGATTGTGTCGTATTGAGTTCTGAGGTGGAATAAACAAAACATAATTAGGAGTGAAATGTAATATATATCACCAATAGTTATCAATTAAGCATCCTTAACCCATGCACTATTAATATTGTATTACTTCTCAAGCTAAAGTATTGTGGTGCTGGTAATCTGAGTGATTCAAGTATTCAGAAATTATGAGCATTAGCTAGCAGCATTTATATGAACGTAAGTAATTTAACCAGTTCTAAGAGGTATATCAGTAACGGCAAAGTAATACTCGGATACTGATTACTGTATGGGCCATGAATATCGTCAAGAGTTAGTGATTTGAGGAGGTAATGATGTGTGGCAAAGGGGGCCAGCTGACACATGCAACTACGTACTCCATGCATGCATGACCACACCCACAAGCAAAAAAATGCTTGGCCCTTAATAATGGGCACGCTTCTTCACGCTACCAGTTAGTATTAAATATCACAGGGACTCCCCTCTTGAAGATGAGAAGCAGGAAATTGAAAAAGGAGAAGAATCTCTCAAATGCGTAATACATAGCTATCATCCATAGCCACAAGACTAGAGCAGCCATGCAGTTAATATGCCTCAAGAAATGGGTATGCCCTGCCTACTGGATACAAATCTTGCAAAGGCTTAATTAAACGTACTACTGGACTGAATTTTTTAGGAAGTTTTTAGGAATGTGTACACGAGATGAAGGGATGTTAGGAACATAAAGTGAGTACCACAGTAGTGTATGTATGTATAGAGTATTCTATCAGGGGATGTAGCTACAGGCTGTGATACACACTGATTGGCCAAGCCAATTGCAGCTACAAAGGAAGTCATATGTAAAGTAGTCTCTTTAGAATCCTTTTTCTAGCTGGATAGATGCTTGTTTGATGGTACTCTTGAGCTCATATTATACATTTTCTGGTGAATTGTTTAAGAACATTAACTCTGCTTTTCTATAGTGATGAAATTAGATTCCCCTGAATAGGGCAACTCTTTGATTGTTGAAGCTATGCAAGGTGGTCAGTGAGCAATTTGCTACCTAACAGGCTCTGGACACTTTTGAGTGTACACTCAGCCCATGGGCAACAAGGCTAGGGCTTAATTGGATGCTCATAGTAATTGAGTCAGCTGTTTGAGTTGAAAAGGTAAACATGTGCCAAGTTTGGAATAATGGGTAACTATAGCGACAATGTCAGTGCATTTATAAACACATGTACTCTTGCATGCGGGCATGTGGTATAGCATGCTGATAAAGTAATTAGTAGTGCATTTCGTTCCCCATTACCGAGCTATGTAGAATGCAAATGGTGCTGTCCTACACCACTTTACAACTCCCCAGGACAGTAATTATTATCAATCACACCTCACATTTTTTATGCACTATGTATATATTATATTATAGGGGACACACCTCCAACTGTATCATGCATGCATGGGACATGGCCAATTATTCTCCCACTCACACACTCCTTTATCGCAATTAATAGCTACATCTTCAGAATGCAGCCAGCCTTGTCCTGCCTGATCACTAACTCACATACTGATAGCCCCCCAGAAAAAGAACGCGCACCCACCTTCCAGCCTGTACCAGCGTCTCTGTAGTACGGGAAATTCGAAGAGATCCAGTTGTAGATATCACTGAGAGTCATCCTCCGTCGCTGGCTGCTGTTGATGGCGAACGTGATGAGCGCTGCGTAAGAGTAGGGCGGTTTAGCGTCGTGGTAGCGGTAGGCCTGCGCCTCTAGAGGGTCCAGCCTCGCCGTCAGGTCGATGGGGCTAGGAGGAGGCTTGCGAGGTTGGGGCCGGCCGCTTCTCGAGCTTGGAGGCTCACCAGGTGCCCCCATTTTGCCGTTCTTCCCTACGTTGAGTCTCGCCAGCCAGTCCATGGTGGTGAGACTGCTGTTTAGTTCCATCTTAGACATGTTTATGGCGTTGATTGAGGGGTAACAAAGAGTCTTCTTATCCTCACTTTTTTCTTCCTCCGGGGAAAAAGCCTCAAAACCACTTTATACGGATGTTGGTCACTACTTCAAAGGCTGTCGGCTATTGACACAAAGTACCACTGAGTGCGTCCGTCGTTTCAATGGATGCTCACTTATCTACGATTTATTACTCCGACGCACCTTTTATACTGCTCCTGGAATATTAAATTTAAACTGGTACACTCAAAGTGAAAAAGTTGCTGTAGTACCGCTGGAGGTGTATCTCAGTTGCCGCCGCCCAGCCACCAATGAATATCGGCGCGGTAAGGGTCGAATTTAGTAGGCGCGCGGCGCGCGCACAAACGGTTCAATGTGCGCATGCGCAATAAACTAAGATGCTAATGTAGGATCAGATTACAGAACATGATCCGGTTGCTTCGCTGCTACTCACCCAGCAGTGCAGATACTTTCTCTCTGACTGCTTGAACTGATATCATTCCACCACTGCAAATAATTGATGCACTGATGCAGTATAGTACTATAATGCATTACTATAATAACAGTATAATGAGAAACCTGCATGCTTGCACGTGGGCCCAAGGACAGATGGTCATTTTCATGCATGTCTAGACTGGAGTAGATGGAGCACTGTGCGACCTCACAAATGTCCATCAGATCTCAGACCAGCCCTACCCTACATGCATGTGCATGCATGTGCATGACATGACATGGCATTGCATGGAAATGCATGTGTGTGGCAAAAATTTATTACTGACCTGGGAGACATGCACACCAATCAGTTACCAGGCGATGACTTCTATGACGTAATGTAGTACATATTATTTAATATAGCATTGATATGTAGCAACTGTCTGGATATTTAACTACAATACTAATGCTATAAAGAGCCTAGACATTGCAAAGTGGCAGTTATCGTTGTCATTACGAGCAGCATTACATCACCGGCTGCCAGACCATATCAAATAGCCGATAAACAAACGGCAACCCATTGCATCCGTCAAAATCCACTTAACTTCAGACAACGACAATCCCTTTGCATGCAGTGATAAGCCACTTCCTTCACAGACTAAAACACATGCAGAAATCATACCAGGACTAAGATTATTATGCAGCATCTTATGCTTCATATTCTACAAAGTGATCAGCTATTTGGCATAAAATAGAATGGCATCTACTCTCAAAACTTTGCTGCCACAGAGCGCTGTAGAAAGCCCTTGGCTGTTTGGCAGTATACTAGCCAGAGTTCTGGGGCTAGGAAGCCTCTTTCTCATCAGGAAATGGGTGGCTGGAGGTGTGTGTAGGTCCCAGTCTAGGCTGGTGATTTCTGAAATACTCTGACATGAGAGGAATTGAACAATGGATATTGCTGGTATGAGAAGTTATCATTAAATTTTTTATTATTGCTGGAAATAATATAGGCTCTGATTCACTTGAAACTGATTTTGAACCTAGCAGATAATATAAGGCAGGCTGAGATAAAAGAGACATTTGAAATCCAACGGCTGATTTAATGTCTACCATTAATGATTATACTAGTCTATCTGCTTGCAACTGGGCTTAGCTGAGCACATGCACCG
Source organism: Cliona cf. orientalis (assembly GCA_963930775.1). Classification (NCBI taxonomy): domain Eukaryota; kingdom Metazoa; phylum Porifera; class Demospongiae; order Clionaida; family Clionaidae; genus Cliona; species Cliona cf. orientalis. The sequence continues at coordinate 8,259,119 of OZ005696.1, forward strand.
CTTGCAAAATATGGTCATGCATGTGTCCACTGTTTGCATTGCACAAACAGTGACCACTGATTTTCTCAATTTTACGCTGAAATTTGTAGTTTCTGACACTCCTTAACAATTTGATCCCCAAAACAATTATTGTTCGAGTGGCCCATTAGGTTGACAAATCAGTTAATACGTCTTTCTTTTCAACAGCAGCCGTCAACCATGCAATGCCAAGCAGCAACCTCAATAACCAGTGAAAAAAATTTCGAAATTATCATAATACAAAATCCAACACTGCCATCGGGGTGTCGTGAGGGGTATGCGCTGGTTACCGTGGCAACCAGTTGTCATGACTTCATAATGAGGAAAACAGATATGTTCATGCCGGGCAATTACCACCTATAGTAATATTTATATGGGCTGTGGCGAGAGGAGGGATGCATACCAATTAGGAGAAAATTACCCAATCCTTTGTTCGGGCGCTCACCACAAAGGGGTGGGGGATGCTCTCGTGATATAATCGTCTGATAACTCATTACGACTGCCGCAGCAAATTTCTCTCCTTCCAAAAATGTGTGATATTTAAATAATAATTATTAACGATGAATATTTTTATCAGGCTCGTACGTACATTACGTACGTTACATACGTAGGAAGTGGCCCATATGACGACGTACCACATGTGCTTGGGAAGGTCACTGATGCGGCGCAACTACAAATGATAAACTATATTTCTGATGTCGTAATTTCTGAGTGTAAACAGATTCCTGGACCGGACATACACGGCAAGGGTGTATAAATTCACCATAGGCGGGCTAACTAGGCTGCATGCGTGCAATAATTACAATATGAATAAGTGTGCACTTTGAATCGTGTGTGTCCGCTGGAGCGAAGGGGAATCGCGAACACACAACCACCACATAAATTGGGTTCAATTACTGCCTTTCAGGGAACAGACAATTTGAGACAAAATCTATGTATTTGTAGCTGACTCCTCCGTTCAGATGCCTGTCGTTCTTGGACTCCTTTCTTAAGGCTTCTAGGCTTTTTGCGGGCGCCGCTCTGGTGTCGTTTACTCCTGGAGAGTCAGGTTTTCTTCCCATATAAAATATATTACATGCCAAGGCTGTACTCATGCAGCGCCCAGACCCCAGTGGGCTACAATTGCCGCGAACCCACCACAGAGGGTTACTAAGAGCATCTGATGATTTTTCACCATCCCTAATGCATCTGTGGGAAACGAAACTGCCCGCGATTCAATTATCGTGCGCTTTGTGCGCTAAGTGGCCGCGCTGGCTGGCTGGCTGGCTGGCTGAGCTGCATGTGGAGCTCTCGAAAACTGCTGACAACAGAACCACACAGCACACGCACACACGACCACACTCACCAGCAATTACCGAGCATTAATGCGACTAATGTAATTAACATACCACATGGGCGTGGACGGCAGATAATTAGTCTTATGCGATATTCTGCGCGCACTTGTGAACTGTGCTTTTTGTAGACTTCAGCAATAAACATGTCGCGAATAAAAAAAATTTTTCAAGCCAAATGTGTCTCGACAGCAGGCTTGTGGTACTCAGCATATCCGTTGCCGTCTCTAATGTATGCAAATCGACAGACCAAGATTGGGACAACGCGTCACACCACGATTCATAAATAATCACATTATGGTATAGCATGAAATTAATTTTCAATATGGACACAATATTATTTACGTACCACTGACATACGTATTACAGTAATGGAGCCCTGAATAGGAACAGTTCCGTAAGAATCAGAATACCAGATAAGATTATTCTAGCTATCATGATTTATGTAGAAGAGCATATAAACTACCGCTGATAATATGAATAATTATAACTATAGGGACACCTCATTAATTGAGACACATACTTCATTATAATCCCAAGGATATTCATAATAGAGGGCTTCCACAATATCAGTTCATCCGTCCATTCCCAAAATTTCTTTCTAACCATTGCATGTTGAAAACTTGAGAATCAAATCTAGCCTGGAACGATGGTATAAGCAGCCCTAGCATATGTGCACCCAAATGCTATACCATCAATTAAGGCATGCATCAGTTGACCAGCGATAATGTTATTAGCTTGCCATGAATATAATCTGATTTATAAAATTTGATCAAGGTAGTGTTTTTCCGATTATCAAAATACCACAAATCAGGCGCACCTAAAATTAATGATGCAATATTACTTGTGAAAGTATTGCCATTTGGTACACGTTATAATTCCATTAACGGAAGCTAATTACTGGTATATACCAAATCGCAGTAATTCTTGATGCACCTAGTACGTGACAGGCATAATGATTTGTGAATTAACAATTTAATTATCGCGGCCCACATTTTGCTTGTTTTTATTAATTTTGCAAACCCATGAATCTGCGGCAATACAATTATGCAGCTGAAACTTTTAGCCTAACGTCCTGCATGGCATACACACATTATATCTAATTTGGAACCCCACAAATTCAACACACCCAGTACATGGTGCGATATCCACGAAGCAGTGTGCTCCGATATCATCCATACTTCTACCTTAGCGTCATAAAAATTGCATTAATATTTTTTTACTTCTCCATACACTTGGCTTGCACAAATTATCACAACGTATAATAACCCACCCCGTCCTATACCCACAACAATAATAAATTAAACACGCTCAGTGTACATTAATGCAAACCTACAAGTGTTCCACAATATGTTTGCTTAGTTTACCATCAATTACCAATGCCCGCGATCACATGGCAACTCCAACTCACCACATTATAGGCAATCGTTGCAATACATCCATTAAAATATGCGCACACACACGCACGCACGCGCACATCCTGCAGATGTGTGCGCGTGAGAGAGTGAGAGAGTGAGTGTCTGAACAGCCCACATGTGCAGACAGAGGGCAATTAGCAGCGAGCCGAGCTAGAGTGGACTCCCCGTAGTAGACTTGGCGACACGGTCGGATCGATGACGTACCTACGTACACGTACACGTACGTACGTACGTACGATCACTCTCTGCAACTTGGCGTGAGAAGATGAGAGTATGCGTGTGGGCTAAAGAGGGGACCACTCGCCTTTTTGTGGTTCGAGACACTGATTGCTGAAATTGCATCACAGCTGCAGCCACATCTGGATGCAGGGGAAATAGGATCCAAAAAGACGCGCATGAGTTGACGACTAGAAGAATGTGAGTAGGTTATAGAGTGCAGAGATGCTTTGGCTGCATGCATTCATGGTCCACCAATGGACATTGTTGTACCTTCTTGACCTATATTATTGTGTATTTAGGAGCTCTTGATCACCCTCATTGGGAATAGATTTAAGAGCATTGGTGAATGGAGGTGTCTCACTCTTTTGGAATTGTTGACTATTATATGGGAGCTCTATTCAACATCTTGATATTATGCTCAATACCTTAAGAATTAGTGGGCCGTGTGGGCAACCTTTACTTAAGTGATAGTTCTGCACAGATATGCAAGTACCCATGCATCAATAATAATGTTAGGATGTACGTGCCTGGATTATATACTTATGATAATTATTACTAAAAAGATGGAGGTGTCCTTACATGTAAATGCTGCATGCAACTCTCAGTAATATTATAGCAGGAATGATATACTGCAGAGTATCAGTTTCTATGCAGCTCTCCCTCCCCACATTGCATGTTATAAATAAGATCTATTGCGTGCAGAGAGAAAACACGGCTATAGCATATTATTATAGTGTCGTGCTTTAACATTATTTTCATCATAGCAATTGAGGAATCTGCTGCATGGACGGTTAAAGGGTATACATCGCCGACGCGTTAAATATAGTTTTAATATCCAGCGTCCTAATTAAATCCTCGTTTTGTGGGTGTCCAACTTAGAAAAGGCAAGGACAATTTGAGGACAGTCCGTATCAAAGGTCGTTCGCATGACCTTCCCACCATCGGTATGCGAAATTTACCCTCCGCGCAGATGTCAGCAATTTTGAAATATTAGCCGCTGATGTATAGAAACTGCTGCTCTGATTTCGTGGAAGTTGGTGTGATGTAAATTAATGATCGAGCGATTGATGGCTGAGATCATTAATTCAAATGATTGCACCAGGTTATTGCTTTGTACTTCAGATTGGGATGAAAAATTCCGATCTGAGAAATAGTTGTACAAATTGAATAATAAGATACAATTACAAAGCAACTGGGCTATTATCTAGCTCAGTGCACACTAGCCTGTACAAACACTGTGGGGGAGGTTGGAGGAAGGGAGAGCATGTGGTAACGCTGAGACGCTTGATGTGGCGAGGAGAGAGAGAGAGAGGGAGGGAGAGGGAGAGGAAAGAGAGAGGAAGTGAAGGTGAGAGGGAGAGAGGGAGGGAGGGAGGGGGGGGGGGAGGAGAGAGAGAGAGAGTGAGTGAGAAAGAGAGAGTAAGAGAGAGAACAATATCCTTGCTACATCTTCTCGAAGGTAACTTTGTAGCCACACTCAGAGCAAGTCTTAGTCCATGTGTCACTGTCTGGATCATAACTCTCAGAGTCTGTTGGAAATGAGTGTTCGTGATACTTGGAAGTTGACTGGACAAGGCTTGAACGAACAGCTCTTCTCAGCTCTGTAAAATAAAATTGATCTACTCACAGTCACTACAGTAGCGAGTGCACACATCATCAGAGATCTATTTAGAGGGCCTAGGGTGGGGATCACAGGGATTTCCCCAACCGGCCCCCAAACTTGATCCTCCCACCTAGAACTTTCCAAGCATATACCCCTGGGCCTCCTGAAGAACCAGTAATTGATATTAATCCCTGTACATGATGCCACAATACTATGTACAACTATTAGTTTTCCCCCACCAAACCATCTATCCACCTCTCTCACTCTCTCTCTCTTGGCACCAAAAATCTAAAAAAAAACAAAAACAACAGCTGCTCTCTAGCTATGACACAAAACACAAAAAGGAAAAGATTAGTTGCTAAGCACGGAGACCACACTCTAAGACTTCAAGGAGTTTTTCATGTGTGCTTTGCACTCAATTCAAGTGGCCAGCTAATTGGGTTACTGAGGCTCCAACTCTATAAACTTCCAAGCTACCAGCAGTGTACCCTGTATTCTCTGCTCGCTCTGACGAAACCAAAGTCAAAGGCCAAGGTAAGTGATACCCCGGCTGTTCGTATCGGATGCGTGCACACACACGTGCACAATACACACACACACACACACACACACACACGCTCACCTGCGGTGACACGTGTGGGTACTTAAGTGCGGCGAGGAGTCAACGACATGAAAAGGATCCCGGAATAAACCTCGGGCACGCTAATTGGATAAGTGAGCTTCTCTTGTGGCCTGGTGTGAGTAGATATGTTTTTGGAACTGCATAATAAACTGAGGCCGCCGCGGCCGTCGCGGTGCACGCTCATTATGTTATTATCGATCGGTCGCTGATAGCAGCTCTCACTCTCTCTGTCCCTCACTGCGGTTTTCTCGTATAGACTATCAACCCCTCACACCACATAACATAACAAGGACTCAATCAGGCCCTACGCAGACAATACTTTAGTGGTTGTACACCACATGGTACCGTAGTGGCATGCACACACACATACACACGTGTCACGTGGGCATGCCCCCAGCTATAATTATACAGCTCAGCTGGGCTGGCTCGGTGAGTGCCATTAATTTTTGCAACGGGCACTTAAGTGCGTACAGTCTGCGGTCAGTCGGCTGTTATTACAGCGATAATATGCTAAGTAAATTGAACGGGGAACTGGAGAAGCGCACTTCCGCAAACTGATTACGCACGAGGAGGCAACACTTGACCTCATGACATAACTCTCTCGTAGCGGGGGATTTACGGTTACACAACGCGACACAACCATTGTTTCAACTCGATCCCATAATGGCCTTAGATGTCCATGCGTTCCTTTTGACCTCCGTGTCTTAACTAATTGAATAAAGGCCCTGAGGCATGCATAACAAATTGGCCCCGAAAAGCCGATGTTCTTCGATTTATGATAGCCAATCCCTGCAAACTGCACACGGAAACTCACGATTAGTAGCATGCTTGCATGCTTGAATTAGTAAAGGCATGCATTATTACTTAACCGCATGTATGATGGTGGTCTATCTGTGTGTGCTAGCTAGTTAGTAAGAATTTCCCAAAGTAAACGAAAAAAACCGTAATGCCACTCTCCAATGCTTGCTGGGGGAGCTAGATTGTGAGAACTCTGGACCACCCAAAAATGAAAAAAGCCTCAAGGAATCCAGAAACGATAAGCCAAATGAAATTACGAACCAATCAAAAGAAATTTAAGTGGCTGAGGTATGTCAGCTCCACTTACTCGCTTCACACACTCACTCCACTTTTAACTTAATAGCCAGCTCCACGGATGATGGCATGAATGGATGGAGTAGTAGTGTTTTCATCAATTATCGTCATCCATAAGCTCTCTAATGGATCTTTGAAGACATTAACATAGGCAGGTGTAATTCTAACTCATACCAGATGAGAATCTCTGGTTAGGCTTGGCTGGGTTCAAAAGTGCGTGGCCCATAGAGACACACTTGTACATTTAGGGATATAATACTATTATACCATTAGCCGGTGGCGTGACCGATACAATATCATTAGCGATTACGTAAGATTACGTAATGAGTCTGAGAACGGGTGAGCGCGAGTGATAACGTGCATTCTTTGGGTTAAACCACAAAATTATCCCCTTTCGAAGTTTTGAATAGCCCAGATACTACCGATGGCTGTGGTTGGAACGCATTAAGACTCTCAAGAACCTCGGCAAATTATCTCGCTTGGGGTGATGATTATTTCGTTTGAATTAACGCATACTCCTCATGTTACACTTTCGAAGTTTCGAATAGCCCAGATATGCAGTTTGAATGCATTAAGATCGATTAAGGTGATAGAGTATCACTAGGATGACAATAATTATTCTATAGGTAAAGCACATTTGCATGCACTACTATGTGATTTGTATGTGAATACAATAAAGGATTGATAAATTTTGATGTGTACAGCTAATACTTGCGAATGCAAATTTATTTCTGCAAAAACAGTCACTTTAGACATGAGCTAACCTAAAACACAAACTCTGCATCAAAGACAAGTAACTTTGCATAGCCACTCGTACATACACGTAAAAGGCAAAATTCAGACATCAGAGAGAGCAAAGTGGGTTCAGTTTTGAGTCACGTATTCCGACCAGAAAGTCAAGCAACAGCTGCAACACATGGAGTGACAAAGGTCAAAACATGCCAAATCTGGTTCGATATTCAATCAAGCATGGAAGTAAACACTGTACCTGCTGGCACTGAATCGATTTCAATTCGACTGATGAAACATACACGAAATGGATTAATTTTTGTGTGGAAATTTGAGCGCTGAAATGACGTGATAAAGGACATCCAAGATCATACAAACAGTCAGTCATGCTCTGTCAATTCGCACCCTACGCTGTGTGGGGGGTACTGCAACCCATCAACCAAGCACACCACGCAACACCATCGTGGTGAAGCAAAGTGCACACCCAGTCACAACTTACTCAAATTTTAGCACACTAGTATACATGACATGATATTGTATTGTAGTATAGCAAGGGTAGAGCGGAACTTAAAAATGAATTGTTTTATCGAATTACATATCCAATTAATGGAAAGAGAAATGTATCATAAAATTACAGTATGCCGGTTGGTAGCAGTTCTCACGGTGTTGAATTCTCGAAGCACGAGGCGTGAAATTGTCGATACTCATCCGAAAAACCACAGCCAGCTGCTTGACAATGACCACGGCTCATTCGGACGTGGTCACATGGTAACCACATGAATATTCATTAAAGCTATAACACTATAGCTGTTCATAATAGTTGTCGTTTCAGCACCTTCGCAGTGAAACACAAATGTAGGCTGCAGTGGCACTAATTAATTGTATGTTAATTAAATTTAAGGCGACTGTGGCAGGAAGATGGTTGCACGGTGGTTAAAGCGTCGCTAGGATGCACGAATCTGATGCTAATATAATTTCAATCATGTGACCACAATAATAATAATAATAATGACGATAGTATTACATCATCGGGTAAACATGCATAAAGTACATTGATTTGACACGATTCAGCAGATGTTACCAAATAGTGGTGAATTTCACTTCAACTAGCACAGTTCATGCATGTATGCATGCATGTACGCATGCAGGTATGCATGCATGTACGCATGCATGTATGTACACAACATGCATGTATGTGTGCAATGTACATTGAAAATTAATAATCGATTACACTAATTACGATTCAACGAGCAATTACGATTACCGCCACTGACGCCAAGCCCCCCTCCCTCCCTCCCACGCTGGGTGTATGATAATAAATATTAAGGTACAAAGGCGATGAGAAATAGAATATTTTGCTTTTGAGTTGACTCACAGAGTTGTGTGTAACATTAGAACAAAGGCGGAAGTACATCGGGTCATGCACACATACACACCGCACACAGACACGCAGACACGCAGACATGCATACACACATTTGTTGGTAGTTGCCTAGCAACTAAAATTTTTATAGGCAATTTGCCGGCTATGGGAAGGGGTTGGATCATCATGAAGTAGCTTAGGCCAATGATGAACAGAGGTCAACTACCAACAAAATAGTTATCTGACAGTAATTGGGGTGCATTCGACCATGCATCTCATGCATAAGCACATATACACATAATAATACGCACGCAGATATGCATAAATTTAATGCATAATACCGTATAGCCAGAAATATTGGCGGAAGTTAAATTTGGCGGTTGAGCCCAAAATCGCTATTGCAAGAATATTGGCAGATTAAAATTTGGTGGTTCGGTACGGGATCGCCATATGTATATATGCGAGTAGGAAATTTTGGCGGATTTTAATTTGGCGGTTGTAATATAGACTGCCAAACCACCAAATTTAATTCTCCGCCAAATTTTCTGGCTATACGGTAATAATAGTATTTTTATAATCACATGTGGATACATACACATACTCATATTATAGCACATACAAACATATATACACCCATGTACATGCACATATATGCATGTACATGTACTGTGTAGCTTACGTTTGATTTCTTTGGCGTATTTCTTTTCCTTCTTCTTCTCTCTCCTCTCTATCTTGTTCTGATGCTCCTCCTCCAGTCCCGCCTCCCCGCCCCAGATCTTATGCGACCGTTCCTCAACCTAATCTCAAATACATATACACATGTGGACCAAAAATTATTGTGTAATGTCGGTGGATCAGATGTAAAAACAATAATTAAGGGCTTATAGACTTCGATAAAAGAAGAGGATATGTATGATGTAACTAAGCACCAGATAAATTCTTCTAAAGCCTCAGTATGCCACGGTATGATCCAGACAGCTACGCATAATAATACTGTTACTACAAGACGTAGTATGTTTGATATACCAACCACGGGATAATGTTACAAATATACGTGAGTTATTCACAGTAATGCCCCCCAGGTAAGGACACTGATTGTCTGAAACAATATTTTTCGTTGATTATGAGCTACATTTTGGTCTTTGTTCCAGTTTCACAACTACACTTACTATTACTGTTACAAAGATATGCTTTTGCTATACTATGACATACAAGCATCTTTGAAGAAACTTGGTATGTATATGGCATAGTCTGACATGTTTAGGATCATGGTAGCTGCTTTCATCTGTTCAAGAGCTACATTTTGGTTTTTGTTCCAGCTCCATAGCTCTTTCCGTTGCTGAGATACACTTTGGCGCGCGCCGCGGTATAGAATTAATGATATTCATAGCTCTTAATTACGTCATACATTCCAACGTGAAATCCATACGCGTTTTGCTACCCCCAGTCCCAGCTCAATAAAATTAATAGCATTTTCCGGGAGGTACTATCGGGGCTAGACGGTGTCAGGGGTACCCCCTCTGGCACCTGCAGCTGAAAACTGCACATGGTCCTGGGCATATATGGCTTAGGGGTCGCCCAGGTTCCTCCCTTGAATACCCCCCATCCTGGATAAAGCCTGGTAATCCACCATAGGCTGACTTTGGTCCCCTGTGGCTGTGACACAGAAGCCCAACTGGCTGCAGTAATGTCTGCAGTCTACCTTACCAGCGTTCCAGCCTAGAGCTTGGAAGGTAGGGGAGGATGGGGTTATATTTTTTCAAGGTCTATAAGCCCTGAAGTAAAAATTAATATGCTTTTACTTGACAGAGGAGGAAGAGCTTCATCTCTCCCCATCTCGAGCTGTGTGGGTTCTTCTTGAGGATGAAGGAGAGAGCCGGGCCTCTGCTACTGCTCTCCTCAAAATCACCGTCCCTCAGGAGAAACCTCTGCAGAGACGGAAAAATAACACGGTTCAAAGGAGGGAGTGGTCTGGCTGGTCCGTGCGGCTATGCTACATGTATGAAGATGGACGGAGGTTTCCATAAAGACGAAGAAAGACAACAGCAGCAACGTTCGTTCGTTCGGAGGAGAGGGGGAAGGAGGATGAGAGAGGGGAGGGGGAGTGGAACGGTTTGTTGCTACTGACCTGCTTAGCTTCTGTCTTTGTGATGAGAGAGTGTTTACCCTTGCTGTCTCTGAGGAGGGAAGAGGTGGGATGCAGAGTATTATGATTCGGTTAATAGAAAGTATGTAAATAAGAGATTAATAATTAAATTTTGCATGAATGATCCTTGCTTTTGAAAAAACCTTGAAAATAGCTGATACTGATGATTATATACAGAGTTTATTTTTAATCATCTCTACGCTTTTCGGTGCATCAATTAGTGAAATAATAGCCTATTATGTTCATCAGCTGTCAACCAGACACGATAAAACAATCTCTGGCGCGTTCCAACAGGACAAACGGTCACGAACACATACCTCACATACCTCACACACTCACACTCACACACACACACGGTGATGTTTTCTCTTGCTGCACAAACACTATCCCTACGATTAACCTTCCACTCTCTCTCCAGACTTCCACACCAGTGTTTGTTGAATGTCATTTATATTCAAGCTTATAATTTGTTATGGAAATTTCACCTCGCCTCCTTATTTTTGCCAAGGTTGTTGAAGTGAATGAACCTTCATGCATATAATTACTATTTACATTTATCATGGATACTGTTACAGAACCTCATGCAATAATAATAATAATATAGTCGTACATGTATGTACATGTATGTACATGTATGTTAATTTGATTAGGGGTAGTTGTTCAATTAATGGGGTAGATGGCAATAACATCATGCTTTGGAGATCAGTGATACCGATCCACCTACCCACTCTCCTTGACTGCGTGCGGTACTGAGAATTACAAAACAAATACGATGAACTATAGAAATTATATTTTTTTGCAAGTACATGATAACTATTGTATAGATGAGACCTTGCTTCTATACGCCACACACAAGCTGGCCATGTGACATGCATGTGATGTCAGGCACTAATGAAATGAACAGTATACATGTACATATAAATTAGTCATAGAACTTAGTATTCTAATAATATCACAATACAAGATTATTCCAGGCCACACTAGGAGTGCAGTATGCCATTTTTAATAACACATGCAGCATGAGAGGTTTCGGTTTAATAAGTGTGTGTGGGGGGTTCATGCTTCTCCCCCTTACCCTCCCCCTTCCCCCTGCCTTTTCCTTCTTTCATAATGCATGCCTGGCCACGCTCATAAAGGAATTTGTGAGCAAAATCCACTGCATTTAATAATATCAAGGGCTTAGACTCCTAAAGGACCTTGATAATAGTTATGAAGGAAGGGAGGTATTCTATTAGCTGATTCTTGAGTGGTTGAAAATGTGATTAAATCTTCATTTACCTGCAGTTGTCACATACAGAGAGCTGGAACTTGCTCAGCAGATATGACACAGCAAATTTCTTCTGACATTCCTCACAAGTTGGTCGTTCGTCAGGCATGGGTGGAGCTAATGCAGATGAGTTAATTAATCATAGATAATAATACACCAGTAGAATAAATATTAAAAGTACCTTCCTCCTCGACAGGCTTTGCACTGTAGTTGCTATGTGTCTGTTCATCATCCAGGATGTATCCACCATAAGTGTCCCACTGGGATCCAGTAGGCGGAGTCGGGGCCACGTGACTGGGAGTAGGTTTCTTTGGTGACGAAACGATAGTTGTGGGGTTGTCTGTCGCTGAGCTAGTACTAGTGGTAGTACTGGGCCTGGCATAAGGTTTCTCACGTATTCTCTTCTTCCTCAAAGCCTTGGCTTTCTCTCTGTTCGACTCAATCCGTTTCTTTTGCTCCTCTGTCAGATCAAGAGCTGATGCAGTGCCAGTACTCTCCTCACCTTCCATGTTTACCTGAAAATTTATTGGTGTGACGACCCTTTCCATGCGATAATTTTCGTGACGACCCTTTCCACACAATAGTTTTGCTGACTGGTCACATTGAAATCCAAGGAGGCTAAAGCGAGCTAGAGACAGTGATGGAGTGCTTATTACGCTGACCGAAGTCCGTGTATAATATCTGAATAACTATTGGAATGAGATCGATCAGAAATTCTCGCTTCTTGATCTGTCTCTTCATTCTCCTTCTAAACATCACCCTCCAGCTCTTTCTCTCTCTCCTGTTTGGCTTCTTGGCTTTCCCCCTGCCAGGCCAGCTCTCAGAGGAAGTGGAGCAGTGCAGCTGCCCTCAGTCAAAAACACAAATGGAGCAAAATTCCGAGCAACAGAAAGAAGATTCAGAAGCTATCACTTGTGGAGTACCACCCACTCCTCCCCAAATTGAAGCCGCTGTCCCCCCGGTTGGTGATCATCACTTAAAAAAGAAATCTCTTGTGGATGATACTCACTATCTCTTGGTGGTGCTGGTTCTCTCAAGTGTTGGTGGCCGAGAGAGGAGGGATGCCATCAGGGAGACTTGGATGGAGGGTTACAGGGATTTAGAACGCAAAGTTTTGGTGAAGTTTTCTATTGGTATCCTTGGTCTCTCACCTTCCGATTCAGATGCAATTAATACAGAGCAGCACACTTTCAACGACTTACTTTTATTACCCAACCTACAGGAGTCTTACTCAAATTTAACACTAAAGGTGCTTTACAGTTTTATCACTTTGGATCAAAATTACGACTTTTCCTACCTAATGAAGTGTGATGATGATACATTTATCATACTTAGAACTATCTTACGGGAATTATTGGAAAGACATTCACAAAAGAAGAGCTATTACTGGGGTTTCTTTGATGGCAGAGCCCACGTCAAAAAACAAGGGAAATGGTCGGAAAAGGATTGGTTCCTCTGCGATCGCTACCTCCCCTATGCTCTAGGCGGAGGCTACATCCTGTCACATGACCTCGTGTCTAGAATAAGCTCAGCAGCCGATGGTCTGCAGCTGTACAACAGCGAGGACGTGTCCGTGGGGGTGTGGCTGAGCCCCTACGAAGCCGAGAGGAGGCATGACGTGAGATTTGACACGGAGTTTGTATCTCGAGGGTGTCAGAATGAGTACATAGTCTCACATAAGCAGAGTGTTGAGGATATGAGGAGGAAGCATAGGACGTTGAAGACAACTGGCCGTCTCTGTGAGAGAGAGTATCAGACCAGAATGTCTTATGAGTACAACTGGAACGTGGAACCAACAAAGTGCTGCGAGAGAAAAAGGGGTGTGTTATGATTATGACATCTTTTCTAGAAACTGTTAGAGTATGTTGTATGCTCTACAGTATTTGTCACACTTGATCATTTTTTGTTGAAATTTAAAGGGGCTATACATCCATGGAGTTGTAAGAGCATAACATACCGGTACTTATCTTTATTTTCATGTTAACGTTATTTTCATTGAGACCACTTGCATTGAGTAAATACAACAGAGCTATATTATAGATGACTTGGAGCCTCATTGTACATGTAGTATACATATCAAAAAACATAATAATTATGATATTGTAGCTAGTCAGCCTCTGTGCTCTATACAATGTCATTGCAATGTCAAAATACCGGTAATATAATTATGGACATGAACACTATACATAATTGCATAAATATGTTATAGTAATGGCATGGAAAAACAAACTAGCTGCTAACCTACAATACAGCTGAAGCTACAAGCTTGTATTGATGCTATTAAGATACTAACACTAATAAAGTGCGATAATAATAATATTCAAATATTATATTATGGGTAATTATGTGTTGTTTTCATCAACATGCATCATCATACCAGGGCCTAATCATCATCACTGCTATAAAAATCTTCTTCAGCATCTCCTTTAGTGAATTTGTAAGCAATGATACCAGGTATCCCTCCAGCAATGCTTCCCATAGCAGTGAACAGAGCCCTTTTCCCTGTGCTCATCTTTGTGGTAACTTTGATGGTAGCTGGTTGAGATTCCTTCTGTGATTTATTAACACCAACCACATGTATGGTGTATTCTTTAGAGGGTTCCAGGAAAGGTATTAACTTTGTATGTCCTCTACCATGTTTAGTTAAGGTTATTGGACGACCGATTTCTGGTTTTACAGTGATCTTATACATATGGTTGGTCTCAGCATCACCATCATGATCATCCCAACAGATCTTAATAGCATCTTTTTTGACTTTATGAACTCTGAGATTGGCTGGTGGACAAGGGTCAAACTCATGTGTTTCGATATCTATAGTCTCAATTCTTCCACTACTCTTACTAGACAAAGCTTTAATTTGAAACTGGTACATGCTGTTAGGTCTTAGACCACGTGCTTCATATGATCTTTGACACTTATCAATATTATTCATAATTTGGTTGTGATCAGGAGAAATTTGAATGACTTGATAGTTTGTTACTATTGCTGGATTTATAGCCGGTTCTTCCCACTCCAGCATTATTTCATGGTGTGTTGTCAATATTGACCGTAGGCAAATTACAGGGCCTGGAATCAAATCCCTTACATCCAGTATTGAATAGTCACTTGGATCACTTTTTCCCGCATCATTTTTCATTATAACTCGGTATGCTATCTCATTCACAGATTTTTCTGTTATGTTAGGAATTCGTGTTTGTATGATCCATTGTGGATTATTTTCTTCACCGCATAATTTTAATGATACAAAATCTATCTCTTCACACACGTTCCAGTTTTGCTTATCACAAGAATATTCAATGATAACTTTAGTAACGGGACTACCATTCTCTTTTTCCTCTTCTAACTTTTTGACCTCTACTTTAATTTTGTCTGGATGATCAACCAGAATTAACATAGGGCTCTGTGGTTTTTCTGGTGGAAGTGCAGGCGTGGTGCATTTTACTATCTCAGTGTAGTCACCTGCTTTATCTCCATTGATGGCATTTACTCGAAAGAGATATTCAGAAGAAGGAGCAAGATGATATACTTCTGCTGAATAAATGTGCTCACGTTCAGAGTAAGTGTACTCTTTTACTGCCGTCCACTCACCAGAAATTTCCTTACCCATGTGGCTGCTTTGCTTTATTTGAATGCAATAATTTGTAACTACTCTTGATTGTAAAGCTGGTGGGGTCCATTTTACTACTACGCAATTTTCCCCTTTGACTGTTAGATTTTGTGGAGCCCCAGGAGGAATGCTAGAAAGATTGATTCCTATGACATCACTTGGTTCACCGGTGCCAATCTCATCTTTAAGGGTAACGCGAATGAATTTGATTTCATTATCTAAATCAAACATTTGAGTTATGGTATCATTGTCTGCAACAGAAATTGGGTAACTGCACTTTTTGTAAGAAATGCTTTGTTCATTGAGCATCTCAATAATCAAGCATGTAAGATTACCACTGGTTCCTATGCTATTCGGTTTTTGGAGAGTAACTGTTGCTTCTGTTGAACTCTTCACAGTGATGTCCATAGAGGAAGTATCTGGTTTTGTTGGTGGATGTGACTGAGTAGTCACTGTAATACTTGGACTTTTTTTAATATTATATCCTCTATTCGATTTATTATAGGCAATGGCACGAAAGTGAAAGGTAGTGTTAGGGGATAGCTTTTCAACTGTAAAGGATTTGCTTTTCACTCCAGGAAGAGAAACCCAATTATCTGTCTCTCTCTGTCTTGTATCGATGCGATAGTAATGCACTGATTTTGGATTGTTGACTGGCTCATCCCACACAAGAGTAACATTGTTAGATGTTATCATTTCCTTAGGGGCATGAAATCGACAAGGATGGTCAGGTATCATTTCCTTACTGTTTAGTTCACACTCAGGACTCGGTTCACTTAACCCTGCCTCATTTTTCATTCTAATACGATAGCAATACGTGGTTTCTTCAGTAGCATTTTCCAATTCAACCTTAATTATTTCTTTCTCACCACTCTTGGATAGCGGATACTCTATTGGTACATCTGTCCAGTCTCTAGGCACAGCTAGTTTACATTTTTGTACGATAATTGCTGAGACAGGACTTCCATTTTCTTCACCTTTTGTCAGCAGCTGCACAGATAAATTCCTTTTCTACAATTTTCAGGATCAGTTTCAATTGTTGGTTTCATAGGCTTGTTTGGCTTCCAAGCTTTTGTGGTGAACTCTGCTTTCCTCCAATTCCCCTCATGGACAGAGTTAAGTGCCCTAACTCTGACATAATACAATGTTGCTGGCTCCACAATAACGATGACTTGCTTTTTATCGTCTTCAATTTCACACCACTTCCAGGTACCACTGTCTCCTTGTTTATATTTTAATTGATACAACAATGCTGAGGATGGATTGATGGATGGAGCACTCCATAAAAATTTTCCTTCTTTTTTCTCTGGAATGCTCATACATTTTAACTCGTCTGGTGGTCCTGGATAGAGTTCAGAGGTCTTCAACTCCACCACATCACTAGGTTCACTTAAACCAATCTCGTTCTTCATTCTAACTCGGAAATAGTATGTGGTTACATCTGCAGCATTGTCTAGATCTAACTTAATTTTCATCTTCTGATTTCCATCAGAGAGAGGGTACTCTTCAGATATCCACTCCTCAGATTCTTCTCCTCTGCACTTTTCAGCAACAATCTTTAGGACAGGGCTACCATTCTCTTCATTTTTTGGTAGCTTTCGAACTGACATGATAACTTGTTCATGGTTCACAGGATCAGTTTCAATGGTCGGCTTTATAGGCTTGTTTGGCTTCCAAGGCTTTATGCTGAAACATTCTTCCTTCCATTCCCCTTCATAGGAAGGATTGAGCGCACAAACTCTGACGTAATACAATGTAGCTCGTTCCAGATTTGGGATAATTTGTTTTGTTGAAGTATCATCAAGTTGACATCTTATCCAATTGCCACTTTCTCCTTTCATATACTGTAGTTGGTATGATGTAATTGAGGCTGGATTGATAGTTGGAGCACTCCATGATACAACTACTTCTGCTTTCTCTGGACTGCTTGAGCAATCCAAGCTTTGTGGTTGTCCAGGGTAGAGTTTTGATGAATGTATTGCAACTGCATCACTAGGTTCACTTATACCAACATCATTCCTCATTGCAACACGAAAATAGAACGTAGTTTCTTTGGTAGCACTTTCTAAATCAGTTTTAATCCTCATTTCTTGCTTTCCATCAGCAATTTGGTGTTCAGGCAATTCAATCCACTCCTTGGAGTCTTCTGTACTTCGTTGAACAATAATTTTGGATACAGTGCTACCATTTTCTTCATCTTTCGATAGCATTTGAACTGTTAAAATAACCTGCAGACAGTTTGTGGAATTAATTTCAATTGTTGGTTTCATAGGCTTATTTGGCTTCCAAGCTTTTGTGGTGAACTCTGCTTTCCTCCAATTCCCCTCATGGATAGAGTTAAGTGCCCTAACTCTGACATAATACAATGTTGCTGGCTCCATAATAGTAACAACTTGCTTTTTATCGTCATCAATTTCACACCACTTCCAGGTACCACTCTCTCCTTGTTTGTATTTTAATTGATACGACAATGCTGAGGATGGATTGATGGATGGAGCACTCCATGAAATTATGCCTTCTCTTTTCTCTGGAACAGTTATACAATTTAATTCTTCCGGTGGTCCTGGATAGAGTTCAGAGGTCTTCAATTCCACCACATCACTAGGTTCACTTAGGCCAATCTCATTCTTCATTCTTATACGGAAATAGTACATGGTTACATCAGTAGCATTGTCTAGATCTATCTTGACTTTCATCTTCTGATTTCCATCAGAGAGAGGATACCCTTTAGATATCCACTCCTCAGATTCATCTCCTCTGCACTTTTCGGCAATAATCTTTAAGACAGGGCTACCATTCTCTTCATTTTTTGGTAGCCTTTGAACTGTCATGATAACTTGTGTGTGGTTCACAGGGTCAGTTTCAATTATTGGTTTCATAGGCTTGTTTGGCTTCCATGCTTTTGTGGTGAACTCCGCTTCTTTCCATTTCCCTTCATGGACAGAATTATAGGCTCGAACTTGAACATGATACACTGTTGCTGGTTCTAGATTAGAGATAGTTTGACTTATTATATTATTGTCTTCCACTTGCTGCTTTATCCATGTTCTGCTTTCTCCTTTTTTGCATAATTCTAGTCTGTATAATGAAGCTGAGGAGGGATTAATCAATGGAACACTCCATGAAATTATGCCTTCTCTTTTCTCTGGATAACTCAAACATGATAGCTCTTGTGGTTCTCCTGGATAGAGTTCTGATGCATTTAGCACAACTACTTCACTAGCTTCACTCTGTCCTCCAACATTGATCATTTTGATTTTGTACTTGATGTTCTTACATTCCATGGGTGTACCTGGTAGCTCAATTTCGGTTTCGATTGGTCCATCCCCAGGTGTTATGCTGCAATCTTTCCATATCCATTCATTAGATGTTTCCAATGATGAGCCAACTGCAATTTTGTCTATATCAGCTCCATTTTGTTTTTCTTTAGACAACCGCTGAGCAATAATCCTAGCCTTCATTGGATGATCTTCTAATAGCTGTATATCTGGCTTTTCAGGTCTTTCTGGTCTCCCAGCATTTGTTTTAACCTTTAGCAACTCACTAAATTCACCTTTTCGTCTGCCATTACAAGCACGCAAGCGAAGATCGTACCAAGTATTGTAGGCAAGATCGGATACTTTTGCTGGTTTCTGCGTATCCTTTGATAACTTCACAGTTTTCCAATCATTTTGCCCTGCATGTGCCAGCACCAATTCATATTCAGTGATATATTGAGGGTCACTTGTTGGATTATCCCATGAAATGGCCACGTGATTACATCCCTTTTCTATTTCAACAAGGTTAAGTGGGGCAGTAGGAATCACTTGCATTCTTGATTTGAGAACATACTCTTTTGCTGGCCCAACAGCCTTCTTTTGATAGGAAGCTTCAAGTTGTTTAAGATCAATTTCTGATTTCAATTGAAAATCATATTCATTATCAAAAACTTCTGAACATTGTAGTCTAGATTTTTTCACAATGAATGCATAAAGCTTGGTGCCTTGTGTGATGTGTTTGCCATCAACAATGAAAATGCAATCCTGAAAATCCTGTAATAATCGTTGCTTTAGTTTATTAAGTGCACTAATACCACCAGATAAAAGCTTATTTACTTCATCTTTAAACATTGCATACTTTTCATTAAAGATACTCAGATGGATACTGAACAATGTAGGTTGTATTGGTGGTGATTCGTCCATGCTTCCCTCTTCAATGGGAAGTTTGTCTTTCAACTCTTTGCGCATCTCATGCTCATAAGCTTCTTGAAGGCTTGCTGATATTTGAGCAACTTTATACTTGACTGCACTTTGCCAGCTTAACTCCAGGTTAGGAAGTGCATCAGGCATATTTAGGGCTTCAACATGATGGTGTAGCAACTGAGAAAGCAGAGTACCATCTACACTCGAGCAATCCTCAAACACCTTTCGAGGTTTTATTTGTGAAAGTATGGTCGTCCTTGAATTTTCAAGGGATTCATTAAATTTTGGCTTCAGTTGATCGATTAGAAACATTGTGGGGTTATCTTCTCCTGGCATAGGAATCTGCATACACTCAAAAGAAGGGAAAAGATTAATTAACGCCACATTGAGGTCTTCCCCTTCACATTTCACTCGAGGCAAAAGTTTTGTTGTCACATATTCTTTCAGTGGTATAACTGCATCATTTGAATCTGTTGATACTAAAGCGTAATCCCTCAGCAACCATAAAAAATTTGGAAAGTGCACATGATGCTCATCTCTGGTAATTTTCTGTCCTTCACGAATCAAAATATGTTGTGTTAGGCGAGCAAAACGGCTGTATGGTAGAAAAAAAGGATAGCTATAATTATTATTTCCTATTAAAGGCATAAATAAATTTCTACGAGGTACACAGTAACACTTAAGCATTAATCGCACCCACAATGTTTTTGTATTAGTCTTGGTTATCCAGGACCATAGTGGATGGATGAGTGAATATTACCGGTAATTGTAATGCATACAATCTCTTGATTGCACTTACCTCATCTTCTCAATGTGATAATGTTCGGTACCTTTAGTATTGTATACAAGAAATGAGCTTATTAAACTGCTTAAAACAATGAAATTCATAACATCATCTTCTGATTTTGAAATCTCAGGATTATCAAGTCCTTCTGTATCAAGCACAATTACAACAAATTCTTCACATTCAAGCACTCGTGTCGCCATCCATATACCAAATGTACAAGCATCCCTTTTGTTACTTGTTTTGAATGTCTTAATATCACCCAAAAATCGTGAAACATAATAGGACTTCCCTGTTCGATATGGTCCACATATCGTTAATACTGCAACTGGTTTCTTGATCTGTTCCAATTGGTTGATAGCATCTTTATGTAAACAAATTTTTCCTTCTTTATTATATGAAGCTAATTGGATAGATAGCTTAGGGCTTCCAGAAGTTCCTGGAGATGGTGGTAGAGGTGTCAAGGTGAATTTTTTCCCATTTGATTGAATAGTATCATGACCTGGGGTGTCAGATTCTCCTGTACATAAGGGAAAAAGCATATTCAAGGTATGATAGGAGGGTATTGTTTTGGTATGACCTGTAGAAGGTAATTCCACATTAGCCTCGTGGGCCAGCCCCTTCACAAGCCACCCTCCCTTGTATTAAAAGGGACTGACTTACGACCTATACATAGCTGTAGCTACGCATGTACCCGTGTGTGTTGATGACCCGACCTTTACCCAGTCTCGCGTACCGGCCCTCCTACGCTGTCGCACGGAGCCACATTCGGCCATCACATGCCCTTTATGCTAATCACCCAATAAATCTAGTACCTGATTGCTCTGTATAATCATTAATGAACAATAAACGATATTATCCGAGGCTACTAAGCAAGTATGCATATTCTCAGTTATCGGTGTTCATGCATGACAGATCATGATAATAATTATGTACACTAGGGTAATGTGATAAACCCCAGAGTGTGTTTAGGTCAACTATAATCAATCTGTGCTACGTGACTATGGATTTCAGTCAGTTTGCAATGTAAACTTGGTTGTTGCCACACATTCTGGGAGATAACACAGCAGATATCGATGGAATCGTACGCAGGACTCTTAAACAAGAAGAAACTTAGGTTCAGTGAGAATTGGTGCACCCTCACTATTAATAATACTCATTACTGTGGCTTATGATTATAATCAAGCTGGCTATAAGCTGTAGGCCCTCAGGGATGGACTCATGCATAATATCAAGAGTATATTCTTGATAATATTATAGTGCATGAAGCAGAAGTATGTATACCCACCCATGTAAGAGCACAGTAATGATTATCTAATCTTGTTCCACCCCATCCCTTAAGAATATTCCTCCCCTTGCAAAGATTACTTAGTCTCAGGCACATGATTGTGACTTTTACTGAGAATTTGAGTTTCAGTGGAATGCCACATTAATAATACTCTTGATATATGAATTCCTCCATAAATATCATCAGTATAATAATAAAATAAGGCACTGGTGCACATGACCGAGGGCTATAGTATATAGTGTGTGCTGCTGCTATATAGGTATACTAAATACTACTCGTGGCACTGTGGTTCAAATTACGTTATTTATTTTAGGCTAATCAGCTGTTGTTACCCACCAACATAATATTTGAGATCAAATTAAATTCCCTTATCATTTCCCACAACAGTATTAAATTTGCAGCCTATAGCTTCAGTAGCCTACAGATCTATTATAACAAGTATAGCACTGTTTTACATCCGCGCCAGCCACAGTTTTCTTGATCTGGATTCAATTAAATGGCTACATCTTTTAATAGCTTACTAACATATAAAAAGAGCTATAGTGATATTATTTATACCTTAATTTCAGTAAAAATAATTACTAATATTAAAATCTTAGTGCTAGTACTCTAAATCTTAGCCTCTACCCAGGCCTGGGTACGAGGCTATCTAAATCTTTGCAATTTTTAATGTGTGAACTGAATACAAACCTGCACATGTCACAGCAGTGGAGTCTTGTTTCAACTCATCAGAAGCAATGGGCTCCATGGCTGTAGGATAGAGAAACAGATGCACTGACGCATCATAATAATAATTATAGCTACCAGGCAAAACTTAGAAACGATAGCCAGCATGCATGCAACAAAACTTACCTCCTGACAATATAAATTTTTCTTCGAACTCTTAGTCATCAACTTTCCGTCAGACTGCGTTTGCACGCTCCCTTTTATAACACAGCCAGGTATTATTACCCCACATCCGCAATTTATATTACTAAACCAATGGTAAAGGTCGTTATAGTTACAAATCATAGAATATGGAAACACACGATTAGCGCTAATTACCCCGCGCGCATGCGCAAGGGGTGAATGCAGAGAGCTGGAAGAAAGGAACACAAATTCTCGAATCAGCAGACCATCTTGACGGTACCTGCGTTCTCAGAAGAGCAGAGAAATGTATCAAGCAGAAGGATCAAGCGTTGCTACTAGCTCAAATATCAAAATACCAACTCATGATCATTCACAAAATCACCATGGAAATTGGCTAGAAAAGCTTTGGGATCAAGCCATGGACCATGGCATACCCGTCGTCAAGAGCTCGAAGAAAACATGGTGAGAGTCTTAGCTTATCCAGACCATGCAAAGACGAAATGCCCACTGTGTATACAGATGAATCCAACCAACATTTTATAACTGAACACAACACACGGAAAGCAAAGGTAGACTACATCGAACACTCTGTTGGACTCATTGATCACCACAGACCCTTCCTTTTTTAGTCATGTTTTATTCTTCTTAAAAGCTTTATGACTCACTCTGTTCATCTATGATTTTACATACCCTACACTATTTTACTAGTATTTGTATCCTGTATATGTACGTACGTACGTACGTACGTATTTTGGTCTATGCCCAAGTGGGCCTGCAAGACATTAAGACTTATCTATTGTGCACACAGTAGAAAGCTTATAAATATTTTCCATTTTCCATGTATTATAAATCGTGAACTGTTTCAAGAGTTCACCATCGTCATACTTATCCAATTACGAGACCCAGAAGTGCAAAGTGCACAGAGTATAGCCGACTTGATCCCTAGAGAAGGTAATTACCGATACTGATGGTAGGGGCATCCTGTAGGTGCTATCGTGTGCTTTCTGATCTGCTCATGCGCACAATATGTAGGTAAAGGTCGTCAACAGGGCTCACGCTACACAATGGCACTCTGCTGCAAACGCGATGGGTATGTGCTCTCCAGAGCTCTAGTTTTGGATAAGCAAGATAACGAAATTTTTATATTCACTGATACTGAAATTGATCACATTTGGACCATTGGCAAGTGAATCAGCGAATTATAGCCAAAGATCCTCCATTTCATGTGGCATGTGAAGTCAAGTATACACTACCTGAAGCTGTCTTACAATGATATTCACATATTTAGACTAGTTTCTGAATGGGGCATATACAGAGAGTCAACTCTTTGAGGGTTTCACAGTTCCAATCACCTGATCACAATAACATTCACTTATTTAGCTACCGAAAAGGGGAGGTAAAATCATGTTTTCAAATCGCCTGATGGTATACAATGACATTCACTGAAGAGGAGAGGTTGAAATATATATAGTTGCATGCACATTTCCAATCGTCTGATCACTCTTGTATACAACTGCATTTCATGCACATGCACACACATTTCTAATCGCCTGATCACCTTTACAATGACATTCACTTAGCTGCTGCGCATGCTGAATGAGAGGTGACACCTAACATTCCACGTCCTCACCTGATTCAAATAGGGGTGTAACTTTGGCTATATAATCTATGCTCATTTATGCTCCTGGCTTCATTTGTTCTTTCAGTAAAGGTAAAAAAAAAGGATGCTTCCTAGCTACTTACTATTTCTTATGCTACTGCCACTGGCATTGAGCAACTCTAACTGCAATCTCGACCCTGTTAATGATGAGATGGAAGATGACGATAATGATGATGACCTATTTACTTGCAGCATCTATAGGTCACTTGCCACAGACCTACTAAAGGACGACAGAAATTTTTATAACCTTCAGAATGTCTTCTTTCCACCCAACGATGGCAATCCGGTGTTTGTTACTGTCAAGTATCGCTACTTTGAAGATGATAATGATACAATGTCTATTGTATCTAATAGAATCTATTTCTGGTCGTCTTCCATCTATTTCTTTTTTCTTCCAGTGAGAGTACTCCAGTTTACTTCCTTGCTTCTTTCAGATCCATCACTGAGATATGGTGAAGTTAATCTCTTCCTACCTGCACACTATTCTGGTGCACATAATGACTGCATGGTTCTTCTCACACAAAGAGTAAGTGTAAAATGTTAATTTTACCTACATAATGTCATGTAATTATAAAAAATTATCTAACTATACAGTTGAAGCTTTATTCTGGACATCAATTTGAAAGATTTAAAGCACCGATAGATAATACTTATACTGCGAGTGCACACAGTGCAGAAACCTTCAAATTATGGTATGGCAACAATGATAACGTTGGAAATATTGCTATAGCATCACAAGTTGTATTTCCCATCTTTTTTACTATCTTTATTTTTATGTTTTTAATTTTTATTGTTGAATTTGAGCCTTATGAACGTGGTAAAAGGTTGAAAAATGAACTTGACAGTGGCGATAACAAGGTTAAAGCGAATGCTGAAGCTGGATTATTGACAAAGTACATCGCTGCAGCACTCTTTCATGTTTTTACAGTGGGTAGCGATAGTGCAGCATTAGGTTATTATAGGAATATACCAAAAGTCATACGTGAATACTATTGTTCTGAACCTAATTTTTGGGCAGCACCAATAGCAATGATTATATTTGATTGCATCACCTTTATTCTCTTCATTGTCGTCCCACCAATACTGGGCTATGTGCTATACAAACATAACCAGAAAAAGAAAAAGTATGAATACTTATTAGTGTATTCTATGGTTTCTCCCTTTAGTTGCATTGCCTCTCATTCCTATCACATTGTGTTTGCTTTTATCATTGATCCTTACCATGCCACAAGTATCTTGCTTATCTATGCAATCATTGCTTTTGTAAACATTCAGGCATTTCAGAAATTATTTTATTTTATCAATAAGTTAATTTCTGGCAACAAATCTTGCTGCCGCATTCAAAATACTTGTAGACGGTATCTCACATTTGTATTATTTTTTATGTCAGAATTTATATTCATGGGAGCATCCATTGCATTGTCCATTACTCTGATTGCTAAACTTCCTCTTTCAAATGCCATTGATGACGCACCAAATCGCCTTTATGTCATATATCAAGCATCTGTCACTTTCTTTGCTGCTCTCATTGCATTTCAAGTTCTTTTCAGACAGCCCAGTAATTCTGCTTTTGACGTGTACATCAAAGCAATAGATGGACATGTAGCAAAATGTGACGAAATTGAACTCCACAATCCTGCTAGGGATCAGATAAAAACTTGGAGCAAATTCTCAGAGACAGAAAAGGAGACTCTACTGGCCAAAGTGGCCTTGACTTACTTGACTAAATCTTTAGGCGCCAACATTGATTTTACCATGGATACTGAACTAGCCCATGTTTTTCAGCGACGTGCTCGGGATAATCAGGCATCCTTGCTCGAGGAGGAAGAAATACCTGAGCAAGATGATGGTGCAGTTCATCAGCAGGCCGCCATGCTGTGATAGGAAGAGAGAATTAGCAATCTGAACCATGATAGATTGGCCTATATAATATTATTATAGTTATGTTAATGTACTCATTTGATATGGTGACTTAGTATTACACTAGTTTGCAAAATTTAATTATATCTTTGTTTTGTTTATGGCATTTGGCCAACTTCCCCATAACTCTTGTACATGGTAAAGATCGATATAATTACATATCATAGATTAATCAAGAGCATTAAAAATTTCTAACAATGAACATAAAGACCAGTTCATAATTTTCTCACTATAAAAACTCAATAAAACCGTGTCCTAAGAAAATAGATACTTTTCTACTGGCAGCTGCTTCTTCTGTTTGAGTGAGTCCCATACCCAATCTGACTTGGCAAACACTGACTGCCTACAGGAACCTGCATTGGAACAATGGACAACTAGAGCTCTATAGAGCACATACCGCGGGCCCCGCGCGCTCTGTAGCTTAATACTGTAGCGCAGTATACAGCTGTTTCATGACTTGACGACCCTTTCCAATACTGAGCTTGAGCATGCGCAGTCGCATCAGGATACTTTTATGCTAAAGAGTGGGTGTGGTCGGTAAACCACAGGCATGCTGAACAGAAAATGCACGATTTGCAGCACCAGTAAACCTTTTTGAGCAATTCGAAGCGAGTACACACCAGTTTTTCACCGATATCTACCGACTAGTGTTACTTATAGCACGCACAGATGCCTACAACGCCAGATCTGGTGATTTTCGTGCCGACGACGACAGACAGACAAACCGATTGCTTTACCCCTTGCGCATGCGCGCGGGGTAATGATAGTATTGTCCCATAGCTATAATATAATATAGAGCCATTATAATAATAATTATTACGCAGTTTATACAGAGTCATTATACTCACTAACAATATGCAGTTATCATTAGCTAGCTTGATTACAATCAACTGTCATTCACTACAGTCTACAGAGTATGAGCTGACCTTAATAACTGCCTTATCGCTAATGATGTAGGTTGCCAACGATTTCTGATAGTCTTCTAGTACTTCGCCATCATAACTGTGTGTGTAGTTTTTCTACAATTATATGTACCAAGTTTGAGCACAATAATTATACCGAACTTATGTGATGAGATATCTCTTGAGTTCATCTGCATCCTTGACGTTGGGCTGTATGTACACCTTCACTCCAGTGAACAGATCCAGCAATGGCTGCATGAAAGCAAAATACACAAAAATCACTATTAATACACCATCTCAGACTAGAGAGATAGACTGTTACCAAAATGCATATGATAGCTTATTAATTTTTATGCATTTAGAACAAATTTTGAGCCTATGGAATTAGGGAAGAAGGTTGTAGCTTCAAATCTTTAGGGCTATAATTATTTGCAGGTACAAATTTTAGTGCATTTAGCGGGTACTCATTTTAGCAATTTTCAAAATTAACATTCGATTAATATTCGCGGGTACAAATATTAGCAAAAATCGCTAAGTTTAGTCCCCACAAACAAAAGTGTTTTTGAGGTAGGTAGAAGATACATGACATTGTAGATCATCCCTCACTCACCTCCTCCACTTTGATGTCTGCACACTCCAGCCTGTGTGCTCCCGCCTCATGCCAGGGATGGTCAAACTGCTCCCTGTGTCTGGTGCCAGTCTGATAGCACTTGGCTCCGTACTTACACAGCGGCTTCTTTCTCTTCTTACTGGGAGGAGCTCCACTGCTGTCCGGCTCATCGGAGTCTACAGCTGCCCCTGACGATGATGATGATGCAGGAGTGGGTCTCCCTCCTCCTCCAGTGGACTCTTTCTTTCGCTTCCTGGGGGTTGAGCTAAGGTTAACGTTGGAGCTGATATCATCATAAGATAAAGACTTAGTACAAATTAATTATTATAGCGATGTTTGTTATGCTCTACATTATTAATCAATACTGTAACGCACTTTTATTGCTGTAATTTTTAGGGGCTGTGCAATAAGAGCATAGCATTGTGGCTATAGATCTTGAAGTGTACATGACCACATTACAAAATTAGAAGTGACCTATTAGTTACACAGTTGTAGAGGTCAGATTGCTGCTGCGTGGCTTTAATTATTAGTCTTGTGGTGCTGCCCCTTCACAAAGAAGTGGGAGTGTCACCAAACCACTAAATAAAAACAAGGGCGAGCTTTGCTACATGCAGAGAAATCTTTCAGTTATCGAGTGAGAGGTGCCACCCCTTTGCAAAGAAGTGGGGGTGGCACCAAACCACTAAATTGTAAAAACAAGGGCGAGCTTTGTTTCATGTGGAAAATTTTTTCAGTTGTCATTGTGTGTGAGGTATTTAAAATTGGATAAACTTGATTCACGATCAGATGCATGCTTGTACATTCATATAGGTCTTCAATAATTATAATGGCAGTGGCATATTATTATATTGAGCAGAAGACTCTTCTGGGAACTTACAATCTGAGGAGAGTGATGCCATGGCAGCAACATGGGAACCATCCACCCCCTAAATAACTAGCTGACATGCTTGTGGCTTTTATCTTATGTTGTTGTATATACTTTGGTAGCATGATAAAAATCTACTAAAATCAGCTATGCAAGTCATTTTTGAGGTGGTTTAACAACTGCTATAATATGGGCATGCATGCAGACAGTCGTGCTTCATCAAGTTAGTATTGCACTCCAATTCTGGTCACGATGGCTTCTGGTTATTATCTGTTCTTTTTCGTGCTATTTTCATTGGAACCACTTTCATTGAGTGAAATCCGTGCGTTTGATTCTCAAGATGATTCTCAAGCTCCTTGCTACATCTACAAAGCACTTGCGACAGAGCTGCTAGAGGATGACAGAAACTTCTACAACCTGCAAAATGTCTTCTTCTCACCCAACAGTGGTAGTCCAGTTTTTGTCACTGTCACATACCATTACGAAGACAACAATGCTACCAGCAGTAGCACTGCTATCTATTTCTGGTCATCTGCTGTTTATTTCTTTTTCCATCCAGTGAGAATATTCCAGTTCACTTCATTGCTCTTTTCAGATCCAGCACTGAGATTTGATAAAGTTGACCTCTATGTATCAGCAAATTATTCTTCAGTTGGTAGTGACTGCATGATTCTTCTTACGCAAAGGGTGAGTCACTTTTTTTTGCTTAATTTGTAATTTCAAGCTCTCTCTACTCGCTAATTAACCAAAAGTACATAATTGGGATAATATTATTATATAATTATGCGTATTATATCATCTATACATGCAGCTGCAGCTCTATGCTAAGTATCAAAAAGTTAAGGCTCCAGTAGACAAAACATACACTGCAAGTGCACACAGCGCAAACACCCTTGAATCATGGTACGATCACAGCCATGCAGTTGGCAACCTTGCCCTATCATCACAGGTTCTATTTCCACTCTTTATCACAATCTATGTTACGTTATTTTTGTTCTTTCTTCTTGAACTCAAACCATACTACCTTGGTAAGAAGCTACAAAATGGGCTTGATAGCAACAATAGCGATGTTAGGGCTAGAGCTGACTCTAGCCTCTTGACTAAATTTGTTGCTTCCACTTTATTTCATTTGTTTACATTGTCTTTGGACATTACAGCATTAGACTATTATAAATATTTATCGAAAGAAATCAAAGATTATTACAGCTACCCTCCAAGGCGTTTCTGGGCTGTACCGATAACAATGACAGTATTTGACAGCATCACATTTGTAATCTTTATTTGCTTACCACCAGTAGCAGCTTGTTGCTTCAAAAATCGGAGTTACCTCTTGATATACAGTCTAATTTCTCCATTGAGTTGTGTTGCCTCCCACTCTTACCACATTGTATTTGCCTTTATCATTGATCCTTATCATGCCACGAGTATTTTGCTTGTTTACGCAATCATTGCCTTTGTGCACATTCTGACCTTTCAGAAACTGTTTTATTACATCAATACTTTGATTCATATAAAAAACCGTTGTGGGAGATATGTTTTGACTATAGTTATTTTTGCTTTGGAATTTACACTCATGGCGACATCTATTGCACTCTCTATCACCCTCATTATGATGCTGCCCTTTTCAAATGCATTAGACGATGCACCAAACCATATTTATGTCATATACCAAGCATCTGTTGCATTCTTTGCTGCTCTCATTGCATTTCAAGTTCTTTTCAGACAGAGCAATTCTGCTTTTGACGTATATATCAAGGCAATTGATGGACATGTAGCAAAATCTGAGGAAGTTAAAACAAAAACTTGGATAGAGCTCTCAGAGACAGAGAAGGAGACTCTACTAGCCAAAGTGGCCTTGACTTATTTGACTAAAGATGCCAGCGTTAAGTTTATCGATAAACTAGACAATGTTTTTACTAAGCAAAGTGATAAAAATGATGAATCAGATACATCATCAGGTCCTGAATCGGATGCTGGTGGGTGTTGGGAACGTTTTTTACGGTTCTGTAAGGAGATTCTGAAAGAAAAAAGTAAAAGTGATCCTGAGTCAAGTAACAGTACTACTGTACCGACAGAAGGTACATCCTTGCTTTGAAATACTGAATTGTGATGGATGGCCACATGATTTAATAGGTAGCTACTCCTTGAACTCGTGACCAATTATTATTAAAGAAAAGAATTTTAGTACAATAATACAATGTCATTATACCAGCTCTTTTGCAAACATAATTCCTTAGCTATGATAAAGATCGCCATAGTTTACAAATAAAAACCACTTGTTCATTTTGTCTGCATCTCATTAAACTTCCTTCACACGGCCGCACGCTCGATCTCCCAACATACGTAAAAAAAAAAAAAAAAACGGGCGTGCCACAAGATTTTGAGATGAGTTGGATGGCTCATTATTATGCACCTGGTCCGGTCTAGCCACAGCGTATTCAATTATAAAAAGATATATGATGCTTATTACGACGCAAATGCGATCCCGACCCGTTCGCGATACGCCGGTACGTACGCCGCCGCGATCGCTGGACGAGGAGGGCCTGGGAGGTCAGGGGATGGGTTGCGAATGGTTAGCAGGGTTAGTCCTAGTTATTTACTCTTTCTTATGCTACTGCCACTATAGCATTGAGCAAAATCAGCTGCAATCTCGACCCTAACGATGATGAGATGGAAGAAAACGATGATGATGATGACCTTTCTAGCTACTTGCAGCATCTACAAATCACTTGCCACAGACCTACTGAAGGATGATAGAAATTTTTATAACCTACAGAAAGTCTTCTTTCCACCCGCTAACAATGGCAGTCCGGTGTTTGTTACAGTCAAGTATCGCTACTTTGAAGATGATAATGATACAATGTCCATCACATAATAATTATAATAAAACGTATTTCTGGTCTTCTTCCGTGTATTTCTTTTTTTCATCCAGTGAGAGTATTCCAGTTTAGCTCATTGCTTCTTTCAGACCCATCACAGAGATATGGTGAAGTTAATCTCTTCCTACCTGCACGCTATTCTGGTGCACATAATGACTGCGTGGTTCTTCTAACACAAAGAGTGAGTCAAAATGTACTAGTAGAATATAAATAATAATTGATACCCATGCATGCACATTATCTGCGTCTATCATTCACGGTATGTAGTTGAAGCTTTATGCTGGACATCAGTTTGAAGGATTTGAAGCCCCAATTGACAATACTTACACTGCGAGTGCACATAGTGCTAGTGCAGAAACCCTCATATCGTGGTATAACCAAAATGAAAACGTTGGTAAAATTGCCGTAGCATCACAAGTTGTATTTCCCATATTGGTAGCAGTCTTTGTTTTGCTGTTCTTAATTTTTATTGTTGAATGCGAGCCTTATGAACGTGGTAAAAGGTTGAAAAATGAAGTTGGCAGTGAAGATAAAAAGATTAAGGCTAATGCTGAAGCTGGACTATTGACGAAGTACGTTGCTGCTGTTTTATTTCACCTCTTTACATTGATTAGTGATGGTACAGCATTAGGTTACTATACTATAGGCACAATACCAAAACCCATAAGGAAATATTATTGTTCTGAACCTAATTTTTGGGCAGCACCAATAACAATGACTGTGTTTGATTGCATCACCTTTATTCTCTTCATTGTCGTCCCACCAATAGTATGTTGCATTTGTGTGCTAAGCAAATGTAACCAGAAAAAGTATGAATGCATATTAATATATTATTCTGTGGTTTCTCCCTTTAGTTGCATTGCCTCTCATTCCTATCACATGTTTGCCTTTATCATCAATCCTTACCATGCCACAAGTATCTTGCTTATCTATGCAGTCATTGCCTTTGTAAACATTCAGGCATTTCAGAAACTGTTTTATTTTATCAATACATTAATCTCTGGAAGCAAACCCAGCTGCTGCTGCTGCCCCATTAAAAATACTTGTGGACGATATCTCATATTTGTTTTATGTTAGAATTTGTATTCATGGCATTATCCATTGCATTATCCATTACTCTGATTGTTAAACTTCCTCTCTCAAATGCCATAGACGATGCACCAAATCACCTTTATGTCATATATCAAGCATCTGTCACTTTCTTTGCTGCTCTCATTGTATTGAGTCAAGTTCTTTTCAGGCAGCCCAATTCTGCTTTTGATGTGCACATCAAAGCAATAGATGGATATGTAGCAAAACCTCAACTCGACGATCCTGCTAAGGATATTGACCAGACAAAAACTTGGAGCAAATTCTCAGAGACAGAAAAGGAGACTCTACTGGCCAAAGTGCAGGGTCTTGACTTATTTGACTAAATCTTTAGGTGCCAACACTGGTTTTACTATGGCTACTGAACTAGACCATGTTTTTCAGCATGACATTGCTAGTTCATATCAGTCTAATGGTGGGGGATGTTTCTCATGCTGTCGGAAGAGAACTCGAGAAAATCAGCCACCCTTGCTAATACCTGAACCAGAGCAGCATGATGATGGTAATTCAAAACAACCTTCTAGTGCCTCAAAGGATAAGCAAGGTGGGAGCAGTAGTGGTTCATCCTCAGGCGGGTGGTTCCCATGATAGGAAGAGAGAGAATCAGCCATCTAGTAACCATGATGAACTGTCCTAGCTATGTTAATGTACTTATTTGATATAAGATTATTATTATAATACGGTGACTTATATTATTGCAAATTATATTTTGTTTGTTTACGGCATTATGGCCAATTTCCCCAGAACTCTTGGACATGGTAAAGATCGGCATAGTTACAAATCGTAGAATGATTAATCAAGAGCATTAAAAATTTTCTAACAATGAATATAAAGACCAGTTCATAACTTTCTCACTATAAAAACTCAATAAAACTCCTAAGAAAATAGATATTTTCTACTGGCAACTGCTTTTTCTGTTTGAGTGAGTCCCATACCCAATCTGACTTCAAACACTGACTGCCTACAGGAACTTGCATCGGAAACAATGGACAAGGTATTGTTCCATAGCTTTATATATTATAGAGCCATTATAATAATAATACAGTTTGTGCAGAATCATTATACTCAGTAACAATATGCAGTTATCATTAGCTAGCTTGATTACAATCAACGTCATTCACTACAGAGTATAAGCTGACCTTAACCGCCTTATTGCTAATGATGTAAGTTGCCAATGATTTCTGATAGTCTTCTAGTACTTCACCATCATAACTGTGTGTGTAGTTTTTCTACAATTATTTACCAAGTTTGGGCATAATTAATTGAATTTTTGAACTAATGAGCTCATTAAGAAGCAATTAGGCCTTATGTATGGACACAATGCCTTTAAGTCCTGCCCAGTGGTATAATAGTGTGCAGCTGTGGTTGCCATTCTGTGCCTTGTTGGTCAGTTGTCAATGCAGTGACAGTGTAAACAGGCAGTGGCTCTCAAGTGCATACTGATTAGTCTCGCAAGCCAGACCCACCCCTGGCTTGCGAGACTACATACTGATTGAGTTTAAGTAGTCACAGAGGCTTTCAGTTATTATAGTGACAGGGTATGTATATTATAGTATTGAACTAGATACATAATTGGGGCGAGCCTGAGCGAGCCCCACACTAATCAGTACTACGAGAAAATCGCTGTACTTATGTATGTATGTATGTTTGTATGTAGCGCTACGTCAAGCACGTGCTCGCTAGCTAATAGCGCATGCGCATAATCATTGCGGTAAAGATCGTCAACGTTGGCCGCGCTAACTCTAAATGCTGCTCACCAAAAGATGCAGTTCGCATCCAGCTCGAGTAGACGGCTAGAAAACAAGCAAAGGTAAGTATACAAGAAAAGTTTCTACAGCAACAAGGCCATGTAGTCTAAGTCTAGATATGATCTATTAAATTTCTGTAATCGGCTTACGAACGCGGGTCCAAGTTATCCCAGACCAATTCTGTCACGAGAGCCTCATACATGCTCATAGCGGGGCCAAAGCTCCCGACATACTAGGAATGTAGTACATTAAACTATACATTTCCCCTCCTTTCTTGATCTTTATAGCGACAATAGATTGTGCTCAGTTAATGATGATAGCTATAGCTACTTGTACAAATTATCATGTGCTTTGGATCGATAGCCTGTGAGGGGGCAACTCCTTACTATGCTATGAGCGAAGGCTCGCCCCCTCGATGGTTTACATCACCCTAGTATTATGAGCGAAGGCTCGCCCCCTCGATGATTTACATCACCCTAGTAATAATTGGGGCGAGCCTGAGCGAGCCCCACACTAATCAGTACTACGAGAAAATCGCTGTACTTTAATATGTATGTATGTTTGTATGTAGCGATACGTCAAACACGTGCTCGCTAGCTCATAGCGCATGCGCATAATCATTGCGGTAAAGATCGTCAACGTTGGCCGCGCTACTAACTCTAAATGCAGCTCACCAGAAGATGCTGTTTGTACCAAGCTGCAAGCTGAGTAGATAATATCTACTCTTGGCTCGCACCCATTCGAGTAGACGGCTAGAAAACAAGAAAAGGTAAGGCATCAGTACAAGTATCTACAGCAAAATTGAAGGCTAGGCTAGGCCTATAGTCTGGGTGCAAGGACTACGGTACTAATTTCAGTAGCAGTGTACAATTTTGTAGTCAGAGTAGCCTGAGTGCTGCCTCAGTGGCAAAACTCCCGACATACTGGGGATGAATCATGCATGCTCCTCATCCCTTGGTCTTCATAGTGACAAGATAGACTGAGTCAGCTGAGCAACAGATAGCTGCTAGAGGGGCATCCCAATCCTCCCCCTCTACAGTATGTAATCAAGTTTATATAATATTATGAGCGAAGGCTCGCCCCCTCGATGATTTATATCACCCTAGTAATATTATGGTAGTATGTATCTAGTTCAATACTCCTTATATTGAACAGGCATACACACTGAGATATGCTAGCTAACTACTATAGATCTACATGTGCATGAGTCATGCATGCGTGTAGCGGTGAGGGTTTTGCACTCCTGTGCATTCATTTTATTAACTGAATCCAGAAGTCTCAAGCCCCTAGATTTGAAGCTATAACCTTCTTCCCTCCTACTCCAAATTTGTTCTTGATTTCCATTCCCTGAGAAACTGAAATACACAATCCCCTATTGGGGTTGATCGTATGTGCCATTATTTTGGTGATAGTCTATCTCTCTAGTCTGAGATGGTGTATTAATAGTGATTTTTGTGTGTTCTGCATTTATGCAGCCATTGCTGGATCTGTTCACTGGAGTGAAGGTGTACATACAGCCTAACGTCAAGGATGCAGATGAACTAAAGAGATATCTCATCACGTAAGTTCAGTATTAAAGTGGGCACAGGAAGTACGGGCGCGCTCAATATCACGGTATAGTCCACGGAAGTACGCGGAGATCGAACACGTGCAGCGCAGAAGACATTCGCAACGGTCGAGTTGAGAAGCCTGCAATCTTCGGTTATGGACGGCTAAACTTAAAAGAGTAAGAAAACTGATAAGTATAGGATCGAGAACCTACACGATACCTAGAAAGTCAAACGCCCAGCAGAGCGAGCCTCAGCGGGCAGAGTTGAATGTACACGCAAACATATCAGCCATCCGCCATGCCCAGTGTTCATTTACCGCGTGGGCGCGTGCGGCTTCAATTAGCAGGCAATCAGCGCTTATAGCATGACACAATGCCTTTAACGTGACCACTCTTCCTTGATGCCTGGTAATCCTCAGATGCGTACTTTCTCTCAGACGACCCTTACCATACAGACGGACAAACGGACGGACGGACAAAAATCGCCAAACGATTGCAGTAACCCTCCGCCTACGCTTTGCGGCGAGGGTTAATTACTAATAATATACAAAGGGCTATAGCTATTAACTAGTGTCATGCAGGGCCTGTTTGGGGCGAGCCTGAGCTGAGCCTCTGAAAATCTCTATCAGTAGCTGCAACTTGAAAACTTTAAATTATAAAGTCATAGCCGCACAAATAGCTATCTTGAAGACCACTAATACAGATCCAAGCAGGCCATGCAGGCTCAATGACAGACAGTCTCATAGTGCTTGTGCCAACAGAATAATTTTTAGCTGCCTCTGTTGTCAGAGTCGGTGAGCAGCACGTCTATCTTTATCGCGTTCTTAGGTGGTGCTTGCGCTGTTGAGCTGACGATGAGCTCTGTCTCGCTCTCTCCTCCTTGGAGCCTTACTTCTGTACGGCGCCATACGGTAGCTTGCTCGATCATACAAGTAGAAGCAGCAGATTGAGTGTTAGTAGAACTCATACTAAAACAGTAGCAAAGAACAAGTATAGTCGTAATAAAGTGGCCAAAAAAAGTGGCGAAATTCACTGAAATAATTCAATGTGTCAAAAAAACACGTGACTATGCTGACGCAAATGTTTTCATGCGGCCTTTTGAAATATACCGCGCAGCGCTGTACAATGTCTATGGCGGTTCGCGCGTGACGGACGTACCATACATAATAATAATAATAATATATGGATTGCGAGCGTTCACCTCGTCTATGTGGGGCTCGCTCAGGCTCGCCCCAATAATAATAATATATGGATTGCGAGCGTTCACCTCGTCTATGTGGGGCTCGCTTAGGCTCGCCCCAATAATATTAAGCTAGATCCGTATGATCTAATAATTTCAGTGCTAGTACTCTAAATCTTTGCAATTTTTAACGTGTGCACTGAATACAAACCTGCATATGTCACAGCAGCAGAGTCTTGATCAGAAGCAATGGACTCCATGGCTGTATAAAACAAAAACAACTGATGTATTAATTTTATTACCAGGCATGCAAAGAACCATAACAAAACTTACTTCCTGACAATATAAATTTATCTTCGAGCTATCAGTAATAATAAATTTCTGGGCAGTAGAGCAAAGACCACGACGTTTGCACGCTCCCTTTTATAACAACGGCAAGGTATTATTACACCACGTCCGCAATATTATTATTGTTATTAATTAACCAATGGTAAAGGTCGTCATAGTTACAAATCATAGAATATGGAAACACAAGGAATTAACAATGATTAGTTCATATACAGCTTCTTTCTCACTATAAAAGTCAATGTGAGCTCCTAAAAAATAGAATTCTTCTATTGGCAGCTGCTTTTCTGTTTGAGTGAGCCCCATACAATATACCCAATTGCAATCATGCTGTAATACAAAATTATTTATTATAGCTATGCTGTATGCTCTACATTAATCAATACACACTTTTATTATTAACCCTCGCCACAATATATGCCGCACAATTTGTCATACAGTATCTACTGTTTATAATTTGTGAGCATCACAATATCACATGATGATGATAGTGTAGGCTTGATTTACTAAACTCTGTCAACTTTATACTATCTGTTTTCTTTTTCTCTCCATGCACTTCTAAAAATTAGTGCGTGCAACAGTATATCAGAACCCCCCCCCCCCCCCCCCCCCCCCCCCCCCCCCCCCCCCCCAGAAATCCTGGATCCACCACTGCAAGTTAAGCCAATGATTTGGACA
The DNA here is from genome assembly GCA_963930775.1 of Cliona cf. orientalis. Taxonomy (NCBI): domain Eukaryota; kingdom Metazoa; phylum Porifera; class Demospongiae; order Clionaida; family Clionaidae; genus Cliona; species Cliona cf. orientalis. Next base: position 8,297,060 of record OZ005696.1, read on the forward strand.
AAATTTATTATTAATAATAATAAATTTTGTGCTATTTTTACATTATTATCACAATATTAAGTATTTACTACGAACATCTAATCCCTGTGGTCAAAATTAGTGTACGTGTATGGAAAGAAATAGAAAACAGATAATAAGTTGACTGAGTTTAGTAAATCAAGCCTACACTATCATGATCATGTGATATTGTGATGCTCACAAATTATAAACAGTAGATACTGTATGACAAATTGTGCGGCATATGGATACATTTTTGAGGTGGTTCAACAACTCGAGTTAGGTGAAGTATTGTACTCCAATTCTGGTCACGATGGCTTCTGGTTATTGTCTGTTCTTTTTTGTGCTGTTTTCATTGGAACCACTTGCATTGAGTGAAATCCGTACATTTGATTCTCAAGACGATTCTCAAGCTCCTTGCCACATCTACAAAGCACTTGCGACAGAGCTGCTAGAGGATGACAGAAACTTCTACAATCTACAAAACGTCTTCTTCTCACCCAACAGTGGTAGTCCAGTTTTTGTCACTGTCACATACCACTACGAGGACAATAATGCTACCAGCAGTAACACTGCTATCTATTTCTGGTCATCTGCTGTTTATTTCTTTTTCCATCCAGTGAGAATATTCCAGTTCACTTCGTTGCTCTTTTCAGATCCAGCACTGAGATTTGATAATGTTGATCTCTACTTATCAGCAAATTATTCTTCAGTTGATAGCAACTGCATGATTCTTCTTACGCAAAGGGTGAGTCATTACTTAATTTTTTGCTTAATTTTAATTACAAGCTCTAGCTATCTGTTTGCTAGTTAACCGGAAGTGCATGCTGGGTGTGACTGGTATTTTATTTATCTACAGTTGCAGCTCTACGCAAAGTATCAAAAAATTAAGGCTCCAATAGACAACTCTTATACGGCAAGTTCACATAGTGTGAGCACCCTTGAATCATGGTATGACAAAAGCCATTCGGTTGGTAACCTTGCCATGTCATCACAGCTTATATTTCCATTACTTATCACAGTCTATGTTTTTTTATTTTTGGTGTTTATTCTCGAGCTCAAACCATACAAACTCAGTAAGAAGCTACAAAATGAGCTTGATAGTAATGATAGTGATGTTAGGGCTAAAGCTGACTCTAGCCTCTTGACTAAATTTGTTGCTTCCACTTTATTTCACTTGTTTACATTGTCTTTGGATATTACAGCAGCAGTCTATCAGAATGAATATTTATCTAACGAAATCAAAGACTATTATGAGTATGATCCACAGCGTTTCTGGTATATACCAATAATAATGATAGGGTTTGACAGCATCACATTTGTAATCTTCATTTGCTTACCACCAGTAGCAGCTTGTTGCTCCAAAAATCGGAGTTACCTCTTGATATACAGTCTAATTTCTCCATTGAGTTGTGTCGCCTCCCACTCTTACCACATTGTGTTTGCCTTTATCATTGATCCTTATCATGCCACAAGTATTATGCTTATTTATGCAATCATTGCCTTTGTGCACATTCTGACCTTTCAGAAACTGTTTTATTATATCAACACTGTGATTTCTGGAGAATACAGTGATTATCAATTAAACTGTTGTGGGAAATTTCAGTGTTTGGTTAAGTGTATCAACACTTTGATTTCTTGTGTATGCAATTGCTGTCACATAAAAAAACGTTATGGGCGATATTGTTTGACTATAGTTATATTTATTTTGGAATTTATATTCATGGGAGTATCTATTGGAATATCTATTTCTCTCATTATGGTGCTCCCCTTTTCAAATGCATTAGACGATGCACCAAATCATCTTTATGTCATATACCAAGCATCTGTTGCATTCTTTGCTGCTCTCATTGCATTTCAAGTTCTTTTCAGGCAGAACAATACTACTTTTGATGTGTACATCAAGGCAATTGATGGATATGTGGCAAAACCCAACGAAATTGAACTCCACGATCCTGCTAGGGATCAGACAAAAACATGGAGCGAATTGTCAGAGAGAGAAAAGGAGACACTACTGGCCAAAGTGGCCTTGACTTATTTAACTAAACATTTGGAATCTGATGCTAATGTTAATTTTATAGGTACTGAACTAGACCATGTTTTCCCGCAAACTAGCGATAGCAGCTCAGCGGATGCAGGTGGACGTACCCCACCAGTTAAGGAGAAAGACAAGAAGAAAGGAGAGCAGCAACATATTGATGTTGGTAGTTTAAAACCATCTTCTGGTGCAGATGGCCATTCCCCAAGGGACAAGCAAGTGGACAGCAGTAGTGATTCACCTCAATCGAATATGAATGCAGGGGGGTGTTTCTCATGCTGCTGTCGGAAGAGAGAGCCCATGCTCTTGGTCGAGGAACCACAGGAAGAAATACCAGAATCACCTTCTAGTGCAGGTGGTCATTCCAGGAGTGATTCATCTAAAGTTAGTGCAGGGGGTGCTACAGCATAACATTATTATTATTATATAGGAAGAGAGGAAATCAGCTGTCTGAACCATGATGATTTAATTTTGGATCTATGGCCTAGCTATGTTACTCATTGAAACTTAGTATTATGATAACTTAAGTTACAAAATAATTATCATCAAGTTTATCTGAAGTATGAAACCAACTTTCCTAATTGTACATGGTAAAGATTGACATAATTATAATTAAAATTTTCTAGCCATGAATACAAAGACCAGTTCATGCTTTTCTTACAGTAAAAACTCAATAAAACTCCTAAGAAAATAGATATTTTTCTACTAGCAACTGTTTTTTCTGTCTGAGTGAACCCCGTACCCAATCTGACTTCAAACACTGACTGCCTGCAGGAACCTGCAGGCATTAAAACAATGGATAGTATTGTTTTGTTAACTGTCTATAGTTATCATCAGCTACCTTCTTAGCTGTACATAATCACTATAATAATATACCTACTAAACAATTTGCAGTTATTAGCTAGCCTGTAATAATATTATTATAAGACCATTGTCATTCACTATAAAGCATAATAATAGCTGACCTAAGTCCAGTACTTCACCATCATAACTGCACAATGACATTGTGTGCATTTGAAAAATTATTATGTACTGAGAACTACTCCGAACTTACGTGATGAGATATCTTTTTAGCTCATCTGAATCCTTCACATTACATTGTATGTACACTTTCATTCCAGTGAACAGATCTGGAAATGATTGTACATACAATACAGAACACACAAATCAGTTTGCTACTACTAAATCTGTCACACCATCTAGATAGATCCCTAAGACTTTTCTTCTCCCCTATTCTGTTTTTCTTTTTTTCTGTGTACTTAGTGTATTAATTTGTTAAGTCCCATCCACTCAGTAACTGTATTATGTCATTCCCACCCCCCCCCCCCCCCCCCCCCCCCCCCCCCCCAATTTGTGATTAATTGATGAGAGCGTAGTTATTTTTGGTAATAGTCTGTCTCTCTGTCTAGTAAAGCATTTTATGCCACGCATGGCTCTATTATGCATCCGGCTTGACGGTTTCCGGACAATTTTTTTTCTGCTTAGTGTGTTGGCTCCTTGACAAAACTGGAATTGGAGGGAAGAAGGCTACAGCTTCATAATCTAGTCAGAAGATAACTCACTCCGCACCTCCTCCACTTTATACTCCAGCCTGTGTCATGTGGCTCCTGCCTCATGCCAGGGATGGTCAAACTGCATGCTCCCTGTGTCTGGCACCAGTCTGATAGCACTTGGCTCCGTACTTACACTGGCTTCTTTCTTTTCTTGCTGGGAGGAGCTCCATTGCTGCCCGGCCAGCTCATCGGAGTCAACAGCTGCCCCTGACGATAATCAGATGCACAAGTGGTCTCTCTTCTACTCCAGTGGACTCTTTCTTTTGCTTCCTGCATGGGGGTTGAGCTAAGGTTGGAGCAGATATCATCATAGACTTAGTACAAAATTATCATAGCTATTTTGTATGCTCTACATTATTAATTAGTACACACTTTATTTATTGCTGTAATTTTTAGGGGCTGTGCAATAAGAGCATAGCATTGTGGCTATAGATCTTGAAATGTACATGACCACACTGACCTATTAGTTACACAGTTGTAGAGGTCAGATTGCTGCTGCATGGCTTTAATACTAGTCTTGTACATGCATATAATGGCAGTGGCATATTACATTGTGTATAAGTTTCTGGGAACTCACGATCTGAGGACAGTGATGCCAGCAACATGAGAACCGTCCACCCCCTAAATAACTAGCTGACATGCTTGTGGCTTTCATTGTATACTTTGGTAGCATGATAAAAACCTACTCAAATCAGCCATGCAAATCATTTTTGAGGTGGTTCAACAACTCAAGTTAGGCAAAGTATTGCACTCCAATTCTGGTCACGATGGCTTCTGGTTATTATCTGTTCTTTTTCATGCTGTTTTCATTGGAACCACTTGCATTGAGTGAAATCCATACATTTGATTCTCAAGACAATTCTCAAGCTCCTTGCCACATCTATAAAGCACTTGCGACAGAGCTGCTAGAGGATGGTAGAAACTTCTACAGCCTACAAAATGTCTTCTTCTCACCCAACAGTGGTAGTCCAGTTTTTGTCACTGTCACATACCACTACGAGGACGACAATGCTACCAGCAGTAACATTGCTATCTATTTCTGGTCATCTGCTGTTTATTTCTTTTTCCATCCAGTGAGAATATTCCAGTTCACGTCGTTGCTCTTTTCAGATCCAGCACTGAGATTTGATAAAGTTAATCTCTACTTATCAGCAAATTATTCTTCAGTTGGTATATAGCGACTGCATGATTCTTCTTACAAAGGGTGAGTCATTACTTTTTTGCTTCATTTGTAATTTCAAGCTCTGAGCCTCTCTACTTGCTAATTTACCAAAAGTACATAGTTGGGATATAACAATAATATTATTATTATGCGTATTATCATCTATACATGCAGCTGCAGCTCTATGCAAAGTATCAAGAAGTTAAGGCTCCAGTAGACAAAACATACACTGCAAGTGCACACAGCGCAAACACCCTTGAATCATGGTATGACCATAGCCATACAGTTGGCAACCTTGCCCTATCATCACAGATTCTATTTCCATTCTTTGTCACAGTCTATGTTATTTTATTTTTGTTCTTTCTTCTCGAACTCAAACCATACTACCTTGGTAAGAAGCTACAAAATGCGCTTGCTAGCAATAATAGCGATGTTAGGGCTAAAGCTGACTCTAGCCTCTTGACTAAATTTGTTGCTTCCACTTTATTTCATTTGTTTACATTGTCTTTGGACATTACAGCATTAGACTATTATAAATATTTATCGAAAGAAATCAAAGATTATTACAGCTACCCTCCAAGGCGTTTCTGGGCTGTACCGATAACAATGACAGTATTTGACAGCATCACATTTGTAATCTTTATTTGCTTACCACCAGTAGCAGCTTGTTGCTTCAAAAATCGGAGTTACCTCTTGATATACAGTCTAATTTCTCCATTGAGTTGTGTTGCCTCCCACTCTTACCACATTGTATTTGCCTTTATCATTGATCCTTATCATGCCACAAGTATTTTGCTTGTTTACGCAATCATTGCCTTTGTGCACATTCTGACCTTTCAGAAACTGTTTTATTACATCAATACTTTGATTCATATAAAAAACCGTTGTGGGAGATATGTTTTGACTATAGTTATTTTTGCTTTGGAATTTACACTCATGGCGACATCTATTGCACTCTCTATCACCCTCATTATGATGCTGCCCTTTTCAAATGCATTAGACGATGCACCAAATCATATTTATGTCATATACCAAACATCTGTTGCATTCTTTGCCGTTCTCATTGCATTTCAAGTTCTTTTCAGACAGAGCAATTCTGCTTTTGATGTATACATCAAGGCAATTGATGGATATGTAGCAAAACCCGATGAAATTGAACTCCCCAATCCTGCTAAGGATCCGACAAAAACTTGGAGTGAATTCTCAGAGGGAGAAAAGGAGACTCTACTGGCACAAGTAGCCTTGACTTATTTGACTAAATCTTTGGATGCCAACATTGATTTTACCATGGATACTAAACTAGACCATGTTTTTCAGCAACGTGCTAGTTCACCTGCAGATGAAAGTAAAAAAAAGCGACAGTAGCTCAAAAGATAATGGTAATTCAAAGCGGCAACCGGCTTCTAGTAAAGAGGAACTCCCGCTCGAAGTAATATCTGAACCAGGGCAGCCCGATTCAAAACAACCTTCTGGTGCAGATGGTCGTTCCTCAGAGGATATTAAGCAAGGTGGGAGCAGTAGTGGCTCATCAGCAGGGGGGTGGTTCCCATGCTGCAACAGGAGAAGCAATTATGAAACGTTATCATAGCCATCTGAACCATGATGGATTGGCCCAGCTATATATATTAATGTATTCACTTGATATAATATAATATACGTGACTTACACTAGTTAATTTGCTTTAATTACATATTATTATGCATATCTGTTTTGTAATATGCCAACTTCCCCACAACTCTTGTACATGGTAAAGATCGACATAGTTACAAATCATAGATTAATCAAGAGAATTAAAAATTTCTAACAATGAATATAAAGACCAGTTCATAACTTTCTCACTATAAAAACTCAACATGAACTCCTAAGAAAATAGATATTTTTCTACCGGCAGCTGCTTCTTCTGTTTGAGTGAGTCCCATACCCAATCGGACTTCAAACACTGACTGCCTATAGGAACCTGCATTGAGAAACAATGGACAATGATTGTATTGCTATAATATAGAGCCATTATAATAATAATATTATCACACAGTTTATACAGAATCATTATACTCAGTAACAATATGCAGTTATCATTAGCTAGCTTGATTACAATCAACTGTCATTCACTATAGAGTATAAGCTGACCTTAACCGCCTTATCGCTAATGATGTAGGTTGCCAATGATTTCTGATAGTCTTCCAGTACTTCACCATCATAACTGTGTGTGTAGTTTTCTATAATTATGTACAAAGTTTGAGCACAATAATAACTTACGTGATGAGATATCTCTTTAGTTCATCTGCATCCTTGATGTTGGGCTGTATGTACACCTTCACTCCAGTGAACAGATCCAGCAATGGCTGCACAAACGCAAAACACACAAAAATCACTATTAATACACTATCTCAGACTAGAGAGATAGACTGTTATCAACCTTTTTAAAAATTAATGCTTTATAATACGATCAATCCCAATAGGGAAGGGATTTTTCCCAGGGAATGGAAATTAAGAACAAATTTGGAGTAGGAGGGAAGAAGGTTATAACTTCAAATCTAGGATCTAGGTAGAAGATACAGTGTAGATCATCCCTCACTCACCTCCTCCACTTTGATGTCGGCACACTCCAGCCTGTGTGCTCCAGCCTCATGCCAGGGATGGTCAAACTGCTCCCTGTGTCTGGTGCCAGTCTGATAGCACTTGGCTCCGTACTTACACAGCGGCTTCTTTCTCTTCTTACTGGGAGGAGCTCCACTGCTGTCTGGCTCATCAGAGTCAACGGCTGCTCCTGACGATGACGATGCAGGAATGGGTCTCCCTCCTCCTCCAGTGGACTCTTTCTTTCGCTTTCTGGGGGTTGAGCTACAGTTGGAGCAGATAGATAAAATACAAATAGTTATATATAAGACTTAGTATATACAATGTCTTTATAGGAGCAAAATTCACGTGAGAAAGTACTGGACCAGCTGATTTTTCATTCACTACCTATATAGTCAGAGTCTGCAACTACATTGTATAAGAGCTTGTCCTACCTCGTTGCAGCTGCACCTCCTCCTAGGTCCATATCCTCATCCTCCTCATCACCGTTATTAGTGGGGGCATCCCCATTCTCCCCACTGTCACTGTCCTTTGACCCCTTCATCAGGTCAGGCAGATCTGTGCCACAAAATAGCAACAATGAAACAAGGAAGGTACAGTATTATTAGTAATAGCCTTACCCATGTTTTCCTTAGAGGTCTTAAATAATACCTGAATGAAACGAGAAAAAAATGTGTGCAGATAGGAAGCACAGAATCTTGATATAATTATGGTTCCACAAGAATTGAAGCTGTACCTTTAGTCTCTCCAGGTCAGTGGCAGTGTTCCAGTCCTTGTCCGATCGTATTCTGGTAACCCGGGGAAACCGGATGGACACACCTGCTGCCGTGTGGGTGGTGGAACTGGTGAACTCTGCACCTGTTATCTCCCACACTGGAGCAGTCTGAACAGAGAGGAGGGAGGGAGGGAGAGAGAGAGTGAGAAAGAGAGGGAGAGAGAGAATCGAATTAATTTATTATGCGTGCTGCTATCTCTAGCTGAGGTACCTTTGGATCCTTGATGACAAAGTCGGGGATGAGTGATTTGTTGACCAGTAGCCAGGCTGGTACCTTAGATGCACTCTGTGGACAGAATAAGAGGACTTTCATGGCCAATTCCAAAGGAAATTTTCAATAATCAAGATACACCAAAAATAAATTTACAATACTTACATGTAGCTCAATACACGGCTGTAAATTTCTGTACACTTTACCTTGCTAATCTTGACCATATCCAACTCTTTCTGCAGCCTGGCCAGAGTTGCATCGTCATGGCCATTTCCACACTTGGCCACCGTGCAGAATTTGTCCCTGGCCTTGTCATAGACACCCATCAGGAACACTGACATCATACCACCTGGAATGGAATGAAGGGAGAGGGGTGGGGGGAAAAAACGAAGAGTACAGGCTATAAGCACAGTTCACAATACAAGCTGAATATATAATGTAGAGCTACCTTTATTTCCAGTTCCATAGTAAGCCCCGAGCACGAGTAGGTCGGCCGTGTCAGCCATGGAGCCACCAGCTAGGTAGTCCTTCTTCACCTTCAACCAGTGACGCTTACCTGGCTCATACATACTCTAGGGCGAGTGAGGGAGCAAATGTTGAGACAAGAAGATTGTGTAAAGATTGTGAAAATGGTACATTTCAGAGGAAATTGAATAATCTGAGTCCACGAGACAGTTTCTCACCTTTGTGTCCTTGAGAACAAGTCCCTCTAGCCCCTGCTTGATTACCCTCATTATCAGACCAGCTAGTTCACTCTCCCTCTGCACAACAATGTAAGAGGATATGTAATTTCACAACCAAAAAAGTCAGCTGCTTTTGATTAACAGGGTTTACCCTAATCAGGGTCTGCTCTGAGAGCATGATGCGATTCTTCACTTCTTTCACATTCTTTTCCAGAATTTTTCTCCGCTCGTCCAAGGGCCTGAAGCAAATCGCTCATATGACTATCACATGATGGTCACATGACAGAAAGCAGCTACCTATCCATCAGTGATTCTCCGTTGAAGTAGACAATATCGAATATGAAGAGGCAGCAGCAGGCATCCTTGAAGGCTGACTTCTTGTGGATCCCCAGCGTCCCAAATGGCAGGGGCTGCCCTGTGTTCATGTCAACCATCAATACCTATAATAATTATTATACGAGATGAAAAATATATTATTGTACATATTATGAATAAAAATTTTATTAGTAGATAATTAATTTTAGTGGGTAGAAGAAATAAACCTTGAAATGCCTATCATGTTACATGTAGTATATTTATTAGCTGTACCTCACTGTCCAGGATCATGCTGTCGCCATGGGGACAGGCCTTAGGGAGGTAATCTTTGATGTGCTCCACCTACAACAACAACAAATGATACATCTATAGAGCAACTAATAACTACGACACTCGTACATGTACATTGTCCTTGGTCATGTGGTTGAACATATACATGTACATGTACGTGTACATACCTTGTGGGACTGGACAGGCTTGAGACTTCTGCTGAAGTACTCAAACTTGTCCCCCTGCTTGTGAACCTGCACCCTCTCTCCGTCGTACTTGATCTCAGCGTACATGCCGTTCGGACACTTCTTGATCGCTGTAGCAACAGCACGACAAGCCTCTGCCTGCACGTAGTCAAAAGATTATAATACACAGCTCTTTCTCTCTCTTTCTCCCTCTCTCTCTCTCTCTCTTTAATCTTTTGATAACTCTAGTAGTTACATATACATGTAGATGAAGCTAATAATGTCTGATTCAAGTAAGTCAGATGGAATTGTCCTACCAGCATAGGTTTGACGGGTGTCATGAGACTGGCCCTAATACTGAGTCCTTTCTTTAGAGTGGGTGTGGCTCCATCTCCCCCGCTGGCCCCGCCTCTCCCGAGCACCCTGTCCACCACGTCCCGGAGGTCATGTGACGCCTGGAACGCAGCATAGGCATTCGGATCCAGAGCATCCAAACTATTAATTTGTAAGCAAATCAGTAACGAACTATTCATCATGCACATGTGACGTGCATGAAGTAGAGACTAGAAACTCACACGTGCTTTGGTCCGGCATTGATCCTAAGGTCGTGTTTCAAGAGCCGAATGATGTACTTTAGGTCATTTGAAGTGCATCTGTAGAAATGACAGCCATCAGCTAGCATGAACTGCCATATTTCTTGTAGTGAGGAAGGAATTGACTATTTCCTCACCTTCGAATGATCCTAGATAGTTCATTTCTCTGGTCATCTTCCTTGGTGAGTGTGGCCATTCTATCCAGGAAGGAGTCAACCTAGACATTCATGAAAAAAAAATTTCAGCTACAATTATCACACAATACAAAGAAACACATACACAATTTTTTATCAGAAAACTCACATCAGCCAGAGAGAGGGTGCTGGTCTTGGTCGGGGGCATGTCCGTACTCTCCTCAAAGAACTTCTTAGCAGTCTCAGCTACATCTCCCTATGGAGGAGTCCAGTCGTTATGACAACAGAACTCCACCCACCAATGGTTCAACCATGCTAAATTTATAGTCAATTCTACTCACCTGTTCAAGATCTTCCACCATATCATCCAGACTGCACCCAAATATCTAAACAGTAATAATTGGTGACTATTATATTTTATGAATCTGCTAATACTTACTTGGCTGAGGTGTTTGACCATCTGCTTGCTCTGGAGGTTGTAGACCCTCTTCTTGCCAGCTGTCGGGAGAAGCATCTTTGCCAAAAGATAGACATCACCAGTATAACCATCTGTGTAAATAATAAACAGCACATATTACTTTAAGAAGGATACATGTAAGTTAAAAATAGACCACCCTAATACAATAATAGTATATCCTGTAATATTTTCGGGGTACACACTCTCTACCTCTCTCTCTCCCTCACCTCCACTGCTCCCAAATTTGATAAAGTTGGAGACAATTTTAGTCTTTGCATTGTAGCTAGGCTCCTTCTCCAGCTTGGCACATATGTGGCGAAACTGTCGAAACAGATCATCCTGGCTTGATGGGCCATCGGTTGCCGTTGACGACGACGATGATGCTGCAGCTGTAGTGAGGGACTTCATTGGGGAAGCCCCTTCTCGTTTAACTGCAGCTGCCAGTTTCTTTGGTGATGGTGTTACCCCACCAGTAGCACCTACATGTACACAATTCACAATGTACACAAAAATTTACTCATCAATGTGACAATTGTGTGTGAACAGAGGATGCAGAGAATAGGTACAGAAAGCCGCACTGCAATATTGCTCCTATACACATGTGCATGTATATCACTACTCATTCTAATGGAAGTCCTGGTGGTGGAACTTCGAAGGTGACTTTAAACACAGCAATCAACAATTGACCCTCACGCCACTATAAAGCTACACTCACCACTGGTTGAAGGCTTGACAGGGCTAGCCCCAGGCAGTGTCGTCTGGGTAGTAGTAGTTCCACTGCCACCTGCGGCGCCAGCTCCCCCTCCTCCCTTCTTTTTCTTGGCCGCTGATGAGGGTTTGGCCGGTGACTTGTCCGTTACAAATTCCTTGATCAGCTGTCTTATCTCCCCCTTCTCTGGGTCGTTCAGATCTGGGAATCCTTCCAGATCGGCTGGGGACTCTATCTTCTTCGTAGTCGCTCTTGCTCGCTATGAAAACAAAACAAAAAAGTTCAAAATTAATCTTTGAAGAAAGTATCCTATCCTATTGTCTTATCAGGGACACCTATTTGAACCATGCAAAAGGGCAAATCTCAAGCCACACTACTAAATGTACATCTACATGTATATAGGAATGAAAGAGCATGTACATGTACATGTATGTACATGCGTACTTGTACATAAGATATCATTGAGGTTTTTATACAGCCTTTGAGATCACAGTCATGTGAGACATGTCATCACTTCAGATATATTAAATATTGAATGGGTTGATATGGGAATCAAACTGCACGCTAATCACACCAGCGACAAAGTCAATATAAACCATTCCAGGATTTTAAAAATTAAGAATGACGCTATTATCAATCAGTTTAACAGCAGCTGTGCTTAATTACCTTGAGAGTCTCAAACATGCACCTGGTGTGGTACCAGACCTTCATCTCTCCTCCATCATCACTGAACGGATTGGTGGTGATCTTTCCGATCCTACTAACACCCTTCTCGATCTGCGACTTGCATTTCTTGCATGCACTGCGCCCTGTCTTGGCATACTCCACACAGTATCGAGCGTCCGCCATTGTGCCTTTTTGTACTTGGAGTAAGCTCAGAGAGTCCGAGAAAACACGAACAGAAAAACTGAAAAGCCTAGGTGAATTTACTGAGTGGTGGTTCTCCAAGAAATGACACCAGTTATTCGAATTATGATAGACCAGGGGTGTAATTTGTTTAAAGAGCGTGGAAGATAGAAGAGCAGTTGTTGAGTGTCGGCCGAGAAGAAAGTAACTCCTACCTGTGGTGATAGTAAGGCATGCTAGCCTCAACATGTGGAAATTAGCGATAATATCGGGGTATTCTGGTGGTAGAATCTATCAGGGAGACATTTAAATAAAATAATGGCACAAATACACGAGGAAAATGCCTCACCTGGCCCGGGACAGAGACACTAGATGGTGAAGAAGCAAAAATCCCGCCCAAAGTTTACTACCGTGGTGCGTGTCTATTAGAAAGATTGTGTGGTCAATTATGTAGTGGGTGGGTGGGGCTGGTTGCTTGCATTGCGCATGCGCGTGCAATATTGTTGCATGCATCGACACTCCAAGTACTGCAAGTGCTATCACAGTCATGTGATTGTTTGCATTGGTGACTTGGGGCACTTTATATAACAATGTACTGACAGAAGCAGTATAGAATAAAGTAGCGCACACAGTTCGAGCCTGTGATGGCTGCTCCAGACGCTCGCAGGTTCGTCGTCAGCGTATGGCTAGCGGCCGTGGTGGTGGGCGTACTCATGCTCACGTCCGGGATCGGGAGCGTCTTCAATCGTAGCCGCGGAGGATTCATACATTTTGGCCCCATCAATGGCAGCGACCCGCATCATGAAGAAATATTACCGTCGTGGTACTGGCCGAGTCACATACTGAGTCGAGTATTTATGGCCTTGCCCACCGGATTGCTAGTGGTGAGTGCTCATTAGTACTATTGAACTCGCGCCCAAAAGGGTGGGCACGCGAGACTGCAATGAATGATGGAAAAATGGCCTGTGGCCTCAGATTGATGCCTGCAACAATTAACCACTGGCTTAATAATGGCTGATTGCAGTATATTAATTTTAAGATCTGTCACTCCTGTACAAGAATCAGAATACATTCAGTGATTAAATTTAATGTAAATGAAGCAATAAGGAATGAAAGTAGATCCATAGCAAGTACATGTGTATAACGTGCATGCATGCACATGACCAATGAATTACATTAACACCATCATATGACGAGCGTGTTATTTCAGTAGTATACAAAGCCTATTCAATACATACATCCATATGGAGCATGTGCATTATGCAGCATTGTTGAGTATTGTTGTATATAATGATTGTCATTTCATGCAGCTGCTCCTTGGTCTGCACTGCCGAGCTGCCGCCATTGTGGCCCTACTGACTTGGTTTAGTCTCTACGTTGGATGGGGATCGTACATGAACATTGGATTGGTCGACAACTATCACAGGTACGTCTCTAGCTCTGAAAAAGAAATGGCTCTAGTGCACAATTTTTTAGGATGGTCTTTAGAACATGTGGTTATTTATTTTAGCAACCAGCTTTTGTTTGCATAATTAAAATGCCAACTATTCCACGCATAATTTCAAAAAATTATTCTTACATTTCCAGCCGGTCAGGTTACTTGGATTGGTTGATTGGACGTCAAGGAATAAACTGGTCAATTGATGAACGATACGTTCGAGAATACACGGGTATGGCACTACGAGGATTAATCTGGACTGCACCCCAGGGCTACCTACTTGAGCACCTTGGATTCGGGTGGGAATACAGTCTTTCTGGAAGTATGATGGGAATGGTGTACTATGTTGGAGCACACACGAATTTAACACACGTAAAATCATCGAAATTTATCAGCGATCATATAGCCTTGTCCGAAGTACTCTGGGGCTGGTTTATCTGGTTTGTGCTGAGTATTGTTTGCCTCTCTCAACTCGTGCGAAGGGCTCGTCTCTGGGTTCACAAGCACAATCCATACCTCGGCTATAAACCGTTCTCTCACTGGGAGGTGCTGAAATACGATTCCCTTAATCGTAGCCCCTTTCGAATTGCATATGAAATCTTTATCACTATCTTGAATGTTCTCTACTGCTGTTCGCTAGCGTTTTATGCACTTGTGGAGCAGAAAGATCTGAGGAATAAAGGGCAAACATTCTTTGGCCTCTTTACTGCAATCCTTTGCCTGACAATGACGCAAGGTTGGAGATGGAGCACTTGCTATCTCCGGTGGAAACTTAGGAAGATTTCAAGGGCTTTAAAGCGTCAATCTGTTGTCAGAACAACTGCAACCAGCCCCGGTTCACCGCCACCAGTTGGTGCTGCAACACCAAAAACGAGCCTTCGTGGAGGCCAGCTATCGAGGAATTCGAATAAAGCAAAAAATGAACCGTTACAAAAGGCTGTGGCTCGTGTGGGTGAAGGCTACAAGGACTACGGAAGTGCAGCACGGAATGAGGCCGATCCTCTACTCGAATGGCCCTATTCCCATCCCGATCGAGTCTCTCCCGTACCGTTGAGAGGTGGAGGGGGTGTGGTTAAGGGAAACAACAACCGCCTTGTGCTTCCCGAAGGAGAAACCGAGCTGGGGATGGCGTATCATTTGCAGCCTGCGTCCACTTCCACCGCTGTTTCCATTCTCTGGCAGAATATTGAGAACTGGGTGTGGATGGATATATTTATTTGGCTTAGGAGGTTTTTTGGCATAATTTTTGTGCTGAATATTGCACTGCTGACCATTGTGACTGTTATGGCAACGATTCAGGGATGGGGAAATCCCAGATTTATGCAGCAGTGCAGTGTGCATTAGTGGGTGTTTCTTGTTTTGTTTTGTTTTTTTAATCATATAAATTTTGATACATGCTACTAAAGTTTTGTTATTTTATTGCAATCACTACTTCATGAATTTTTTTTTGGATTTTTGTGGACTATCAATCTGGGGCGGGGAGGTATCAACTGCGCGGCCTGCGCGCCCGAAATTTGTGGGAGGGGCTCGTTCAACGCAAGCAGCTGCTGCTATAATATTATACACGTATAATTCGGGGCGAGCCTGAGCGAGCCCCGAATACACGAGGTACAGGAAGCGGTTTTATATGTATATATACTTGTATGTATGTTTGTGGGGTGATCATTTCAGTGAGGAGAGAGTTAAATTTTGAACGCGTAAGGTAATGGTCGTCATGCGCATGCGTATACACCCGCACTGCACCATCGATCTGAGAGACAACTCGAGTGCAGGCCAGGCATAAAACTGGAAAGGTGAGTGCTGTACCACTCTGGCAAGGCTCAGGTCCACGATTAACATCACTGGTAGACTCCACTTTCCTGAGCATGAAGATGACTGCATGGAGGCTTATCCTCTCAGGGTACTTGCACTCATGATCATGGCATGTAGACCACTATAAATATAGTATACATGTAGGTGATCAACATTATTGGACTATAGCTATTATACTAGCAATTTGTGATACTTTCACTGTCGTGGTAACTTCTCAGGCCTAGCTATTGAGGTACCAACCCCATGTGCGCATGCATGCCTGTGTGCTTTCACAGAAATCTTATGACTTTTGCGAAGGCTCGCCCCGCACAGATGATTTTCATCACCACTAGTAATATACATTAACCATATGCATAGCTGCATGGGTTGCGCTGGTTAATGTCAAACATGGAGAATCATGTGACTGTTCACTACCTTCGCTGCCCTCCTACCCTCGCTGGCATCGAAGAAAAAATGAAGAACGCACGCAAGTTTGCGATCAAAATCGTGCTGGCCGCTGTGTCCGTGGGCGTTCTGATGCTCATTTCTGGAATAGGCGGCTTTTTGAATCGCGGTCAAGGAGGATTCATCTATTTTGGCACCAGAAACAAAAGCGACCCCAATTATGTCGACTGGTATTGGACTAGGCAAGCTTTGAATCGGATTTACTTTGCTCTGCCCACTGGATTGTTGGTGGTAAATTTTCTAGTATCAATCCGCAAATTGATATGCACATACACATTCATTAGTTTATTATGTTATCTGCAGTTGCTATGTGGTTTGCACTGTCGAGCTGCATTCATAGTGGCACTGATGACATTGTTGAGTCTGTATGTCAGAGATTCATATGTCAATATAGGACTAGTGGACAACATTAACAGGTATTAAAACCTGCAGAGACTCAGAGTGAGAGTGAGAGAAAGAGAGATTACTGACAATAATTTTACATTGCAGCCGCACAGGATACTTGGACTGGTTAGTCGGGCACGAAGGAGAAAACTGGACGGTGAAGGAGAGATTTGCTCGAGAATACGCTGGTTTATCATTGCAGGGGTTACTCTGGACCGCTCCTCAGGGGTACCTGCTTGAGCACCTGGGCTTTGGTTGGGAGTACAGTCTGTCAGGGACCCTGATGGGCCTAGTCTATTACGTCGGAGCTCAGGCTAACCTAACAAACATAAAATCCACTTTTCTGGATTGCAATATTTCATTGTCGGAAGTCCTATGGGGATGGTTTCTGTGGTTCATACTGAGTGCTGTATCACTATCTCAACTTGTTCGAAGATCTCGACGCTTTCTACACAAGCGCAATCCCTACTTGGGCTACAAGCCTTTTTCTCGTTGGGAAATTTTGAAGTATGGATCCCTCAATCGGACCCCAATTCAAACTGCCTACGAAATCCTAATGATTGCCTTAAATCTTCTCTTCTGCTGCTCATTGATATTTTACGAACTTGTTGAACAGAGAGACATGAGAAATAAGGGGCAAAAATTCTTCGGTCTTTTCACTGCTGTCCTTTGCCTAAATTTTGCACTTGGATGGACTTGGAGTACGCGCTACATTCACTGGCAGGTACGAAGAATAAAAAGGGCTATAAAACGACAAGCGGCTGCACATTCTACGACTAGTACTAGTAGCTCTTTGCCATCACCATCCTCAAGCACCAGCACATCAACTCCAGGTTTATCAACACCAAGGACAAATTTACGAGGAGGTCAACTTTCAAGGACCAGCAAAAGTAAAAAGAGCGAGACAGTACAAAAGCCGGCTGCAACTGCAGCAAAAAGCGAAGGCTTTAGTGTGGAGTATGGTGCCATGAGAAACAGCGAGACAGAACCACTACTTTCGTGGCCGTATTCACATCCAGACAGGCTCTCTCCGATAAAGGAGACGGGGAGTGTAAATGCCGAAGCAGATAACAATAGACTTCAACTCCCTGAAGGAGAAACTGAGCTGGGGATGGCGTATCAACTGCAGCCTGCTTCCGCATCCACTGCTCTTTCCATTCTCTGGCAGAACATTGAGAACTGGGTATGGATGGATATCTTCTTGTGGATAAGACGGTTTATTGGTGTCGTCTCGCTGATGAATATTGTGCTGCTCGTGGTGATGGTCGTCATGGCAACCTATCAGGGATGGGACAATCCTAGATTTATGCAACAGTGTAGCAAGAGTTGAGTTCTCAGAGTCATTACTTTTTATCCCATATTATTGTTTCCATTGATTTCATTTAGTATGACCATAAGTAACTCCACACTATTATACATTGAAGCAGCATATCACTATTCTGATGATTATAGTATTCATAGCATGTTGGGATGTAAAGCATCCATGGGTGGATGGATAATCATGTGATGATTGCTTGTGCCCATTTTTGCTATCCCATTGTATCCATGTGTTCACTGTATCATAGCAATTAGCTAGAATAAAATAGAGGATTTAAATGAATTTATCAATGGTGCAATGATGACTACTACCACCCTTCCAAGGTCAATATCCAATGATGATTTTTAGTACAGCCAAGATGGAGCTGATTGAAGAAGTCACTGCCAGTGTTTCAGTCATGGCCACTACTGCCCCTCCTCAATGTCCAACAACAAACAATAATTGTACGGGTGTGGATACTGGATACGTCAGTATCGAGAATGGTCCTATTCCCAGCTACGTGGCCATTGTCTCCAGCGGGTTCTCCTGCCTCGGATCCATCCTCATAGTAGTCACTTTCTTTGCGCTGAAAGACATGCGCACTGGAGCTCAGAAAATCATCACTTTTCTTGCACTCGCCGACTTTGTCAGTGCTGTGGGCTATATCGTAGGCTCTGTGAACTTTGTCATACACTACAATAAAACTGAGCACAAGGAATGTCAGGTGTTTGAGGACATATGTGTGGCCCAAGCTACCTTAACCGGCTGGTCCATGCTCACCTCTTTCCTCTGGACCACTATTTTGGCATTCTATTTCTACCTCATCATTGTCTACCGTCGAGTGCAGGTTGCCGCTAGACTCATGCCCCTTTATCACATCGTTGCTTGGGGGTTCCCTCTACTCATTATCATACCTGTAGTGGCTACCAGTCATTTGGGCTACGCACCTTATGCTGCCTCGAACTGGTATTTCGTGAAAAATACCAACTTTAGGCGTGGCTTGAAGACGAACATGACTGAGTTTATTGTTATTCTTTTTGAAGGAAAATTGTGGGAGCTATTAACCTACATGATAATTAGCGTCCTTTTTATTCTTGTGGCTTCACATATTGCAAAGGTACATGTGTGACAATGTAGTGCCATTACTACTACTAGTATTATAGATAGTTCATAATGATTATGTTATAATAGTGCAGATCTTTCTCGAATTACTGATATATTATTGTGATTTTACGTTAGTATTCACCAAAGTACAGACTCGGAAGTGGATGAGAGACAGCAATCTTGAGCCGAGGATGGTTCAAGTGGAGTCACGTCTACTGGCAATACCCGTCATCTTCATCTTGCTTCGCATGTGGGGGACCATACAGTTCTTCTTCTACATGGCAGTGCAGTGGCTGGCTCTGTGAATGATGGCTGTGTCCCCAAAAGCAGGTACACCAGGATTTAACAGAGCATGATCTAAGATTTGTATACTTATTATGATAGTGAGTAATATTATTATGCAGCTGATCTATGCACAATATAATATCCCCAATACATGCATATAGCTATAGGCTAGTGGTGACTGTGGACAAGGTTGGGCCAATGCTATTCTGTATGTGCTCTTGTCACACAAGATCCGTCACAATCTGCAACAGAAGCTAGCATTGCTGAAGCCAAAATGTTTAAGGCATGGAGTAAGAAACCAAGAAGTGTCTAATAACATCGCGACAGCTCCTTCTTTGCACCCCATCCAGTATCCATCGGAAACATACTTTGCAGTGTCGTACACAAATGCCTTCAATACATCCTATGGAAGCATAAGTGAAGCTACGTAACTATCAGCACTTGACTGTACTGTGTGGTCAATAATAATACTATTCAAGATGTGTATTTTGGTGTTAAAATATTATTTTATTTTAGATCCTACTTGTAACAGATACAGTGATCTGATTGGTTGAACTGCAGTATCTATCCTTCATAAAAAACCTTGTAAGCCCCATAAAAAACCTTGTAAACTCCATAAAAAACCTGGTAAATTTTGTTTGCCTATGGCTAGTTTGTTGCTAGGCAGTTGTTTATATACAAAGCTGTTGGGCAGTGGCGTCTCTAGGCAATTGTTTAACTGGGTGCAAATTATCAAAAGTAACTGCACAGGTGGATACATAAAGCTAGCGGAAATGTAGTATAGTATATTATATGTAGTACTATTAATAACCTGCTGGTACTATTCCATGTAGATAGTGTATAGCGATATACATGACATGTTACATTACTGGCTGTGACATTGTAGTGAAACATGCATACTATGACAGACTATAGGTAAACAACAAAACTATACATGCATACATGTAGGATGGATGCACAGGTGCATGGATTGGGTGCAAATGAACCCACATGCACCCCCCTGGCGACACCACTGCTGTTGGGCATTGTTGCTAGGATCTAAAGTAGTTAGACACTGTTTAGTCGGTTTCTACGTAATTTAGAAGACCTCAGGGCTCAGTAGAACCCTTGCTTCGCTCGGGATTCTACACAGAGCCCTTCTGTCTTCTAAATCACGTAGAAACCTCCTAAACAGTGTCTAACTATTATGTAGTAATAGTATACTTGTACTTTGATGTGTACAAATCTTGTATACCAATTACAAATGTTAGTATAGGTAATAGTGAGGTTGTATGTTGAATTTGGGTAAAATAGCACTCTGAAATAGGTATTTGGTTCAAAAATTGTACGAGCGATAGCGAGTACAATTTGATGAACCAAATGCCTATTTCGGAGTGCTATTTATCCAAATTCAACATACAACCTCACTATCACTGGCTAATAGTATACATACACAAAGTCAGATGGGTATTTCAACTCAGAAGGGTATTTCAAACTCAGGTGCCTATTTCACTTGTAATACTTGTAATTGGTATACAAGATTTGTACACATCAAAGTACAAGTATACTATTACAAGTGAAATAGGCACCTGAGTTTGAAATACCCTTCTGAGTTGAAATACCCATCTGACTTTGTGTATGTATACTATTAGCCTGTGATAGTGAGGTTGTATGTTGAATTTGGATAAATAGCACTCCGAAATAGGCATTTGGTTCATCAAATTGTACTCGCTATCGCTCGTACAATTTTTGAACCAAATACCTATTTCAGAGTGCTATTTTACCCAAATTCAACATACAACCTCACTATTACCTATACTAATCTTCACTTTTTTGGTCATGGGATTGCAGAGTTCATCCCATAATTTTATAGACTGGGAAATACACTGCTCCCTATCAATAACTAGTGATCAACTTGAAGCTCTAATTAGTCCTACAATGCTACAATGCCACGTCCTTATAAGTAGATATGCCGCTATTAAATTTTAAGCCTTGCATGTGCCATGCAGCTGCTGTAGTGTTCTTTTGTGTGGCTGTGAAAATAATGCACAGAGTATAAGCGTACATGAAACCAACACAAAGTGGTAATAATCACTAATTCAGTATAATAAGCTCCTGTAGATCCACAAAGCTCTTCATAATGATAATTGTATTCAACAAAATTAGTGTCATGTACAAAAATTTTCATTAGTCCATTCTTTTTGCAAGGGAAAAGGAAAAAAACAACAAAAAATTGTGATTAAAAACCTACACATAAAGTGAGTGTATAATTGTAATGAGATGGCTATACAATTTTAACTGGGGCTTCAAAAATTTTTCTCTTGTAATAAAAGTCCTTTGAACTGCCTACGAAATCCTAATAATCGCCTTAAATCTTCTCTTCTGCTGCTCATTGATATTAATTTTTATGAACTTGTTGAACAGAGAGACAGGGGCAAAAATTCTTCTGTCTGGGTATGGCTATCGATGGATATTTTCTTGTGGATTGGACGGTTTATTGGTATTCGTCTTGCTGGCAGTGTGGAGTTGCTTATGGTCATATAATACTTGGCATATAAATGTAATAATTGAAGAGGATAAGATATAATGACTCTGAGAACTCAACTCTTGCTACATTGGTGCATAAATCTAGGATTGTCCCATCCCTGATAGGTTGCCATGACGACCATTACCACGAGCAACATAATATTTGTACATACACTGAAGCAGCTTATCACTATTCTGATGATTATAGTATTCATAGTATGTTTGGATACAAGCATCCATAGGTGGATGGATAATCATGTGATGATTGCTTGTGCCCATTTTTGATACCTCATTGTATCCATGTGTTCACTGTATCATAGCAATTAGCTAGAATAAAATAGAGGATTTAAATGATTATCAATGGACCTTTCTCAATATCCAATGACGATTTTTAGTGCAAGATGGAGCCGATTGAAGAAGTCACTGCCACCACTAACCCTCCTCAGTGTCCAACGACGAGCAATTGTACGGATCCGTATGTCAGTATCGAGAATGGTCCTATTCCCAGCTACGTGGCCATTGTCTCCAGCGGGTTCTCCTGCCTCGGATCCATCCTCATAGTAGTCACTTTCTTCGTGCTGAAAGACATGCGCACTGGAGCTCAGAAAATCATCACTTTTCTCGCATTTGCCGACTTTGTCAGTGCTGTGGGCTATATCGTTGGCTCTGTGAACTTTATCACACACTACAATAAAACTGAGCACAAGGAATGTCAAGTATTTGAGGACATATGTGTGGCCCAAGCTACCTTCACCGGCTGGTCCATGCTCGCCTCTTTCCTCTGGACCATTATTTTGGCATTCTATTTCTATCTCATCATTGTCTACCATCGAGTGCAGGTTGCCGCCAGACTCATGCCCCTTTATCACATCGTTGCCTGGGGGTTCCCTCTACTCATTGTCATACCTGTAGTGGCTACCAGTCATTTGGGCTACGCACCTTATGCTGCCTCGAATTGGTGTTTCGTGAAAAATACCGACTTTAGACGTGGCTTGAAGACGAATCCAACCGAGATTATCATTATTCTTTTTGATGGAAAGTTGTGGGAGATTCTAACGTACATCATCGTGACCGTGCTCTTTATTCTCATATCGGCACATGTTGCCAAGGTATGCGTGCTAGCCTTCCTTCCATGGTTTTGTTTATTTCCAGTTAGGCTTATGCACGCTGGGGTGCATAGTACTGGGTGGTACTGGGGTGGGGGTCATATGACTTTAGTAACTACTTCAATACTGCCTTTGTTTTGTATCTGGTGGGACTTATGTGTGGACGTAGGGGTTGTGTAGTATGTAGTCACATGACCACTGCTGGCAAGCCCCAAAGCCTATAACTGCCTTATCTGATCTCTGAGGCTATGTAGTTGTGGCCATGTTTGTGCTGTTTTTCTCATAGTTGGGAGGGAGCTGGATGAGATATGAGAGGGAGAGGCCAGGGAGAGAAGGAAGGAGAGAGGAAGAGAGAGAGAGAGAGACAGTGATTATTGCACACACCATAAACACTCACTAATCACCCTCATAGACTCGGAAACAGATGAGGGACACTAACCTCGAGCCGAGGATGATTCAGGTGGAGTCACGTCTACTGGCAATACCCATCATCTTCATCTTGCTTCGCATGTGGGGGACCGTACAATTCTTCTTCTCCATGGCAGCAGCTGGCTCTGTGAAGGATGGCTGTGTCCCCAAAAGCACACACATTACCTTCTTTGTGCTCGGAATATTACAGGTACACCAGGATTTAACAGAGCACGATCCAGGATTTGTGTAATAATTATTAACAATAATACTATGCAGCTGATCTATGCACAATATTATAATAATATATTAATATTATTATTATTGTGGTAATAATATTATTATTATCCCCCAATATATACATACATGCAGGCTTGTGGTGACTGTGGACAAGGTTGGGCCAATGCTATTCTGTATGTGCTCTTATCGCACAAGATCCGTCACAATCTGTTACAGAAACTAGCATTGCTGAAGCCAAAACGTTTAAGGCATGGAGTAAGAAGAAGCCAAGAAGTGTCCAATAACATTGCGACAGCTCCTTCTTCGCACCCTATCCAGTATCCATCGGAAACATACTTTGCAGTGTCGTACACAAATGCCTTCAATACATCCTATGGAAGCATAAGTGAAGCTACGTAACTATCTGCACTTGCACTATATTTATTATTACATTATGAGACATTGTACGCTAGCTGTGTGGTCTAGGTCATAATAATAATTATTAATAACACTATTGTTCAAGATGTATAACAACATGCTTGTCAAGGTGATCTTCACTTTTTGGTCATAGGATTTCATAGTTCTCTCCAGTGCAGCATAATTGAAGGGCTCAGAAGCAAAGTGGGCTAACCCACAAATGTTGACTTAGCCCCCCAAATCTTGAAAACGTGTTTAAAATGTGTTTCATGAGCTATAGAAAATTCAATTTTTTGAAAATTTTGGCAATTTGGTAGAGTACAATGTATGGTTTTTAGTCCATTTTTGAGCTTTTTAGACAATTCCCCACATTTAGTTCGGGGTTAGCCCACTTTGCTTCTGAGCCCTTCAATTGGCAGTGCACGTGGTTTATTTCAGCATCAATCACTATTAAAAAATCCCTCTGCAATATCCTACTGGGAAACACCCTGCTCCTTATCAACAGTAACCAACATAACCTTGCGCCATGCAACAGGCAACAGTCACTGCTGTAGTGTACGTTTTTTTTTTTGTGTGGCTATGAAAATAATAGCATGAAAACATGCAGAGAGTAAGCGTACATAAAACCAACAAAAAGTGGCAATAATCACTAATAATTCATTATAATAAGCTCCTGTAAATCCACAAAGCTCTTCATAATGATAATTATATTCAACATGTACAAAAATTTTCATCAGTCCATTGTTTTGCTTCTTTTTGCAAGGGGAAAAGAAAAAAAAAACAAACAAAAAAATTTGTGATTGAAAACCTACACATAAAGTGAGTGTATAATTGTAATGGGATGGCTATACAATTTTAACTGGGGCTTCAAAAAATTTTTTTTTTTTTGTAATAAAAGGTCCTATAGTTTTTTCCTTATAATTAAACACTACATTTTTGAGATATACAAATGTGGCGATAGAGTATAATAATATTATTAATAATTCAGATTTACAGTTCAAAAATTTTTAGTAGCTCAGCATATATTTCTTTGGTTTAGAGGTATATTATAGTGGGAAGGGATTACAAGATGACACAGCCTCGGGAGGAGGACTGTCTCTGCTCATCCTTCTTCTTCTGTAGCACAGACTCCAACATCGTCGTCCAGAAAGGCTGTGCACATGTGTGTGTGTGTGTGTGTATGTGTGTGTATTGGAGAAGTGGGTAGCCTTAAGCTCATACATAAAAACTGATGGTGAAGTTCACGATAATATTATAGGTGCACACACCAGCCATACAAGAATAATATGGTAATGGTCGTACATGGTAAGGGGTCGTTCGTCTACTATAGCACCCAAGTGCTATAGCACATACAGACACGAGACCAGTTGCAGACACCTGTACGCGTACGTACATACCCTCACTACACACATACATTATTGTATACAGACACACACACACACATGCATACACACCTGGAGACTGCTGTAGGCTTCTGGTGCAGTCTTGGAGGCGGTGACGATGCGGAACTCAAGTGGACCTCGAGTGAGAACCTTGGCATGCTCAGTCCAGGTGAAGAGACAGGCACCAGTACCAGTGTAGAACGGATTTAGCCGTACAACATAGATCTAGAGTGAGGGGGGGGGGGAGAGGGGGAGAGGGGGAGAGAGAGGGAGAGAGAAAGAGAGAGGGAGAGAGAGAGAGAGATGCAGAATGTCAATCCGCAATTCAACAACCACATATATAGCACCATTACAAAAAACCGATAGCGATGGCTAAAGGTACAAAACTTAATTATAAGCATACAAGTAATAATTATATACAGCAAAACTCCATGTCAATGAACATGGGTATTTCGTTTGTCCTATTGTATACACCCCATAACAACATCAGGAATTTGCATTCCAGAACAGTTTTGAAATCCTCCTCAAACCCACACTATTCCATCCATATGCCAGACAATCCACAAATATCTGCATGCTTGTATCAACTACAAATTATCCACAATGTTGCATAACTCTGCATCCTGAAGATCAAACCCCAAAATTCCAACTTCAGCCAGAAAAGCACGACGCATACATACCACATGGAGGAGGTGTCCATCCCTAGCACAGTGACCAGTATACATAGATTCGATCGTATAGCTACATGCACTAGTCCTGAAATCTTTTTCTATTTCTCTTCATTTCTCAATCGCCTGTGAACATATTTGTTTCAGAGTCCTGCTACTAACTAACCTTCTCTGGGGAGACAAAGAAGTCGATGACGTAGTTCTCGAGTTCCTTGAGGGACTCCTGGAGGTGCTCCTTGAAGAAGTTATCCACCTTAATCTGGATGGTCTGCTTGTAGTGGTCCACATTGGGGAAGTAGGCGGAGTCATTGTACTGGGACAGGGCTCGCAGTTCATTCTATAAAATAAATTTATAGAATAGATACACAATAATAGCAATATCCAATGTTCTCTTGACAATTGCTACACGTACGTAGTAGGTTGTAAGCTACTGAGTGGGATAGTGTGAAATTTGAAAAATTAGCTTGTGCGAACACAGGCACACTTGTGCTGATGTTTCGGTAATTGGACACTACTACACTACACACACACTTGTAGACATCATAGAGACATATCATGATTCATGGACACACACAAGCACACATACAGTGACGAGCTGACACTCCCTCCCTCCCTCCCTCTCTCACTCTCTCTCTCTCTGTCCCTTCCTGTTCCACCTCTCCCTCTCATACATGGCAGCATGCATAATACGAAAGCATCCACTTCCTACATGTATTATTTATCTCTCTTCGTACTCTTTAGAAAAACAGACACGAACAGTACAGAAACACACGATCACTCACTCCGTAGACAAATCCTCTGACGTCCATCCCAGGGTGCTGGGGTATCTGGCTGTCCCATTTGGTCACGCTCATGGAGAACTGCACTCCCTCGATGCCGCAGAAGGGTTTCAGTTGGTTCAGGTCTCGTCTAATCTGACCGCTCTTGCGCAGCATCTGGAGAGCCTCGTCCCCATTGGCCACCTTGTAGCGAGCACCGACGGATTTGAGGAAGGCTCTCATGATCTGGTTGTCCAGGTTGTCATGCTTCGACTTGGGGTAGTGGTGGTGGTGAGCCTCACCAGACTTCTGCAGGTGGAGTAAGATGCAAAGTCATGGACTGTAATAGTGTATAGCATCTCAAGAGTTTGTGTGTGACTATTCAACTTTGAGCTATGGCCCTATACTATTCCCATAGCAATTTAAAGGAACATTAAAGGATGGGCAATCTAAACCTGCTATTAAATGTGCAAATAGCTAAACAAATCTGACACCCCCCAGTGAAGATTGTAACCATGCGTGCTTATAATAATATATGTAAAGATAAATATGTAATACGCAACCAACCTTCTTGTGTGAAGCGGTACGCTTGGACTTGGGTTGTGACTCCTCCTCTCCTTCCTTCTTCTCACCCTCTCCCTCTCCCTCTTTCTTCTCTCCCTCTCCCTCCTCAACCTTTTGGATCTCTCCATCCTCTCCTCCCTCCTTCTTCTCTCCCTCTCCTTCACCCTCGGCAGCTGGCTTCTCCCCTTCTCCCTCTCCCTCTCCCTCCTCTTTCTTCTCTCCCTCCTCAGCTGGTTTAGTCTCTGCTGGTTCTGGCTCGGCAGGTGTGGGCTCCTCTGCTGGAGGTTCAGCAGCTGCTGCCTGTTCTTCAGCTGGCTTCTCCTCACCTGTAGTGTTCATGTATGTAGCATTGTAGTATTGCAATTATACAGTAGGAGTCTACACGTTAATTAGCATGGCATAGCATAAATTTGAGCACCCACATCTGACAAATTTTGTGCACAAGAGTTCATAAGGTACTGGACAAGCTGGTGTACTTAATTAAAATGCTTTTCCCCTGTAAACCATGTCCAACTACACTTTATCTAACAAGTAAATTCCTGGCGAGGGCAACACATTGTCACAGCTATTATATACACACATTGGTGAAGCCAAGAAGCTGAGTCAAAAATTAATACGCTGTTAAAAAAATCCATTAGGAACAGGTTTATAAACACCGCAAGCCCTTTGATGTAGGTCACCACATCTCTTAGAGTCACTCACACCTGGTGTTCTTTGGTGTTC
This sequence comes from Cliona cf. orientalis, assembly GCA_963930775.1. Lineage (NCBI taxonomy): Eukaryota > Metazoa > Porifera > Demospongiae > Clionaida > Clionaidae > Cliona > Cliona cf. orientalis. The sequence goes on from OZ005696.1 coordinate 8,325,079, forward strand.
TTTAGTGACCCCATTGGTTGACTTGGTGGCAGCAAACTAATTCAGTTTCTAACCCACCAATCCAATCAGGACCCAACCACGTCCCTGTGTGGCTCAAACCATAGGGCACATGAAAACTGGCTACATGTGCTCTTACTATCATCAATATACTCTGGGCTTCCAAAAATTAAGTAGTTGTGAGCTGCAGTATCTTCAGAAGGGGGGGACCTGGGATTTCCCTCTCTTTAGAGTAAGAAGTTATTCCCTTACATGCAAGATTTTCACATAATAGAGGGCTTTCAAAAATTAAATATAGATATAAAATTTGTTGTGGGCTGCAGTATTTTCAGAAGGGGGGGAGGGGGGGGGGGATTGGGATTTACCTCTCCTTAGTGTAGTTACTCCCTACAACTTTTTACTCTAATTATTCCATCTACAAAGGCTACCCCAAAGGCAGCTCCCCCCCCCCCCCCCCACCTCAAAAATCACAAGGGGATACTATTATCTCAATCTCGGCCACTCCCAAAGTACCAACTACTTTCAACCTAGCACATGTATTATTTTTATTGGACCTTTATCAGCGGCACCCTCCTCGATGTCGACCTCTACGGTGACCTCTGCCCCGCCCGCGGCCTCCCCGTCTTCCTTTGGCTGTTCCTCTCCCTCTCCCTCCGGCTTGGGAGCCTCTCCTTCCTCTCCAGCCTCCTCAGCCTTGGGTGCCTCCTCACCCTCCTTCTTCTCCTCTTCTGAAAAGAAACAGGGGGACAAACATGCAACATGATGAACTATCAGATTATTCAAAACCTGTTTATACAGTGTTTGTGATCTGGTATATACTGTGATGAGCAGACCACTAGCTTATGATACTATTTTTGGTTTAGCCGGGCCGCTTAAAATAGTTACGATATTTATACTGCCTATTCATATTATTTTATACACAAACTGCTATAATATACACTGAGATTCTCTACAGCAAACACAAAATTAACCTCAACCATCTATTCCCTGAGAGTGTGCTTACCTTCTAATTTTGGCTTTTCCTTCTGGGCAGTGGCCGGTCGCTGTCTTCGGAAGGACTGTCTTATCTTGGTGAGTCCTCTACGGAAGGCTCCAGGGTGCTTCTCGTCTTTCCAGATGGCGTAGGCGTTGGCGGACTGCTTCTCCACCTCCAGGTTGTTGATGACATCATCCCGAACTTCGGCGATGAAGCTCTCTTCGTCGCGCTCAAGGACAGCATCCTTAGCACTCCTATAGTGTAGGGAAAAAAAGTTGGTCGCTTATACGATGGTTCAGGCTTGGTCTAACATAGATGAAGGCCATTTATTCATGTCTGTGTTGATATCAGCCAAGCTGTACTAGAGCACCACAAACTTTTTCCCCCATTCATAAAAGTATTATTCAGCAAGAGATATAAGAATAGTAGACGAATTATACTGCACAGTTAATGGTATGGTATATATACATGTACATATATAAGCAGCTTGGGCTTGATTAGTAGAATCTTTGTTGCACTTGAAAGTGACAAAATAAAGTGCTAACACATATACATGTACATGTAGCTAACGGTACGTACTCTACTACAAGATCTGGGATCCGATTTGACACAATAATACGCTACATCGACAACACCACTACAGAAAGGTTAATGCACACTAACAGGCCAAGTACAAGCAGACAACAAACTAGATAGCAGAAAAATAACGAGGTGCTTACAGAGGCTAACCTCTGGGAATGTAAAACAGCACCTCCTCCCCCGCCCACCTTTAATTGTATGTATGTGTGCATGCAGGATAGTAGTTCAGGCTTGGCCTAATGTACGTAATGGAGGCCTTCACATTCTTTCATTCATAACTGTGTCGATAGCGGCGAAACTATACTAGAGCATCACAGATCCTTTCATTCACATCTGTGTTGATAGTTAAAGCAACATGGGGCACTTCAAATATATCAGCTTAGCTTCGCAATAACTACGTAAAATCAATCGTGGACCTTCACAGAATTTGAAAAGGACAATAACTTCACTGTTTTTCTAGATGCTTTAATCATTCAAGTTGCTTGCTAGCCACCCACCTACATGTACTACTCTACCACAACCTAGCTGATTAAGGATGGAATTTCCCACCTCTGGACTGACAAACAGTTTCCTCTCCCCTAGGATTCCTCACAGGGGAATAGACCTCTAGTCTTCCTCAATAGCTACACCACTACACCCACATGTACAGGGAGAGAGGGAGAGAGGGAGGGAGGGAGGGAGGGACTTATAATATTATGGGGTGGTGCAAGGCCAGATAACTACATTGTAGCTGGCTAACCATGCATAGAGATAATATTAACAATGATGGATATATCCCATAATATAAAATCCCACAGCATGAATGTATTCAAGTTAGTTATTGAAGGTATATACATGTAGATCTCCAAGTTAGTACCAACGACCTTCACCCGTGGACCTACGTGTTTAACTTTACCATAATATCATGCACCATGATAGCTATGCAGCTACTGGGGATGTGCTCAAGTTTTTCATTGATTAACATCAACTGAAGGTATATATTATATAGACTTCCAAGCTAGTACCCAATGACCTTCACCCGTGGACCTACGTGTTTAACTATCAAACTCTATTTCAATGAGCATGTTTGCATCAATATTGTCGTTGCCTTCTAGTTTCTGCAATACCCCAATTGAAAGTATTGGGACAACTACACAATCATACAGATTAATCTAATGAGTAGAAGATGGCCCATTTTCACATCATTGAAATAAAATCAAAACGACAGGACTAAAAAAAAATCACCCACTGATTCATAATTCTGGTGAGATACGTATGTTTACTGTATGTAGTGAGTGGTTATTGCTGACCTTCCCCCTATCCTGACCATGGCCCCATCCTCTCCGTAGAGCTCGATGGCTCCATTGATGCGATCCTTCAGTCCATTGAGAACCTGCTGCTGCTCCTCACTGGGGTCACCCTCCGCACTCAGGGCCTCAATCTAAAAAATCAATAACAAATTCATATCAAACGTAAGTACACAAAATCGGTGGACTCCTTTCTGAGTAAAATCAATGTAAAATTGGGAATTTTGAACTAGTGTTCTCCCCAGCATACCTAAGGCATATTGGCCCAACAAGCCTTCAGTTCAGAATTCCCTTTGATGTGGGGATAGTGCTGATCCATAAGCTTTAATTTGGCTCACAGTCTCCACCCAAGCTATGCCCTACTATCATGCCTTAAACTTTTCCTGGGGAGATCACTGCCAGTGCCATGCTCGAATCAAGAGTTCGCGTTTCGCACACGTACATGTATGGGAAGCACTCTATTGTTACACACACACACACACGCTGTGATACATACCTCCTCTTTGGACAGAGTGATGAACTCGGTCTGATGGGTGTGGTCCTTGAGCTGTTCGTACCAATTCTGGATACTGTGACCGTGCTTGTAGAAAAATGTCCTATGGTGATGTACAAGCACATAATCAGTACACAATATACAGCACATAATATTACACTATACAACAATGCTCAAGTGGTTCATATTCACTAGCACAAAGACACACATAATATTAACAAGTGCACTGTAAAGTATAGTACACTCCATAATGAATGGTATAGGTCATTAATAAATATTTGACATACAATGGACGATTGCAGAAGATTAACAAGCCCTTTTGTTCTCAAAACTCAATTTTAATGGCCCAAAATTGAATCTGGGACTGAAAACTGGACAATAATATTATTATACGCACATATACATGTAGAATAGGGTTCTGGAAATTCGAAAACTTAACATGGATTTGCTGGGTGGCAATCATGAAGTGAGCATGTGGCTGCCACATGCTACACATACAGTACATTTATGTTGCCCAATCAACACAGGCAAGTGTATCCATGGCAACCAGCTATAGTGGAAGCCCTTTCAACGTTTTTTTGAACTGGACACAAAGATCATCCACTTCAACCCAAAGAGAAAAAGAAACAGCTGCTACTATAAGTGGTTATCAGTGGAGCATGTGACCAACTGAGCTGGCCTGCCTAGCAACCCACAGAGTGCACATGTGGGGACAGGGTGCATGCCAATACATCAACTAGGCTCAATATAGCCACCCTAAATGGAAATTTCAGTGTCAAGGGCAGTGGTCAAAAGTTAGTACTCCTTTATGAAATAGCTGGTATGGTACCCATAGAGAGAGAGAGAGAGAGAGAGAGAGAGAGAGAGAGAGAGAGAGAGAGAGAGAGAGAGAGAGAGAGAGAGAGAGAGAGAGAGAGAGAGAGAGAGAGAGAGAAAATTTGTAATAGAATGGCAGTGTTACCTACTGTAGGAGGCCAAGCTTAAGCATCAAACTTGATTGTCAAGATACAGCTTAACGGTATAAAGCCTTATAGTGCTACATTATAAACAGTGCCTGATACATGCATGCCCATACATGTACGTGTACATGCACATGCACCCTACTTGAAGATCAATTGTCCATATAAGCACATGTACATGTATGATAAATCGGCAACACCAAGTGAAAGCCTTGGAGGAATAATCATCCAGATAACAGAATGTTTTGACAAATACCAAAGTAGTAGGTAATAATAAGTTGCTTTTGGCATAGCCATCAGACTAGACTGGAGCTAGCTAGCTTGGGCCAGTTATTGAATTAAACACTGAATGAACAGATTTACCAAGCAACTGTTCAACTGATTAGCCATATTTACTTGGCCGGCCTATTCATGGTAGCTGCGCTATTTCAGGTTCCACCGTAGAGCCAGCTACATGTATGTAGCTAGAGCCATCATAAAGAGCACCCAAGCAGCATAACTTGAGCACTGCCAAACATTTTCAGCTATGTACTTCTATTACAGTGCCCTATATTTTGAACTGGGGCGTGGTGGAGAGCTAAATTTAGACACACCAAAGTGCTTATAAATAGCAACAGGCCTAGAGGAAGGAGGGCATGGCAGTTGAGCTACATAGTTTGGGTGTGCCAACAGACATCCATTGTAATAGACAAGCTGCTTGAAATACCTTCTACTGGGAGACAGATCATAGGCAAACAGGGCGGGGCCTATGTTATTCCAACTCGAGACTTTTGAACCATTATTACAGAATCTCAGACATACAAATTATTGCACGGGGTGTGTACACATTTTAGTAAGTTTGAGGAATAAAAAAATGGCATCAAAATCGAGAAATGTAAACAGTATACATGTACATGTATGTAATAATTATGCCACCCATGAGCTAAATTTAGGGAGGGAGGGAGGGGGAGGGGGGAGAAAGAGAGAGAAAGAGAGAGAGAGGGAGTGCCATTCAACAATGTGTACAGTACATGGTAGGCAGCCCAAACCAGAATACCACAGCCGTCTCCGCCCCACCTTGACAACAAAAACACCTCACACAAACCGATTTGGCACATACACCAACCCAGCCCCATCACTACACAAGAACCATCACAACCACACACAGCAGCATACTGCATAGAATAGAAAATTGGAATAATAGCATCATAATAATAATATTATATACATGCATGTACAGATGGTGGAATTAAATACGGTAAAAATTCATTTGTCATAGTATAGGGACGCTATTAGTTAGCTCCTAAAACTGAAAACACGTCAGTGTAATGTATATATGTACATGTACATACATTGTACATGTGCACTGTAATTCATAATGGGGGCTCTCAAAACGTGCGTAAATATTAAATGTCAATGTGCAAGTACATGCATCGACAGGCTGGATAAGAGGGTATGGTAGTGAATGCATAATTATAGGCAAAGTGGATGCTAGGCTATAAATAGTACATACATTGATGCTATTTATGGAAGCAGCAAAAAGCACAATGTATGCACCCTGATTAACTATGGCCTATATGCAAACCAGGATAAAGAGAGTGTGGTAATCACTGGTTACCATGCAATAGGAGGGCATTCCCATAGGAATGTGGTGGAGCCTTTTGAGAAATCCTCCACACCAGCACCAAGCTATTATTATACCAGGCAACAGCAGCACTACATTGCTGGGGGAAGCCAGGGACAGGTATTGAACTCTCATTAAATAGCCAGTGAGCACATAAGCAAGAGTGCTATACATGTAGGGACACTTATCACCATGAAGCACCAAGCACCCCCCCCCCCCCAACCTACCTCTCTCTCTCTCTCTCTCTCTCTCTCTCTTAGCTCTCTCTCTCTCCCTTCCTCCCTCTCTCTCTTAACTCTTTCTCTCTTTAGCTCCTTTCCATTTTACTAGTTCAGCTCACTATGATATACATATAGACTGCTTTCGCTCATCATATATCATGCCAGCAGCATTTAAAACAAGAGAGAGGAGACACATGTACATGTAACTAACACGCAAGGAATGCATGACGTAAGTTTGCTGGTACATGCGTGCATGCACACAAATGCTCACCAATTTGTTGAAATCGTACCCATAAGCTTTGACAATTAGCAAAAAAAATCATCAATACACGACTACGGACATGCCACATGCTACAAGCCACATGCATGTGCACCATAACTACATACACATGTACATGCATTAGTGGACGTACGGACACTTCACATCATTAAATTTGTACATGCCCATATTATATATTATATCAAGGTGGAGACACGCTGCCAGGGGTGACCACACCACACCGATTATGCACAGGAATGTGTGAAAAAATTATAATGATCTAACCATGTGCATGTACACATACACATAGAAATGTCCAACTATAATAAATAATACTATTCTAGTCTATTGATGGAGACAAGGGTAGGTGGCCAAGGTATGAGGAGTATGAGGGGTATGCTGGGCGACCATGGGTGTGACGTCATTCCAGTGGGGGGACCACCCATGAACGGGCGGGCGGGCGGGGCACGGCTGGCCAACCGAGGCCAGCAAAGGAATGCAAGATGAAAAATGGGTCACAGCTCAATTTCAGTGCTCAGAGAGAAACTTTTCTGTCTCTTGCAACAAAAGAGCATGTAGTGTTGCCGAGAATCACTTTAGTTAAAAAGCTTATTACATGCATAATTATAGCCACATGTACATGTGCCACACATGGAGGTCATGTGAACTACCTGCTACTTTAATCTGATGTAGTGGTACTAGGCCATGGGACAGGAGCTGCATATACACATGTACAGCAGGTGTATATAGCTGTTCTGATCCTGATCTGTCAGTAGATATAGCAGGTTTATCATAACCACTAAGATATTCTAAGAAATGCACGCACACACTATGTAGCCTCCAAATCATACTTGGTTAGAAAACCAAAATCTATGTTTTCATCACATCTCATTTTAAAATTAATTTCTACTCTCACACACACACGCAAGCATTGCAATGAAGTGTTAGTACCACACAACAGACATAAGCATCGAAGGTGAAGCGACATCTTAAAAAGAAACCAACTGGTACACATGTAAGGAGAATGAGCAAATATCATTTCATTACAAGAAGTGGGTAATAATAATATTATTACATCACCTGCACTATTATGATAGTTCTCTTCTCTACAATACAAGGGACTTGGGGGTTAAGCAATTCGACCTCATGACTAAGTCTACAAAACATACTTAATGCAAAACAGTAAATTCTCCTGGGAATAAGCCACAACACTTTGGCGTTTGCATAACAGCGACGTTCTAGAGTAAATAGAGCAGCCTTTGGGAGACGGTAGTTGGCGATTCTAACAAGATTTTAGACGTCAACCAATAATGGCTATTAGTGGGGAAATTAATTACAAGCTTGAGCACGCACGCACACACACACACGGAGTCAAAGGAAACGGTGATTAGGGCCTAGAGGTTAGTGGTCTCAAATTTTGCTTGGACTACAGAGTCAGCCGAATTTGGAGTACTGAATGCACCAACCCTAATTTTGTGCATATTGTATATCCTTAATCAAGATCAGCCCATAATAATATAATTACGTACAGAGCAAAGCAAAATTTAATGGAATTTTAGTTACCTAGATTGTCGACCCATATTGCCAATACATAATTTACAGTGGTAAACTATGCCACATCTCTTTAAAGTAGTCACATTTCTAATAAAGCAACTGATTTTTGTCGCACAGGTGACCTTTTCAATCAGATTCCTCCGTATGCAGGACATGCATGTATTATAGGCCCTATATACTTTTTGTTAAAATTTTGAGGGTTTTGACTGTCGCAGCCTACATACATCCTAATACTCGGCCTCGGTATGAAGCACGGCCACCTTTAAGCTAATTAGTTTAGACAACATAAACATACAAATTATGACTACCCCCACCCTGCATTGTGCATTGTATACCCCCTCGGCCACAATTGGCCGCCAGTACTCGTATATATGCATGTACTGGTACAGATTGAATGCCTAAACCCTATGCTACACCACCCCCACCCACCCAACCCAAAAGTTGATATTTGGATCACACATAACAAGTGACTACTTCGTATCAAATATGTGCATCTCTTCCTCCTCTCTCCCCCCCCCCCTCTCTCTCTCTCTTCCTCTCTCTCTTTCACACACAGTGTAGTAATATTCGTGTCTATAAATGCATGCTGCATGCATGTGCATGTCACGTATATGTAGGTTATTGCCTCTCTTAGTGACAAGCACTTAAAGTAAAGAATTCATTCTTTCAAAATGACTCCCGACTGCAAATGGTCGTCGCATTAACTGCGTAGCACTAGCATGCCTACCCCATGCCCAGCATCATTTAAGCACTTTCCATCAGGCGTCTCCTAGCAACGGTCGGGTGCAGTATTGACGTATGGGAGGGGGCCACTAACCCAAACACGTTTGAAGAAGTACGTAGGCATGTATGCACGCCCAGCACGATTAAAAACCTACCATTACCACATATGACAAACATACACACACCCATAGTTAGTATGATGATTTGTTGTATAATATACATTCCAGAGCTAAACGAGTTTGGCCACTGAAAATTATCTACGTACTTTGCTTGAGGTATGACCCGTTTCCCTAAGATGCTTTGTATTCCCTCTCTCTCTCTCTCTCTCTCCTTCTTCTTCTCCCCCCCCCCCCCCCAACCCATTTCCATATCCATCTCACAATTATTTTTACTCACAAAAAATACTGCAATTACTAATACTGATACATCACAAGGTATTAAGTTCTTGTAATACGATGCTACTCTTCATTCATGTCAGTAATAGAGATCCAACATCCACCTTACATAACACCAGTGCCACGTGTATAAAATTTTACATGTACACGTACAAAGCATACAGTGGATATAGAAATTGAATTTGTGTGGTTCAACGAAGCGACACAGCGCGTCACAATTGCCGTAGACAATCTTCCCTCTCCCTCCAGCTTCTGGCTAATCATCATTACACGGAACACTTAACACGAGCCTAATCTACCATTGTTATTAAAAGCCATCAAATTCACAAATGTATCAAATGGAGCAAAAAAGAACAAGCAAAATATTTGATATAATAATATTATATACTGCATATATGAAGCCCTATCCCCTTTTCTACTCCTAATGAAGCCTACATCGCATAGAAAAAAGCTATATGAGCTCTCGGTACTGATCATTCCTTCATACAACTATTTTGCTTTTTGATGACTATAGAGCCCTCTAGCTAGCTAGCCAAAAGGACTACATATCAACAATATATAGCATAATACACTGCACTGCACACATTACCTACAAGTACACAACTACGTAAGCGGAATCTAAGGTTACGCAGTGGACTAGCTACATGACCCCCAACAAGACAAAATAAATAATTACAGGAATTGGTGGCACTAAAATGAGGCACAAGTAACAGTAAGCAAGCTATGGTAGTCAGAAGGCAAGGGGGGGGGGGGGGGGGGGGACTGAGAGGCAAAGAGCATACACCTGCATACAAAATTAATACATGTACATGTACAAGTAAATGCCCCCCACCCCACCCCGACTCCATAGTACTACAGTACTAGTCTTGCCCTTGCTGACATGTCCTAGTACATGCTCGCTACACTGCACCTGCGTAATAATATGCACATTTTAGCAGCAGATGTGAGGCAGTTTTTTCTATGGGAGAACATCCCCTTCAGTGTTACAGTTGGGTAGGATTATCAGGCAAGATAAGGTGTGCATTTTCTGTGCTAGTATAGTCTTCGATATTATTGCAAGATAGCATGCATGTTCAGGTTAATGCCCATGGCCTTATAAGGATGTGGAGGTTAGGGTGGGGAATGTAGTTACCCTTGGACACTGACCACATTACACGCCAAGCTTATCTCTCTCAGCTCCAGCTCTGGCTCCAGCAAGGCATGTGGGAGAGACCAAGAGAGGAGAAGCTAAGTATCATATGGCTCTATTTCTCTCTCTCTCTCTCTCCCCTTAATTAAGGACTTATATGTGGGGGCACTGAGCTACACAAGTTGCCATGTACACACATAATTTCCCAAAACCCTCATTGCATCACTCCCCTCCCTCCCCCTACATCACACAAATTTTCATTTCATCATCTCGTTGAGAAATTTATGTAGACAAACCCTTAGTCAAATGAAAAATAAAAAACAACCCGGGTCATTAACAATAACCGTACTTGACTGTCCTGAACGACAGGGTTTTGATGCAAAAACACACAACAATCGTCAGACCTAAATAGCCAGACTAAAAAAATGCCAAACAAGGCTCCTATGTCTACAAAAACTCCTTCAAACGGGGCACACCAACAACAACAGGCCTCTGCTTTAGTTGCATAGTAAACACCCAATTTTCAGTTGTGTTAGCTAAGTGTCTGTGGTGTGTATGTGTGGGTTGTTCTTTCCCCCTGTGTGGAGTAATTGTTTCCACGCTGCTATATTATATATATTCTATAGAGACAAACTGCAAGTAGCGGAAACCTCTCTCTATTGGGATACCCTCAGAATGGTGTTGAAATGGTGCCTATAGAACAATAATATACTTTTCCTGCTCACACAGTAATAATAGTGCAAGGACTCAGATCAGACAATGTCACAGTATGTATGTATAGGGTTAATTATTAAACTGTGAATCCTACTCCGAGACCGAGTTTGCCACCTGACCCTTCTCTCTACAGCTGGGCTGCCGCATTGTTGGAGGTCATGTGGCTCTCAAATTATAGGAATTATTGTCCACATCTGTACTTTAAACTCCACCTAGCATGCACGATACCTTACTGGAAGCACCTCAGCATGATATGATAGCACAGCAGTACAGTGAGAGGTCTTATGGCAATGCCAATTCAGCTATAGCTAAATCTTGCTCCGACATGGGCAGACTATAGACTCCAAATAACTCTTGACAGCAGACAACACTATCTGGCCAGCAGTTGACCCTTTTTAGCAGAAAAGCAGAAGGAATGTTCTGATGTTGCTATGCAAGTCTGACACATTCCAATAGCCTTAGGCTACAGCTTCCAAATACATGTATATACCTGCTAGCCAGAATCGCTACCTACCGGTGGGTACCATGAGCCTTTCCCATAAACCACTGGAATTTTGATCAGGACTGATGTCAGCCTCTCCAGTGACAGTCCAGCAGTGAAGTCATTCCATTGGGCAAGGCACAAGGGATAAGGGTAGAATTAGAATAGTACAGCTCAGAGGGACAAATCATGAAATTGCTTGGCCCATGAGGAAAAGGGGAAAAAATTAGGGATGATAATCATAGCTTGTTCAAATGGGGGATTATGTTTCCCATTATAAATCCAGCATGAATGTAATTAGAGGGATAGCATATAAGCGTGCTTGAGAGGAAGAGAAAAAAGGTGACAAATTTGTCAATATACATATAGACAGCTTATGAGAACAGCCAACCAGACTAGGAATCAGTGAATTAGACATAGCAGTGCACATACATATAATATTATTATTACTATTATTACACAAGCAAACACAATAAGACAGACGTTAACTTACTTGAAATTTTCGACTTCGTTCTCAGGCACTCCTTTCGCTAGCACGTCTTCCGTTGATAGCCAGTACTTGCTTCCCTCAGGAGTAATCACTATGGGCTGTGCAAGTGCAGAGAGAGAGAGAGAGAGAGAGAGAGAGAGAGAGAGACACTCATACAGACGTAAAGTAATCCATCCAATAATTTTGCCAATAGACACGACAAACATGTATTGCGTCTCAAGAATCCAATTAAAATGCACAGGGTACAAATATTTGACATTGCAAATATCAACCTCAACTAATTTCGTTAATATTTCAACAGCCAACTGCTAGCATGCAAATTATTAGTCCCACCAAATTGCGCTCACCATTAACGATGTATAGTCTACAAAATACTAGATATTTGACACTTTAATTTTTTACAAGGATTTATGTGGGGTCACACCCAAAGGCATGCCAGCTAGCCAATTTTGCTCCAAGCATTAACTAAAATTTAAATAATATTAGTAACCACCTTTTTTTAACACTCATGCATGCAGCACAGAACTCACCCAGCTCTGTGTATCTTAGCTATTCTATTAGCTGCACATAAACCGCGCTAAAACAACAGCGCTTTTATTAGAAACTACCTACAACCCAACATACAATATTATACATACAAGAGCATATCTTTTTACAAGATGCATGCATGCAAAAGCGCGCGAGGCAGCTCTACTATGAATACACACGTACACTACCTCTTCCTTCTCTTGTTCAGCTTCTCCTTCCTCAGCTTTTCCCTCTCCCTCCTCTTCTTTCTTCTCTCCTTCTCCCTCTCCCTCTTCTCCTTCTTTCTTCTCTCCCTCTCCTTCTCCTTCTCCTCCCTCGCCCTCGGCCGCTGGCTGCTCAGCAGCTTCTTGTTGCTCGGGCTGCTCTCCGCTTTCAGCTGGCGCCTCTTCTTGCTTCTCTTGTTCGGCTGGCGCAGGCTCGCCCCCGCCACCTTCTTGTGGGGCCTGCTCGGCTTGCTCTGGGGCTTGGGGCTCTGGCTGCAACTCTGGCTCAGTAGGTTGCTCTTCAGTGCTGGGAGCAGCGGGCTGCTCGGCCGGCGTTGTACCCTCCGTATCAGACATTTCTTTTTCTTCTTCGTTCGGTGAACGCGTACAACTCTATGAACGTCAGTTAGCAAGTATACAACACGGAGAACTCGAGAAGCACTCTCTTGGGCAGTTGCTTGCAAAAAGCTCAAATCATAGATGCTCAAATCCACTCGTCCCCACCTTTGAATACTATTTATAGGGTCCAATTCCCATTCTGCTGGAGCCAGATACCCTTGCGCGAAAATTCATTCCGCGATCTGGTGCCAAGATGTCACGTGACAAGCTAGCCCGCGTCGTTTCTCGAATTCTCGAGTCTCTAGCTCTCAGCTCGGTCTCCTGAACAGCACACAATCATCCATCTGCCGTGTTTCTGGTCGTCCTTGTGTACGAAATGTCTCTATTTTCTCGTGAATTTGATAACGACCCTTTCTTCAGGTGAGACAGACGTTAGTTTTACCGACATTTGCGTTTGCCTGCTCCACTAAATAATCTTTTGTTATACAATGTATCTCCTCTCACAACTGCACAAACATCGAGATTATTATTTATTCTGTCAAAATTGATGATTAATTTTGTAAATTATAATAATATTATCGCTGTATTCCTCGACAGTGGGACTGGCTTTCCGTCTGTGTTTGGCGGCAGGGATCCCTTTCAAGATATGTTTGGGCAGCCAAGACATCACCCAGCGCTCACAGATGGCGCAAGATCACAGAGACAAAGGGTGAGGGTACCAATATAATTGAATTCTTAGGCCACTCCCGGTCATTCATTTGCTTCTAGACCCCCACTCCCACCCGCCCGTATATATAGTTCTGGCAATGTCTAGGTCTCCAACATTCCCACTATGTTACCACATGCGAAAGTGACACACGAGTATTTCAATAAGCACTCTTAGGGTTCCTAGGTGAGTGGTTGACTTGTACTGGATGGCTATGATGCTCATTTACCATCACTGTATGGTCCTTGCATGCATTGGAACATTCAGGACCAGAATTGGAAGCATGACTTTGAGGTGGCCTCAGTGATAATCATTAGTACTATAAGCCCTTGTTAGTACTTATAAGCTCTTGATGTACCTATTATAATACTGTATCTTATCTATCCTTCATAGTTCTGTAGACATGTACATGTATAGTGCTCTCATCAGAGTTTCGCATGATTGTACTATCTAGACATACCGATACGTGTAGTGGCAAGTTGGGGGGGGGGGGGGGGGGGGGGCACACAGCAGAAATTCTCTGTTTCAAACACCCTAGTGACAGCTTAGAGTGTGTTATCATTACAGGGGTAGTTTTGTACACTTCTTTATGTAGCTATGGCCATGTGTAGTATCCTGACTAAGGGAGATGTCTTCATTTCTCAATGGTGTCCCCACTGTATTTTGCTCCAACTCACCATTGGACAAAGCACATACTGTACATGTGTACCTTACATGTAGAAACCCTGAAATTTAAGCGCCAAAAAGATTGAAAGGACTCAGGAGCATTAAGGACTGTCCATACTGATAAAGCTCGTAAATGGCTCGTTTGCGGTAACCGCACCCGCCAGCGCGGCGCCCTCAACTAATTTTTGCATTATGCCTATGTGGGTTAAAGGTCAATTACTCTGCTGACTCGGCAGAAATGGCTCTTGCAATGGAGAAAGACAGTGTCTGGAGAGGCGGTCAGGAAAACGGTACTTTTACGTTACCTTAAGAGTGTAGAGAGGTTTATCGTGATGTAAATAGCTGATCTGCCGGATTGCTTCTTCTAAAATAATCCATGCTACTATTTATGAGCGTGTATAGTCCGTACTTACGCTAGTCAAAACCATATTTTTTGTTGTATCTATCTTTGTATGCTAGCTATCCAAAAGCAATCCGATAAAAAGTTAGTATAGCTTATTGAGAAAGTATAGATGGCGTTAAGGCTGACTCACAATGCACGGAAGTAGACCGCCTCGTCGAGGTTACTTCGCCAGAGTATACTCGTTGAGGAAGCCACCAAAGTGGCTGTGACGTCATTCAGAGGGCGTGGTCACCATTTTTGTGTAGTGCAAGGCTAGTAGTTTTTGTTGATACTTTTACTTTGTCTATATGTCATTCAGAAGTGGAGATATCAACAGCTAAAGTTACCCTACATTTACGTGCATTTTACTCTTCCCAGTCCTTAATGCCCCTGAGGAGTAGGGTGCACGTGTAAATCCTGTAACATGCATTTACATGTAATGTGCATTATGAGTTAGCCATCATTGTAGGGGTGGGGTACAATGTACATGTAAATCTGTAACATGTGTAACCATGTATTAGGGGGTGGGTGTACTTATGTACATGTATGTGTCTATAGAGCTGCTCTAGCTCTGCTATCGGCACCCAGCCCAGTCCCAACTTTCAGTGTTGGTGATTTACATTGACCGTCTGCCTGATAGTGCGTGTAGCAATAGCAACCTGTGTTCACTGCACTCAACGCATAAACAACACCTCCTTCCACTGCATGCTGAAAAAATGAGCACTATCTGGTACAAAATGATTATTATGTCTGTTGATACGTACACACAAGTGCTGTCTAGTTCATGCATTAGTGCCGTGTACCTGTAATGGTGGTATACATGTGTTTTCAGCTCTAACAAATTTCTAAATTTCCATAGAACTTTTTGGGATTTGAGTTGCTTTTACAACATGGTATCCCATCTAGCATACGGCCATTGAGTATTATAGTGCATGATACAACTTCACTGTTAGTAATTGCTATGCCCGCTCTAAGTTTCATGTGAGGTTCCAATAGATACTTTTAGCAAACTTGACGTGGTTTTGTGTTGGTCAAGTGGTATTAGAATTTCACTCGAGTAGCTACATGTACTAGTAGTCTGTGAAACTGTTTCAAAATGTTTAGCACGCATGAAAGGTTGTTGGGACCCAGAATTCGAACCTAGCGTAGAAGAGATTGTGGACTATCGATGAGATATGGCGATTTTCTCAGTTCGCTTTCTTTGGCGAGCTCGCACTCGGGGGGATTTCCCTGTTCAGTCTAGCACATGGCTGTGGAGTATATAGCAGGGTAGAGTGCCTGTCCCTCCCCTGAAATAAACCATGTATCATCATGTGTATATTGTGTGTATGTGTGTAGGGTGTGGGTCATCCCGGGCAGCAGTTGGCACTGAGGGATCCCTTCCAATCGATGATGTTCCCGTTTGGTGGAATGAGCCCTTTTGGAAACATGTTCCAGAACATGGTGAGTATTTGCAGATGTAACAGTGTTTTTGTGTTTGCGTAATCTCATGCAGCTATCACCAAAATTTGTACATGTACATTCATGAGCAACATGACATTGAGAATATTCTTGTTTTTTTTTCCATGCAGGAGCGTATGATGGCGGCAGCTGCCAATGATCCAAATGCTCACACCTTCAGTAGCTCGTCTATGATGCACTTCTCCAGCTCTGGGGACGGCAGTCAGCCGAAGGTCTACCATGCAACATCCTCCACTCGACAGGCACCCGGAGGGGTAAGACCCTGCCAATTATCAGTTTTACTATATTGATGTCAAAGTAGTCCTGTTGGGGTAAAACCTGTAAGCTTGTGCTTTAATTAATTGTAGACCAGCTAATGTGGTTCTCCAAACCTTAAACTGGTGTTATAGTCATGTGTTGGGTTAGGGGTCAAGGTAATTGGTCAAGAGTGGAATGGAATGGAATCATTGAAAACTTTAATAGGAAAATAAGGGCAGCTCCTAATGAAAGAATTGTACCCTGCATTCCAAGGCTAGTGGGGAGTTCAGTTCATGGAGTGTGTAATTAGTGAAGGTGTGAAGTTACAAAATTAGGCCTGGTGAAAACTTTGAAGCCTTGATGGTACGCAATAATTGGTGATGATCCCCCCCTCCCCCACACCACCACTACCCTGCAGATAAAGGAGACTAGGAAATCTGTTCATGACTCAGAAAGTGGCACTCGCAAGATGGCTATTGGCCATCACATTGGTAGGTGTGAGCAGAATACATGCACAGTAGTTAGCTATGATACATGCACATTGTGTGGTATGTCGCATGAGATTTCTGAACCAAGCCTACCCTTTATTCGCTCCTAAATCTAACTCTGCCCCTGGTAATTAGCTTTATCTTGTTCCAAGATTATATCTCAAGTGATGATTTGTAGGCATACATATCATATCCCCCTCCCCCCCCCCCCCCCCGAAACAACAAATTTTTCACCACTATAACAATCTTTGAATGTTGCTGCATTTTTGGCTTTTTCTAGGTGATCGTTCTCACGTCATTGAGAAGCATCACAATTTGAGGACCCAGGAGAGAGAAGAGCATCAGGAGTTTGTCAATCTTGATGAAGGTTAGTGCAATGGAGTCCCTATCAATTCAACCAGGCTAGGTTTGATTTTCGCTACATGTATCTGCAGCTGATGCCGGGAGCTTTGACCATGAGTGGACAGAGAAAACCACCTCATTAAATACAAGGTGCTTATAATACTATTATTACATCGTAAAATATTTGTATGCGGATTTCACTATTTATCCTACATGCATGTGGTATAATGATTGGTTTTAAATTACAGGTATCACCCCTCCCTTCAAGCTGGTAGCAGCAGACATCCATCTCGGAGCGTCCCTCGAGGCCTACCATCCACCAGTGACCCTCACCCTCCTCACTCTTCCCACCCCCACCCCCACCCCCACCCTCGCTCTCACCACCACACTGGAGAGAAACGCAAGACTAGGCCACCTTCTCTCAGTCACGACAGTGACGACGATGTACAAATCATAGGCCACCACTATTCCACTGGTGCCTCGCAGCCACGAAGAAAAATTATTGCTCACGAGAAGAGAGATTTTGGTAGACAACCACACACCCATGTGCTGGGTGAAGCAGGACCATCGAGTCACCATGATAGAGATCGTGAAGGTGGGATTCGGCCGTCGGAAGCTTCTAGCAGTCACTCGAGACATGTTGGAACAGAGCAGTTTCATTCTATTGTAAGAGAGCCTCAACAACACCAGCATCGTCAGCATCAAGGTAAAAGTCATCAGTTGGACCCTCACACGAACTCGAGTAGCAAAAGGCACAAGCACAAAGGAGAGAGAGGCGTACGTTTTCAACAGTGAGCCAAAACTGACCACAAGCTGTGAAAAACAGTGGATAATTGTCTAGCTATTGCTATACATTTACCATAATAAAATATTATTTTCTACCATAGTTATTATCACTTACAGGAGAGCTGTTCTATAAATAGCACTACATTATTTTCTCTTAATAATTATGATAAATACATCTTACATTAATTACTTTCATCTCCTCGCTGAGGAGATGAAAGTTAATGTAAGATGTGTACATGTATCACCTCGTCCTTTTGCAAATTTAGAGATGAGCGAAGCATAATATAATTATATCAAAAACATTAATTATTGCAAAAAACATGACAACAAAACACATTGAGATAAGATGTAAGTATGCAAACTCATTTCAGTGCTTGGACTTGCTCTGCTAGATGTCCAAATCCAACAGTGGGGGACTGGAGGGCCTCAGCTAATGCTGCTAAAGTGGGCTTAGGTTGGACTGTCTTTAGCCAAGTCTTGAGCATGGCTTGAAATCGATCGTCACTGTTATCATTGTCAGTCTTGATAGCGTCTAATGTTCCTGGATCAATCTCCAGCTCCAGACCAATGTTGTACCACTTCACCCTGCCTTCCCAAGTGGCTCTCTGAACCTTACGAAGGTCTTTGATGGTAAGTGCACCTGTATTATTATAATTATGTAAATATTAAATGAATCTTGGAGATAATCAGTAAACAATACAATGTCATACCTGTATCGCATGAGAAAGTTGCATCTTTGCCGAACCAGATCTTGTGTTCTTCGGTCATCTCACTGAATACGGAGGCTGGGTGAGTGGTACAGGTCAAAAGGCCACTGCTAGAGATGGTAGCTGCATGCAGCGCGGTGTCTCGGTGCTCGGCACTAGAGCAGAGAAAAGCTGTATCGGGAATTGAATTGTTATAGTTCAGTCGTCGCGATGCTTTGCGAATTCCAGTGAGGATAGTCTCATGAATCAATGGGCAGACCTTTTCACACACTTCAAGTGCTTTAGCTTGGCTAATATTAGAAGGAAATGTGATCTCGACATGGAAGAAGGTAGTGAAAGAATCGGTTATCGTGATGAAACCAGGGTTCTTCCCTGGAACAGTGAAGCGAGCTCTGTTTCGTGACAGCTGGACAGGGTTACCATCCTCCATAAGAAGCTCCCATTTGGAATCTGTGATAAGGGTAGAAAGAAGACAGCAGTAGACTCCAAGCTTAGGACCATCTGGACCAAAATAGAAGAGAAGAGAAGTGGCAACCAGAGGGGCTGGGAGTGACAAGGGATGAGGTATGGCTCCTTCCTCAGGCTCTAAAAGACAAGACATCAGGTACTTACCTTCACCAACTTTTGCAATGATTAGCAGATGTTCGAAAAGCAAGATTAGATGATCTTCTTCAAAAAGCTGTGAAATGTAGCCAGATTTAAACTGTGACAAAATATCTCGTGTAATTATACCACAAAATTCTAACTCTTTGCAGCCACGTACACTTCTAGCTGCTTGAACCTGGGTAGGCAGCTTTGCACGTAGTGTTAAGCTATGCTCTACAAGCTCTGTGATCTTGTCAAGGACAACCTGAGAATTTATGAACACTACCTCTGGAAGGACCTCACTATAATGCATGACAAGCTTGTGGGCTGTGAGATATTGCAGAGCATCTTCAAAAGATTCTCTTGTAAAGTGGAATTTGGTGGCTTCCTTAAAGCACTCTTCCTTGCTCAGTATTGCCTTCTCGTGGTATTTTGCGATCCGTTTGAAAGCCATCTCCAAAGCAAAGTATCGATGTGGGATTCTGACACGTTTGAGCTTCTGTAGCTCACGCAACATGAGGTATCTCAAATCAGCAAGGACTGCCTGATCATCACCCCCCGGGCATTTGGCATTGATGGCAAATAGTAATCTCTGTGATTTTGCATCACTAAAGAGGACATGATCCCTCATGTTTGGAGGGATGATGCTGAGCAGCTTTCGTTCCTTTTCTGCTCTGTTCTCGCCCTTGCATTCATCTTCAAGATCTTTGTGCGTCCCTATGAAGGCAATCTTAGGGCATTTGCCACTTTCACAAGTTGACTGAAGGACTCGCATGCAGTGGCGAAAGGTCTGCAGGTGTGTGAAAGGAGATTTGAAAGGCTTTCCAATGGGTTTCCCATTAGTATAATACTCAACTAATGGGTGACTGTCAAGAGGCTCATTGAGCTTCACCACAAGCATGCCAAACATGGTGTTGGAGACAAAAACTGGAAGTATTTCGTGATACGTTGGCTGCCCACCAGAATCGCCCATGTCAATCACATCCTGGTCATCCAGTTGACCAGCTGCCTTTGATCCAGCTTGAATTCGAACAACAAGCTCTTTCTCTAATCCACTATGCTCTAACTTCTTAGTAATATCAGCGATAGCAGATTCCACGTCTTGCACTGGAGGTAAGACATTGAAATCTCCAGCCGAAATATGAGCTACAGCTGCTTCATCTCCCTCTAGTCGTCTGGTGTGTGGTTGTGGCGATCGCCTGCCTCTATTGGACAGTTGCGAATGCTTGGCTGACTCACAGAGCATGTCAGAGTACTGTTGGTCAGTGATCCTGGTAAAGCGAGTCTCACCAGCTGTCTTCTTGCTGACGCCAAGCTTGCATTGAGCTACTGCCCTCACTGGATTCTTAACACACTGTGTGCTTTGTCGTATGGGTGGAGGTTTCTCCTTGAGGAAAGCGTGAAGAACGTGGGTCTTCCCAGACCCTCCAGCCCCCATCAGGAACGAATTACCACTGCGGTAACCCAGTTCTCCCTCCTTCATGGATTCATCAAAATTGTGCTGTGCCCTCTCACTCACTGAAAACGAGCACAAAATATTGATGACACTAACATTAGCTTCTCTGTGAAATGAGACCATTTTCAGTCTTTGTAAATTAATTAGAGGTTGATTCCTGGCGATTATGCACATATACCTACACACTGTACATGTATCATGCTCATGCATTCATGTATATATTATAGCTAATGTTTTATGTGTAACCTAAAGAGTGGCCTTGGAACCAGGTTAGTGGTTTGGAAGCCATTAAACAATATCTGGCCATTTTTGTGCCAACAATAGATGATACCATACTCGCTCTAATTATCCGAACGGCCTAAAATAATTATTAATATCGTATAATAGAAAGTAAATAAATTCGGCCAATGGCTTGTTCGAGTGTAAATAGAATGGTTCTGGTGAAAAAATGGAGAAAGCACTAGCAATAATTAAACAGCAGTTGATCTCCAACTATATAGTGTAGTTTATCATCATCAGCTCTAGTGTTGCTGTGCTCTGAGCGATCGCAAAATGATTGCCGTCAGTGGAAGTCCATGTTACCTTTCCGCTCTTGGATGCTGTCCACAATATTATCGTAGCCACACTCTTCGATGAACGTAGAAGAGTTATCTTGAGCTCCTGCCATGCTGTACCGCGTGGCCGTTTGGTTGATTAGAACAGGTGAGAAAATTTAAATTCAAGATATTCGATGAATTAGGAAGGAAATAAATTACCTAAACTTGCTGTTACGGTTATTATAATTAGGTAGTCAAAATTGATCATTTTTGACGGGGTGAAGATGGGAGATACAATTAAATTTTAGCGATAAAAATTAATATTTATTTTGCATGCTGTGCTCCCTTCACTTCTAAGTTCCCCTATACAATAATAGTATAATATATCTCTCTCTACCTTGAACATAAGTGCTCTCCACTGTGTCAGCCTGATGGCGAAGGCCAACACCATGGAGTACCTCAGTTATGTGCCTCCAACTTGGGCAGGGGTGGCCAGTGGCATAGAGGTCAAGGTACGCTTCTCTCCTCTGCGAGGGGCTGCGGAGGTTCCTCTTCATTTTAGTAACCTTAGACTCTGGTAGTTCTAACTGTGCATCTAGTTTGCCATCATCAACCAATTCATAATCACCAAGCCCCACATATACATCTTCCATTGTTGCAAACTGCTCCACCAGTTTCTCTGTTGTGATAGTGAGATCTGTGTTGATAACAAACAACAAGTTAATCACTCAAAAGAGTCAGTGTGTACGAAACAATAATAATTTGGTTATGGAATGTTTCACTAGCATGATCCTCCCCAATAGCACTAGCATGTGCAATAAAAGTCTAGCTTGACTTGTGTGATGGCTGCACAGTGGCAGATCCAGGATTTTGTGAAGGGGGGTTCCAATAGTATGGTTGCGCGCGAAAATTTTGAAGCCACGCCCACTTTGAGGCAAAACCACGCCCATTTTGATCGTTTTGGAGAGAAACTATCAGTCCTACTAGTCCAATCGATTTGTTTTTGAACGAGTTTTCTGCTAAAGCATGCTAAGGTGAGCCATGGCAGTAGTTTGTTAGTTCTGTAGACAGAGAGGGGGGGGGGGGGTTCCATTTAGCCTATCAATCAGTACTTCATAGCCTATCATCAGTACTTGTTAGTGCTAGGTGCAGTCCAAAGGGGGGTTCCATGGAACCCGGGCCTAGGAACCACCCTGAATCCGCCACTGCTGCACACTGCACACGTTGGAATTCATCTTCACAAACTGCACTAAGGCTACACCTGAGCTTCTTCTAGTTACCGTAGAGACCACACAATCATTGCTATGCATATACATGTACAGATGGAAAATTAATGCACACAGTTAATAGAATTAGTTACCACACACATGCACACTGATAGTGATGGTTATATCAGCATGATAGTGTTCTTACCTCTGAGTGGTAGGAATGGTTTTAATTTTTCCACAGCAGCAAATTCCCCCTTACGGTACAGCCAACAGGCAAGATGTGTCCTGGAAGACAGTGGGTGGCAGTGGACATAATAAGAGGCACACTCATTGGCTATCTCTCTCTCAGTGGAGCACCTCTGCTGGATCTCAGCGAGTCGGCAGCGAGGGACTAATGCTTTGGTAGTATAAGGAGAGTGAAGTGATCGCCAGCCATTTATAAACATCATAGATTCAGCAACACTGTCAATTGTTATGGTGGGATCTGAAAGATTAACGAAGCAGCATAACAGACCAGAGTAAGTTCAATCATGCCAAACTATGCAAATATAAGTGCAGAATTAGTACACTAATTTTGGCATGGCTCTCATTTGTAGGGAGAAAGAAAGCCTGGTACACACTATCAGCGCATATGTCAACATTTTCCATCAGGTTAGCACCAGTGAGCGCACTTGGCTTGTGCATATATACGGCAGTGTCATGAAAATACGGAGACAAATAAAGCCCTATGGAGAAGCCAACCATAATGTGGTAAACAATCATCAAGTTGAAAGCAAGTGTAATTACATTTTTTAAACGTGATTTCTGGGAATTTTAGCCCAAGTGCATACCATGTGTATCAGGCTCTCTTCCTCCTATGAAAGAAAGCCTGAGTTTGAGGCTAAGCAACTCTGTACTTAGCATCTTAACATGTACCTACCTTGCACTGGTTCTGCATAATGCCTGATTCTGTCAGCACGATGAGTCTCTCCTGCTCCATCAAGAGCAAAGATCACTGCCCTCCACGAGGGCTGGAAGTGACCATATCCCTGGAGAAACCACTCCACAGCATCCTTGATGTGGGGCTTAGAACTAAATAGTGAACGATTAAAGAGCCACCTCTGCAGCAAATCTGTATCCCTCACTCCCTCCACTTCCTTCGCAATATTCTCCACCACTGGGGGCGGGACTGGAGAGAGAGAGAGCCACACACACGTACACACAGCATAATAATTATAACATGACAACAAACCACAGTCCACCACACATATGACTATAAAATAAAATTAATTGGCAATTCCAGTTATTAAGATACACCCACATTGAGGAATACTTGCAGCTCTCTTGAATAGAATCATGTATAGTTGCCAAGTTCCAAAATGGAAAATCTGGGACAAATATTTATCACACACAAGAAAATATTTGACCATACCCCGCAATTTCGAGGCTCCACCCACAAAATTTAATACATGTACATGTTGTGTCAGGGTACATTCAGTACTAGGAAATGAAGGTCGGTGTGCCATCAAAACTTCTTTAAAATAGTGTCTGTTCTTTTCTTGGGCTAGACCCTGATGCCATAATTTGTGATTTAAAACCAAGATCTAGGAACATCGTTTCCCGGGACATTACTGATTTTATTAGTAGAAATCTCCGGGACATAGCAGTGTCAGACATTCCAAGACTGTCCCTGTCATTCCTCAGCAGGCACCAGACCCTCTTTCGAGGAGTGGCTTGTGAGACTGTTAATCTATACCACAGCACCAACCACAATAGCTGTCAATGTTGATTACGAACCTTTTCGCCTTCCAGCTTCGAAGTCTGCGTCCGCCATGGTTGGGGCTTGTAGAAATGATTGGGCGTGTCACAGTCATCACTGAGTGAATAAAGTGCGCATGCGTGAAACTACAATGACGGTGTTACTATTTATAGGGTGAACGGTCTATTTTTGGCACGACGACCATTGCACCACCACATGTATGCATCCTTTGAGGACCAATTCTGACAGTGAGTAAGTATGGCAACTGCACCAGCTTCTTCATCAGCATCACTAGGAGATAAGCTTGAGAAGAGGAAGGGCGTCAAATACCATCCTCCCAAGTTCAACTATGTCGAGACACCAACTGAAAAACTGGACTACTTTTTAGTGCTTGATTTTGAGGGAGTCATCAACAAGGACCCAGGTTCACCAGATGTGATGGAGATAATTGAATTTCCTGTGCTGAAAATAAATGCCAAAACTCTTGAAACGGAATCAGTATTCCACACTTATGTCCAGCCTGTTATCCACAAAAAATTGAATCCAGTTTGTACAGAAATTACTGGAATTACACAAGAAATGGTAGATGGTCAGCCGACACTACCAGAGACACTCTGCATGCTCGACGAATGGATGAAGAAAGAGGGACTACTGGAGAAGGGAGTCAATTTCTGTTTTATCACGTGTGGCGATTGGGATCTGAAAAAAGGCCTATCCATCAACTGCCACTACTTGGACATTGCATACCCAGACTATCTCAAGAGGTGGCTCAATATTAAGACCTATTTTCAGGCCATTGTGGGCAAGAAGGGGCACGGTATGAAGACTATGCTACAGGATCTCAAGCTAACGCTCGATGGGAAGCACCACAGTGGAATCGATGACTCCAAGAATATTGCAAAGATACTGAGAGAGTTGGTGAGGAGGAATGAGAGACTGGCTCTGGGATTGGTCGAACCTCGAGTGCTGAAAAAATCATAAATGTAATTTTCTTTCTGTCGATTATTATTTTTGTCCGCCTATCATAGGTATAAAATAGTGTCCATTCTATTATTAATATTATGGTCTGATTATTAATCTTCACTGAATCGGTGAAAAGGCTGCAGGCACCATTGCCTTGATAGTTACATCATTGAAGAACAATGCAGCATCACGAACTGCGGTGATAAGATATACATTGGGTAAGGGGTCATCAAAATAGTAGCTGCTGACCAGTTTCTCTCCATGCCTCCTGCTTGAGAAGCTCTTGTCTATGTCTAGCCCTCTTGTCCAGATTCTCATGAGGCCAAATTGAAATGACTACAAAAAAATGAATCAAGCAGTAAATCTCTCGTGATATCACTGGGCATTGTCGATTTGTTACCTTGTTGATTGCTTAGACCAAACTCGGTGAACCAGAATCCTAGAGGATGGGGATAGTCCATTGCTAGTCTGTCAGGCAGACCTTGGAGGGTTTTGTGAGCAAACTGGGAAAGGTAGCCCGGTTTACAGTGAATGATCACAAGCTCATAGAAGCCTAAATAATATTGGAAGAATAACCATATAGCTACACTCAGCCTACAGGGGGAGTGTTTCATACTAAATCCTTTCCTTGGCTCCAACTTCAACTTGTACCATGGGAAGGCATTCAGTATGGCATTTGTCTAGAGTAGTGAGGAAGTGATGCAAATTGATAATAAATTTATCTTTGATCGAAATTTTTAATAATGCACAACTGACCTGAGAAATGAACATAGGATGAATCTTTGAAAGACATTCATTCCAGTTATTGTCCAGTGTTAATGCTTTACGAACATCAGCACGATGCTGGTAATTATCTATTGTGAGGTGAAGGGGGAGAGAAAGAGAGAGCACTGTGTATGACATGACGTGGCGCTTCTGGGGGACATCAAGCTAGATTTACCAAATTCCCATAAGTGATGTACTTCATTGATTCCTCCCATTTCTGTGATCCAGAATCCCACTAGCTTGGAGTGTGCCGTCCTGATATGGATATTGCTCTCAATGATCTTCATACACTCTCCAAACTTGTCTGGACAAATGGCATATGACCTAAATTCAAAAATCTTCTTATTGACATCATCTTCAGTTAATTTTTGCCTTTGCAGTGCTGCAGTTGATATGGAGGCTGGATATCCACAAACAGACTTCTCTCTGAGTCCATGCAGCAGTCGAGAACAAGATGCTACCCTGATCATTATGAGCAAGGGCATAAATGGGCGGGGCTACATATTTTGTACAACTAGCTAAACTCCACCCATGTCCAGTACACAGTCCACAAAAAAATTGTTTAGCCTCATCCCTGCATTATCTTTTCAATTACTTCTGGGAGCTATGATTACATCACTTCACCAGTAACTTTGCAGAATTATTAATATCAACAGTTTGTATATAGACTAAAAAATTAAGTTCGTCCATTTTTCAGATCACTGATCAACGTAGTGGTGAAAAGGTTGCCGGGACCATGGCCTTTACAGTGATATCATTGAAGAAGAGAGCAGCATCACGAACTGCATAGGTGATCAAATTATTGTATGGTGACCATCACAATTATTGATATTGTATACTAAATCAACCTGTTTCTCTCCATGACTCCAGCTGAAATAGCTCATCTCTGTGTTTAGCTCTTTTGTCCAGATCTTCATGCGGCCAAATAATTACCGCTGGACATTAAGAGTATATTTGAATCATTAACTTGACTAGCTCTACAAAACTAGCACCAGCTATATATATACCTTGTTGATTGCTTAGCCCAAACTCAGTGAACCAGAATCCCAGAGGGTGGGGATAGTCCATTGCTAGTCTGTCAGGCAGACCTTGGAGAGTTCTGTGAGCAAACTGGGAAAGGTAGCCCGGCTTACAGTGAAAGATTGCAATCTCATAATAGCCTAAAAATATGACATCGATATTATTATTATGTAAGTGGATTGGTTTCCCGTTTACGTGCACGATTCATACCGAAACCCTTTTTTGGTTCCAACTGCAAGTCATACCATGGAAATGCATTCAACAGCATGTTACTCTAGAAGAAAAGAGAAAGATTGCAGGCAGTGAAATTCCAGACACTGATTATTTGTTCAATAGTACCGACCTGAGAAACGAACATGGGTAGAATCTTTGAGAAGCACTTGTCGTTCCAGTTCTTATCCAGTGTCAGTGCTTTTCGAACATCAGCTCGATGCTGGTAGCTCTCTAAAATGTATAGAAAGGTATATATTATACATGTGTTGTGCCCATTAAAATTACTCAATCCTTATCATATGGGAATGGAATAACTAGCTATCATACCATACTCCCAGAGGTGATTGACTTCATTGATTCCACCCAGGTCTGTAATCCAAAATCCCAACAACTTGGAATGTGCCGTCCTGAGACCAATATTCTCCTCCATGAGCTTCAAGTACTCTCCAAATTTATCCGGACGAATAGCGTACGTCCTAAGCTCGTAGATCTTCTTGTTCTCCGCATCATTGCTCCCTATGGTCTCAGCCCTACATGCAGCTGCTGTTGTTGAGAGCGAGGCAGAGTGGACTGCTGCAGCCCTATGCCTCACTCCACGAAACAATCTCAAAGAAGCGGCCAACCTGAGCATCTTTTGATATGGACTACACGTGCTAGATCAATGGTCGACCACTTACCCTATGGAAAGGATGGGTGGGGCTGCATATTGAGAGATGATGTCATGTATAGCGCCGTGTTAAAAGCAGCCCCACCCCTTGTTTACCTAATTTCATTGCGCGAAATCTTGAACATCGAGAGAAAATGGTGACACGAGAGGTCTCGCTCTATCTCAAGTATCCAGCATCAAAAGACACACTCCAGCGAGTGCAAAACTCAACGCTCGAATGCGTGATCGAGTTCAAGACGGGAAAGGAGGCGGTACTTCTGACTACCGCACCGAAAGAACTCAAATCCGAGTATCGGATCAAGGGAAGCGTCTGCCTAGTTGAAGATGAGCTCATAGTGCAATTTAAACCGAAGAACACGGGTCTCTATACGGTGCGCATATTCAGCGACACTAGGGAGCTGTGCCGACCGGTTGCATTCCTGATTGATCACAACTGCGACGCGGAGGGAACCTCCTACTACCACCCCGTGAAGCCGACCGCCTCTTACGTACGCAGGTCCCCCGCCCTTAGCACAAGCTCCGTCGAACAACAGCAGCCCCGATACTCCGCTTTTGAAGGTGTAAAGCTTCGCCGAGCGCCAGATCCTCAGCAGCGCGGGCCCAGCCCTAGCGCTAGCGGCGGTGGAGGAGGACAGACGCCATCAGAGCAGCAGAGTCCAGAATCCCACCTTGGCCAGCCCCGCCCCCCTCCTCTGAGCCCGTTTTCGGAAGTGCAACAGGTGCACCCCGAGTCGTTCAACGCTGGGCATCAATTAGTGAAGGGGTTCACTTCAGATCCCTCCCTTGGTCCTCCAGGTTCTCCAGAACCTCATACATCAATGACACAGGCTGCTGGCTACCAAGGATTTCAATCTCCTGAGATCAGTCCAACATCTGATTATAATCTACAGGCTGCAGGAATGGCTCAAATGGGTCGCAGTGTGCCACAGGGAAGTCGGCTGAGCTACATGAGTGCTATGGGGAGCCGACCTCCCTCAATGGCTGAAGATTCCGCACAGTTTTCCGGTGATCTTCTCTCAACAGTTCCCGGCAAGAAATCCTTTGATCACCTCCACGCAGAGAAGCAGAGGGGGACGACTCCTTCGTACGGAATTAGAAGGAATGTCTTTGACTTCAGCCATAATACCGTCATCACACCAGAAACATTCAAGAGCATGGCTGCAATGGGCAGAAGAAAGAAAGCCAAGAAAAGGTAAGTGACCAAATTGTGATAAACATGAGATAATTATTTCTACAAGAATCACTTATAGCTATATGGGGCCCAGGGATAGCTACTATGATATGATTACTATTCAATTCGAGGAATCATAGTATGCATTATTTTTACTCTTGAAAGATGTGGAATCTGCACCAAGAAACTGAAGTCTTCCAAGCTGGTACAGATGGGAGAGGAGGACTTCTGTGAAGCGTGTTTTCGACGACAGTACCTCATTAGGAGTGCCATTGAACACTTTATGATACCAACTGTGGAGGAGTGTACTGTTGAAGTGCCTGGTGAGTGATGGCTATACATTGCTTGTTGAGGGAGGAAGGAAGGGAGGGAGGGAGAGAGAGAGAGAAAGAGAGAGAGAGAAAAACGTTACAGTAATCTTTTTTTCAGTTAACAAAAAATCGACGAAGTTTATCACCACAAAAAAGACAATTCCAAATGTGAATCTGAGAGGTACACAAGCAGAATAGCATATCTCTTAGTAGTACAGCTACTAATTTGGACTCTCGTACATGATATGTGCAGGTTTGGAGCCTAGTGAAGTGAAGTATGCCCAGGGAGAATTCAAGAAATTTGATATGGAGGGAAATGGTTAGTAGCTGGTACCATAACAAAGTGGATGTAGAATATTATAATTATATCCCCACCCCATGCATGGGGTATCTAAAAAAATGTATATGAATAGCATAACATCCATATGTTTGCATTTTATCATAATATCAGATTCTATGACTTTTCAAGTAGCATATACCAATCGTAGCGACCTTATTGCTAAGATATTTGGACTAATGAGAAACATCTTTTCTGTATCAGGACAATTGTGTATGTACTCTTTGCCCATTCCCTCCACAAATACACGACATTGTGAATCTATGAATATCTATAATTGCTATAATCATAATTATGCGACCATAATAGGGTGGATAAGCAAAGTGCTGTTATTTCCACTGATGAAGGCATGCTTCTACTACACTCTGCAAGACAGGGAGATAAAGTCCCTACTCTCCAGTCCAGCTCTGCAATCAGTGGTAAGCTGCTGGCTTGCATTGATAATCAGATTAGAACTTTTAGTAACTTTTCTCCAAATCCATGTAGATAAAGAGCTATGGATTGGATGAGAGAGACGAGGTACACGAGATTGAGTTCCTATCCCTGCTCGCATTCGTCGCTCGAGAGAGACAGCGATTGAAGATGAGCACCAATCCTCACACCAAATTCACACCTTCTGATCTAGAAATGGCCTACGCCTTTCGCCACCAATTTCAAGGAGCAGCTCAGGCACACAGATCCAGACCCGTCGGTGCCCAGCTACATAGCCCACAGCATACTAGTCCAACTCACAGTATGTCACCTCCATTCCATGGCGCTTCACAATCCAACTATCGAATGAGCTCAAGCATGCAGCAGCCAGGACAACCTCAAAGAATGGCGGGAGGACACTCGGCCTATTTTTCTCAAGTGGTTAGGAGCCCCACTGAATCCTCTGTTCAGTCTCACTCCTTGCATCCGCCCATAAACCTCAACGCCAGCATGGTAGCCTCGCCACAGGTTCCAACCTTTTCCCCCATGTCAATAAAAAGGCCTGCCTCCAATATCAATCCTCATCAGTTCAGTCCTTACCATGCACTGTTGCCGGCCCGTGGAGCAGGAATGGAACGTGGCCACACTAACGTTCAACAGTCTCAGTCCCATTCTCCCAGCAGGCGTGAGGCACAGCTGCAGAGGACTACAACAGAGCCCACTGCCAGGCGCAACTTGAGCAGTGATCAACCAGACACCACAGGTAAAGATTTTGTTCATATATACGATCATAAAAAGTACATCTGATATCAATTCTGGGGAATACAATCCCAACTAAATTCAGGCACACCTTAAAATTAATAGTTAGCTATGTAAGGGGGGGACTCACTTATGTATACGAGGTATGCGCAATAGGACACTACCAATTTAGCAGCTGCATAATATGATTGGCGATTTCTCTCCCCTCTGCTGATATCCGCAGGATTTGAGCTTCCTGAAGAGGACAGAGAGGATGCAGTGGAGGCTGAGGTTCCCCACTTGCCCCCCGACAAGGACCCACGGGCACAGACTCTGACCAAACCACAACCAAAGAAGAAAGGACAAAGCAAAGAAATGGTGAGCCTGAGCAGGATATATATGCAGCTGCAGCTATATACCTTGCCTTGCCCCAGCACCATATCATCCAGATTGTTCTCTTTCCTGAGAGTTTGGATAGGGGGCATAGACTAGACTAGAGATCTTGCAGCATAACCATTAGACCAAAATTAATGATTTAATAATACATGGGTGGTCAGGCTGGTTAATATTCTGAGAATTCCTAGTATTGTATCTAGGGTCATACCCCATAGGATAGGAGGCATGACATAATATCAATTTGCCAAAAGAATTAAGGTAACAATTAATGAGGTTGGTATTCAACAAGAACAACTGGTGGGCTAGGAGACGCATGCATGACTATAATTATGTATAGCCACAGTGTAGCTGGTTTTGGAAATTCCCCAAATTGCATCATAGTTACGCCCCATAGGACAAGAGGCGTACACAATCTGGCCATATTGTTTTAAATTATGATATCAAATTATGTGGGGGCATAGACTAGAGATCTTGCAGCATAACCATTAGACCAAAGTTAATGATCTAATAATACATGGGTGGTCTGGTTAATGTTCTGAGAATTCCTAGTATTGCATCTAGGGTCATACCCCATAGGATAGGAGGCATGACATAGTATCAATTTGCCAAAAGAAGGTAAAATTAATGAGGATGGTATTACAAGAGTAATTGAAATAACTGGTGGGCTAGGAGACACATGCATGACTGTATGTATAGCCACAGTGTAGCTGGTTTTGGAAATTTCCCAAAGTTACGTCCCATAGGACAAGAGGCACATAGCTATACACAATCTGGCATAATACTAAATAAAATCATGATATCAAATTATTATAGATGCAGGAACTGAAACTGACTGGAGGAGTTTCCGATGGCTGGATGTTGTATTAAGACAGACATTACATACACTAGCTACTGCATTATTATTAGTATTGAGTTAATTGTCAGTTGTTACATAATGCTTATGACCAATCATAATACTAGCTAGATTATACATGTACTTGTAGAATCCTGAAAGTCTGTGTCACACATAATTGATAAACTGCTGCCGTCCATTCCTGGTAATCTCATAGTATTAGTACATGATCCCAATGGTATTCCTCCCCCACTCTGTCTCATTGATGAATAATTTTCAGTAATCTCACTGCAGGGCATCTGCAGTTGAGTAGCATAATCATTTGTGTTGATATTGCATCCAGTCGAATCAGCATTTGCATTGATTAAGTGATCGTTGGTTGCATCGTGATCATCCAGTGTTAATGTTGTGACAATGTCATGGAAGCAAGATGAACTCTCACTACTGGCGCTCAATAATCCATTCATTTCGTCCAGTTCAGGTGATGTGCTGTTGCTACTGTTCACCGCTATACTAATTTGCAATTGTGCATGTTCATGAACATACTCATCAGTTGTAGTACCACCATGGCCAGTAAGTGGTTCCAGTGGGTTCTGAGATTCTAATTCTGTTTTGTAGCCGCTATCGCAGAAACTCCATGCTTGAGTCTGAGAATCGAGACCAGGAATTTCTCCAGAGGGATGCACCGGTATTGAACATCTTGGCTCGGTTACATATCCCAAACTAGTACTCGGAGAGGATGATGCACTTTTATCTTGGTAGTTGGAAGAGTTTTGATTTTGATCACTGTTCACTACTATTCCACTGTCAGCGGCTCCGTTGCTCTGAATTATTGTGGGATCATGAGCAGTAATAATATTAGTATCGTGACTCTCATTATTGTAAGTAGATGTTATGCTTTCTTTTTCTGCATCTTGATCAGTGCAAAGTACGTGTTCTCCCTTTTCGTCGGTAATGTGCTTCAGTGACATTACGATGCTCTCTTGTGTCGGTGAGTATTTCACGCTGAAATTTCTGTCAATTTCAACTGCTGGAGTGAACTCTGGGTCAAATTTCTGCATATACATTGCAATCGGGGAAAGGGAAGTAGGTTATAAGTATAATGATGAAATTTAATTATTGTTACGTAGTTATGATGTTGTGAGGTTTATACATATAGCTACAGTGTGTACTTGTCCATCAACTTACATCATGAGCCTGCCAGGAGGATATGGATTTGTGTACTGAATCATTACTATGATATCTAAAGGAAGTGTGTGGGGGATTGTATGTGTGCATGTATGCATGATATTATTGTGCATGCATGTTGTAAATCGTAAGCCAACAGGACATCGTGGCATTGTTATTTTCCTATTCACTCAATTAGAACCGGATATTATGATGTAAGGCTACAAATAAGAGGAAAATTAATTATTCTATAACTAACAACAGTTACTAATAATTATTGTTATTATACTATTATACTCTCTGTAGTTGTGTACGTACTTGTTCAGAGCAATGATAAACAACAGCGAGATCACAACCAGAACGATGAGTACCACCACAGATAGGGGAATGGCTATGAGGAGCTTAATATCTGCACCTGTTTAACAAAAAAAAAAGATCATTATTAAAAGAGTCTGGTGATTTATATTTTGCAGAACTTGAAGGCCAGGGCCAGGATATTTACGGTATTGTATGTAAATATAATTTAGATATGCTGATACAAGTGTATAATATTATTATTATTACCATCAGTAACTGTTAATTTGGGTGCTGGAGGTAGGGTCATTATAGTATTATCATCAGTTGATTCAGGTGCTGGAAAAAAATAGAAAAAAGCGATTATCTTATCCCCACAAGTCTTGTTTGTATATCTTTTTGGTATTGTCATCCCTACTTCATCCTTCAACTTTATTCAGTTGTTTTTATACTTGTAATAATATGATGGACTTCAGTAAGTACCTGTATGTCAACTCACCATCACAGGCAACAGAACCAGAGGTGGTTTTACTCCCATTTCCAGTTAAGCGGTTGGATTCACACGTGCACATTGATGATGGAGACGTAACAGCTCTGAGACTGTTGGCCGGACACTGCATGCATTGATCTGAGCCGACGGGTATATGATAATTTTCACCACACACACAATCTTCTCCAGTCGTCATACGACCACCATTCATCGTCGTGTAGTTCATAGAACAAGTGCAGCCACTAGCACCTCTAGAAGACATACTGTTCCGTGGGCATTGCTCACAATTCCCTCCAGCATTGAGGAAATAATTCTCAACACATACTGGAAAATATACAATGTGGGTAATAACTTTATTACCAAGAGTGTGCACATGGCCATAGCCACCAGTCAGGGTAGTTAGGTATGTATCTTATCATCATCATCGGCAAGCTACCCGAAATCTAGCCTCGTACCCAGGCCTGGGTGTGAGGCTACCTGAACTCTTACCAATCTCCATCATTATGATTTCCAGCTAATTCAAGTTGATAAAATTAATGGTAGCAACATCGCTACTTTGCCGCCTGAAACAGTCTGCTTTATCGAGTTAACGAGGGGCATGGCTACCCCTTTGCGCGCACGTGTGAATTTCGGCACTCCCATCATCTATTTAGTTGCACTTACACAAAAACAGAAAACAAGTGATCATCTTATCCCTACAAATCTTGTTTTTTTGGCATTGCCATCCTATACTTGTAATCTTTAATTTATGGACTTCAGTAAGTACCTGTATGTCAACTCACCATCACAGGCAACAGAACCAGAGGTGGTTGTACTCCCATTTCCAGTTAAGTGGTTGGATTCACACGTGCACATTGATGATGGAGACGTAACAGCTCTGAGACTGTTGGCCGGACACTGCACGCATTGATCTGAGCCGACGGGTATATGATAATTTTCACCACACACACAATCTTCTCCAGTCGTCATACGACCACCATTCATCGTCGTGTAGTTCATAGAACAAGTGCAGCCACTAGCACCTCTAGAAGACATACTGTTCCGTGGGCATTGCCCACAATTCCCTCCAGCATTGAGGAAATAATTCTCAACACACACTGGAAAATATACAAATTGAGCAATAACTTTAACACCAAGAGTATAGAGTGTGCACATGGCCATAGCCACCAGTCAGGTAGTTAGGTATGTATCTTATCACTATCATTGGCAAGCTACCTGAAGTCTTACCAACCTCCATCATTATGATTTCCAGCTGATTCAAGTTGATAAAATTAATAGTAGCAACATTGCTACTTTGCCGCCTGAAACAGTCCGCTTTATCGAGTTAAGTTAACGAGGGGCACAGCTACCCTTTTGGGCGCACACGCGAATTTTGGCACTCTTGGGATCCCATCACACAAGAACAGAAACAAATGATTATCTTATCCCTACACCCTACAAATCTTGTTTGTATAATTTTTTGGCATTACTATCCTATACTTGGATCAAGTGGCAAGAACGGCACCGCGAAAATTTTCAACCATAGAAGATACCAGTGACCTAAAACCCTGTCACAATAGCACGCGAAAATTTGGGTGTCGTTTATGCCACTTGACCCCTATACTTGTAATATTTAATTTATGGACTTCAGTAAGTGTCTGTACGTCAACTCACCATCACAGGCAAAAGAACCAGAGGTGGTTGTACTCCCATTTCCAGCTAAGTGGTTGGATTCACACGTGCACACTGATGATTGAGATGTAACAGCTCTGAGACTGTTGGCCGGACACTGCATGCATTGATCCGAGCCGACGGGTATATGATAATTTTTACCACACACACACTCTTCTCCAGTCGTCATATGACCACCATCCATCGTCGTGTAGTTCATAGAACAAGTGCAGACATAAGTATCTCTAGAAGACATACTGTTCCGTGGGCATTGCTCACAATTCCCGCTAGCATTGAAGAAATAATTCTCAACACACGGTGTCACTGGAAAATATTATATACAATGGCAGCAATAACTTTATCACCGAGAGTAGCTATATCAAAGAGTGTGCACATGGCCATAGCCACCAGTCAGATAGGTAGCTATCTATCTCATCACCTTATCGCCACGCAAGCTACCTCATCAAGAAATATTAGCTAGCACTATAATATCAACTAGTATTATGCAAATGCATGTATGCATGCATGCTATGATTATAATAGGGGCTTACTCTTGCATTGCAATATGGTTGCGCCGTGTATAATCAGAGATGTTGTGAACCCTGGATTATTGCAGGAACAGGAACACTCTGAGTCCATTGGTTCTCCTCCCGCAGAGCATATAGCAGGAATGGGTGAGCTTGAGGTGAGAGTACAGTCAGTATCACTGGAATCCTCTGAACACTCTAAAGTTAATGGCCATGCACTGTAACGATACCGACAATACCTTACGTAGCTAATCATTGCATTTTGATATAATAATATTATTATGCTAGTTCTAAATGCTGTAGGCACCAAAGTGGCTCTGCCTTTTTGCGGGGATTAGGTTTGCTGGAGCAGGCAAAGGGGTGGTTTCCTGGACCATTAAGTTAATTAGTGGAAGATAAACCTATGGAATTTTCATACAAGCAAAGAGCTACTAGTCGTAGAAAGCCAGGCAGGCTGGGGCATCATTCGTGAAGGAAATCTGGCTGTATTATACCTTCCACTGTGCAAGTGTTCGTATCCAATCTGGGTGTGAAGTCTAGATGTAGTAAAGTATTTTGCAGTGTAGTTACAAAGCTGCATTCTGTTCCATTGTTCAGTTCCCGTTCCAGAATGTACCAGTTCCATTCACCAGGATCATAAGATCTTAATGCAGAAAGACGGGTACCATCAAAGCAGTCATCATGCTGGTATACCTATCAGTGATCACAAGGGACAGTGACATGATAAAAAAGTGTTACTGATTAAAATTAATATCTAATAAACCGTATCGCCCGTGTCCTCATACCATACCAGGTCCTATTAAATATTTAATTTATGTAGTTAAAGCTAGAATTTATTATCTGCCGTGGAAACAGTAATTAAAATTATTCTCTTGAAGGGTCTAGTGTTTGACAGTCCCAATATAATAATAATTTGCTACATTAATTATGATCATGCGAACACATGTATACCCCACAAGTATACATCATTATTATCATTATTATCACTGCTCACAGTATCATTTTGTGGGTCACGGCATTGAAATTCAATGCTTATTGAGTCATATGTGCCTGATTGCCATAGATCTTTCTGGTTGTTACTTTCGTGTATCATCCACCTCACTCCCGCTCGTCTGTCGGAGCAGTAAGCACACAAAGAGAATGGATCACTTTCGGTAGCTGTGCAGCAAAAAAAAAATACTCAGTCTAATAACAAGCAGATTACATTTAATTATTACAGGTACATCAAAAATCTTTGACTCAGTAAGTACATAGCTAATAATTATGTTTGAAAATGCCATTTCCCCCACACTGAATGCAATTGTATATCTGACATAGATTGTTATTATGAAATCTTGACAAGATGCCTAATTAGTCATATCATATTTTTATTGAAGTTTCTGCAGTGTAATGCAGGGTTTCATTTCTCTTACGTAAGTTGCAGGCTGCAGCGTCGCTGAAGCCCACCATCAGATGCAGGCACAGTAGAACAGTATCGTAATGCTTCATTCCCTTGCAATGCTGAAGAGCCTTGACCCTGCAATAACAGTATACCAGCTAGTGTGCTCTATGGACGGATTGAAGCTCGCCAGCTAGTGGACCTAACAATATATTCGGACTGAACATACGGTTATTTATAGCCTCGGATATCATCTGATTATACTAACAGCAATCTCGGGCCAGCCCCTTTTAGGTAGGAGGGGCTGCCACGCGGTTTCTAGGAATGTACTGCTACCGCCGCATGCACGTTAATTAAATTAAGATGAAGTAAGTTCCAATTCTGAGGACTATATTTGGGCTTGTATATCCATAACAACGGCCACAATAACACGCATTACCATAGGTCATTGATTGTGGTCACTGATTCTGTATAGCTATAGTTCTGATGCAATAAATTTCTAGTCAACTGGACTATCTGCTTCAATAATCAATGGCCCACACAAGCAAAATAATTACATTATACAAAAAAAAAGATATTTTTTTAGTTAAGTTATTCCAGCCCGCCCGGCTTGCATGCATGATTGATTGTGTCATGATGGGAGTCACTCTACCTATAATTAATATGGGGATATTAATTGGCCATATTATACGGAATGTCAGTTGGTGGGATTGCTCAGAATAATCATTAATTTTAATTCCCATCATGGTAGACTAGCCATTTTGGCTTGTATGAGATCATCTCAATGCATTTTTTTGTGGAAACAAAATTCAATTAGGGGAATTTCGCAACAAACTGACTCTCATAATTATATCCCAGTATGCTATGATGCAATGGTTCTGTGCTAACCATTTTTGTGTGGTATCATAATAATAATTATTATACTATCTGTGGTGGAGGTTGGATGTGGTATTCAAATGAAATAGTGAAGGTATTATGCAATGGTAACCAACTAGTATTCAGTTGGTCGGCAGAAGAAGGATCATCTCCAAATGAAAGAACGTAGGGGGTTAAACAAGTTTATACTACTGAGTAACATGCATGCAGTATACAAAAACTCTATACACCTAACTAGGTCTATAGTTAAAACATTGATACGATAGACTAGATAGCTATAAGCATGTCAATTCTTTATAGAGCTTTGCTATTCATAGGTCACTCATCATGGTCATGGTTGGAGTACATCAGCGCTGGCACTAGTGCTAGCAGCACTGGTGGTCTTAGTACCAATAGCAGTGTTAGAGGTACTCAGGGTAGTGCTGTGGGTCATGACGCCAGGAGTGGATACCCTGGCTATAGTAGTCGGATCAGTTATTGTGGGTTGTGCTGATAAACAGTCGTAGCTCCCTTCAGTATCCACGCAATTCCCTACATCCCCACAGCGGTGTGTTCCCAAAGAGCACTCATCAATATCTGCATGTATATCAATTATTATTATGAGGTATACGTATACAGGTCATGGTAGCTGCTATGTATAAAATGACACGCATTTTATAGCTACGATGTATTAATTGTAAATAGTGACAATGCTGTTCCGTGGGCATTGCTCACAATTCCCTTCATCGCTGAGGAAACTAGAGCTCTGTAGAGCACATACCCCGCGCGCCCTGTAGCCACTCTAGCGTAGTATTGCAATACTATGAGGCACACATGTTCATGACGTGACGACCCTTTACAACACAGTGCTTGAGCATGCGCAGTCGCATCCGCATACTAAAAGAGTGGGTGTGGTCAATAAACCACAGGCATGCTGAACAGAAAATGCACGATTTGTAGAACTAGTAAGCTTTTCGAGAAATTCGAAGCGCGTACAAACCATTTTTCACCTATATCTACCGATTGGTTGTGCTTATAGCACGCACAGACGCCTAGAACTCGAGATCTGGCGATTTTCGTGCCGACGACGACGACGACAACAACAGATATATTATAAACCGATTGCTTTGGTAATAATTCTCAACACACACTGGAAAATGTACAATGTAAGCAATAATTTTATCACCAAGAGTGTGTACATGGCCATCTGAGCCACCAGTCAGGTATTTACATGTAGGTATCTTTCTCATCACCTTTTGGCCAAGCAAGCTACCTCTGATCAAGAAATAGCTAGCACTATAATATCAACTCTCAATTGATAGTAATAATAAAATTATGCATGCTATGATAATAGTAGGGGCTTACTCTTGCATTGCAATGTGGTTGTGCCATATATAGTCTGAGATGTCGTGAACCCTGGATTATTGCAGGAACAGGAACACTCTGAGTCCATTGGTTCTCCTTCCGTAGAGCATATAGCAGGAATGGGCAAGCTTGAGGTGAGAGTACAGTCACTATCACTGGAATCCTCTGAACACTCTAAAATTAATGGCCATGCACTGTAACGATACCGACAATGCTAATCATTGCATTTTAACTGATGTGACATTATGCTAGTTCTAAATGCTATAGGCACCAAAGTGGCTCTGCCTTTTTGCGGGGATTAGACTTGCCTGAGCAGGCAAAGGGGTGGTTTCCTGGACCATTAAGTTAAGTAGTGGAAGATAAAGTTTAATCTATGGAATTTTCATACAAGCAAAGAGCTACTAGTCGTAGAAAGCCAGGCAGGCTGGGGCATCATTCATGAAGGAAATCTGGCTGTATTATACCTTCCACTGTGCAAGTGCTCGTATCCAATCTGAGTATGGAGCCTAGTAAATTATTTCGCAGTGTAGTTACAAAGCTGCATTCTGTTCCATTATTCAATTCCCGTTCCAGAATGTACCAGTTCCATTCACCAGGATCATAAGATCTTAATGTAGAAAGATGGGTACCATCAAAGCAGTCATCATGCTGGTATACCTATCAGTGATCACAAGGGACAGTGACATGATAAAAAATGTGTTACTGATTAAACATGTTGCCCTTATCCTCATACCATACCAGGTCCTATTAAAATATTTAATTTAAAGCTAGAATTTATTATCTGGAGACAGTAATTTAATAGGATAAAAATAATTCTCTTGAATGATCCAGTGTTGGACAGTCCCAAATTATGATCATGAGAACACATGTAACCCATAAGTATACTATAGGTGCATACATCATTATTATCATTATTATTGCTGCTCACAGTATCATTTTGTGGATCACGGCATTGAAATTCAATGCTTATTTCATCATATGTGCCTGATTGCCATAGATTTTTCCGGTTGTTACTTTCATGTATCATCCACCTCACTCCCGCTCGTCTGTCGGAGCAGTAAGCACACACAGACAATGGATTGCTTTCAGTAGCTATGCAGAAAAAAATACTAATAACGAGCAGATTGCATTTAGATACATCGAAAATCTTTGACTCAGTAAGTACATAGCTAATAATTATGTTTGAAAATGCCATTTCCCCCACAAATTCAATCGTATATCATAGATTGTTATTAAAATTTTATGAAATCTTGACACTTAAGATGCCTAATTAGTCATATTATATTGAAGTTTCTGCAGTGTAAAACTTACGTAAGTTGCAAGCTGCAGTACTGGTGGTCTTAGTACCAACAGCAGTGATAGAGGTACTCAGGGTAGTGCTGTGAGTCATGACGCCAGGAGTGGATACCCTGGCTATGGTAGTCGGATCAGCTATTGTGGGTTGTGCCGATAAACAGTCGTAGCCCCCTTCAGTATCCACGCAATTCCCGATATCCCCACAGCGGTGTGTTCCCAAAGAGCACTCATCAATATCTGCATGTATATCAATTATTATGAGGTAGATACGTATACAGGTCATGGTAGCTGCTATGTATAAAGTGACGCAAAGGCTAGCACGCATTTTATAGCTACAATGTAATTGTAAATAGTGACAATGCTGTTCCATGGGCATTGCTCACAATTCCCTTCATCACTGAGGAAATAATTCTCAACACACACTGGAAATATGTAAGCAATAATTTTATCACCAAGAGTATATCAAAGAGTGTGTACATGGCCATAGCCACCAGTCAGGTATTTACATGTAGGTATCTATCTCATCACCTTTTGGTCAAGCGAGCTACCTCATCAAGAAATAGCTAGCACTATAATATCAACTCTCAATTGATAGTAATAATAAAATTATTATGCATGCTATGATAAAATAGTAGGGGCTTACTCTTGCATTGCAATGTGGTTGTGCCGTATATAGTCTGAGATGTCGTGAACCCTGGATTATTGCAGGAACAGGAACACTCTGAGTCCATTGGTTCTCCTTCCGCAGAGCATATAGCAGGAATGGGCGAGCTTGAGGTGAGAGCACAGTCACTATCACTGGAATCCTCTGAACACTCTAAAATTAATGACCATCACTATAATACCTTAAGTAGCTAATTATTTAATATAATAATATTATTATATACAAGCAGGGGGGCTCGCTTCGCTCTCCCCCTGCTGCACATGATTGTTGTATTTGGCATCAGTTAGGAATCCACGAAGTAGCAGATGCGTAGGTACTCTGAAGGCATGGCCGGCCACTGCTAGTTTAATTAAGCAAACGGCTGAGATCGCCCTTTACCTGTACAGTTCTGGAACATTCTATCGAGCATGCGCATTCATGGCATCCTGTTTGAGCTCATGGCTAAATCAATCAACTGTCCAAAAAAGTCGTTAGCTTGCTCGTAGCTCCCCTCGCAAAGACTTGAGAACACAAGAAGTCAAAGTCAGAATCTACTACCTCCGTGATGACCACTCGGACAAAGTCTTGTCACGAATCGAGCTGCTTACCTAACTGCAGGCCACTGAATGTAAGTCTCCATTAGTTGCTTGGAAATGATGAGGTGCCACAATTTCCGACTTTGGAGCAGTCTATAGAATCAGTACAGTACACGCATGACTAAATTCAGGTCGTCCAATCATCGGATATCGTCGAATCCCGGACATGCGGTTTTAGATGAGTTTGGTCGGAATCGCAGTCATGGCAGGCCATATACTAAAAGATTCCATGCTTCCTACAACTTTCTTTAGCTTACAAGTGGAGCTAGCCAGTAGTCATCCTCTATTTGCGTCCGATTCATCGAAAATGATTGGGTGGAGTCCCACTGGTGGGCGTGGCTAAACACGATCGAAATGGTGGACCGGAGTTAGCTGCTAGTGCATGTACCTATAGCAGCGTTGACCGATTCTGATCATCACCAAGATAGAATATGCAAGCATGTCCGAGATTTGAAGCGGAGGTCCGGTTTATAAATTTGTAACACTGTATCTTTGAGCACAATTTGCACGCGTTGCAACAAAGATTGGGACATACGGTTTGCGTCATTCGTTAGCTGACTGGTAGCTCTATCTACTGAGTACTCTATCATTTAAAATCATTGTTATGTCCGAAAGTTATGGGTTGCTTTATAAAAACCGTCCGGATTTCGATGATCTACTCTATTTAGCACAATGTTATGTACATAGCTATGTGGCATATATACCTCCCACAATGCAAGTAGTGGTCTCCAGAGTCCATTTTAAGTGGTACAAGTGGTTGAAAAGAGTAGTTGTGAAGCTGCACTCTGTCCCCTGGCTCAGATTCCGTTCCATAATGTACCAACGCCATTCACTGCTTGGAACACTGCCTACGGAAGGAAGTCGAGAGCCGTCAAAGCAATCATCATGATTGGTCTGAAACAGAATCATTAATTATTAGCAATAGAAGTTGAAATGGCTTTATGAACTGCAGGCTTACCATAATGTTATTGCCTTGAGGATCTTGACACTGAAAGTCAATGTTGATGGTATCGATTCGTTTGGAGTCAAAGAAGTGGCGATCATCGTGACTGCTATGTACCATCCACCTCACACCAGCATGGTTTTCAGAGCAGAAAGCACACACAGAGATCGGATTGTTTACGGCGGCTGCACAAAGCAAATCACGTGAATGAACATAATTATTATGGAATAGGTCACGATATGTAGCAATATCTCTATACATAATTATGCAAAACTTTTGTGGAATAGTGCTATATTATGTTTGACTTACGTAATTCACAGCCATTGGAAAAGTCCAGTAGATACAGCAAGCATACACAATAGTATTTGAGCAGCTGCTTCATTGTCACAGTGATAGAATTGAGTCAAAATTATAGCTCCTTGTAGTAATTATTGATGAGAGTTCTGAGCACCGACACACTCAACGTCCTTCTCA
Organism: Cliona cf. orientalis; assembly: GCA_963930775.1. Taxonomy (NCBI): domain Eukaryota; kingdom Metazoa; phylum Porifera; class Demospongiae; order Clionaida; family Clionaidae; genus Cliona; species Cliona cf. orientalis. Next base: position 8,368,808 of record OZ005696.1, read on the forward strand.
GCCACCGTACGCAACAGTTGCTTAAGTAATTTATTGCACCAAAAATTATGGAAATTATGGTGGATTGTCAACGCAGTCAACTGAATAGCTACTTAGTTAGTGTGAATGGTCTATTTATAATAATAGGTTCGTGTGAAATAGCTATATTATTATGCTATTAGGAGCCAAGGCAACGGTCAATCGAGCTAGCTAGCATTTACAGCTAAACTCGCATGCACCCATCACCATATATCATTGCCTGGATACTGTTGAACTTTCTGATTATCCATGAATATCTAACTTGATTTGGGCATTGCAGCTGACTGCCGCGAGTGCAATGATATTATTCCCTTAATCCCAAATATCAATTAGCTAAGCCAAAAAGGTTAGTCTGGATCAGGTATAGTTGCTATGGTAGCTATGCATACAACTGCCATGCATGCTGGCATAATAGGTAGCTAATATACCCACGTTGCCTAGCTGCATGCATGCTGCTTTGAAGCATGTTCCATGATTAATTAGCTCCCAAGGGACTGGAGTGACTGAATGCCACTACTCAGTATTATTTAATATGCACTGTGCATGATTGTACAGGAACTCATCATCTTAGAAACAGCCTGTTGCTAATAAGATTATGCCGAGAATTTCATAGAATCTTTCACGTCATTGTTACAGTAATTAAGTTTTTCACTATTATTTCCAATGGAATAAAAAAAATTACTGATCATCCAATTTGTTATCGGAAGATCCAATTAGCTATATAGAATTCAATGGAACCCCTCCATAAGCGGAACCCTGAAATGAGAACATCTCCTGGCTTTAGGTCAGGATACCATGCACAGTCAGCATAGTAATATTATTATTATGAAGTGTCATAAAGATGTAATTTTAAAGCAGCAAATAAAGCATAAACTAGTACTTATAGCACTACAATAACTTGTGATGTATTATACTGTTATTGTTATATCGCAGTCAGTTAGCTAGTGACTTGCAGTGGAATCTCAAAGCAGCCAATCATCTTGTTGCTGGGATCGTAGAATGTCCACTTAGCAATCGCTTTAATCTGTGGATCATATCAGTGTATGTGTATGTGTTTGTGTGTCACTGTGTATAAGCTATAGCTACTAGATATAGCCTAATATGAATGCTGCTTTATTATTGTCATATATTAATTATAGTTAATCACTGCAGATGCATGCCTTATGATACTAATATTAACGTCTTCGCTTACAGGAGGGAAAGAGGGATCCACATAGATTACCATTGTGTCATTATACTGCTTTCCACTGACGAATGGACAGTCAGTCACAGTCTTGCAAACATCATTGGTGAAAGGGAATGGAGTCTTAACGCAGGTAGGGCCCAGTATAGCACACAGCTTCTGTGTCAGATCAGAATAGTTGGAACCTGAAAAGAGAACATAAAAATTGTGATCATGCCCCCTCCCCTGCATATATACCATCTAGCTATGCACTTTGGACCTGTTCCACTACCTCTCTGCATGATTGCTGGACCATGCCACTTACCAGGAGTAAAGAAAACTGACAGGGAGGCATTCGTTCCCTTGTGCATCTGACAAGGACTAGAACAGCATCCAGGCACAACAATCTTGTCAATTTTCATCTCGGTTGAGCCACAGTCCTTCCATGGTGTTTGACAAGGCTGTGCAAACACTAAGTACACGTAACTGATCGCAAGAAACACAGAGCAGATGAGCTTTACACCCATAACCATTTCAGCGGGTTTGTTTTGCAGTATACGAATGGCCCGGCTCTTGGGTATAAAAGATTATGCTCTGACTGGCAACCGTGCCTGGTCTATAGCTACTATTGTAGTGGAAATCAGCTGCTGTCGTAAATGATCATTGTCCGAGCTGTGTAGCTAGCTTTATAGTGCCACACGTATGATCATTATCGTTATGTAATCACCTGATCCTTATACATGTTGTTTGGATCATGCCACAGGAAATCGCACTGTTGTAGCTACGCCTTGCCTGTTTGACAGGGGAATTACCCACAAAAGGTACACAAGTTAATTGATGTGGCGTATAGTTGAAGGAATTACTGTAGGAACATACCCTCGGGCCTGTGCCTGTTTTGTACAAATAATAGGGTGATGAGCTGACCGTCATGCATTCGATCTCGAAACTGTATGTAGCTATGTAGCTAGCTATGGAAACCAGCAGATCACCCGATCACGCCACTTTCCTGGCCTGCTGATCATAATACACCCACAAACATGACATTGTACTTTTCACCCTTATCATGTTAGTGGTGGTAATTAAGTTGAATAACTTGTTGATCAAACCAGTTCAACAGGATTCATCAGAAAGTTCAAGGTTCACTAATGTGGGAGATTACCATTGGCTGGCCATATCATGTATAATATAGTGGTGACGCGTATGGAAAAGATCGTCATTGTTCTAAATGCCAGCATCATGATTACTTTACTCGGTCCTCACGATATCAAAATAAAAAATCTTCTCATGTCAAGAACAGGAAAAAAAAGGAGACTTGCAGTAGTCATATCAATAAATAATAATATAATAGTAATATTTTATCATGCTATGAAAGCCCATGACCTCAACACAATAATAATTATTGCACATTAATTTTTCTGATTGCATGGTTCGTGCAGTATAATTACACAATGTATTTCTTTGACAGGAGAACAAAAAATAGTTTAAAAGGTGCACTCATTGAATAAAATCCCTATTACAATAATTATTAATGATGTCCTAGCGTTGCGTGATCGATGATGGTGCTAACTCTTGAATCCCCTGGTGCCGTTCGGGCCCCTACAATAATTAGAAGCAAGAAATGGAAAAATAATGTGTTAAGTTTTTTAATTATTATTACCACTGACATCAATTTGTGCCAGTTATGTTTATTAGTGGTTATCTATACACAAATTAAGAGTTAGACCCAGTGCAAAATAATTATTAAAGTTCTATAATACCTCCACCTACATGTACATTATGCCTCGCCCCCAGGCCACTTCTATGCTTTCAATGTTACACGCAGAAAACATTGAAAATGTAGTAGGAGTGGCCTGGGGACAAGGCTAATTATAGGTAGGTTGTTATTACAGTGACATCCCTCAAGAGCTTCTACAGACCAAAATTGACCCCAAATACAAAGACACAACATACTTACACCCCAGCCCCTTTGTCCCATTAGATAAGATAAAGGGATCAGGGAAGCACAGAGGTTTCCGTACCCCTTAGAATTTCAAAGTGTGCACAGAGAATACTACTAAAGTACTGGAACATATCCAATTTCATACTATACTGCAGTCTACATGTAGTATAGTCATACCATATTATTATCATACCTTGGCTGTCGTTTCACTCCCACCTCGCTGCGTGGACTCACACTGATGCCACCACCACCACCACCACCACTAGGATTAACAACAGGAGCTACGGTCGCCGCTCCAGCACTTTCTCCTGTGCCACCGCTGCCACCAGGTTTGTAGTCGGATCCCAGTATCCTAGCTCTAGCTGAAGCGTAGTCTGCTTCTCTCTCGGCTAGTGATTTGTGCTTGCTTCCGCTGCCAGACCCTGAACCAGCTGCTGCTGATGCTAATAGTGAAGGGGAGGAGTGGCCCCCAGAGGAAGCAGTCTTTGGGTCTCCGTGACGCTTGAGAATTTTTATCTGCAATAGTATTGAGATGGGATCTATAACTAGACGGTACTTCTGAATTTATATCAACCCCAAGGGATTTTTGTAGAGGGTATATAGGGAATACAGGGATTTCCCATGTATACATGTGTATACACACCGGCTGACATCAGCAAGGACCTTACTCAAGGTAATAGGATCTACCACGACATACCATCAGGTAGTTCATACAAAAAATACATTATATATTATGTGGTGCACATGCCTGGGCACTCATACATGTACGTCTATACACATTATTATTACCGTATAGCCGGAAATATTGGTGGGAATTAAATTTGATGGTTGAGCCCAAAATCGCTATTGCAAAAATATTAGCAGAGCGTTTTGGTACTGGATCGCCATAATATGTATAATTATATGCGAGTAGGAAATTTTGGTGGATTTTAATTTGCCAGTTGTAACATAGACCGCCAAATCACCAAATTGATCGATGATGGTGCTAATGTCACGCCACACTGAGTCGCAGCAGCTTGCTCGATTACTTAGGAAACAAACTATTTATTAGCAACTCAAGAAGGCATGCATTTGCACAGGACTCAACAAAAATCAGACTGACTGATACAATAGAAAAACCGGTCAGAACTAGCTGAAATGACCATACCAGTTTGACAGGTTACTGTAACCAGCTGATCTACAAGATGACATAATGACAAAAACCTTTGACCTTACACTAACTCTTGAATCCCCTGGTGCCGTTCGGGCCCCTGCAATAATTAGAAGCAAGAAATGGGTGGTCTGGCATGGTTAACTGAGAATTGCTATATTAGGATAAGTCTCAGAGGCCTTATTATAGTATTAATTTGCCAAAAGAAGGTTGAAAATTTAATGAGGATGATATTACAAGATATAACTGGTGGGCTAGGAGAAGCTTGCATGACTGCATGCATAGCCACAGTGTCAAGCTGCTGATGCTTGAGCCTAAACAAACAAGTTTATACTAAGTAACATGCATGCAGTATACAAAAACTCTATACACCTAACTAGGTCTATAGTTAAAACATTGATATGATAGACTAGATAGCTATAAGCATGTCAGTTCTTTATAGAGCTTTGCTATTCATAGGTCACTCATCATGGTCATGGTTGGAGTACATCAGCGCTGGCACTAGCGCTAGCAGCACTGGTGGTCTTAGTACCAACAGCAGTGATAGAGGTACTCAGGGTAGTGCTGTGAGTCATGACACCAGGAGTGGCCCGGATACCCTGGCTATGGTAATCGGATCAATTTTTGTGGGTTGTGCTGATAAACAGTCGTAGCTCCCTTCAGTATCCACGCAATTCCCTACATCCCCACAGCGGTGTGTTCCCAAAGAGCACTCATCAAGGATTCCGTATTTGACCTTCAGGCGGCACTAGATACCTCCAAATCTACTGGACATGATGATATCTCAGCAAAGATGCTTAAATGTACGGCAGAGAGCATCACACCTTCTCTGACGGAACTCTTCAACCTCTCAATTACCACCGGTGTTTTCCCATCAGAATGGAAGACTGGAAGAATTGTTCCTATACCTAAAGGAAATAACCAATCTTTGCCTTCTGGGTTCAGACCAATCACAATCCTCCCTATTATAAGTAAACTGTTGGAACGGCATGTCAAATGCATCATAGAAAAACATCTTCTGGAGAATACTCCCATTTCTCCACAACAGTGGGGCTTCATGACGTCACGTTCAACTGTCTCTGCTTTGATCAATGTTATTGATGTTTGGAACAGTGCACTTGACCAGGGCTATGAAGTATGTGCAATATTTTTTGATGTTCGCAAAGCCTTCGACACAGTACCACATCTCCCTCTCCTGCAATCCATGGAAAAGTTAGGGCTCAATGGATATCTTCTTAGATGGATCAGGAGTTACCTGCTCTACAGATCCTCAGTTGTTTCACCGGAAAGTGGAATCAATTTATTCGCAGATGATATAGTGCTCTATCCAAGGGTGTAGATAATGGGGGGCTAGGGGGGCTAGGGGGGCTGAAGCCCCCCCCCCCCCCCCCCCCCCCCCCAAGATTTTTCATCATAAACTATGTACAATCAAGGGCTTATTGAGCCACGGCTAGATAAGCCCTTGGTATAATATCATTTTCACAAAAAGGGGACGAGCCACTTCTAATCATTTATTTATAACACCACTGCTAGGGTGATAATCCAATAATAAGTAGGAGTGGTCACAAAATTGGGCGTGGCAACACAAGCCCCCCCCACTACAAAAAAGTTATCTACACCCATGCTATCGCATAATTAAAACTTCTACTGACACTACTGGAGAAGGGAGTCTTAAAATGCCATGAGAAGAGTCTTAATAATTTGTCTGGGAAAGGATAGGACCACAGAACATGAAAAGTCCTTGAAAAGGGTCAAGAAAGGGTTTTAAAACGACCAAAAAACGGTCGGAAAATGGTCTTAAAATTGGACACCTTAAGGATCTTAAAACGTCAGAAAAGGGTCTGAGTGGGGTATGAAAAAATAATGTGTAGAAACCAGTAGAGATCTTAAAAGTGTCTTACAATGAACTTAATTGTGTCTGAAACAAGTCTTAAAATGTGTGTTCATGAGCATGCGTCTGTCTTAATATTATATGAAAACAATCTTAATCTACAGTCTTAAATTTGTTGCTATCTCAAAATGAACTTAATATTGTTTGAAGAATACATTAAAATCAATCTGAAATCAGCCATTAAGCAGCAGTACAAATCTTAAAAGAGTTTTAATGGTAACTTGATTTTGGAAAGTCGTAATATTAATGAAATGTTGGCACATGTACATCTTACGTACAGTCATGATCACTAGAATTGTGTCTTTACTTCTTTCCTCTTTTGATCTGAGGTTCGTTCTCTTTGCCAACTTTTCACTCTTCCACAAAAAAAGTCGTCTTCCTGTGAATATACAAGTACCAGAGCATCATAATTACATGTATCTTTGCTCAAATATTATATTATATAATATTATATAGACGCTAGTTAATTTGTTTTAACAAACCAGGGAGTGGGGCTCGCTTCGCTCGCCCACTCCCTGGTTTGTTAGGTTTGTAGTGTGCACGGGAGAAAGTGAACTGATGCTTGTAGATGACTCTAATCTAATCGTACATGTTGCTTCTGAGAGCAAAGGTTATCAGCATTGCTAGCAAGGACTGGCCAAGTTAACTCTCAAACATTCTGTTGTGCATGCGCATTTTGATACCCACTTGGAGCACATGGCCAAATTACTAAAACCTTCCATAAGCATGCACATTTTGACATCCTGTATTCTAATTAATCAACTGGCCAAGAAACTTGTTAGTTCGCTTGCTGTCTCCCTCTCCGACATCTGAACACAAGAAGCCAATCACAGAATCAGCTACCTCCACGACGACGACTCCACCACATGAATCCAGCTGCCTAGCTAACTGCAGGCCGCTACATGTAAGTGCCCAGTATTGCTTAATCTTTGAACGGTCCGTTCAGTAGCTATCGTTCCCACCTGTAGCCAGTGCTACAATTTCCATTCACAGAGAATGCCGAGTTCTCACTTAAAACACTCAGTAGCCCGAGATCCAGCATGGTGTGCCTCGAGGTCAAATTGCTTCCGCTGGCCCTCTGTTACTGACGGATGGACTGACAGACAAATATAATTTGATAGTTTTAACCTATTTAGGACCGAATGCATTTACGGGAATTCAAACTAAGGTTTCCAATCATAAGCTACCTGATAATATTATGTATACTCCAGCTGTTCAAAAATGCATACAAAGGCATGTTATCATAATTGTTTACCTCCAGCTCTTTAAATTCAGTCTTCTGCCCCCGTCCTGTACTCTTATTTTCTTCAACCACTGTTGTAGAGACTCAGTCCTTCACAATTGTCATTAGCATGTGCATCTTGAATGATAATTCAGCATAGATACCTACATACATGTAAGTGATAGCACAGTAAGCACTTATGTATGCAGCCATAAATGACCGCTGGTTTAGTATAAGGTATTATGTGGGCTCCACATAATATTCTATTGATCGCCTTATACATAGAATAGGGTTCTGCCCAGGATGATTTGAGTGATGTTGGTCAATAGCCAAACTACACTTTTAGTCTGTGCATTGGCTTTAGTGGCAGCAAAAAATGCCGAGTAGTTGGGAACGACTACTTCCAACTAGTGTGGGCAGAACTTGGATAAAGCATACGGAGTAATTTATATCAAATGGACATGGAAAAGTAAATTTTGAAATGAATGAAAGCTACATGTGTAGCTTTCTAATAAAATTCTGTGAATTTCAAATATGGAATAAAACCAGGGTGAAATGAGTAGCATGTGGTACAAACTTGAAACGAACTCAGCAAACTCAAGCACTTGGGTCTGCGAGCTTTAATAACAGCCCGAATCGTACGCAGATTGAATTTACCTGAGCTTATTTGGCCCTTGCTGCGCTTGCTTTATAAAAATGCACTGTACTTTAGGTCGTCATTAGCACTCTTTGCCTGATGCTGGATCTATCGAGGCGTTTAACGAAGGCCTACACCGCTCGCAGGTCCCAGGAAAATACCATAAGGACAAACGGCAGCCCATCTACAGAAAAGGTGCTTGATTCTTTCTTTTTTTGGCCTCAGGACCTCGGGCAACTCGGCTGGCTAAAATGCACAAAATCTTTCTTGAGGGCAACAAATGCAGTCTTTGTGGTATAGCAAAATTGTGCAATTCGCTTTTGATAGAGTCACAGTCAAGCATCCTCCGCATACATGTACAAGCGTTTCCAATCCCTCCTCCCTCTATTAATATCTATGTTTCCATCACAAGAATTAAAGACAAGGAAAGCATGCTGGGGAGAGAGAGCCTGAGAGAGAGAGAGGAGGGAGGGGCACTAATTAGAAATATAGACTCGAGGACAAACTAACAAATTCAGAGCCGACTGAGGATTGATAGCGTCTTTACATTACTTACTTACTTATTGGCTTGTGACTGATGATCTCAACGTTGATTTCGTTCCAGAGCTGAGCCTTCTAATCAATCAATCTCCTGGACAGTGACATCGGCGGCGCTTTATCCGTATCGGCTGGACAGTACAATCTTGAGGCTCTTGACGCTTATTAGCCTTCTTTATTTATCATTTCTTCACAGCCTTCTTCAAACAGTCATCATTGAACTAGCTACCACCTGCACCTGTACTGTATACCTACGTTCAAATTCAAAAGTTCCCTCCTCACGTGATACAGGCGCCGCGCCGCGCGCACTCGTACCTTGCCATTCAGACTTCTTCAGATTGCATCAATGCTAAGACTCTTTTAAGACTATATCTTAAATTAGCATTAATTTTTAACAACTTCATGCCTTTTTCAGATCGCTATGATTTTCTACCTTTTTCAAATTCAAGCTTTTTTCAGATTGCTAAGACTCTTTTAAGCCTACATCTTAAAGTACCATTTTCAACTCAGAATTTTTCAGATCGCTGAGACTCTTTTAAGATTAGTACCATTTCAACTTCAGACTTTTTTCAGATTGCTAAGATTCTTTTAAGACTCTATCTTAAAGTAACTTGAGACCATGTAGAATTTTAAGATTCTTCTTAGAGTCCCAATCAGAGACCTTCATACACTTTTCAGATGCTTTTCAGTGAGATCAATTTTACAGACACATTTTAAGACACATATAAGACACTATCAAGTTACTTTTCAGACTATTCTTGTCCAGTAGTGTGATTATGATCATCTTCAACATGACATAAATTCCATCTCATCATGCATTTCAGGTAAACATCTCCAATTCAACACTACCGACAATGCTAATCATTGCATTTTAACTGATGTGACATTATGCTAGTTCTAAATGCTGTAGGCACCAAAGTGGCTCTGCCTTTTTGTGGGGATTAGATTTGCCTGAGCAGGCAAAGGGGTGGTTTCCTGGACCATTAAGTTAAGCAGTGGAAGATAAACTTATGGAATTTTCATACAAGCAAAGAGCTACTAGTCGTAGAAAGCCAGGCAGGCTGGTGAATCATTCGTGAAGGAAATCTGGCTGTATTATACCTTCCACTGTGCAAGTGCTTGCATCCAATCTGAGTGTGGAGTCTAGAAAATTATTTCGCAGTGTAGTTACAAAGCTGCATTCTGTTCCATTGTTCAGTTCCCATTCCGTGCTATTCATAGGTCACTCATCATGGTCATGGTTGGAGTAGCTACATCAGCGCTGGCACTAGCGCTGGTCTTAGTACCAACAGCAGTAATAGAGGTACTCAGGGTAGTGCTGTGAGTCATGACGCCAGGAGTGGATACTAATGGGCTATGTTTGTGAGCATGTACTGTTATTAACTACATGATCATGACATGTGATTGTGACATTAAACATACTTGTATATACAATGAAAAATATTTTTCAGAGCGACAATTTTCTTATACATGTATATCCCACCTAAGTATACCTAAGTATTATATCAGCCGGGGTATAACTAGGATATTTTCCCTCCCTGAGGGGTACAAGGGAAAATATGATCCATATTTCCCTCCCTCTGGCTATTTAATACTTTGACCAATCAAAGCCATTGTTTTAGTTCACACAAGCAGTCACATCATCATACCTACTATATTTGCTTGTGCATCAGCACAGTGCCACTACTGATTGCACCATGATAGGAGTAGACATTGTTTACACAGACACGGAAACACACGCACACTAATTGACACTAATCAGGAACCAATTAGCTATCACTCGATCTGTCAGTTCTACCACGTGGCAAGTTCAACTGCAAGTGAACTGCATGTATTAGCTAGGGTCCGAAATAAGAAATATGATGTTGGCAAATTCGGCTAATCTCCAAGCCGCTGATAGACCTCGATGGACTAATCTCATACGTGATGCAAAATCCGTGGCCACGCCCACCGTAATGTAGAAACGCGTAATTAATTGAATCGCTAATTTTCCCGTTTTTCGCGAAAATATGGTCCAGTGCGCTATGTTACAGTATGGACTGCTTTCAGGGTTTTTCATGACGCTGATTCGCGTGATGCTAGCCTCAGAAAGTGGAAAACTCTACTTTTTATGAGTTATCTATCAGGAACTGAAGGCTGAAGAGTGAGATTCTTAGCAGCTCCTAGCACCTTCATACAAAAGAAATGGGTTTGTAGCAATTATAGAGATGAGAAAATGGATAAGCAAGGGTAAAGACCTCAATAAAATTATCACCACGTAAACCAGTGCCCCAGAAAACCTTGGATTGAGTAGTTAAAACAGCCATCATCATGCTCTTGACCATGTTTTCTTCAAAAATACGAAATATGTTGAAATTGATTTTCTCTTTAATGAGGGGCGTGGTCACCAGTTTTGAAATTGATTTACAATCAGTCCATCAAGCCCTAATATCGGCCAGGATACCAGATGAATTCGTGCTCATCCCCAATTTGAATTGCAGACCCTATATTAGCTGCTGGACCAAGTCTCAATAGCCATTGCCCGAGTTTGTTGAACAGTGAAACTATTCTATTTGTTTTCGAAGCTACCTGACTGTCTTCTGTTCGCGGAAAGCTGAAGCACTGGTTGATTTAACTAGCCATGGTTCCGTGACTCAAGCCATCCGTCATCGGTTGCTTCTTTGCTGGTTTGTTTTTACTGTGCAACTCTCTTTCTATTCAGAACTATTGTTGCTAGGTTAGAACGGTTGTTGCTATGCATGTAGACCATGGTGCGCGTGACTTTTAGCCAATCAGGTGGGATATATAATAGTTAGACACTGTTTAGGAGGTTTCTACGTGATTTAGAAGACCGAAGGGCTCTGTGTAGAATCCCGAGCGAAGCGAGGGTTCTACTGAGCCCTGAGGTCTTCTAAATCACGTAGAAACCGACTAAACAGTGTCTAACTACTTTAGATCCTAGCAACAATGCCCAACAGCTCTGTATATAAACAACTGCCTAGCAACAAACTAGCCATAGGCAAACAAAATTTACCAGGTTTTTTATGGAGCTTACAAGGTTTTTTATGGGGCTTACAAGGTTTTTTTATGAAGGATAGATACTGCAGTTCAACCAATCAGATCACTGTATTTGTTACAAGTAGGATCTAAATAATAGTTATAGCACGGTTGCCAGGGATTTATGGCGACGTAAACCACCCTTGTCCTCGGGCTACGCCCTCGGACTCGGGTCGGTTTACTGCCATAAATCCCTGGCCCCGTGCTATAACTATAACATATTATATAATATTATAGTCCGTGTCCTAACCTGGAGGGCATAAAAGATGCGCTCTCCTACAAGTTCAGAAGACTCACGATTGGTCAGAATTGTTGTGCCGTGTGCACAAACGAGGTTGCCGGGGCCTAGGGGCCATAGAGATGCATTCTCGAGCTCGAGCGAGCGGCGCAAGCGCCGCGCGTTTCGACAGGCCTGCTCTGCAGGCCACAGAGCCTCGAGCGAAGCGAGAGGCGATATCTGCTCTTTGTCATGGTAGATTCGACATTCGAGCGGAGTGAGAACGTCGCCATTACACGGTGAGTTTGATCTATAGTTTGATCAGCTACTCTTGGCCTGCAGTGAGGGGTGTAGTCTTCACCTGCGCATGCGCGCTGTACTAACTGGCACTCTATAGCATGCTGTTAGTAGTGTTCAGTCACATTATCCCATGATTGTGACATCAAACATACTTGTTGTATTCATGGATAATAATTATAGTATTATTATCCTTTTAAGTAATATTCATGAGTGATAGCACTCCATGGATAACAATGAATATTATTTTTAATTCGATGGCTCCTGCTGGATCAGTTCCTGCTACCATTAACGGCAAATTTCACAACTCTGGTATCCACACACTGGCATATTATAATTTGATGGTATTCACCACTAGATAATAATGTCCACACACTCTTGATTTGGGTTTGATGATTTGGTGGTATTACCACTGGATAAAATGTTCATTCAATATGTCTGACGACCAGCCAAATAATAGTCATAATAATATTACTGGTATCAGAGTGCTGTAAGCTAGCCCCTTGTATTTTATCAGACATGCCAGGGACTACGCCAGCATTATGCCGGTGGACCAGCGCTATGCCAGGAGCAGTGTGAGGGAGAAACTACATTTTGTTTACTAATACCATCAGATTCTATTATTCATGCAGTTTTTTATAGAGAAAAGATAATTGGAGAGCAAAAATCGTACAACAAACTACAATATTCAATACTATTAATCTCACAAGGATAGCTATACAGAGTTCTTGAACAATCAGCAGCAAATACTATGAGAGTATGACATTGTATCACTAATTAATACAATCATGCTTCGATATCAGTACTAAGTCTTTGTTAATTTTGTACGTTAATAATTTATTTATCATAGAGTTTCTCTCACAGTGCCAGCTCTGCTATTGATCCAGCATTTATCTCTTCCATTGGTACTTGCATGAAGCTGTGATTACAACTGCTCTTTTTTGGCTGTACATTGCCTAACACCAGCACTGATGGCTGTCCATAGCCTCTCGTAATCTTGCTTGCAAGAGTTGTGAGCTTGGAATTTGCGCCATATCTGCACCACCACATAAATCGAAACAGTAGCACACACAATCTCGATGAGACTCATCACCGCTTCTAGCTCAGTATCTGCACCTGCACCCTCGATTTCCTACAATAAAATTAATGTGCACGCGCAATATTTAAAGTGTGTACTTACGCCCACGCATCGGGGGTGGGGCTCGCTATGCTAATTACTTGACGATGGCATGGTGTCAACAGCGTGCGATGAGGACGACACGAAAGAGTACTTCGACTCTCCCGAGGAGCTGGAGAAGAAGATCTCTCAACTGGCCGAGTGGATCAGGGAGAGCAAGCACATGATCGTATTTACAGTGAGTTTCATAAGACTATAATTAAATCACCAATAATATTACTAGGGTGATGTAAATCATCGAGGGGGCGAGCCTTCGCTCATGATATTATAAACTTTAGTAAAATTTAATTAGTAGAAGATTGTGATGCCGCTCACTCTAGTACAAGCAGCTATCCGTTGCTGAGCTAACTCAGTCTATATTGTCACCACAAAGACCAAGGGATGAGGAGCATGCATGACTCATCCCCAGTACGTCGGGAGTTTTGCCACTGAGGCTCAGATAGGCTACTATCTGGCATGAATGTTATGTATGTGGCTACCAAATTGTACAGCTAGCTAGCTACTGAAATTAGCAGTCATTGCACCCAGACTCTATAGGCCAAGCCTTCAATTTTGCTTGTACTGATGCCTTACCTTTTCTTGTTTTCTAGCCGTCTACTTGAATGGCTGATGGCACATTTAGGGGAGTACTGAAATGACGTCATCATAATAATATAATATTATGTATAATAATAATATGTACTATGTACATGTATGTATCACTATGTACATGTATAATATGTATTGCACAGGCAGTGATACTAAGACAGTGGGACAGTATGACAGTGAGACACTAAGACAGTGTGACACTAAGACAGTGGGACCGTAAGACAGTGGGACAGTAAGACAGTGGGACACTAAGACAGTGGGACACTAAGACAGTGGGACAGTAAGACGGTGGGACACTAAGACAGTGGGACACTAAGACAGTGGGACAGTATGACAGTGAGACAGTGGGACAGTATGACAGTGGGACACTGAAGACAGTGGGACCGTAAGACAGTGGGACTGTAACTCAGTAAGATGGTGGGACACTAAGACAGTGGGACAGTATGACAGTGGGACACCAAGGCAGTGGGACAGTATGACAGTGGGACAGTAAGACAGTGGGACACTAACTTGTAAGACAGTGGGACAGTATGACAGTGGGACACTAAGACAGTGGGACAGTGGGACAGTAGGACAATGGGACACTAAGACAGTGGGACAGCATGACAGTAAGATAGCTATGCATAAGACAGTGGGACAGTACTAGTAAGACAGTTGGACAGTATGACATGCTGTCATTGTAATAGCCCTTCTGTCTCACTGTCATACTGTCCGACTGTCTTAGTGTCCCACCGTCTTACTGTCACACTGTCATACTGTCCCACTGTCTTAGTGTCCCACTGTCATACTGTCCCACTGTCTTACTGTCATACTGTCCCACTGTCTTAGTGTCCCATTGTCTTACTGTCCCACTGTCATACTGTCCCACTGCCTTAGTGTCCCACTGTCATACTGTCCCACCGTCTTACTGTCCCACTGTCTTACTGTCCCACTGTCTTACTGTCACACTGTCCCACTGTCATACTGTCCCACTGTCTTACTGTCCCACTGTCTTACTGTCACACTGTCTTAGTGTCCCACTGTCATACTGTCCCACTGTCTTACTGTCACACTGTCCCACTGTCATACTGTCCCACTGTCTTAGTATCACTGCCTGTGCACTACATATACATGTACATAGTGATACATATATGTACATACATACATTATTATTATTATTATTATGACGTCATTTCAGTACTCCCCTAAATGTGCCATCAGCCACTTGAATGGATGCGAGCTGCATCTTTGGTGAGCGTTATTTGGAGTTAGCGCGGCCAACGTTGACGACCTTTACCGCAATGATTATGCGCATGCGCTATGAGCTAGCGAGCACGTGTTGACGTATCGCTACATACATACAAACATACAAACATACATATGTACAGCGATTTTCTCATTAGTGTGGGGCTCGCTCAGGCTCGCCCCAATTACTAGGGTGATGTAAATCATCGAGGGGGCGAGCCTTCGCTCATAATATTAGCTATATTTATAAACTCTATTAAATAGTAGCCTGAGAGGGGGAGGATTGGGATGCCCCCTCTAGTACAAGCAACTACCTGTTGCTGAGCTGACTCTGTCTATATTGTCACTATAAAGACCAAGGGATGAGAAGCATGCATGATTCATCCCCAGTACATCGGGAGTTTTGCCACTGAGGCTACTCTGACTTGGCTATAGAATATTAAATTTGTACAGCTAGCTAGCTACTAAAGTTAGCAGTCATTGCACCCAGACTATAGGTCTAGCCTTCAATTTTGCTGTAGATACTTGTACTGATGCCTTACCTTTTCTTGTTTTCTACACGTCTACTCAGTGGCGGATCCAGGATTTGTAGGAGGGGGGTTCCTATGGTGCAGTTGCGCGAAAATTTTGAAGCCACACCCACTTTGAGGTGAAACCACGCCCATTTCGATCATTTTTGAGAGAAAGTATCAGTCCAATCGATCTTCTTTTGAACTGCTAAAGCATGCTAAGGTGAGACATAGCAGTAGTTTTCTTAGTTTTATAGACAGAGAGGGGGGCTCCATTTAGCCTATCAATCAGTACTTCTTAGTGCTAGGTGCGTTCCATGGAACCCTAGGAACCACCCTATATCTGCCACAGCTTAGGGTGGTGCCCAGGCACCCTAGGCACCACCCCTGGATCCGCCACTGTCTACTCGAATGGATGCGAGGTGCATCTTTTGGTGAGCTTTATTTAGAGTTAGCGCGGCCAACGTTGACGATCTTTACCGCAACGATTATGCGCATGCGCTATGAGCTAGCGAGCACGTGTTTGACGTATCGCTACATACATACAAACATACAAACATACATAAGTACAGTGATCTTCTCGTAGTACTGATTAGTGTGGGGCTCGCTCAGGCTCGCCCCAATTATGGGCTAACTATTCAAATCTTCACTCCACCACCACTGTCCCCAGGCTTAGCTTAAAACCATGCATCCTTGAGTATAAGTTGTTGATATTGTGTTACTATGACATAAGCTCATAAGCTCCTGATGACATAAGCTTACATACTTCTACAAATTATGCCATGACATTGTATCTATACATCTCTGTACTTGTTTAATAGGATAAAAATAATTCTCTTGAATGGTCCAATGTTGGACAGTTCCAACATATCATTATAACAAGGGCAGCCACCAGGCTCCCCTCCTCCAGAGCACACAGCTGGAAATGGTGAAGTGCCACAATCTCCAGCGTCAGAACACTCCAAAGAACCTTTATTGAGTAAAATGTGTACTAACAACGTAGCAATGAAACTGTTTGAGTCAGTTTGACACTATACTTATGAGAAGCTAATTTATAAGGACCAGAGTATATACTTACTTTTCACTGAGCAAGTGCTAATGCCCAGTGTATTCCTGATGCCCAATACTGTATTTTGGACCGTAGTTGTGAAGTTACACTGTGTGCCCTCACTCATTTCTTGCTCCAAAGTGTACCATCGCCATTCTCCAGTCTTAATGGTAGCTATGATATACAGAAGGGAGATGGCCTCCATCGAAACAGTCATTGTGGCTGATCTGTGCATGCACGTAACGTAAGAATGTTATTTAATGAGTGTATTAATAATGTACTGTTCTTGTGTATGCAGTCGGTTGGATAAGCAAAGGGCCTATGCATGAATAGCCACCTTCAGAGTCCACACAATTCCTTTCATCCCCACACTGATGGCTACCAGTTGCACACTCATCTACATCTGCACACATGGAGAAACCATAATGACAACCTTTATCAAGAACTAGTTATAATATACTATTACAATATTATTATCAACTCTTGATAGTATTGGAGTTGATATGCATGCATGCTATGATAATAATAGGGGGCTTACTCTTGCATTCCAATATGGTTGTGCCGGGTATATTCCAAGATATCGTGAACCCTGGATTATTGCAGGAACAGGAACACTCTGAGTCCATTGGTTCTCCTTCCACAGAGGGTGAGCTTGAGGTGAGAGCACAGTCAGTATCACTGGAATCCTCTGAACACTCTAAAATTAATGGCCATGCACTGTAACGATACCGACAATATACCTTATGTAGCTAATCATTGCATTTTGATGTGACATTATGCTAGTTCTAAATGCTGTAGGCACCAAAGTGGCTCTGCCTTTTTGCGGGGATTAGGTTTGCCGGAGCAGGCAAAAGGGTGGTTTCGAGGACCATTAAGTTAAGTAATGGAAGATAAATCTATGGAATTTTCATACAAGCAAAGAGCTACTAGTCGTAGAAAGCCAGGCAGGTTGGTGCATCATTCATAAAGGAAATCTGGCTGTATTATACCTTCCATTGTGCAAGTGCTCGTATCCAATCTGGGTGTGGAGTCTAGTAAATTATTTCGCAGTGTAGTTACAAAGCTGCATTCTGTTCCATTGTTCAGTTCCCGTTCCAGAATGTACCAGTTCCATTCACCAGGATCATAAGAACGTAATACAGAAAGATGGGTACCATCAAAGCATGCAGTCATCCTGCTGGTATACCTGTCAGTAAGTGACAGTGACATGATAAAAAATACATAAATCACTGTCAATTTGATTCAACTATGTCGTAACTACCTATAATACTTATTCAAGTATAGCTACATGTAGTTAGAGCTAACAAAGTAATATGTATTAATAGGATATAATAATTATTCCAAGGGTGTCCCAACAAGATAACATTCAATGATAATTAGCTATAACATGCATATAATCTTTACCTACATATGCAAAATAGTTTTGCGTACATGGCCTGGTGTTGGGTATGGTTGATAGGCGTGGCCATAAAACACAGTATTTACGACGTTCGTGGGCTTCATCAAACGATTAGAGGCATAATGGAGCCAATTATTCGACGATTCCTACGGATTCCCTGTGCTTATGACTCACTCACATGCCTAGATCATCACATATTATGGCGATTTTCGTGTTGACTACAGATAAACCCGATTGCTTCACACCTTGCTGCGTATGCGCGCGCGGGATAACTAGCAAAGAAGAAGTGTGGCTGATGTTTTAACGCAATAATGAAGGTAGAAGCGGTGGGTAGCTTACCAAAGAATCGCTTAGTGACGAATCGTTTACCAACGAATCGCTTAAAAACCACTGAGCCTCCCGCCGCCGCCGCAAATAAAAATTATAATATTACTTTCTTTCGTTAATTTAGAAATATGTACATCCGTACGTATGTATTGTGCATTGTGTGATACTGTGATTGTTCACATTAAAACTAATAAGCGGACTGGTTTCGCAAATCGTAGAGCAATTGACCCCAGCAACCCCCCTAGATCCGCCCCTGAAGAGGCAGATTTAGATTCTACAGAAAATTCAAACCGTATAGCTACGTAGCTATCCAGCTGCAGAAGGATATACTAAACTCGGTAGCTAGTCCTAAGTAAGCGAAGAATACTCACTCAGCTACAGTGCAGATGTTTACCTCTGGAAGTTGAACTATAGGTAGACTTATCTTCATCTGATAGTGATTCAAAGTTTCCCGGCATTTATATCCATCCTAACCATAAGCAGTACTTGCCTGTGATCGTTGAGTATTGGGCACTTTAACAGGAAGTGGGGTTCATTTCCAGACTCTAATTGGCATGATTGGCATATTCTCTCCGATAGCTACTGGCGGTTTTGGGGATCTGTATCAGAGGCCAATGCAGTAGATTTTTCACTAGCTATTTCTAAAATCTTCCCCACCTCACATCTCCATACACACAGTGACACACATGGGCTAATAAACAAAAGGAAATAATAATAAAGATCGGTAACCTCTGCTTCATGTCCGATGCCAGCGTCATGCAAGCCCCGCTTTGATGTTAGTCATGCCATCGTGCCAACCACCCTCCATTCAATTGTTAAACCTGTCCTTTTAAGGACAAAGGCTCCTGCCTCATCACATGCAACTTAAACAAAATTTAATATTATGTAAATACTATGTCCTAATCACACACCATAACTGCCTCCTGGCATAACACTTGCCTATTAGCTACATTGTACATGGAAATTTAATACTTTTCGGCCATCGTCTCATACATAATCAGAGCCACCATTTAGCTAGGTTGTTCAAAACACACAAACAAAAGCTATGTGAATAAAATTCAGTAATTTCATGTCATTAATTACATTTTAGGCATTATCCCCTGATTCTCTCACACTGATTTAGTAATTTAATTATTTATGGTTCGATCATCTGTTAGTTTTCATGGTGTCTCCCCTTTGTCTTTGTTTTACTGTTGCTATCAGTGAAGTACTTTATAACAGCTGTTATCCCTATACAATCTTCTAACTGGGTATACTATACCACGGCCAAAATAAAAAAAGGATTGATATTCATTCCGAAAATGATACACAAATTATATAAATAAAAAAAGCCCCCCTCCACAATATCCTATCTGTGCTCTTTAACCTCTCCCCCTCTCTTCTCTTCCATTCTGCTAATTATATCTTATACATCTCTAATATTGAATACTTGTTGTGTCGTAGTAACGCCATCCATGGCATGAGTCTTTGTTTCTACACTACCACAATTATTACTGTTATCCATTCCTTATTTGTTTTTTTATAATAATTTCTGCTCAAAAAACAGAACAGTGGTTAACATGATTAGCTGGAGATAGCTAAGACTAGCATGTAACCTATGGAGGGAGTGCAAATAAGAATGAGTTAAAAATTAAAATGCTGACTAAGGCCTGACTTAAAAGAATTGAGGGAGAGAGATGACAGAAGTGATGAGGGAACCATACATATTAAGTTACCATACTTATTGTCACATAGGCCAATTTAAATCCTGGCCGGATGATTCTACGCATGACATTAAAATATCTATCTATCTATCACTCTTGCTATCATACACAACAAATGCATTAAAATGGCCGAAATGATGATAAATGTACATGCCAGTTTCTACGCTGAATGAAATTAGGACTAAATTTAGTCCTCCAAGGTCCTTAACCCGATTTTAGGGTGTGCAAGTGTCATTAACTGTGGGTACAGCACTGGTAGTTGTTAGAAAATCCTTGGAAACCCTCTTCAGTCTCACTCTCAGAGTCAGATGGCGGCGTGATAAAAAACCTAAAATACGAAAGGAAAAGTGCTTAGATAGACTTATTATAGCACCAGCTAGCATTATATCTAGCATATAGTTCAGTCATAAATGCCAGATCTAATCTCAAGAGCGCTGTTGGGGATACTGTACCACAATCTTCTGACCATGTGCTCAGTTTGACCTTTGTACTCTAAGCGTGCAAATTAAATAAAGATGACGTTGCTATGGAAACCACCAAAAAACTTTTTGATCCCAACTCCAATGTATCTATAAATTTTAACCCTGTAGCACCATTACATCATGATTTACATATGCTCCAAGTTCAAACTCATTTTTTGCAAAATGAACGTAGTGGTATTTCTACTCTAGGTGCCCATATGTACCTCTTAGACGGACATCTCCCTTGGCGCACTACCTACATAATTTTTGTAATAGATCTGCTGATCTGGCATGCACATGGTACATATGTTAATATATAGCTACCATGCAATCAGTATTAGTGCATTCTTGATAGAGGAATGGTTCTACTGGCTATATCTACATCCCATTTTTATAGAATTCACTATTACAACATGCATGCACTGTTTTTGTTATGCATAGAGTATACTACCAAGAATTGGAGTACGCTGCACATGATTGTGTGCAAGCTTATGTCAGTAGTGTATTAATTATGTCATGCGTATCTACATGAGATGAGTTTCCTAGTGAACTACCCCTTTGCGCACACGAGTGAATTTTGGCACTCCCATCTTCTATTTAGTTACACTTACACAAGAACAGAAACAAGTGTTATCTTATCCCTACAAATCTTGTTTGTATAATTTTTTGGCATTACCAACCTAGCTATACTTGTAATATTAAATTTATGGACTTCAGTAAATGCCTGTACATCAACTCACCATCACAGGCAACAGAACCAGAGGTGGTTGTACTCCCATTTCCAGTTAAGTGGTTGGATTCACACGTGCACATTGATGATGGAGACGTAACAGCTCTGAGACTGTTGGCCGGACACTGCACGCATTGATCGGAGCCGACGGGTATATGATAATTTTCACCACACACACAATCTTCTCCAGTCGTCATACGACCACCATTCATCGTCGTGTAGTTCATAGAACAAGTGCAGACACTAGCATCTCTAGAAGACATACTGTTCCGTGGGCATTGCTCACAATTTCCTCCAGCATTGAGGAAATAATTCTCAACACACACTGGAAATATATAATGACACAATGCAAGAGAAAAGTGCACTTCTGAATTATTGCTCACTCCTCAACCCTGCCTTCCCCCACCTAAATAACGTGGATAAAATTTAATGGAGATTCATCTCTGAGTCAGCAGCAACTGATACGCATCTAACATACATTTTTAGCAAATATGTGTCATGTGCTTTTGAACATCGCAGAAGTATTGTTTCATCACTATGAATAATTGTACTATGATATTGTGACTAATGGGCTTCCTGGCCTTTATTGTCATTAAAATTATTATTATTAGTAACAAGTCATCGCAAACAGAGCCCCAGAAGCCTCAACTCTGTAACTCTGTTACATCACATCATGTATGCACATGTACATGTAGCTTTCTACACTTGTTAATTAACCACATCACTCACTGACGTTGCAGACCACGCCAGCATCGAGGTCGTGGGTACACAAGGAACTGAACTGATGAGAGCCGGAGCAATCGATGAGTCTAGCCTCGTTTCCGGCGCACTGCAGCTGTGAGACAAGGATTGGTCCTGAGCCACCGCCAACAGTGGTCGAATGGCCTGCATGAGTTAGAAAACAGAAAACAGTTATTATATGGCCAAAGGTGCATGACATGCCATAGTTAATAAGTTCGACTATCAGATGAATAATTGCCACCGAGAACCAACTATCTATAACTTAATATTATAGTATTATTATGAAAACTTGACCACATGCCCAGTAACTGCATCTGAGTGGTTCGTATGGTAAAAGGTCGTCAATATAGTGCGTACACAGTCCAAGCCACATCGATGTCGGCACCTCAATCGCAGAGATGGCGTCTGAGACCGACTCTCGACCTCGATACTAGACAATTTTCAATCACAGGAGATGAACTCATAGCGCTATACCGCTTCTGAACGTCACAGCATGGCACGCTGTGTGCGTGCTATATATAGCGCAAGGTAGCTTTATTTATCCATGGGATTACGTCAGCCAAGAGAATGCGTAAAGTTTGGCCGATGGTACTTGTCAGAGAAAGTAGCGCTCAGCTTGTAATGTATTCGCTGGATACATGCGTCAGATACTCTACAAGTCTCAGATAGGCTCCATGAAGGCCCTGGATTTTCTGGCAATTACCTCATAGATTACACCATAGGTTTCATCATACATTACACTATAATTACCTCATAACCACATTGTTACTGGGCATGTAGTGAACAACTTAATTAGACTACATCCCGAGTCCCTCATGAAAAGTATTACACCGCGCTACTGTACGCCGCCATAATTCGAACTAGGACACATCGACAAACTGCGCATGTTCCATATACACGTATATTGGGGCGCGCGGCTTGAGCCGGTTGATATGACCCGGATCTGTCACGTTAAATATGGACCCCCGTAAAATCCGTTCCCCCCGGAACAGATTTTTCAATAAAATACGGACCCACCCATCAATATTTGGACCCCCACCCCTCTCGCGGCGTGCGCACGCTTAAGGTCGTAGGTTAATAGATCGTAGCTTTGTAGTATTAGTGAGTTGGTCTATAAAAGACAGCAGTTGAGATGAGGTGCCGAATATCAACGAGAGATTCGCCATGGAGAAAGAAGCTAAGAACGCGGAAAACCTACCACAGGAGAAAGAAGACCCTATTTTGGACCACGCCATCTACTACGCCATCAACGGAGCATACCCTAGCAACCTCAACAAGGAGAAGAAGAGAGCAGTACGAAAACGAGCGAGTACACTCATACTTGAGAGCGGAGAAGTGTACTTGCAGCGGAAAGATAGGAGAGTGAAAGTGATCCAGTCCAGAAAAGACCAGCTACTGATCATCAAAGCATGCCACTCGGAACCAACATCTGGTCACTTTGGAGTTACAAAAACGTGGAGGAGAGTGGCTGAGCGGTTCTACTGGAAGGGAATGGTAGCTGATGTTCATGAGCATGTAAGTGTGTAGAGTGTATACTATTGAATTAGCCTTGATACTAGTTAATTCTTTATTCTAATATTATAGCTGAGATGCTGCCCGGAGTGTCAACGCAGGAATCCAAAGATGGAGCGAGAGAGGCCAGAACTACATCCCGTACCAATCAAGTCTCCCTGGTTCCACATAGGAATGGACTTCATTGGTCCTATTTCACCCATCTCGGAGAAAGGAAATCGCTACATTTTGACCATCTCTGATTACTTCACCAAGTATGCTTGGGCTAAAGCACTGCCTACGAAGGAAGCTGTTGGTGTTGTTAATGCCATGAGAGAGGTAAGACTCAGTGTACTATATGTTTCGATTCTGATGTTATGACTGACTTCATTTGTATAGCTTTTCTTCATGCTTGGCCTTCCATCAGTTATTACTACTGATCAAGGCAGTGAATTTCGCAATGAAGTTAATGCAGCATTGATGACGACGTTTGGGATAAAGCACAGGCTAACAACAGCGTACCATCCTCAGGCAAATGGTCTGGATGAGCGATACAATCAGACGCTTATCAACTCATTGTCGAAATTCGCTCAAACCACCAGAAGCAGATGGGATGAAAATCTTCCTGAAGTTGTCTATGCATATAATACCGCAGTGCAGGAGTCTTCTCGGCATACTCCATTTGAGGCCATGTTTGGCCGGCAAGCTAAGATGCCCATTGATTTCAATGCTGAACAAGACTACAAACCAGAGGAGAAGCTTGAACAGCACCTTGCCAGTCATCAGCCTTCAGATGATGCAGTAGCAATACATAGGAAAGCAATCGAGGAGTCAGTGAAGAAGAATGTAGAGAAAGCACAAAAGAAGCAGAAAAAGTACTATGATGAAAAGCATGGAGCAAGTTCATGCTACACTACCCGGGTCCCTTGTTTACAAAAAGGATTTTCGAAGAAAAAAGCGGCGTGGCGGAAAGTTGGATTACCTGTGGGAAGGCCCATTTGTGATTGTTGCAGCTCTCGGAAAAGGTCTATTCAAGCTGCAAGAAGTGAATGGAACAAAGGTTAGTTATTCATTAATTTATTGCTATAATTATGTCACAATTCCATTAACAGGTTGTGGACAGAGTGAATTGATTTCACCTCAAGAGATGCCATATACCACTGCCATGTGACCGTGAATTAGCACCACCCTCTTCAGAAAGCAACTTGAGCAATCCAGAAGTTGCAGTACCCGATGATTCCCACGGTGGCTCCCCTGATTCAGAACACAATGAACACACGTCCAGCGATCAAGAAGTTGCTGCATC
Source organism: Cliona cf. orientalis (assembly GCA_963930775.1). Classification (NCBI taxonomy): domain Eukaryota; kingdom Metazoa; phylum Porifera; class Demospongiae; order Clionaida; family Clionaidae; genus Cliona; species Cliona cf. orientalis. The sequence continues at coordinate 8,393,618 of OZ005696.1, forward strand.
CGGAGATTTTCACAGTGGCCCCTCTGATTCACTTGGCAGTGATGACAGCATTCCTCTTCTACCTCTCCCCATGCCCCCGCTGCAGCCTTTACAAGTAAGCTAATCTGGTAGGTTGGGGATTGTGTATCCTGACATGTATTCAAACTCTAACTCACAGTTTACAGAAGGTGTATCGTCAACATCAACCCCCGTGAAGTCAAAGCCAATGTCAACTGATGCTGGTATATAGAACCACCACGAAAGAAGATAAAACACACCGACGTGAAAAAGGCAGCCATGGAAGAAGCTGATGTTGAAAAAGGATCAAAAGCAAGTGACTGAAAAGGTCACATGCATTGATCTTGACAAATATCAGCCTTCTGTGGAGGTCAATGTCTGGATCACCAACAAGAAGTTCACCTTGCTCAATCAGGATAGGGATATTTTACTCAATCCTGCTGGATGGTTGAACACTTCAATCGTCTCAGCTGCACAGATTTTGTTGAAGGAGGAGTATGGAACAGCAGGTAAGGTCTTGCATGAGTAGATCTATACCCAGAGATTTCTGAACCATATTATACTGAGTTTATATTACACAGGTGGTTTACAAGATCCCTGCTTAGGTCAGACAATGGCCTTTATGGTGGAGTCTGGTAACTTTGTCCAAATCCTGTACAATGGACACGGGCACTGGCTAACCATCACCAATCTTGGAGCCGAAAGCAAAGATGAGGTGCTTGTGTATGACAGCCTGTATCCATCTGTAAGTACATGCGTACACAAGCAGATTGCTGCCCTTCTTCACACCAGCAGTAGAGAGATCAGAGTGAAGATCATGGACATGCAGATCCAAGCAGGTACCTGTGACTGTGGGCTTTTTGCCATTGCCACAGCAACTGCACTGCTAAGTGGAGGGCAACCCGGGGCCTGCACATTCAAGCAGACAGAAATGAGGAAGCATTTGTATGATGGGTTCAAGCAGGGAAAGCTTCTGCCTTTTCCTCTGTTGAAGATGAGGCGTGCAAGCAAGAAGGTGAAATACACCGAAACAATATCAGTGTATATTGCCTGTGCAGGATGCCAGAAGTTCAAGACCGAGACATGGTAGAGTGCTCTAACTGCTTGGAATGGTTTCATGTTGACTGTCTAGTTCAGCCAGTACCTACAGCAGCCCTGGACAATTCAAATGTAGATTGGTTTTGCGATCTTTGTAAGTAGCTATTTTTGGTTTTGTATCTACCTGGTTATGTTTTTATCAACACAGTATTGTTACACACATGATACAGCATTTAAAGTTCAAATTCCTCCTAATAGGAACAAATATTTCAGGTGAAATATTTGGACCCCTTGGGGGGTCCAAAAATGTCATGAGGGGTCCATTTATTTCAATAAAATTTGTTCCTAGGGGTCCAGATTTTTTATAAAATTTGGACCGGGGGGTCCAAATTTAGGGGGGTCCAAATCCGTTGTGACAGATCCGGACGTACGTGACCTCCACCTGCGCTGCCATGTGCTAAACTGAATAGGGAAATCCCCCCGAGTGCGAACTCACCAAAGAAAGCGAACTGAGAAAATCGCCATATATAATATATACCAATCGATAGTCCACGATCGCTTCTACGCTAGGCTCCAATTCTGGGTCCCAACAACCTTTCATGCGCGCTAAACATTTTGAAACAGTTTCACAGCAATTACATCATAGGTTTCATCATAGGTTTCATCATCATTTCATCATAGCGAGGGCCGAATTTTTTTTTTCTAATTGGGACTCGGGATGTAATGAACAATTTAGACTACATCCCGAGTCCCTCATAAGTATTGCACCACGCTTACTGTACGGCACCATATAATTCGAACTAGGACACATCGACAAACTGCGCATGCTCCGTATACGCGTATATTGGGGCGCGCGGCTTGAGCAGGTTGACATGACCCAGATCCGGACATGACCTCCACCTGCACTGCCATGCTATAATACCGCAGCTCATTTCAAAGGTCGCTTCTGATTGGTCAAACAGGCTAAAATTGGTCACGTGAAGGGGCGGGGTTTGGGTTTGGTATAGGGTTTTGTATAGAAGGGTTTGAAAACAGCTGCGGGATAGTTCCTGCCATGTCCTAAACTGAAAAGGGAAATCCCCCCGAGTGCGAACTCACCAAAGAAAGCGAACTGAGAAAATCGCCATATATTATAATGTATATCAATCGATAGTCCACGATCTCTTCTACGCTAAGTTCGAATTCTGGGTCCCAACAACCTTTCATGCGAGCAAAACATTTTGAAGCAGTATTCAGAGCAATTACATCATAAGTTTCATCATAGGTTTCATCATCATTTCATCACAATTTCATCATAATTTCATCATAGCGAGAGCCGAATTCTTTTTTCTAATTGGGACTCGGGATGTAATGAACAACTTAGACATCCCGAGTCCCTCATGAAAGATATTGCACCGCGCTACTGTACGCCGCCATAATTCGAACTGGGACAAATCGACAAACTGCGCATGCTCCGTATACGCGTATATTGGGGCGCGCGGCTTGAGCCGGTTGACCCGAATGTGATATCCACTGCCATGTGCTAGACTGAATAGGGAAATCCCCCCGAGTGCGAGCTCGCCAAAGAAAGCGAACTGAGAATATCTCATCGACAGTCCACGATCTCTTCTATGCTAGGTTCGAATTCTGGGTCCCAACAACCTTTCATGCGAGCTAAACATTTTGAAGCCGTGTTCAGAGCAATTACATCATAGGTTTCATCATCATTTCATCATAATTTCATCATAGCGAGGGCCGAATTTTTTTTTCTAATTGGGACTCGGGATGTAATGAACAACTTAGACTACATCCCGAGTCCCTCATGAAAAGTATTGCACTGCGCTCCTGTACGCCGCCATAATTCGAACTAGGACACGTCGACAAACTGCGTATATTGGGGCGCGCGGCTTGAGCCGGTTGACCCGGACGTGACCTCCACCTGCCATGTGCTAGACTGAACAGGGAAATCCCCCCGAGTGCAAGCTCACCAAAGAATGCGAACTGAGAAAATCGCCATATCTCATCGATAGTCCACGATGTCTTCTACGCTAGGTTCGAATTCTGGGTTCCAACAATCTTTCATTAGCGCTAAACATTCTGAAACAGATTTCATCATCATTAACCATCATTACAGTAATTCATCATTACTCATAATTACCTCAACGGTCGGCCGAATTGTTTTTTTCTAATTGGGACTCAGGATGTAATGAACAACTTAGACTACATCCCGAGTCCCTCATGAAAAGTATTACACCGCACTACTGTACGCCGCCATAATTCAAACTATAGGACACATCGACAAACTGCAAATGCTCCATATAGACACGTATATTGGGGCGTGAGGTTGATCCGGACACGCGTGACCTTCACCTGCCATGCCATGTGCTCGACTGAATAGGGAAATCCCCCCAGAGAGCTCGCTCGTTAAAGAAAGCGAACTGAGAGAATCGCCATAATATATATATCATCGATAGTCCACGATCTCTCCTATGCTAGGTTCGAGTTCTGGGTCCCAACACCCTGTCGTGCGAGCTAAACATTTTGAAGCAGTGTTCACAGCAATTACATCATAAATTTCATCATAAATTTCGTCATTTCAATTTCATCATCATTTCATCATTACTTTCATCATCAATTGCTCATCGGTCGGCCGAATTGTTTTTTTGGAATTGGGACTCAGGATGTAATGAAAAACTTAGACTACATCCAGAGTCCCTCAATAGAATTGCACCACGCTTACTGTACGCCGCCATAATTCGAACTAGGACACATCGACAAACTGCGCATGCTCTTTATATTGGGGCGCGCGGCTTGAGCCGGTTGACCCGGACGTGACCTCCACCTGCCATGTGCTAGACTGAACAGGGAAATCCCCCCCCCCCCCCCGAGTGCGAGCTCGCCAAAGAAAGCGAACTGAGAAAATTGCCATATCTCATCGATAGTCCACGATGTCTTCTACGCTAGGTTCGAATTCTGGGTCCCAACAACCTTTCATGCGCGCTAAACATTTTGAAACAGTTTCATAGCAATTTCATCATCATTTCATCATTACTTTCATCATCAATTACTCATCGGTCGGCCGAATTCTTTTTTTGGAATTGGGACTCTGGACGTAATGAAAAACTTAGACTACATCCCAAGTCCCTCAAAAGTATTACACCGCGCTATTGTATACCGCCATAAATTTGAACGAGGACATTTTGATAAACTGCGCATGTTCAGTATACTCATATATTGGGCGCGCGGCTTGAGCCGGTTGACCCGGACGTGACCTCCATCTGCCATGTGCTAGACTGAATAGGGAAATCCCCCCGAGTGCGAGATTGCCAAAGAAAGTGAACTGAGAGAATCGCCATATCTCATCGACAGTCCACGATCTCTTCTACGCTAGGCTAGGTTCGAATTCTGGGCCCCAACAAGCTTTCATGCGCGCTAAACATTTTGAAGCAGTGTTCAGAGCAATTATATCATAAGTTTCATCATAGGTTTCATTAACATTTCATCATCATTTCATCATCATTTCATCATAGCGAAAGCCGAATTCTTTTTTTCTAATTGGGACTCAGGATGTATTGAAAAAACTTAGACTACATCCAGAGTCCCTCATGAATACGCCGCCATAATTCGAACTAGGACACATTGACAAACTGCGCATGCTCCGTAAGCTTATGCGCGAATATTGGGGCGTGCGGCTTGAGCCGGTTGACCCGGACGTGACCTCCACTGTCATGTGCTCGACTGAATAGAGAAATCCCCCCAGAATGCGAGCTCGCCAAAGAAAGCGAACCAAGAGAATCGCCATATATATCATCGATAGTCAACGATCTCTTCTATGCTAAGTTCGAATTCTAGGTCCAAATAACCTTTCATGCGAGCTAAACATTTTGAAGCAGTCTTCACCCAATTTCATAATTTCATCATTACTTTCGTCATTAATTACCTCATTACTTTTGTCAAATTACCTCATTAATTACCTCATCGCGAGGCCGAATCGATTTGCAGATTGGGACTCGGGATGTAATTACATTACAGAGGTTTGGCAGACAGGCCCCCTGGGCGTGACCAAAGCCGTGACTATCGATGCCCCTGCATAGGCATAGCCTTACGGCCCTCCTCTTCCCCCCGTCTATTGCTGTAACTGCTAAACCTGGTTTAGCCGGAGCCCTAAATCATGGGCAATTATGTTAGTGTTTGGGGGAGGAGCTGGAAGGCATTTCAGCCACACTCAAAGCAACCCAATCACGAAGGATCCTCGCCTGAACAAATGACTGCCTGAGAGGCGTCCTTCGGAGAATTAACAACCCTGCCTGATTCTGGAGGTGGGAGGGATGGGGAAATTCACACAGCTGCTTTCCTTCAGAGCCCCAAGACCACGAGGTAGCTAGGACATCTACGCATGCTCGTGGGTGACTACCAGCATGCGGGGAGCGCCCCTCTAGTGCTCCTTATTAACCTTGATTAATACTGTATATTAATCTACATTTAATCATTATAACTGGCAATTGTTAGACTATCACATAATTATATGAAACTTTGATATGACCAAATTTTTGACCATGATTGTATTAGTAGAATAATATTAGTAGTCACCTGCAGGATTCTCGTAGCCGAGCTGTCTGCAGACAACCTGTGCGTCCGTGCTGTCCCAGAAGTTATCTGCACACACAGTGCCCCAATGTCCACCGAGACAGAACTCGACACGTCCTTGGTCATCCTCCTCACCATCAACCAGACGGAGTGCCCCATTGATGCAATCCAAGCTGGCAGCTGCAGGGAAAAGTGATGTCGGACAGTTAAGAGGTCTAGTTTGGTGCTCATTTTGTTCTTTATCGAGGCTCAGTACACTTCCGTTATTGTAGTATTCTACTGCTATAATATATACACTCACAAGGACAGAAGACACCAGCGTCCTCAGTGGGAACACAGTTGTGCACTCCCTTCTCTGCTGCCCTACAGTTCAACAGTTCAGTCTCGTTTCCCACGCAGCGCACTTCATCAAGAACTATCCTGCCATCTCCCGCACCAAAATGACCATTTCTCACTGCAGCTGCATATCCTGAATGAACAATAGCAACAAAAAATGCATAATATTATCATCATACTGGAGTCTACTATTGGGTAAAAATTATATAATTTTATAAGCTGGAAAATGCTTAAATTTTATTATACCGCTCTCATTGTAGCCAAGCTGGTTGCACACCACTGTGGCATCTTTGCTGTCCCAGCTGTCATCGCAGACAGTGCCCCAGTATCCATGGAGACACACCTCCACTCGTCCCTCGTATGTAGAGTTCCCACCTCTTAGACGGACATCTCCCGTGACACAGTTGCGAGGTGCACCTATTAAAAAAAAAAGAAAATATCTTCAAAATCACTTGGGCTATATACACACTTGATGGGCATATCACTCCAGCGTCTTCACTGTGGGTACAGAAGAACGGAGTACCGTACGTGCAGTCGAGTAGATGAGATTCGGTGCCAAGGCAACGAAATCCTGCATAGGAAATAGCTCCATTTCCCGGGCCAAAGAAAGCTCCATGAACAGAGATAGCTCCTGTGGACAAAAATATTTAATTTTGGTCTTTGTGGCAAACATGAAATATCTCTCGGTATAAAAAGAGAGGTAGCTTGAAAGAATTTATCTGGGCAATTAAATCGTAATCAAATTTGCACATCAGTACATGTACATAATATTGTTAAGTGTTCAGTATCATTAATTTTACCGTTGGTTTCAAATCCCAGCTGTCTGCAAACAACGGTTGCATCCGGAGTATCCCAGCGGTCATCACAGACTGTCGCCCCCGTCCATTCACCGGCCCGACACACCTCGACAGTCCCCTCTGTTGGTTCATTGCCACCAAACAACCTTATCTCACCATCAGCACACTGAGGCACTAGTATTAATAAGGCGTGGGTACCTCATAAAAATTTAATGTCAAAATGGCTGTCTTCTCCAACCCCATAAACTTTGAAGATATCAGATTGACATCTTTTTGTTACTGAATCATAAACATAATTATTATGCTTTGCAACAATCAAACTGCTTCATTTATTTTACCATGAACTCAAATTCTATGACCCCTGGTAGGCTGTCTGTGTCTATCACTTGATCATAATCTGTAACATCTGATGCTGCCTGACAATGAGGCTTGGACAACTCCACTACAGAGTAGGTGGGCTCCACTGGTGGGGTGGGCTTGAGGAGCGGCAGTGTATTATAGTCATCAGGGCAGTCCAGCTCATCCAGTAGTTCATCAACATGCATGCACTGCTTTACAGTATACTACCAGGAATTGGGGTATGCTACACATGATTGTGTGCAATTGCGCAAGCTTATGTAGTGTATTATGTCATGCGTATCTACATTGATCAGGTGAATTTCCCATGTACTTCAAGAACTACACATTAGCTAATATTCCTTCAAAATTAATGTACAAACACAGAGTGGATTGCTACGATTACATTTACTCTATACCTAATAATAATACAAGGGTGTAGATAATGGGGGGGGGGGCTAGGGGGGCTGAAGCCCCCCCAGATTTTTCACCATAAACTATGTACAATCAAGGGCTTATTGAGCCATGGCTAGATAAGCCCTTGGTATAATACTTGAATTTTCGCAAAAAAGGGATGAGCCACTTAATTTATTTACTAGGATGATACCGTAGACTCGGGTTATTAAGCGCATGCGCTTATTGCTGTTGGTGGTAAAGAAATATGCGCTTAATAAAAAATGTGCGCTTATTAACGAGTAGTTTAGCCACACCCCCTCACGGGCGGTCGTGATCCGCGCGAGGGATCGAAGTATACTGCACTGGTAGAGCTATCAAGTGAGTAGCAGAACCATCAAAAGGGACGGTAACCTGATCAGAAAGCTACAGTGAACAGCTAGGCTACATTTATTGAGTATGCGCTTATTAGCCAATGCTAATACAGTGGTCCCTCTTTTGAGAGACCGCACTTAAATCCAAATAAAAATGGTCTCCCAAACGAGGTGGTCTTCCACCAGAGGAGGGTGGAGCTTTGCAAGAGTGGGTTCTATTATGCCGTACATAAAATTAGTTGCTTGGTACCCGTATTCACAAGAAAGAAATGTGTTTACTACTTTTCAACCTCCAGTCACAGGGACATTTTTAGCCCAATGAATCACTCCCCTTCCAATATGAGAACTTTTCCCCTTCCAGGGGCGCATTACTGTGGCAAAATTCCATTCCAAAGTAGATCTACAGATTGTGCAATGTGCACGTGGGGTATTTGATCTACAGAGCTCTAGTTGATGGTCTTTAATTTCCACATTATTGGTGGTCTTTGGTTGGGTTCTAGAGGTGGTCTTTGACCAGAGGGCTGTTTGTATGTAGAGTGGTTTTGTGCATGCAATTTTGGTTCTTAATAAGAGGTGGTCTCTCACTAGAGGGGTCTCTCAAAGGAGGGACCACTGTAGTAGGAAGGCAGCATGCGCTTATTAAACAATGTGCGCTTAATAACCAGGTGCGCTTAATAACCCGAGTCTACGGTATTAGATAATCTAATAATAAGTAGGAGTGGTCACAAAATTGGGCGTGGCAACAGAAGCCCCCCCACTATGAAAAAGTTATCTACACCCATGTAATATATATTATTAACAAATACCGTACCTTCGCGAAAGAGGGCCCATGGGCGGTGCACCTTACATTGGGCCAAGATTGGGGGGTGGGCCGATATTTGAGGTATCAGTATCGCATTCATACGCAAAAGAGCGCCCAGGTAAGTTACCCACGCTAGCTTCTTAATATGAATAGTAGCAGCGACTATTATTGATTTCAGCCTTATTTACCAATTCAGAGCAAGGGCAGCCGCAATTCTTCACCGTGTATCGTTGAATGCAGCTCTATTAAGTGGGCGTGGCTGCGATCGCTAGCCGTGTGCGTTAGTTTATTTCTGCTGAAACGTGGAATAAAGCTAGCTAGGCTTAGTTTTACAGCTGTTTAGCACGTTACTTATCGATCATACGAAGTTCAGTCCTCATAAACCAGCCATTTGAGCTGCGTTTTCAAGGGCAGCTACACATGGGCGCATATTCGAGTAAACACTAGACCTTAACAGGAACTTGAGCCCAAAGTGGGGGGTGGGCGGATATTCCGTAGTGGGCCCTCTTTCGCGAGGGTACGGTAAATTTAATAGGATGCAAAAGTAGTTAATGAACCACGTATATATTTTCTTGTCTTACTATTCTCAAGATATTGATTTTGTTTCTGCATCACATGTACACTACCTACATAATTTTGTACTAGATCTGCTGATCTGGCATGCATGTGGTACATATATATAGCTACCATGCAATTAGTATTAGTGCATTCTTGTTAGAGGAATGGTTCTACTGGCTATACACACATGTATCTACATCCCATTTTTATAGAATTCACTATTTCAACATGCATGCACTGCTTTTGTTATGCATAGAGTATACTACCAGGAATTGGAGTACGCTGCACATGATTGTGTGCAAGCTTATGTCAGTAGTGTATTAATTATGTCATGCGTATCTACATGAGATGAGTTTTCCAGTAAACTTCATGTACTTCAAGAACTAGTATATTATACACACTAGCTAATATCCCTACAAAATTAATGTACGTACAAACACAGCTAGAGTGGATTACTACAATTACACTACAGTACTTAACTCTACATACATGCAACAAGCCACATATCGAAACAGTTTCGCGCGTTGGAAATCGCACGTCAGGAGAGGGGTTCACGCGTCGGGTAAACAAACGTCGAGAAAGGTTCACGCGTCCGGAAACGCACGTCGGGGTAAGTTCACGAGTCGGGAAAACGAACGTCGGGAGAGGTTCACGCATCGGGAAACATACGTCAGGGCAAGATGAACGTCGGGAGAGGGTTCACGCATCGCGATCAATGTGTACCACGGACAGTATCCTTCTCGGCCACCATACAATGCAATACCATAATCGACTCTATAATAATAGGGATGTAATACAATAGGGTACCTAATTTCAAGGGATAAGCTAGACATGAACATGTACATACTCCTGCATTTAACACCAGCATCCTCAGAGTGGAAACAGAAGGCGCTGGGACCCAACCCCCGGCACTCAATGAGGTTCATTTCGCTTCCAGTGCATGCCACACGAATGTGCAAGGGATAAAGTAATCAATTCTATCATCATCATCATCATTATTATCATTGTCATAACCAAAAAAATCACCAACTCACAACATTCATTTCGATTGTATAAATTTTTGCCAATATGGTGCAAACAGTCGCCATATCTGATCATGAATGTCTGACTTACCTATGTCATCATCTTTGATTATGATTTCAAGCTGATTCAAGTCAATCAAGTGACTGAAGTTCATTGGTGATACCAGCTCAAGTGCTAACACAACCGATTCATCAGGCTCACCACCGATGGAGTCCTGTTGTATCCGCAGCATAACAGAGGTGCTACCTGGGGAGCCCGTTGCAAGTGTCACTATAGGATTTTCAGCTGACAATGAACTCCCTGAAAGTTGTAAATTAGAATTTAATACTTATAAGATAAACTGCTGTGGCATGGAACTATTGTACACTGTGCAGATTTTACCTTCAGGGTTAAACACCAGCTTGATCTGTATATCCTGGGCAGTAGTTACATTCTTTGTTAATATGATGATGATATTATTTTCGGATTCACTGAATGTCTTGCGTTGTGAGTCAAGAAAACCAATGCTAACAACTGCAAGGGAGAGACAGAATGATGCAAAATTTAATAGTACTGGCACAATCATCTTGAAGCATAAAATTTTGTTGTCATCTACATGCATAAGCACACAGTATACAGAAATCATATATAATAAAATTATGCAACAAGAGTAGTTGCATAAATCAGATGAGTAAATATTTTTGTCTCTAACTCACACATAGTTTATCGCAGAGACTTTGGATTTGGTATGTGATCAGCGTTGGACTAGAGCTACCAGTCAGCGCAAGAATGGTGATCATAGCTCTTTCCATTCCTGAGATACAGGCGTCTGATTATATCTGAAGTCTTAGTCTGTTGATTACTGACTCTAGCTAATCGTTAGTTTGATCAATAATAGTAGCATCCTTTGATCGAGAGAAGCGTGGTGTACTGAATGATTGCTAAATTGAATCCTGTGTGGTGTCAATTAGCACACGTATACTCTCATTTAAGCTCCCCATGCAATACTATATTATTGCCAATGGTTGTAATTGGGTATGCAGCAGCCGTGCGAGCTGTGCCAGCAAAGTACAAGACTTGGTATACAAGGAGTACACAATCATTAGAGCACAAATGACACGAGAATACTAAACAGAGGCATAACTGGGATGGGCTGAAAAATTTTCACTTTTTAATTTAGGCTATGCTAGCCAACATAGCCATGGAAAAAAAAAGCTCTCCAAAAAACCTCCTTTTTTGAGGAAAATAAGAGAGGAAAAAAACCGAAATAAAAACATCCCAGGCTAAGCAATATTAACGATAACAGGGTCACAGATTAGCCATTCCAGTCCACCTGGGTCAGCTGCACATTCAGTAGGGTGCAGTATTGGCTATTATACAGGATTATACTTAATTTGACAATATTTGACTGTCAAATTGTATAATATACATTTTATACGAAATAGCAACATATTTTACAATAACTGTCTATTGGCCTGTATGAAGTCAAATTTGTCTAATTTGTATAATTTGTCTAATTTGATTTATTTGATACGACTTTATACAGTAGTTAGATAACAATTTTACTTTAGACTGTCAAACATGTCTCATCAAATATTGATGGTAGCATAAGTTTAAACACCGCAATCCCCCTGCCAAATGTAATTAATGTTTAAATGCCTCAGCCCCCCTGCCAATCATAATAAATATTTAAATATCTCGACCCCCCTGCCAAACGTAATTAATGTTTAAATGTCTCGACCCCCCTGCCAATCGTAATAAACGTTTAAATATCTCGACCCCCCTGCCAAACGTAATTAATGTTTAAATGTTTGACCCCCCTGCCAATCATAATAAATATTTAAATATCTCGACCCCCCTGCCAAACGTAGTTAATGTTTAAATATCTCGACCCCCCTGCCAAACGTAATTAATGTTTAAATGTCTCGACCCCCTGCCAATCGTAATAAATGTTTAAATATCTCGACCCCCCTGCCAAACGTAATTAATGTTTAAATGTCTCGGCCCCCCTGCCCATCGTAATAAATGTTTAAATATCTCGACCCCCCTGCCAAACGTAATTAATGTTTAAATGTCTCGACCCCCTGCCAATCGTAATAAATGTTTAAATATCTCGACCCCCTGCCAAACGTAGTTAATGTTTAAATGCCTCAGCCCCCCTGCCAAGCATAATTAAATTTTAAATGTCTCGACCCCCCTGCCAAACGTAATTAATGTTTAAATGTCTCGACCCCCCTGCCAATTGTAATAAATGTTTAAATATCTCGACCCCCCTGCCAAACGTAATTAATGTTTAAATGTCTCGACCCCCCTGCCAATCGTAAATATTTGACCCCCCTGCCAAACGTAATTAATGTTTAAATGTCTCGACTCCCCTGGCGACAGATCATGTATAAACACCTCAACCCCCCTGCCAAACACAATTATTTTATTAATTGACAATCCAAATTAGATAGTATAAAGTATTATAGTCTAATTACGGTATAAAGTGAAGTCAAATATGTCTAATTAGACAAAATATACAAATTAGACAAATTTGACTGGGATATCAGATTATAAATTTCAATATTAAATTTGACAGTCAAAATTAGATATTATAAAGTAAAAGTGTAATCTAATTACTGTATAAAGTGAAATCAAATACGTCTAATTAGACAAAATATACAAATTAGACGAATTTGACTGGGATATCAGATTATAAATTTCAATATTAATTTTGACAATCAAAATTAGATAGTATAAAGTAAAGTTGTAATCTAATTACCGTATAAAGTGAAGTCAAATACGTCTAATTAGACAAAATATACAAATTAGACAAATTTGACTGGGATGTCAGATTATAAATGATTTCAATATTTGACAGTCAAAATTAGCAGTATAAAGTAAAATTTTAATCTAATTACTATATAAAGCGAAGTCAAGTATGTCTAATTAGACAAAATATACAAATTAGACATATTTGACTGGGATATCAGATTATAAATTTCAATATTTGACAATCAAAATTAGATAGTATAAAGTAAAGTTGTAATCTAATTACCGTATAAAGTGAAGTCAAATACGTCTAATTAGACAAAATATACAAATTAGACAAATTTGACTGGGATATCAGATTATAAATGATTTCTGAATCAATATTTGACAGTCAAAATTAAGTAAAATTTTAATCTAATTACTGTATAAAGCGAAGTCAAATATGTCTAATTAGACAAAATATACAAATTAGACATATTTGACTGGGATATCATACTTACCAATATTTGATAATAATTAGACAGCATGAAGTAAAGCTGTAGTCTACTTAATGTATAAAGTAAAACATCAAGTTTGACAGAATATACTGGCAAAATGTACTTTTGATTAAATTATTATACATATCAAATATTGTATAATTTACATATTTAAGTGTTATATTAGACATTTGTCTAATCAAATATGAAGTATAATTTGTAAAATAGCCAATACTGCACCCCTCTCTGCACATTGGTATCTGTTCCTGCATCCTCATGATCAGGTCAGTTAAGGCAGGATCAGATGGTGTCTATACCACCAAAATGGCCAAACATGCCGGTACAAAAGTTAAAACTGAAGAGAAGTACAAAGTTACAGCAACACAAACACACATCTAAAAGTTTGCATGAAGAACAAAGTTTATTAAAAACATCCGTTACCATGGCAATGGTGTTTAATTGACTAAATAGGTGGGGGTCAAAGTTCGGCTTCCTTAAAATACATTATTTTTCTCGTTTTCCGGGTACAAAATGCTGGAATATGGCATCGAAAGTGAAATCAGCTATGTCCTAGCTGTGTAAAGAATTCAATATTGCCTGGAAACGCTGAACAGAATAAAGAGCGCTGGAACTAGGCAAAGAAATGCGCACTTTGAGGCTACAAAAACGAGGTAATTACGTATTCATGAACATACTATTGGTGCATGGTTGATAAAGGACACCATTTCCACTCTCCACCGCGTTCTCCATCCATGGTAGAGCTTAGATGTCTAAGAAAGGTCCCGGTCTAGTGCCAATTTTGTACCCGGAAGATCGATCATAGCGTCTGCACTCCATTGCACACGGCAGCTTATACATTGTATATAAAGTATGGGAGGTCGCTCGAGGTCAATGAGATTCATGGCCATGTAATTGGATGTAATTGGCTGATACAAGCTGATAAGACTAAGCTGGCTGTTTCTGCTAGCCTCGTACCCAGGCCATCCCATGTTTTTCAACGTTGCAAAAACATGGGATGGCCTGGGTACGAGGCTAGTTTCTGCCTCAACCGTTCCTGAATGGTATGCATATAGCTATACATACATTCAACATGTACCTTCTAATGTAACAATTACCTTTGCTGGACAGCAACGAGAATAACTGTTGCGAGAGTGACTATCTCTGGCCCTGCAGCCGCTTTTAAATACCTGCACACCAGCCCTGGCCAGTCTAGAGCAGCAGCTGCCCCCCGCCAGTCCGCCGTCTTCCAGGAATGCAATTACTATAGCCATAGATATTATAGACTTCTTACGTAGTCTATAATATCTATGCTATAGCTATCTTCTTGCCGCCTCCCGCCCGGCAACGCACGAGTGTGCGCATGCGCACACACGACAATTGCATGCATGCGGTACATTGCAACAATAAGAGCTTATTTTCTGTCTAATTCGCTTCGCTTCAAACGACAGAAAATATACCTTCCTGTAAACCAAGTCTGTTAATTGTGTGTCTGTTGGTGTGTATGCACACAGCCAGCTGGCTGCATTCTTGGCTGGTTATTCCCTCCCTACGCCTATTATACCCAACTGTTACCTCAGTATCAAGTAGTACACCCTAAAGGAATTAATAAACAAAGGGCAAATTTGTTGGTGTGGTGATAGAGAAACCATTATTTCAGGCTAAATTGGCTTCTAATGGTGCTTACTATTATATCACTACTAAAGCAATTATTGTGAGACCTAGTGACAACAGTCCTATTGAAGAAATTCAGTTTAGAGATTTACACTTATAGTGCTGACCTGCTGCAAACTTCATTGATTAGAAGTAATGTTTCTTTTTTGTCCTAGGATTTAGTTAACTAATAATAATTTAATCTAATGTACCTTACTGCTGTATTGTGGTGTGTAAATCAAATCAATAATAATAATATCGCACTGTACACCCTAAGGGTTAACCGGTTAATATCACACATTTAGCAGTGCGATAATATTAAGAACTAGAGCTCAAAAGAGCACATACCCCGCGCGCACAGTTGCTTGGTTATATCAAGGACTTAGCTATAGACCCTATGAGCCCCTGGTTGTATAATATAGAGCTCTTGGTGATATCAGCCAAAACATCATTGAATCTCTCTCTGCACCAGATCTAGACTAGGTAGATATAGGTATCTTATATTCTGATTCAATGGAGCTTTGCATTCCAGTCCGCCAAACGTGTGCAACTAGCATTATTGACGACCTTTACCATCCATAATTATTCAATGCTATGCGCATGAGCAGAAAGCACAAGGCCTGTATGCATAATGCATTGAGTGGGCACTGTCGATAGGCGTGGTTACGAAGGCTAACAAAAAGGCATTATCTGTGACGCTCGTGGACCATATCCCTCGATTCGAGGCACACTGAAGCTCGTTTTTCGCCAAATGCGACTGATTCATTGTGCTTATTAGTCGCTCAGGTGCCTAGACCTTGAGATATGGCGATTTTTGTGCTAACAACGACAACAACAACGACAACAACAACGACGACGACACGACCGATTACTTTACCCCTTGCGCATGCGCGCGGGGTAATAATTGTCCTAGAAAGCTATAATAATATAAAAGAATGCTACTTTACAACGTTAAATTGGATCACACGTTATATTCAATTAACTGTGGTATACATTATGTATAGAGAGCCCTTTTCACTCTTTTGACTCATGTAATCAAATTATAGTAGAGCTGCACTCCATGGTCCATGGTCCATGAACCCTGGAGTGCAGCTATACTATAATTTGATTATATGAGTCAAAAGAGTGAAAAGGGCTCATTACGTCCCGAGTCCCAATTCCAAAAAAAGAATTCGGCCTCGCGATGAGTAATTGATGACGAAAGTAATGATGAAATGATGATGAAACTGGCCGACGGATGAGGTAATTAATGACGACAGTAATGATGAAATAATGATGAAATTGGGGTGAAGACTGCTTCAAAATGTTTAGCGCGCATGACAGGGTGTTGGGACCCAGAATCGGAACCTAACGTAGAAGAGATCGTGGACAATCGATGATATATGGCGATTCTCTCAGTTCGCTTTCTTTGGCGAGCTCGCACTCTGGGGGGGATTTCCCTATTCAGTCTAGCACATGGCAGTGGAGGTCACGTCCGGGTCAACCGGCTCTAGCCGCGCGCCGGGTATACGGAGCATGCGCAGTTTGTCGATGTCTCCTAGTTCGAATTTTGGCGGCGTATAGTAGCGCGGTGCAATACTTTTCATGAGGGACTCGGGATGTAGTCTAAGTTGTTCATTACATCCCGAGTCCCAATTCACTAATTGATTCGGCCAACCGATGAGGTAATTATGATGAAACCTATGATGAAATGATGATAAAAGTTATGATGAAATTATGATGAAATTAGGGTGAAGACTGCTTCAAAATGTTTAGCTCGCATGAAAGGTTATTGGGACCTAGAATTCGAACCTAGTGTAGAAGAGATCGTGGACTATTGATGAGATGTCAGTGGTGGATCCAGGATTTCTAAAGGGGGGCTATAGTACACTCTCCTGCGCGCGAAGCGCGCGCGAAAATTTATAAGCCACGCCCACTTTACGGCAAAACCACGCCCACTTCGATCGTTTTTGAGACTAACTACCAGCCCTACCAGTCCATGTTTTCGAACAAATTTTCTTCTAAAGCATTCTAAGGTGAGCCATAGCAGCAGTTTTCTTAATTCTATAGCCAGAAAGGGGGGTTCCTTTTAGTTTATTATCAGTACTTCTTAGTGTTGGATGCAGCCCAAAGCGGGGTACACTTGCACCCCCCTTACCCCCCCTCTGGATCCGCCACTGGATATGGTGATTCTCTCAGTTCGCTTTCTTTGGCGAGCTCACACTCTGGGGGGATTTCCCTATTCAGTCTAGCACATGGCAGTGGAGGTCACGTCCAGGTCAACCGGCTCAAGCCGCGTGCCCCAATATACGCGTATACGGAGCATGCGCAGTTTGTCGATGTGTCCTAGTTCGAATTATGGTAGTGTACAGTTAGCGCAGTGCAATACTTATGAGGGACTCGGGATGTAGTCTCTAAGTTGTTCATTACATCCATGCAGAGTCCCAATTCCAAAAAAAGAACTCGGCCAACCGATGAGTAATTGATGACGAAAGTAATGATGAAATGATGAGTAAATAATGATGAAATGATGATGAAATTGCTATGAAACTGTTTCAAAATGTTGAGCGCGCATGAAAGGTTGTTGGGACCCAGAATTCGAACCTAGCGTAGAAGAGATCGTGGACTATCCGATGATATCATTATGGCGTTTCTCTCAGTTCGCTTTCTCTAGCGAGCTCGCTTCCAGGGCAGGGGGATTTCCCTATTCAGTCGAGCATATGGCAGGTGAAGGTCAACCGGCTCAAGCCGCGCGCCCCAATATTGTACGCGTATACGGAGCATGCGCAGTTTGTCAATGTGTCCTAGTTCAAATTTATGGCGGCGTATTCATGAGGGACTCTGGACGTAGTCTCTAAGTTTTTCATTACATCCCGAGTCCCAATTCACATAAAACAATTCGGCCGCGCGATGAGTAATTGATGACGAAAGTAATGATGAAATGATGATGAAAACCGATGAGGTAATTAATGACGAAAGTAATGATGAAATGATGATGAAATTGGGGTGAAGAGTGCTTCAAAATGTTTAGCGCGCATGATAGGGTATTCGGACCCAGAATTCGAACCTAGCGTAGAAGAGATCGTGGACTATCGATGACATATGGCGATTCTCTCAGTTCGCTTTCTTTGGCGAGCGCGCACTCTGGGGGGATTTCCCTATACAGTCTAGCACATGGCAGTGGAGGTCACGTTCGGGTCAACCGGCTCAAGCCGCGCACCCCAATATACACGTGTACGGAACATGCGCAGTTTGTCGACGTGTCCTAATTCGAATTTATGGCGGCTACTTTTCATGAGGGACTCGGGATGTAGTCTCTAAGCATCCCGAGTCCCAATCCGCAAAAAAAAATTCGGCCGCGCGATGAGTAATTGATGAGTAATTATGAGTAATTGATGACGAAAGTAATGATGAAATGATGACGAAATTTATGATGAAACCTATGATGTAATTGCTGTGAAACTGCTTCAAAATGTTTAGCGCGTATGACAGGGTGTTGGGACCCAGAATTCGAACCTAGCGTAGAAGACATTGTGGACTATCGATGGGATATGGTGATTTTCTCAGTTCGTTTTCTTTGGCGAGCTCGCACTCGGGGGGATTTCCCTGTTCAGTCTAGCACATGGCAGATGGAGGTAACGTCCGGGTCAATCGGCTCAAGCCGCGCGCCCCAATATACACGTATACGGAGCATGCACAGTTTGTCAATGTGTCCAAGTTCGAATTATGGCGGCGTACAGTAAGCGCGGTGCAATACTTATGAGGGACTCGGGATGTAGTCTCTCAGCTGTTCATTAGGTCCAGAGTCCCAATTCCAAAAAAAAATTCGGCCGACCGATGAGGTAATTATGAGTAATGATGAGTAATGATGATAAAATTGCTTTCAAAATGTTTAGCGCTCATGAAAGATTGTTGGGACCCAGAATTCGAACCTAGCGTAGAAGACATCGTGGACTATCCGATGATATCATTATGGCGTTTCTCTCAGTTCGCTTTCTCTAGCGAGCTCGCTTTCAGGGCAGGGGGATTTCCCTATTCAGTCGAGCACATGGCAGGTGAATGTCAACCGGCTCAAGCCGCGCGCCCCAATATTGTACGCGTATACGGAGCATGCGCAGTTTGTCAATGTGTCCTAGTTCGGATTTATGGCAGCGTATTCATGAGGGACTCTGGACGTAGTCTCTAAGTTTTTCATTACGTCCTTACGTCCAGAGTCCCAATTCACAAAAAAACAATTCGGCCTCGCGATGAGGTAATTATGAGTAATGATGAGTAATGATGAGTAATTGATGATGAAATTGCTTTCAAAATGTTTAGCGCTCATGAAAGATTGTTGGGACCCAGAATTCGAACCTAGCGTAGAAGACATCATGGACTATCCGATGATATCATTATGGCGTTTATCTCAGTTCGCTTTCTCTAGCGAACTCGCTTTCAGGGCAGGGGGATTTCCCTATTCAGTCGAGCACGTGGCAGGTGAAGGTCAACCGGCTCAAGCCGCGCGCCCCAATATTGTACGCGTATATGGAGCATGCGCAGTTTGTCAATGTGTCCTAGTTCGAATTTATGGCGGCGTATTCATGAGGGACTCTGGACGTAGTCTCTAAGTTGTTCATTACCTCCCGAGTCCCAATTAGAAAAAAAAATTCAGCCGACCGATGAGGTAATTATGAGTAATGATGAGTAATGATGATTAATGATGATGAAATCTGTTTCAAAATGTTTAGCGCTAATGAAAGATTGTGGAACCCAGAATTCGAACCTAGTGTAGAAGACATCGTGGACTATCGATGAGATATGGCGATTTTCTCAGTTCGCTTTCTTTGGCGAGCTCGCACTCGGGGGGATTTCCCTGTTCAGTCTAGCACATGGCAGGTGGAGGTCACGTCCGGGTCAACCGGCTCAAGCCACGCGCCCCCGGAATATACGCGTATACGGAGCATGCGCAGTTTGTCAATGTGTCCTAGTTCGAATTATGGCGGCGTACAGTAAGCGCGGTGCAATACTTATGAGGGACTCGGGATGTAGTCTAAGTTGTTCATTACGTGCCCAGTAACAATTTACTTTTCTGTGGTTATGAGGCAATTGTAGTGTAATGTATGATGAAACCTATGGTGTAATCTATGAGGTAATTGCCAGAAAATTCAGGGCCTTCATGGAGCCTTTCTGAGACTTGAAAATCGGTATATATGTAGAGTATCTATCGCATGTATCCAGCGAATACATTACAAGCTGAGTGCTGCTTTCTCCGATAAGTACCACCGGCCGAACGCGAACTTCACGCGTTCTCTTGGATGACGTAATCCCGTGGATAAATAAAGCTAGCCATGCCGCGACCAATCCGATGTTCAGAAGTTGTATGGCGCTGTCGAGTTCGTCTCCTGTGATTGAAAATTGTCAGTGTTGAGGTCGAGAGTCAGTCTCAGACGCCATGCATCTCTGCGATTAGGTGCCAACCTTAGACAGTGTACGCATTATATTGACGACCTTTTAATTTACCATACGAACCATTATGCAGTTACTGGGCACGTGGTCAAGTTTTCATTGGATATTTAACTTACTATCATCATCCACAATTGTTACTTCAAATTCACCTTCACCAATATAATCATTACCACTCAGCACCTCAACTATTAAATTATAGCTATTGTTCAGTGCCACATCATTCCCTGGTATCTCAATGCTCTACAGGTGAACATGTGCAATAGTCAAATAAATTAATGTACATGTACATATTATTTCACTTACAGCTTGTGATTCGCCATTTACAAAATTTAATAAGACACTCATAGGTGTAGAATCTTGGAGCATAGACTCAATATCAATACTGACGTTAAAACCATAGCTACTTGCAGACAGATTCAGAACAATCTCAGTTGGATTCGCAATGCTACCTTCCTCCAGTATCACTGTTTCTGGTGGTATTACAACTCTGGCTATTGGAGTGTGTAAGTGTGTGCACATGTGTGCATATTGTTTGTATCCTAGTATTTGAATAATATACAAATACAATATAGACTTCTTCAAGAATATACCGTATATGCTCTAATACAAGCCCGGACTTCTATTTCCCTTGGGCTCTCGAGACCCAGCTTCAAAACAAGACCAGAATTTAAATGGGATCCGTGTTTATTTATGCATCATGCTGGTTTCTGGCATGCAGCACCATAATAATATGTACATAGGTAATACAGCAGCCTCTTGAAAGCCATCTTTTGTCACCTCTATAGCAGTCACTTGTAGGAGATATCCGAAATGTTTTTTTCTGGGCCATTGGATTGACAAAGCTTACAGGAGTAGCTGCAGAACATTTTCACATGCTATCGCACAAGACCACTCCCCCAGCTATTTGGCTAGCATGATCGGTACCACACCCCCTCGAAGGCACCTGGCCTCTATTTGAGACCCAGCTTTTGGCAAATCCCCAGCGGCATTTATTGGGGGAAGCTTCTATTCAAGCATATAATATTATGGTACACGACAATCTGAGCTCTTATAAATATTAAGTGTGTTGCTAAAATTGTAGGTATTATAATATCCACTGAAAGCATCACAGCGACTCCACCATTAGTGGCTATTGTTGATGGATACGACTGATAATATCAATCTATCTGTTACATGTAGCTGCAACACTATATCTACATGATGCAAATGTGACCTGCTCTGAGAAAAGGGACCCTAGAGACATTTTTATGAATATTGAGATTTTAGCATGGATAGATAGCTCTGTCTATACTGAGTACAATGGTGAAAGTTGCAAGGAAAAATATTGATCACAAATGGAGTTATGACCATATTTATTCACTCGGGTAGATAGAGTCGTTTTCTGAAAATAGGCGTTTTTTTTTAATTAAATTCGGTATTATATTGGAGCAATTAATTGCGTCCATAACCACGTTTTATTTGATACAAATGTATAAACATAATATATCAAAATGAAGCCAAAACCTTCAGTTTTTGACAGACTAAAAAGTAGAAAATTGAAGAAAAGCTTATTTTTTCACATTTCAGCCATTATTGGAAAATGAATATTTATGTGCTAAGGTCCCTTTTCTCAGAGCAGGTCACAAATTGTATCTGCGATCTGATCTGCATGACTTTACTGTATTTAGCCTCACTTCATACGATTATTAGCCGCAGATCTAGAGCAGAGTATACATATTGCTCTAACTATTTCAATGTGAGTGTATGTTCACACACCGCATGCACACACATGTGTGAATGCATCAAGTAAAAAGGAAACTTTAGGCATAATATTCCTGGCATATAATATACCTGGCATGATTATAATATTATTTGACCAGCTGTGAGAAAAGGGACTGTATTTTGTTTGTACATGCAGTATGTTTGTAGCATGTAATGTACTGTTAATATTAAATATATGCAGCTGCAAGTATAATAATATTATAGCTACCTCTGTGTTTATGGCTAAAGCTATACACCAGTCTGCTACAAGTGCACTCACAACTATATTATAGTATAAAAGTAGTAGTTTGTAGTATGTAGCTTCAAATATTATTATGTACATTTATACCATGCAATGTAGTCTATGTGTAGTGGATTTACTCTGTGTTTGTGGTAATACTATAACTACTCTCAGCTGGTATATACAAGTTTACTCACAACAATTTGTAGTAAGTATGCAAGTTGGATATTGTGGTAATAAACAGAAATGGTCCTTTATTAAACAATAACTGTTGATTTTCTCAAAATTGAAACTGTGTTTTAAGTTTCCTTTTATTTGATAAATTCACATGTGCTTACCAAGGCACTCAGAATCTGACGATTTCATTTCATAGCCAGCCATACATATGCAACCAGTGATATCCTGACTCGTTGGACGTTCACTGCGGGACGGACACACCTCACACACCAGAGGAGATACTTCCACAGACTTCCAGTTCTCACGGCAAGCTGGTGATTGGAGGAAATAATAGAGCAACATAAATACAGCACTAAAGAGGCATACTCAAGCAATCCTCCGTGGTGGTTCTATTTGATTGAGTCTCTGTAACAGACTGGCCTTTGCATGTACAAGAGCTTGATAAGGGTTCAGTATTGTTACTGTTTTCAGGGCAGACCAAGCACATTCCATTCGACCGGAAATAGCCAGATCGACAACCTGCAATGCATTGCACAAGTTGGTAAAGGTTCTCTCACTAACAAGCGCAAAAAGGCTGGATTGTCCCACTTAATGGACTTCCTGTACGTCAACTCACCATCACAGGCAACAGAACCAGAGGTGGTTGTACTCCCATTTCCAGTTAAGCGGTTGGATTCACACGTGCACATTGATGATGGAGACGTAACAGCTCTGAAACTGTTGGCCGGACACTGCACGCATTGATCGGAGCCGACGGGTATATGATAATTTTCACCACACACACAATCTTCTCCAGTCGTCATACGACTACCATTCATCGTCGTGTAGTTCATAGAACAAGTGCAGACACTAGCACCTCTAGAAGACATACTATTCCATGGGCATTGCTCACAATTCCAGCTAGCATTGAGGAAATAATTCTCAACACACGGTGTCACTGGAAAATAATACAATATCTCATCAAGAAATATTAGCTAGCACTATAATATCAACGTACTAGTATTATGCAAATAATATTATTATGCTATGGCAATCCAAACGTGACAAAATTATCAAAATTCAAATTCAAGGGTGTAAAAGTACAAATTTTGCATATGGAAGGTGCAAAAGGTCAAAGGTGCAAACTCAAGGGTGCAAAAGTACAGAGCTGCATATGGAAGGCCGGAAAAAAAGTGTGTTTACAACCATTGTAATGTACCAATTTGCTATCCTTGAAATTTTTTGCAACCTATGTATTTCTGAAATACAATAAAAATACAAAGTAGGGGGAATCTGTAGGAAATTAGCACTGATTACATCCTGATTTGCACGTATTTTACAATGATTGTACATTGACTATACAATCCATGTGTTTTAAATTACAACAATTTTACAATGTTCAGCACTCTTGTGCCAAAGTACAACCATCGCATTGGTACAATTTTGTTCAAATTTAGCATTGTATAAGTATTGTATTTTTGGTCAATTTACATCAAATTTGGATGATATTACAATGGTTGTGAACTGAAAACTTTTCCTGTGCTAGGGTGCAAAAGGTCAAACCCGCAAACTCAAATGGAATGGACTGGTGTAGCTAACTAGAATGTTTATGGGATCTCTACGTTTGCATCCTTGAATTTATGGGTTTGACCTTTTGCACCCTGCTATATGCAGCTCTGTACTTTTGCACTCTTGAGTTTGCAGCTTTGACCTTTTGCACCTTCCATATGCGAAGTTTGTACTTTTGTACCCTTGAGTTTATATTTATCCTACATTTGCATATTTGAGTTTGAATTTTGATAATTTTGTCACATTTGGATTGCCATATTATGCATGCATGCATGCATGCTATGATTATAATAGGGGCTTACTCTTGCATTGCAATGTGGTCGTGCCGAGTATAGTCCGAGATATCGTGAACCCTGGATTATTGCAGGAACAGGAACAGTTTGAGTCCATTGGTTCTCCTTCAGCAGAGCATATAGCAGGAATGGGCGAACTTGAGGTGAGAGTACAGTCAGTATCACTGGAATCCTCTGAACACTCTAAAATTAATGACCATCACTATAATACCTTAAGTAGCTAATATAATAATATTATTATGATGTAGTTCTCAATGCTATAGGCACCTACATGTAAGTGGCTCTGCCTTTTTGCAGGGTTTGGTTTGCCTGAGCTGCAGAGCAGGCAAAGGTATTGGTAGTAGAAGATAAACCTATGCCAGACTTTTTATATAGCTATATATGCATTAGGCCACACAAATTAAATATTCTGTTTCTCGTCCTATAGGATACTCCAAAGCACACAAGGGACACGGATGATTTTGATATTTGATACCACACCCCTTTAATTGCTAACAAGCTGAAACGGCAGCTCTAACAATGATTAGCTCTATATCTGCTCCATTTCCAGTATCACAGCAGTTATTGATGATCTTTGCTGACCAATGTTGTTGGTAGAGGCGAAGATTCAATCGATTTTCTACATTTATAGAGCATCCACTCGGTCCTCGAGCGACTAACGGTGAGACCACATACACCCCCAGAATGGTTAATTATGATGATGTCATCCAGCCAAAATCTGAATATCAAAAGTACACACGGGGGGTTTGATGTACATGCGGGCGGGGACGAGAAACAGAAGATTAACTTTGCATGGCCTTAATAAAGCCAGGCTGGTGCATCATTCATGAATGAAATCTAATCCGCTGCATTAAATTTATTTATATTACCTTTCACCATGCAAGTACTTGTCATAAGTATGGGTGTGGAGCGTGCTGTAGAATTTTCCAGTGTAGTCTCAAAACTGCATTCTGTTCCATTGTTCAGTTCCCGTTCCAGAATGTACCAGTTCCATTCACCAGGATCATAAGAACGTAATGCAGAAAGATGGGTACCATCAAAGCAGTCATCATGCTGGTATACCTATATCAGTGATCACAAGGGACAGTGACATGATAAAAAGGTGTTACTGATTAAAATTAATATCTAATAAACCATGTCGCCCTTATCCTCATACCGTACCAGGTCCTATTAAATATTTAGTTTATGTAGCTAAAGCTAGAATTTATTATCTGGAGACAGTAATTAATAAGATAAAACTTATTCTCTTGAAGGGTCCAGTGTTGGACAGTCCCAACATTATATCGTTGTAATTCGCTACATTAATGAATGCACAGGAGTGCAGAACCCTCACCGCTACATGCATATGTATGCATCTATAGCTTACTGTGTATACTACTGTGCATGTTCAATAATAATATGAGTACTGAGCTACATACCCTACACCTAAACAGGGTTCTGGTACTAGAGTCAGCGATCTAAGAGTTGGGGGAATGCACCTGGCTATGCTACTATATAAACTGAAAGCCTCCGTGCATGACTTACTTCAAGTGAATTATGCACTTGAGAGCCACTGCCTATTTACACTGTCACTGCATTGACAAACTGACCAGCAAAGCACACAGTCATGTAGTTGAGGTAGGTGCCACGTAAACACAGACTGGCAAGTTGCAACAGCTGCACACTACTACACTACTGGTAGCATGACCAGTCTTCCTTTATGCCACTTATACCTAGAATGCGTACTTTCTCTTTAGCAAAAGAGGGTTGCGATGGACGGACAGACTGACGGACGGACGGACAAACGGACAAAAATCCGCGGCCAAACGATTGCAGTAACCCTCCGCCTACGCTTTGCGGCGAGGGTTACTTATGATCATGAGAATACATGTAACCCACAATTAAGTATATAGGTGCATGCATACATCATTATTATCATTATTATTATTAGCGGCTGCTCACAGTATCATTTTGTGGATCACGGCATTGAAATTCAATGCTTATTTCGTCATATGTGCCTGATTGCCATGGACGTTTCTGGTTGTTACTTTCATGTATCATCCACCTCACTCCTGCTCGTCTATCGGAGCAGTAAGCACACACAGAGAACGGATCGCTTTCGGTAGCTGTGCAGCAAAAATACTAATAATAAGAAGATTGCATATAATAATAATAATATTTAATTTATAGTAGCGATTCCAGATGTCCGATTTTTCGGCTCGATATCGCTAAGTGGCGGCGATAGCAATTCAAACGATTAAGGTGTCGATAGCTTCCTCTTGATGAGGCCTATTCAGTGCTGGGTGTTTCCTGTTGAAAGAACAAAGCTTGTTCGAGTTATGCACTGAAATAGATTTTTGCATGCAAATTTCCATAGAGCTAAAAATCAAAATCGCAAAGTGTGTGGTTAACCGATGTGCTTGATTCAAGGTTCAGAAGAAAGGCCATTCACTCAGTTAACTCTTTC
This sequence comes from Cliona cf. orientalis, assembly GCA_963930775.1. Lineage (NCBI taxonomy): Eukaryota > Metazoa > Porifera > Demospongiae > Clionaida > Clionaidae > Cliona > Cliona cf. orientalis. Next base: position 8,420,566 of record OZ005696.1, read on the forward strand.
CTGTTCATAGCTAATCCATTACCAAGTTATGGCTGCTTTAATTGCCAGAGGTCGATCGTCTGGAATCACTAAATTATTATAGATACATCGAAGGTGTTTTCACGGACTCAGTAAGTACATAGCTATTTATGTTTGAAAATGGCATTTCCCCCATAGATGCAATCATAATATAGATTGTTATTAAAAGTTCATGAAGTCTTGATCAGATGCCTAGTTTAACAGCCATAATTATTATTATTTATTTATTGAAGTTTCTGCTGTGTAACGTAATGTGCAGGATTTCATTTCACTCACGTAAGTTGCAGGCTGCAGTACAGCAGAAGCCCACCATCAGATGCAGGCACAGTAGATCATAATGCTTCATTCCCTTGCAACGCTGAAGAGCCTTGACCCTGCAATAACCGTATACCAGCTAGTGTGCTCTATGGACGGATTGAAGCTCGCCAGCTGGTGGACCTTATAATATATTCGGACTGAACATGCATGCGGTTATTTATAGTCTCAGATATGGCTCGCGAGACTATAATAGGTTACGCCTCGCGGGCCAGCCCCTTTTAGGTAGGAGGGGCTGCCATGATACGCGGTTTCTATATAATATAGGAATGCGCAGCCACCGGATGCATGTTAATTAAATTAAGCATTCCATAATATAAGAAAGTAAGTTCCAATCAGTCTGCCTCGTATATTTGTGCTCGTATAAGTATTAATCGATGTGTATACCAAGTGATGCATTAAATTTCTAGTGAACTAGACTATCAGTTTTAACAATTGGCCCATGCAAGCAAATGATTACAATGTCATTATACAAAAAAGTAATGGATATTCACTTAGTTATTCCAACCCTGATTGCATGCATGATTGTTGTGTATGGGGGTCACTCTACCTATAATTAATATAGGGATCATTAATAATTGGCCAAATTATACATCTCAATGAAAAGAATATCAGTTATAGTGGGATTACTCAGAATAAGCATTAATAAATCACTTGCAGCATAGCCATTACCAAGTGATTTAAGAGTAATACATGGGTGGTCTGGCATGGTTAACTGAGAATTCCTAGTATTGTATCTATAGGGTCATACTCCATAGGATAAGATTCAGAGGCCTTATTATAGTATCAATTTGCCAAAAGAAGGTTGAAAATTTAACGAGGATGATATTACAAGATAGCTAACTGGTAGACTAGGAGAAGCATGCATGCATAGCCACAGTGTCAAGCTGCTGATGCTTGAGCCTAAACAAATAAGTTAATACTAAGTAACATGCATGCAGTATACATAAACTCTATACACCTAACTAGGTCTATAGTTAAAATATTGATAATATTATGATAGACTAGATAGCTATAAGTATAAACATGTCAGTTCTTTATAGAGCTTTGCTATTCATAGGTCACTCATCATGGTCATGGCTGGAGTACATCAGCGCTGGCACTAGTGCTAGTAGCACTGGTGGTCTTAGTACCAATAGCAGTGTTAGAGGTACTCAGGGTAGTGCTGTGGGTCATGACGCCAGGAGTGGATACCCTGGCTATAGTAGTCGGATCAGTTATTGTGGGTTGTGCTGATAAACAGTCGTAGCTCCCTTCAGTATCCACGCAATTCCTGATATCCCCACAGCGGTGTGTTCCCAAAGAGCACTCATCAATATCTGCATGTATATCAATTATTATTATGAGGTATACGTATACAGGTCATGGTAGCTGCTATGTATAAAGTGACACAAAGGCTAGCATGCATTTTATAGCTACCATGTAATTGTAAATAGTGACAATGCTGTTCCGTGGGTATTGCTCACAATTCCCTTCATCGCTGAGGAAATAATTCTCAACACACACTGGAAAATATACAATGTAAGCAATAATTTTATCACCAAGAGTATATCAAAGAGTGTGTACATGGCCATCTGAGCCACCAGTCAGGTATTTACATGTAGGTATCTGTCTCATCACCTTTTGGTCAAGCGAGCTACCTCATCAAGAAATAGCTAGCACTATAATATCAACTCTCAATTGATAGTAATAATAGAATTATTATGCATGCTATGATAATAGTAGGGGCTTACTCTTGCATTGCAATGTGGTTGTGCCGTATATAGTCTGAGATGTCGTGAACCCTGGATTATTGCAGGAACAGGAACACTCTGAGTCCATTGATTCTCCTTCCGCAGAGCATATAGCAGGAATGGGCAAGCTTGAGGTGAGAGTACAGTCAGTATCACTGGAATCCTCTGAACACTCTAAAATTAATGGCCATGCACTGTAACGATACCAACAATGCTAATCATTGCATTTTAACTGATGTGACATTATGCTAGTTCTAAATGCTGTAGGCACCAAAGTGGCTCTACCTTTTTGCGGGGATTAGATTTGCCTGGGATGGTTTCCTGGACCATAATTAAGTTAAGTAGTGGAAGATAAACCTATGGAATTTTCATACAAGCAAAGAGCTACTAGTCATAGAAAGCCAGGCAGGCTGGGGCATCATTCGTGAAGGAAATCTGGCTGTATTATACCTTCCACTGTGCAAGTGCTCGCATCCAATCTGAGTATGGAGTCTGTAGATAGTAAATTATTTCGCAGTGTAGTTACAAAGCTGCATTCTGTTCCATTGTTCAATTCCCGTTCCAGAATGTACCAGTTCCATTCACCAGGATCATAAGATCTTAATGTAGAAAGATGGGTACCATCAAAGCAGTCATCATGCTGGTATACCTATCAGCGATCACAAGGGACAGTGACATGATAAAAAATGTGTTACTGATTAAACATGTTGCCCTTATCCTCATACCATACCAGGTCCTATTAAAATATTTAATTTAAAGCTAGAATTTATTATCTGGAGACAGTAATTTAATAGGATAAAAATAATTCTCTTGAATGATCCAGTGTTGGACAGTCCCAAATTATGATCATGAGAACACATGTAACCCATAAGTATACTATAGGTGCATACATCATTATTATCATTATTATTGCTGCTCACATGATCATTTTGTGGATCACGGCATTGAAATTCAATGCTTATTTCATCATATGTGCCTGATTGCCATAGATCTTTCTGGTTGTTACTTTCATGTATCATCCACCTCACTCCTGCTTGTCTGTTGGAGCAGTAAGCACACACAGACAATGGATCGCTTTCGGTAGCTGTGCAGCAAAAAAAATACTAATAACAAGCAGATTGCATTTAGATCTAAGATACATCGAAATCTTTGACTCAGTAAATACATAGCTAATAATTATGTTTGAAAATGCCATTTCCCCCACAAATGCAATCGTATACGATAGATTGTTGTTAAAATTTTATGAAATCTTGATAAGATGCCTAATTAGTCATATCATATTTTATTGAAGTTTCTGCAGTGTAAAACTTACGTAAATTGCAAGCTGCAGTACTGGTCGTCTTAGTACCAACAGCAGTGATAGAGGTACTCAGGGTAGTGCTGTGAGTCATGACGCCAGGAGTGGATACCCTGGCTATGGTAGTCGGATCAGCTATTGTGGGTTGTACCGATAAACAGTCGTAGCCCCCTTCAGTATCCACGCAATTCCCGATATCCCCACAGCGGTGTGTTCCCAAAGAGCACTCATCAATATCTGCATGTATATCAATTATTATGAGGTATACGTATACAGGTCATGGTAGCTGCTATGTATAAAGTGACACAAAGGCTAGCACGCATTTTATAGCTACCATGTAATTGTAAATAGTGACAATGCTGTTCCGTGGGCATTGCTCACAATTCCCTTCATCACTGAGGAAATAATTCTCAACACACACTGGAAATATGTAAGCAATAATTTTATCACCAAGAGTATATCAAAGAGTGTGTACATGGCCATAGCCACCAGTCAGGTATTTACATGTAGGTATCTATCTCATCACCTTTTGGTCAAGCGAGCTACTTCATCAAGAAATAGCTAGCACTATAATATCAACTCTCAATTGATAGTAATAATAAAATTATTATGCATGCTATGATAATAGTAGGGGCTTACTCTTGCATTGCAATGTGGTTGTGCCGTATATAGTCTGAGATGTCGTGAACCCTGGATTATTGCAGGAACAGGAACACTCTGAGTCCATTGGTTCTCCTTCCGCAGAGCATATAGCAGGAATGGGCAAGCTTGAGGTGAGAGTACAGTCACTATCACTGGAATCCTCTGAACACTCTAAAATTAATGACCATCACTATAATACCTTAAGTAGCTAATTATTTAATATAATAATATTATTATATACAAGCAGGGGGGCTCGCTTCGCTCTCCCCCTGCTGCACATGATTGTTGTATTTGGCATCAGTTAGGAATCCACGAAGTAGCAGATGCGTAGGTACTCTGAAGGCATGGCCGGCCACTGCTAGTTTAATTAAGCAAGCGGCTGAGATCGCCCTTTACCTGTACAGTTCTGGAACATTCTATCGAGCATGCGCATTCATGGCATCCTGTTTGAGCTCATGGCTAAATCAATCAACTGTCCAAAAAAGTCGTTAGCTTGCTCGTAGCTCCCCTCGCAAAGACTTGAGAACACAAGAAGTCAAAGTCAGAATCTACTACCTCCGTGATGACCACTCGGACAATGTCTTGTCACGAATCGAGCTGCTTACCTAACTGCAGGCCACTGAATGTAAGTCTCCATTAGTTGCTTGGAAATGATGAGGTGCCACAATTTCCGACTTTGGAGCAGTCTATAGAATCAGTACAGTACACCGCATGACTAAATTCAGGTCGTCCAAAGATGAGTATTTAGCACAATGTTATGTACGTAGCTATGTGGCATATATACCTCCCACAATGCAAGTAGTGGTCTCCAGAGTCCATTTTAAGTGGTACAAGTGGTTGAAAAGAGTAGTTGTGAAGCTGCACTCTGTCCCCTGGCTCAGATTCCGTTCCATAATGTACCAACGCCATTCACTGCTTGGAACACTGCCTACGGAAGGAAGTCGAGAGCCGTCGAAGCAATCATCATGATTGGTCTGAAACAGAATCATTAATTATTAGCAATAGAAGTTGAAATGGCTTTATGAACTGCAGGCTTACCATAATGTTATTGCCTTGAGGATCTTGACACTGAAAGTCAATGTTGATTGTATCCATTCGTTTGGAGTCAAAGAAGTGGCGATCATCGTGACTGCTATGTACCATCCACCTCACACCAGCATGGTTTTCAGAGCAGAAAGCACACACAGAGATCGGATTGTTTACGGTGGCTGCACAAAGCAAATCACGTGAATGAACATAATTATTATGGAATAGGTCACGATATGTAGCAATATCTCTATACATAATTATGCAAAACTTTTGTGGAATAGTGCTATATTATGTTTGACTTACGTAATTCACAGCCATTGGAAAAGTCCAGTAGATACAGCAAGCATACACAATAGTATTTGAGCAGCTGCTTCATTGTCACAGTGATAGAATTGAGTCAAAATTATGGTGGATTGTCAACGCAGTCAACTGAATAGCTACTTAGTTAGTGTGAATGGTCTATTTATAATAATAGGTTCGTGTGAAATAGCTATATTATTATGCTATTAGGAGCCAAGGCAACGGTCAATCGAGCTAGCTAGCATTTACAGCTAAACTCGCATGCACCCATCACCATATATCATTGCCTGGATACTGTTGAACTTTCTGATTATCCATGAATATCTAACTTGATTTGGGCATTGCAGCTGACTGCCGCGAGTGCAATGATATTATTCCCTTAATCCCAAATATCAATTAGCTAAGCCAAAAAGGTTAGTCTGGATCAGGTATAGTTGCTATGGTAGCTATGCATACAACTGCCATGCATGCTGGCATAATAGGTAGCTAATATACCCACGTTGCCTAGCTGCATGCATGCTGCTTTGAAGCATGTTCCATGATTAATTAGCTCCCAAGGGACTGGAGTGACTGAATGCCACTACTCAGTATTATTTAATATGCACTGTGCATGATTGTACAGGAACTCATCATCTTAGAAACAGCCTGTTGCTAATAAGATTATGCCGAGAATTTCATAGAATCTTTCACGTCATTGTTACAGTAATTAAGTTTTTCACTATTATTTCCAATGGAATAAAAAAAATTACTGATCATCCAATTTGTTATCGGAAGATCCAATTAGCTATATAGAATTCAATGGAACCCCTCCATAAGCGGAACCCTGAAATGAGAACATCTCCTGGCTTTAGGTCAGGATACCATGCACAGTCAGCATAGTAATATTATTATTATGAAGTGTCATAAAGATGTAATTTTAAAGCAGCAAATAAAGCATAAACTAGTACTTATAGCACTACAATAACTTGTGATGTATTATACTGTTATTGTTATATCGCAGTCAGTTAGCTAGTGACTTGCAGTGGAATCTCAAAGCAGCCAATCATCTTGTTGCTGGGATCGTAGAATGTCCACTTAGCAATCGCTTTAATCTGTGGATCATATCAGTGTATGTGTATGTGTTTGTGTGTCACTGTGTATAAGCTATAGCTACTAGATATAGCCTTATATGAATGCTGCTTTATTATTGTCATATATTAATTATAGTTAATCACTGCAGATGCATGCCTTATGATACTAATATTAACGTCTTCACTTACAGGAGGGAAAGAGGGATCCACATAGATTACCATTGTGTCATTATACTGCTTTCCACTGACGAATGGACAGTCAGTCACAGTCTTGCAAACATCATTGGTGAAAGGGAATGGAGTCTTAATGCAGGTAGGGCCCAGTATAGCACACAGCTTCTGTGTCAGATCAGAATAGTTGGAACCTGAAAAGAGAACATAAAAATTGTGATCATGCCCCCTCCCCTGCATATATACCATCTAGCTATGCACTTTGGACCTGTTCCACTACCTCTCTGCATGATTGCTGGACCATGCCACTTACCAGGAGTAAAGAAAACTGACAGGGAGGCATTCGTTCCCTTGTGCATCTGACAAGGACTAGAACAGCATCCAGGCACAACAATCTTGTCAATTTTCATCTCGGTTGAGCCACAGTCCTTCCATGGTGTTTGACAAGGCTGTGCAAACACTAAGTACACGTAACTGATCGCAAGAAACACAGAGCAGATGAGCTTTACACCCATAACCATTTCAGTGGGTTTGTTTTGCAGTATACGAATGGCCCGGCTCTTGGGTATAAAAGATTATGCTCTGACTGGCAACCGTGCCTGGTCTATAGCTACTATTGTAGTAGAAATCAGCTGCTGTCGTAAATGATCATTGTCCGAGCTGTGTAGCTAGCTTTATAGTGCCACACGTATGATCATTATCGTTATGTAATCACCTGATCCTTATACATGTTGTTTGGATCATGCCACAGGAAATCGCACTGTTGTAGCTACGCCTTGCCTGTTTGACAGGGGAATTACCCACAAAAGGTACACAAGTTAATTGATGTGGCGTATAGTTGAAGGAATTACTGTAGGAACATACCCTTGGGCCTGTGCCTGTTTTGTACAAATAATAGGGTGATGAGCTGACCGTCATGCATTCGATCTCGAAACTGTATGTAGCTATGTAGCTAGCTATGGAAACCAGCAGATCACCCGATCACGCCACTTTCCTGGCCTGCTGATCATAATACACCCACAAACATGACATTGTACTTTTCACCCTTATCATGTTAGTGGTGGTAATTAAGTTGAATAACTTGTTGATCAAACCAGTTCAACAGGATTCATCAGAAAGTTCAAGGTTCACTAATGTGGGAGATTACCATTGGCTGGCCATATCATGTATAACTAGTGGTGATGAAAATCATCTGTGCGGGGCGAGCCTTCGCCAAAGTCACAAGAGTCACACAGGTATACGTGCGCACATAGGGTTGGTACCCCAATAGCTAGGACTGAGAAGCTACCACAACAGTGAAAGTATCACAGATTGCTAGTATATAAATGTTGATAGTCTACATGCCATGACCATGAGTCCAAGTACCTGTAGCCAGGCCCTGAGGGAATAAGCCTCCATGCAGTCATGTTTAGGCGTGACAAACTAAATTCACAGTTTATCGTCACAAAGATTTCGATTTTGCATGCGGGCGGGCGGTCATTTTTCATATTTCAAACTAGTAGAGAGTGCTGGAAAGCTATGCTCGAACCTCGAAATCGCCGACGCCCCGCCCTCTAATTAACGCGATCGGTGGGTGGGGCTCAAAGTGCCATATGTTTACTGTATTGAATATGAAATCTGAAAAATTTTGAGAAAATCTGAAAATCCATGCGGGCGGTGACGATAAACAGCGAATTCAGTTTGCCCCGCCTTATGCTCAGGAAAGTGGAGTCTACCAGTGATGTTAATCGTGGACCTGAGCCTTGCCAGAGTGGTACAGCACTCACCTTTCCAGTTTTATGCCTTACCTACACTCGAGTTGTCTCTCAGATCGATGGTGCAGTGCAGGCGTATGCGCATGCGCATGACGACCATTACCTTACGCGTTAAAAATTTAACTCTCTCCTCACTGAAATGATCACCCCACAAACATATATATATATATACATATAAAACCGCTTCCTGTACCTCGTGTATTCGGGGCTCGCTCAGGCTCGCCCCGAATAATATAGTGGTGACGCGTATGGAAAAGATCGTCATTGTCTAAATGCCAGCATCATGATTACTTTACTCAGTCCTCACGATATCAAAATAAAAAATCTTCTCATGTCAAGAACAGGAAAAAAAAGGAGACTTGCAGTAGTCATATCAATAAATAATAATATAATAGTAATATTTTATCACGCTATGAAAGCCCATGACCTCAATACAATAATAATTATTGCACATTAATTCTTCTGATTGCATGGTTCGTGCAGTTCTATCGCATAATAATTACACAATGTATTTCTTTGACAGGAGAACAAAAAATAGTTTAAAAGGTGCACTCATTGAATAAAATCCCTATTACAATAATTATTAATGATGTCCTAGCGTTGCGTGATCGATGGTGGTGCTAACTCTTGAATCCCCTGGTGCCGTTCGGGCCCCTGCAATAATTAGAAGCAAGAAATGGAAAAATAATGTGTTTAGTTTTTTTTAATTATTATTACCACTGACATCAATTTGTGCCAGTTATGTTTATTAGTGGTTATCTACACACAAATTAAGAGTTAAAACCAGTGCAAATTAATGCTCTACAATACCTTCACCTATATACATGATGCCTTGCACTCAGGCTACTTCTATACTTTCAACATTACACGCAGAAAAACATTGAAAACGTAGGAGTGGCCTGGGGACAAGGCTAATTATAGGTAGTTTGTTATTACAGTGACGTCCCTCAAGAGCTTCTACAGACCAAAATTGACCCCAAATACAGAGACACAACATACTTACACCCCAGCCCCTTTGTCCCATTAGATAAGATAAAGGGGATCAGGGAAGCACAGAGGTTTCCGTACCCCTTAGAATTCAAAGTGTGCACAGAGAATACTACTAAAGTACTGGAACATATCCAATTTCATACTATACCGCAGTCTACATGTAGTATAGTCATACCATATTATTATCATACCTTGGCTGTCGTTTCACTCCCGCCTCACTGCGTGGACTCACACTGATGCCACCACCACCACCACCACCAGGATTAACAACAGGAGCTACGGTCGCCGCTCCAGCACTTTCTCCTGTGCCACCGCTGCCACCAGGTTTGTAGTCGGATCCCAGTATCCTAGCTCTAGCTGAAGCGTAGTCTGCTTCTCTCTCGGCTAGTGATTTGTGCTTGCTTCCGCTCCCAGACCCTGAGCCAGCTGCTGCTGATGCTAATAGTGAAGGGGAGGAGTGGCCCCCAGAGGAAGCAGTCTTTGGGTCTCCGTGACGCTTGAGAATTTTTATCTGCAATAGTATTGAGATGGGATCTATAATTAGACGGTACTTCTGAATCTATATCAACCCCAAGGGATTTTTGTAGAGGGTATATAGGGAATACATGGATTTCCCATGTATACATGTGTATATACATGTACACCGGCTGACATCAGCAAGGACCTTACTCAAGGTAATAGGATCTACCACAACATACCATCAGGTAGTTCATACAAAAAATACATTACATAATATATGGTGCACATGCCTGGGCACTCATACATGTACGTCCATACACATTATTATTACTGTATAGCCGGAAATATTGGTGGGAATTAAATTTGATGGTTGAGCCCAAAATCGCTATTGCAAAAATATTAGCAGAGCGTTTTGGTACGGGATCGCCATAATATGTATAATTATATGCGAGTAGGAAACTTTGGCGGATTTTAATTTGCCAGTTGTAATATAGACCGCCAAATCACCAACTTTTTCGGCTATACGGTATACACTCGCACACTAATTGTATATTCACCGGAGCGACGTATTCTGTTCTCTCTGAGTCCTGTATCCTCAGTGGTAATTGAGTCTTGACTTCTAGAGGAATTGGGGTGCTGCCAGCTTCTTCCAAAGGTGACTCACTTTGTTTTGAAGCCTTAGACTTATTCTTAGCTACTTTCCTATGAAAATCAAACAAATTATCAGTATCTATTTGGGAGACTACAGTAAATCCACTAACATATCCTCATATAGTAGGCCTACATACTTTTCTTTTCGTTCAACTCGTTTCTGCCTCACTTCCATACGACGTTCTAGTTCCTGCGAGGGAAAATCAGTAGATAAAACACTGCACCATGAACAGAGGTTGTCCCCATTTTATTGGATTTTTAGTCAACCACTTTCTTACCTCTGTGTCTACATCTTCCCAGTCTTCAGCCACGTCGTCATCATCCGCCATAACTCCGAGAGATGCCTCGTGCCCAGAGCCTAGCAGCTAAGGACACAGAGACACACTGATGGGGTTGTAGCGCTCTAATTAGAGCCCACCAAGCAACAGAACGGTGAGTTTCCTATTGATGCCCACCCTGTCCACGTGGAGCGACTAAACAAACCTTGTTCTTTTGAAGCTTTTGTCTGCCTACAAGCCGAGAACGGTGGGTGAAAGATGGGGAAAAAGACTAAGGTACCTCCCTCTTCTATTGTATGCCGTGTGTGGAGCTATACAGGCTGAGTAGCTTTCTGTGTTCATAAAAATACATAAAATACCAGGTGTGCACTCTAGTAGCTATTCTAGTAGGCAAGAAGCTATCCACAAATTCACCCGTGTTGTACTAAGCAAGTAAGTTTTAATGTTGATATGGTACAGGTTTCATGAATTTGGTATATACCTCGAAATTATTGATATATTAAATAGCTCTGTGCATGTCAGCCACCCAAGTTTTTAAGTGCTTTTCATATCTACCTACTGTAAGAAGCTGTATCATTGATAGCCGTAGTACTTACCTACTGTAAGAAATAGCGATATTGTTACTATAATTTTAGTGTATATATGTAGCTTTAAGGTACATGACGTCAGTCTGATGCACGTACCATGCAGGACCAAGCTGCTGAGTCGGCAGAAATGACGAAGGAGCAGAAGGCAAAACGCAAGATGATGGAGACGGTGGCAAAGCATCTTCGATTCAAAGTACCCACCAAGAATGCCATCATCAAGGGACAGAAGATTGAATACTTTCAGGGTGAGAAAAAATTAAATAGAATATATAAGACATTACCTATTATGACAACCTAAGACACTATTGGCGAATTCTGTACATGTCCCCTTATTATTATTGCTAAAGAGTTAATTAATGCATGGTAAGTATATTTCCATTAGATTGTTTTTATGATCGTATTTAGGCACTAAGTAAGTCCACTTGCAAATAATAGTGATGGTCAACCCCTTACCATATTAAACCCAGAAATTTACTTCATGTATTTCTATTCCGTCATCTGGTCAGGGGAGAAGGCAGTGGAGTGCCTTATGGATTCCAAGTGGACAAAAGAGCCCAAGGACAAACTAGACTCCATCACACCTTGGTTCAAGAACAAGACCAATGCCATCGACTACTGCATTCAGTGAGTGTGATTGTCATACCTACATGTACATGTACATGTATGTGAATCGTGTACATGAATTTGTACTTGTACACAGCGTAACAGTGAGTTACATGTACATGTACATGTACATATGTGTACATACTGTTAGTATTCATATGCATACATATAGTACATGGAGAGGTAGTGACCACCCTTTTCATACTGAATGCCTTTTGTGTTGTGAGGTGTGTGCACTAGCACTATGATATTATGACATTGTGTGTTCATGTGATGTACTAATACAATAGCATGCAGTGTGTGCTCAGTAAAATACTGAATGCTGGTACATGCGTACCCAAGCCATTTAATATAATAATTATAGGTGTTGGTAGACATACATGACTGTACAAGTGTCAATGCGAGAGCACAAGAAAGAGCCTTGTGTGTGAGGACAAAACGTAGACACAACCTTGACATGAGAGACACTAAAGGGACTGAATAGTCATTTGATGTGGTCACATACATTCTTTTAATAACCGTTTCTGCTGGCGCTACTAGTACTCTGTGTGTTCATGTGTGTGTGTGTCCTGCCGTTGTCGTAGCAACACTCCCCAGCCGACACACTGTAGCGGGATTGTTTCCCAATTTAGCCAAAATTACTTCTACAAAAGAATTGTAATTCAATTGTGGTGAGGCCTGGCCTGAGCAGTAGTGCTGTTGCTAAACATTAAAACGTGAATGATTCCCTTACTACTACTGCTCAGTATTAGCATAAAATCGGATAATATTATGCTACTGACCTGACCAATTTTTATCTACAACTTAGTGGGTGCATTACAGTGTTTCTGTGTCATGGTGCAAGCTATATAAATTTAGCGATTTGGTTCTAAAAATAGTAGTATGTTTACGCTTGAGAAGTGCATGCATGTGCATGTGCATGATACATGCATGCATGTTTATACACAGATATTGGAACTGAGCTGAGAGATATGCAGTATGAGTGAACCTCTCTCTCTTACCTCTCTCTCTCTCTCTCTCTCTCTCTCTCTCTCTCTCTCTCTCTTTCTCTCATTCTCTTACTCACCCAGACTTTTGCAACACAAGTTCTTCATACGTGCTAGCAAGACTGAAGTGAAGCCCAAATCCAGTGTGCAGAGCGGTGCATCTTCCAGCAAGGAAAGCGAATCGTCCACTCTCAGAAAGAGGGGAGAGAAAGCAACCGACTCGCCGAGAGCAAAAAAGGTTAATCAATAAACAAAATTAATACGTAAATGGCCACTTAATGTAAGTCATTGTGGATCCAATGCAAACCAAGGAAAGATTCTTGCAATAATATTATAATTATGACCTTGCCGATAATTGTGTCACAGTTAGGAGTGTTGAGAGTCATTTTGGCTGCAAGTTCAAATATTATGCTAATTATCGGCACATTAATGGGCTGACAGCCTGTGGCTATGGATGGTATGTGCATGCGTGTGCACTGAGTTGTTATGTAATCACCAATTATTATTATTACAAGTATGTATATTAAGTATAATATCACAACAATGCAACTGATAATTAGTTAATAGTGATGCACTACAGTAATAATAGGCATGGGCTGACTATTAAAAGACTATGTTTGGATTAGCATGACCGTAAACAATCGTTATTGTAAATGGATCTATGTCATGATGACATTGTGTTAGTACATGAACCCATTCAGATCGGTATCTCAACTCAGATAGTCAGGGTTGCTCCTCAGTATTGTTAAAGCTTGAAATTCTTAGACTGCATTATTGCCACTTAAAATGTATGCGCATGCACAGGCAAACGGACCTATAGGCCACACCCCTCACTGCAGGTGGCTGGAATTAGCTAAGAGACTACGGGAGACGTTCTCAGTATAATCACCAAGTGCTAACACTACCATGATTAACTATTTTTGTTTTTTCCTTTCATTGCAACTCCTCTATCCGTGGTCCCTGGATGAACTGATAAACTTACCCCAAATATCGGATACTTCATTATGTTAGTGTTAGATAGATATCCTAAAATGACACTATTTTTGAACAATGAGGCACTGACACTATAATATACTGCATGAATACAGCATAGTAAATGGTGCTGTGGCTTTTGGAGAGCCATAATATGAACTAAAAAGTGTCTCTTTCGGCCTTAATGCAGCACCATCAAAGAGTCAGTGTTCACTGATGAGAGCTATATTGCTCAAGATATTAGTTTTGATTTTGTACTGACCTATAAAGATACTGTGCATGTTGGGAAAATGCTGAATAGGGTGCTGTTCTTTGGCTTCATTGTTCCCCTGCTGTACAATAAATATTTATATCCCGTTTGCTACATGTATAACATTTACAAGCGCAACTGCTGCAGAGTCGGCCTGTATGACTCAACTGTTGGGAGGCTATTGGTTCATGGTTCACTTATTGCAAAGTCATGAGCTTGTGTGTGTGCATGAGAGAGAGAGTGAGTGTGTGTGTGTGTGTGTATTTGTGTGTATGGTTACTAAGATTTGGTAGAGCTGAAGGTTAATTAGGGGATAGGCAAAAGGGGACCCCTGCGTGTCTGTACTGTTTATTGTAGCTATACGTGTTTCCTTGTAGTTGGAAGCCAATTCTGTCAATAGGTTGTTGATATTGGGACAGTGTCAACAGTAGTTAATGCGGTGATAACAAAGGATCAATTGCCATGCTTCCTCAATTTTTTTATTCGTTTTTTGTTAACTCCTGTGCTCTTCCCCCCCCCCCCCCCTTCCTCTCTCTCCCTCCTTCCCTCACAGGGTGATGCTAGTGACAGTGATGCTGGCAAGAAGCGAAAGAAAAAGTACCGTCTGGAAATCCACCACCAGCAAGTATTTTCTTGTGATTCCCCGGATGATGTAAGCTCTACAGTGCCGATATAGGGTGATGCAATAACCGTAGGAAAGCAGTTACATGTACTATTTGACCCCTCCCTTAGAATGCTGACCCATCAATCATTTCTTACCCTCTCTCCGTAGTACCATTAAAGGAATCTTGTTGTTTATATACTGTATATTATGCAAAAACTGTGAGTGTACAGGAGTTAGCAAAGTGCGGGATTTCACCGGCTAGTTATAAAAATTAATAATCATTGAAACTCCAAAACCAGTGAGGGAGGGAAGAGGTATTGTTAGCTGTGGGCACAGTCAGCACAGACCTTTGGAATACACCACAATAATAATTACGGATGGTTTCCCCTTGGACTGAGGCTGTGAGATATTATCTTTTAACTAAGCCTAATTTGGCATAATTATACTAACTAGTGTGGGAACAAGGACTTTCCTGTACCTACGCACACTTACATACGTATGTGTATACCCACACTGCTGTGTTTTCTCGCTATCCCCTTCACCCTCCACCTTACCACAAAGTGTCAGTTGGTTGGTTCTATCCCTCCCAATTTCCTGTGGTTGGTGAGGTTTCCTACTCTCTAAAACTGGAAGCTCTTGCATGTATAGACTTCAAAAATCCTTCCCCTCTCCTTTATATATGGGCCCTCAAAATTACTACCTATTATTATTATGCAACTCACTGAAGTGGGAACTATTAGTATGAAGTCTTAGATTTGTTAAATTTCCAAACAAAGAAAGACCTTCCGCTGCTCCCAATCACCCCTTAACTCTGACTAGGGCAGGTATCAATGTGCAGTGTATGCACTCTTGGCAGCAGGGTCAGAGTTCAACAATCCCCGCCTCCCCAAAATCCTTAAAAGTGCTGTGCTCTCCCCACTTTTAGAACATCGTGCGTGGACCTACAGCGCAATAAGTACCCAAAAGTGCATGCATATTATTATGAATCATGCCACGTGCACATACTTATGGCTAGCTTCCACCGAGCTACATGTACTGGCGTGGGCTGCCCCCTGTACCCTTGTTATGCATTCCTCTGGCTTAGCGCACTAACTTTATTGATTACACAGCATTCTTGATATGTGTATATTGCATATTATTATTCCATAATGGTTTGGATTTTAGGAGTTAGTGTTGATATTATAGTCTTGTGAATATATGCAGCAGTTTCAGTTTTATTCACTTGTTTATTGATATTTTTGCAGGTTTATTTCTGGCAGTATGACCCACCAAGCCACAGCACATATGTCATTGGAGCTGCAGTAGGTAGGTCGAGAGAGAAGGAGGAGGGAGGGAGAGGAGGGGGGAGAGAGAGAGTAAGAGAGGGAAGGAGATGGGGGGAGGGGGGGGTAGGACAGGGGGAGAGAGAGAGAGAGAGAGAGAGAGAGAGAGGGAGAGGGAGAGAGAAAGAGAGAGGGAGAGAGAGATATCGATGTAACTTAATAGTCACATGTCCTAGCAACAAAAAGAAACAACATAACTCGCACATCAAGAGCCGGCTCATAATATCAAAGCTGGAATGGCAACCAATGAATCCCCAGAACTCTAACTGGTATCTGTGTACAATGGATTATAACATGCATCCTCCTCTTATGGCTCTGTGCATCATCCGTGTAACCCTGCATTGTTGTATTGTACGTACATGCACTCTGGCATGGATCTGTGACTGTCTGTCTGTTGTCTTGTCTTTCCTGTCGTCCATTGTCAGGGCTGTTTATTTTCAAAGGGGACCTGACCCTATAGCCATCATGATTGGCAGTGCGTGATAATATCCTAAGTTGCACACAATAATATTATTACTGTTGTTACTGTAATATCCTGTACTTAATGTCTAACTTCGTAGGAATTGTCGTTTAGATGGTCACAGACTTTGTGAACAAACTTCCAGAAACTTTAGACCCCCGCATGACAGTATTTTTACTAGTTCGCAGTCTTATGGGGAAAATTTTCTGTTAGCTACATTAATAATATGTTCACTTTTCCCTCAGCAAACACAAAAGGTTCCTGTTTCACTGAAATTAACTGTCACTACCTTTTGATTTAATTACTCCAATCACTTCAGACATACTACTGCTACGTGCCACTAATTCGAGTAAACTGAAAGCCTTTGTAACTTGTAGTATAACTGTAGCCTCGTCCCCAGGCCACTCCCACGTTTTCAATGTTACATTGAAAACATGGGAGGAAGCTAGTATAAGTTAACTGAATTAAGAGTGAGTGGAATTGGTGGCCCTCAATGGAAATCAGCTGAGCAAAACTAGGCATGTGATTCTAGATTGATCGATCATGTCCTGAAACATGATTTTTAGCATTCATCTGCTCAGACATAATTTATTTTATCCGCGTGGCACTTACAGTCCCAGCATGTAATTATGGCCGGGTCATAATAGTCATAATGCAATCAAGTGAGTGGGTGGAGCAGACGATCATACGTTCACATTTTGTAACAGTAAATTATATCCTATGTAGAGTTTAGGAAGCTTAACCCCCCCTCCCCCCTCATCTCTGCTATGACTTCCTGTCTGGGGCTGTGTCTGGTGCACCCTAGCAAGTGTTATCACTACCTGTCTTCCCCCCCCCCCCACCCCGCCCGCCCCGCCCACTACACCATGCACCCAGACCTGCACCCTCACCTGCGTACTGTATGCATAGCTTATCCCTGTGGTTTTGCTAATTATGTTTAAATTATCGTTAGGCGCTACATACATTCATACATACATACATACCGTTGTTGGTCGTTAAATTTTTCCAGCCTATCTCAAATGCATGCACCAGAATCTGCACTCACCTACGCATATTATGTTTACCTATCGTTGCTAATCTTATTTATGTGAATTATAGCTAGTCAACTTTTTCTCAAAGTGCCCACTCTAGCACGCGCTAAAGCCTGCTGGTACGTGCACACTCACCTACGCACACATAATAATATTTAATTTTATCACCTAAACACATTTAGTTGGTCGCATTCGTACATTTTTTTGAAGGTTTGGTGGTTACACTTGTTGGATTTTTGTTTTGGGAAAGTGTATATTTTGTGTCTTCTGTTCCTTCTCTCTCTAACTGGTCGCTAGGCTCAACAAGTCTCCAGCGAGGAGTTTCAATCACGTTTATTCTATCACAACATTTTCCATATTTTCTCTACTATCCATCCATTACTCTATCTTTAAAATTTAATAGTGTGCTCTAAATCATCAATGTTATTTATATAGCCTTATATTATATTGCAGATTTAGTTTTCATATAATTATATTGATTTTATACTTATGTACGTATCTGGCATCTAGTTCTGTTTCACCTCTTTGTACGTGATACAGTCCATAAAATTTTGTTTACTTCAGTTGCCATTAAATTTTCTATGTGAACCATCAATCCTATTTGTCAGTTCATCCTGCAAACAAATTTCAAGTCTTTATCTATGAATTGTGCACATCCTTGCATTGCACAATTCACTATATAAACTGTTCAATTGTTTCGGAAGATCCTGTTTCAGTGTGCATGCATGTACCTTTGCATACGTATATGGCCAATGCTATCTTAACCGTGACCTTTCTGCCCTCTCCCATCATATTCTATACATGTATGTGTGTGCTCCAGCTGTTTTCCTTGTGAAGATTTCCTTGAACTGCCATTTTTCACTGCTTCCTCTTCCTATGATATAATATTATAGGATGTATTTGCACGACAGACTGGATGTATCTGCACCTCAAGCACTCTCTCTATTGTATATAATACTGTGCATATATGGCCAAAGCTAGCTTCCTTAGAGAAAGCAGTATGGCCCACAATGCATCACCTGCTTGCTTGTCTCATCCATTATATCATGTTGGTATGTGCCCAATCGTGTCTCTGTGTGCAGCCATATTGCCTTCTTTGACTGACCATCAACCAGTCGATTTACCGTGGGAAGAATTCGCCACAGCACATGTTGTGTGTGACTATGTATGGTGCAGTGGTCCCATGCTTTATGCCATATTATTTCACCATTCGACATCTCTTACAGTGCTCACGTACGCACTAACACTCGTTGGGCACGATGGCAACTTCTCAAATTGCATCTGATCGGATGATGTGCCAATTCTTCTGCATCATTCAGTGTTTCCCAATAACTGG
Source organism: Cliona cf. orientalis (assembly GCA_963930775.1). Taxonomy (NCBI): domain Eukaryota; kingdom Metazoa; phylum Porifera; class Demospongiae; order Clionaida; family Clionaidae; genus Cliona; species Cliona cf. orientalis. Next base: position 8,439,424 of record OZ005696.1, read on the forward strand.
ATAGCCAGTTTGGCTGATCAATTATCCACCTCATGTTTCATATCAGCTTTTGTTTTTTTCCTTTTCTCCCCCCACCCATCCGTTCAATCTATCCGATCCGTCTAATTTGAGTGCACAAGATATGCATCTTTTGCCAGAACTATAATAATATTATTGTGATAATATTGTTCTCAGTTGCATTAGCTATAATGTCATAGATAAACAATTTCTTTACAAGAACTATCTTTTCCTCGTAGTCTGTCTAAGCTTTCCTCTCTTCCCGTTACAGTTTACGGTATCGGTCTTGCATGGTGTAGTTAGGGAATCTTTTGTTTGTTTCCTGTAACTCTCCATTCATGCCATTCTGTCGACCCTGGCTGGCCTAGACACACAGATATTGCGTAACACAATGTTTGCACAATTCTTGTCCTGCATGTACGTGCATATATTTAATTAACTCCTTAATTTTAATTTTATCCCAGTATATACATCCAGTTTGTGTTTGCACTTTGCAATGTTTGGCTCACTTGACTATTCAACAATTCCCTGTTGACAACATGTCTAGCCAGCCACCCATAGGCCTTCAGGGCACTCGTACACCAAGGCATGACAGAAGGGGGTGGAGCCAGTGGCCACGTCAAAGCTTATGGATTATCCCTATTCCCAGATCAAAGGGAATTCTGTGAGACCACTGGCACTCCTGACGACACTTAAAGATCTCTCCCTTTGTTTATTCATTACCCTCATAATATAATAATTAGCTACCCACTAATGATGGCAGTTTTGAAGTTTATGATACTGAGCTGCAAGTGCCAGGACTTTATTGGGGGAGGGATATACCGTGTATTAGATAATTGAGCAGCCTAAGGCTTCAAAAGGTTATCTTGCCATGGTTTACATGTAGGTGGCCAAACTGATGGCCAAAGGCATCTGTGTACGTGCTATGTGTATGTAGGGGTGTACGTATGAAAATGACCAAACTTATACACGTGCAGTGTGAGAATGTGTGAGTGGCCTTTGTAGTTCAGTCTTTGGCTAGAGCGTGACAGACATGCCCACCCTCCCCCACTCTTGCAGTTTCACCTTTTGGCTCGACAGGAAGTCAGCAACACAACAGGCATCTGCATGTATGCCTCCTGCCATCCATCCCACCCTCCCCTCTCTCTCCCCCTCCCTCTCTGTCTCTGCCTGTATCCCCTCTCTCCCTCTCTCTCTCTCTCTCTCCCCCTCCCTCTCTGTCTGTCTCCCCCCTCCCCTCTCTCTCTCCTTCTCTCTCTCTCTCTCTGTCTCTCTCTCTCTCCCCCCCCCCCCCTCTCTCTCTGTCTCTCTCTTTCTCCCCCTCTCTATACAAGTACTGAAACCAACAGTGGATAATTATATTTAATAACAACATGCCTTTACAGTCACTGGGTGTGATTTGGCATGCTCCAAGTGTGATGAGTTGTAGATTTAATCAGTAGCAGAAAGGAAATACTTATTTATTTATTAGCACATACCTTTGGAAGAAATTGCAATTTTTGCGGCCAGTACCTCATGAAGCACTAAGCTAATTGTGGTCAGAGATAAAATTAATAAATAAATTTTGAACTATTAGTAGTCATAGCAGAGGTGCATGCATTTGTTTATTTGTTTAATCTGTGAGCATATTCGTGTGTGTGCTCTTGCTTATTTTTTGCTAATAACTAGTGTGATACAATGTTTACAAGAAATTTCATACAAGTGTGCACTGCAAATAATATTTCTTTTTAATTATGCACATGTGAGTCTGCAAGAGACTGTAACCGTGTGTCTTGCTGGTCTGAGAGAGAGTGGGCGAGTGCTCACACAAACTCAGGCCACAATCACTCACATGTCTTCCTCTTTTCCTGGGATGATATTGTCGCACAGCGGATCACCTTCCTCGACCATGACTGAGATTAACTTGGTATTGTTAGAGCGGAATACCTCGACCACACTCGAGACCACTGACAGGAAGGAGTGAAACACTAACTCCCAAGACGCACAAGTGCAGCTGCCAAAGAATTGTTAATTAGTTTGGTTGTCTGCTTGCTGTTATTTGATACTTCACCGCTTGTTGTGCGCGGTGTATCTGCATGGCTTCTATATTAGGTATTTGCACATAATCTGACCACATCTTAGTGTCTAACGGGAAGAAAGAGAATAGGTATACTCTCTCTGCCAGAGACCCTAACACAGTTGGTGTAATCTTAGATGTGATGGAAATATCCAATTTATTAGCAGCACAATCAAACTGAAGAAATAAAGAAAGAGCTCTAGTAACAAAAAAGATACTTCAAGTATTGTTACGTAAATCGGCTGTAGTGAGCTCGATTATTTGCTGTTATTTGACTACACATCTTAAATTACACCTTCTAGGTGTTAGAAAGTGCTGGCACGTAACCTAATTGATTTCTCCCATAATTGTATGGCTGTGTTGGTAATTTTTCCTGAAAACAAAGCAACGGTCTGGCTGTGACTGTTGGATGGTGAATGGATTGAAGCCTCAAATTTACCCTTTTATGTGGTAAAGCTTTGTCGTCATTCTTGAGTTATACCAGTCCACGTACTAACCAGACAACCGCATGCATTTCTACGTGCAGTACATTCTCATGATAAGGTTTCAATTTGAAAGAGGGGAAGCTCCCCCCCTATAGAACAATTATTGGTTGTACTGCCCCCCCCCTCCCTCCTCCCACCTGACTAAGGGGGCAGTTTGCACTTTGCTACTATCAATATTGAGAGTGTGTGTGTGTGCACGTACGGTGTACCTGATGTGCAGCATACATTCAATAATTATTATTATGGGCTACTGCTTGGATCTGGTCGTAGTATACGGGTATGTACTGGTGGATGGCTGAGACTGCAAGTGTGGGATTAGGCCCATGTTGATAAATTCCTCCAAGATGGACTATGCTGGGACTATGTGTGTGTGTGTGGTGTAACATTAAGTTCATTAGAAGAAGCTGTTAACTATGTGCTATTAGTCCCTCTTAACTGTAGTCCCTTTAGAGCTGTGTAGCATGTACTTGTATGTGAGCACAAGGTGTTTTGGTATGATTATACAATTTCTGTTGGGCAGTGCTCCATAATATTTCCTTATATGGAAACTGAGTCATATCAGCTGCATGATTAGCACTTGGTCTGTTGAGTTTGATAGGTCATGGAGGGTTAGTGGCAACTAATCCGATCTAGTTTATAGACGAGTGTTGCAAATGAGTGATAATAGGTATTGCCATGGTGATGGTTCTGATTTTATTCGCTTTCTCTCTCTCCCTCCCTCCCTCTCTCTCTCTCTCTTAACACAGTGATTGGGGCAGTTGCCTTGACCATGCAGCCTCTGTGGCCTGACTCTACCCGTGCTGGGATGTGGTACCTGAGTATGGGCGTCTTTGTACTGATGGGAGCCATGGTCTCACTCATAGTGGGTAAGTTCATCTACTTCCCCTATCCCACCTCCAGTGGTAGATCTTGAAAAAAAATAATTAACCAGGCTAGTCCTGCTATGCTTCAAGAATCGGAATTAAACAAGGATTTGCTAAAAAAGATAAATATTATAAATATCAAGTGATAAACAGCAATAGCACCACGAATTGCGAATCGCATTCCTAGCATGTCACGTACGTGCGCCTTCACATTGCTAGGCAACAGGGTGTGTGTTCCAGTGGTAGACAAAACACGTCAGTGCAGTGCGCGGTTGAAGAACTACCTATGCTTGTGCATGACACACATCTATGTGTGTTTAATATAATATTACCTGTTCTACCTACCTATAAACATGAAATCCATATGCATTGCCTTCTTGATTGAAGTACATGTATAATATATGTATACTTTGCCTTCTTGATTGAAGTACATGTCCATACGCGTTGCAACTGTTGTAACTATTATTATTGGGAAGCCAGTGATGTACGTGTGTGTTGCTTTTGGCTGGCCATGCGTGATGCATGCTAGACCATCTGTAGAGTCATGCTCGTTGATCGGTTTATTCAATTTGGCATATCATTTAAGTTCAGCGTTCATGCACATGATGTGTTTGTGTGCGTAGCGTTTTGATGTTCTGGGAATACACATGTACATGTGCCTGTACTGTGTATGCCTACACTTCTTTTCCAAAAATTTATCGACAATGTAACAGTAATACTATAGATTATAGTATTGTAGGCCAAGAATTAATGTATTCACTAAATCCTACCTTCAGTATTTTTGTACTACATGTAGCATAGTAGGCATAATTATAATACTGCTTATATAGTTATCCTTTTGTTATTTTAGGGATGACAGTGCTCGCTGTAGCTACTGGCTAGTGCGCTACTAAGCCCATGTGTCAATTGTTACATGCATACGTACAAATAGCACACTGCCAGTGTTGATGATTAAAAACCAGGGTTATGTCTAACTCAGTGCTTCCCAGAGGAAGAAAAGGGGTTCATAGTACATCCTGCCCTAGTCCCTCTATAGATGCCCCTCCCCCTTTCTCTATCAACCTCTCTCTCTCTTTCGTTCCCTCCCAAACTGCACCCAGTTAGACCTTCAGCTGTAACCGCTGTAGTGACCTAGAAGCACTGCAGTTGCTCATGTATGGCATGCACACGTACGTATATGGTTGCCACACCCTAAGGAGGGAAATTTGCACCTTCGAGTTCTCCCCACAATGCACAAAGCACACTCAGCTTTGCAAGGCAAGCCCTCAGCATATTTGATAGGTGCGAATGGATAAAGAGAGTCCCAAAGGTGTATTATAGTATGATGTTGCCAATAGCTCCGCCCAATTAAGCCATGCAAGTCTTCAACTGAGAACACAACCAGGTTGTAGTTATTCTATTTTTCCAAAAGGTCGAGCAGTTGTAGTGGTGATTTGTGTGGGAAGTATATATGTAGTCTTCTAACGGAGCCAGATTTTTAATGGATTTTGTCCTTCTGTCAATTGTGGCACAATGTTAGGTGGGGTGGAAATGTGATTAGGCAGCGATTGCTGGCTGGGAGACATTGCCTATAAAGATTGTCTACATGTGTGTCAACAAAAAACGACCCTATTTCTAGTCTAGGACTAGAAAAGCTTATTTTGAGTGGCACATAAACTGGGGTGGAAATCTGATTAGGCAGCGATTGCTGGCTGGGAGACATTGCCTATAAAGATTATCTACGTGTGTGTCAACAAAAACAACTCTATTTCTAGTCTAGGACTAAAAAAGCTTTTTTGAATGACACACTTTGCTGTACATAAAATTAATTTCAAATCCTTTTGCTGTCTGCTCCGATGACTATTGCCAAATTACGTACATACATACATGTGCATGCTAGTTTTTTGAAAAAATCCTTTTGCTGTCCGCTCCAAAGACTATTACGTACATACATATTATTATTCTAGTATATGTACACTATTGAATTTTTTTTAGTAATTTCTAGCAGTCCCTGATTGAAACTATTTAGAGAGTAATTAGTCTTTAGCCTTAATGTGATACCACTGTTGACATATCGTAGCTACGCTTGATTGGATCATGTTACACATAAAAACTACCCTACCTTACTTATGTACCCATGAAGCTAACAAATTGCAGGTTGCATGCTTGAGAGAAAACTGCCGCGTGAACTTTCTTTGAAACTCAACGTGGTACTAAGTCATTGAACTGCCGCCATGGATGTGGTGGTAGCCTTTGGAGTGTGCATTAGAAAGCCATGCATTAATAAAAATGTCTCAGTGGGTGCGCGAGTTAAGAAATGATTTCCTTCTCTTTAGCGATGCACTGGCTTTTCACAGCGTTTTATCATAGGAGTTCATGTTGACTGCAAAGATGCTCTACCTGTGTAATTACTTTCAAAGGAATCGTTTGTATGTATATGGCCCCCGTGTGTACTTATATATTGTAATACTTCATACTCGAGATGTTGACCACGTCATTAAGTTGATGCCCCTATTAAAATTAATGTGCATATCATAAATTTTTGTACACAATTCTATATTATTGATGGGGACTCTGGGTACAAGTAATGAAGGATACTTTACATGGTGTCTCCATTTAGTCTATGGTGTTTCTAAATAAAAGGAGCGTTCTATTATTACTGGAGTTCTCTTGTGATTGGATTAGTGGTCGTGGCCGCTAGTCACATGTGCCTTATAATTGCCTTCACATTGGGTATGCGAACAAAGCACGTCGTTAAAGCAACATATGTAACTACCCTAACTTGGGAGACGGAAAGAGCATTCCTAAGGCACATTTAGGGCAAGGAGAGGTCGTCACATTAATTTTAATAGTCATAAACTGATTAGTGTTATGACTAAATATAGGTATATTATAATATCTTTATTTGCATTTATGGTCGAGTAGCAGAGTAGATTGTCACCAGTTCATGCCTGGGTATTTGGGATAATTTCTGAGGATATTTAGGGGAGCATGTGAGAGAGGCATGCATATCTGTTGTCAGAGAATGTATTCCTTTCCTTCCTGGAGTGGACACCACGGGATTGTCGACCATGACAACTGGTGTAGTGTAGTGGTCGTTTGTTTGTGTAAATATAGCATCAAAGAGGCCAGTTGTACAGTGGAACCTCTTTCAACGGCTGGCCACCCTGTCTATAACGTAACGGCCACTCACCTTGGTCCCAACTGCATTAATTTGCCTTAATAATATTATTATTATTATAGGAATGAAGGCTGAGATAAGACCACCCTCTAATGCACAAAATTTCTTTTCCCCAGTGGTGGCTGCTATCTATAGCAGGGTTCCACTGTATTCCAGTGATATTATGTGTTTCTACATATAATATAGGGTATAGCTGTATGGGTCCCTGGAAATATTTAATCTTTGTAGCTACGTGTCTGTCAAATTTTTTTATGTTGAGAAATTTTCGTAGGAACAACCCCAGGTGTTAGTGTAGTTAATTTTTTTACACTACGAACACATTTTTACAGTGGTATTCATTCCTAAATTTCAGTACTAAGATTTTTTTTTTCTGTTAATGATAATAATTAGATCTTGCCCGTTAGGGGTTGGTGCACAATTATAGTTGGTTTACACTATCTGGCTAGTATAATTATTATTTATTGCAGATGTAGGCAATCTCCCCTAGCAACAGAAAAGCATTATTATCACTGTGCCTGGTGTGTGTATGCTGCAGTATAGATTAACATTTCTGGCGGCCATAGACTCGACTTTTTGCCCAGATAAGGATGAAAATGTGCAGTGGAGAGAAAAGGCATACGTTTCGTAGTAAACTATAATGCATATCTGGCTTCTGCTTGTGTTGGCTTTTTGGTCGATGTGTAGGCACAAGTGGACGTGCTGTCACACATGGTGGCCACCACGACTTTAATGGGTAAACCTGCAAGCTGTGTGTACATAGACAGACCCTCTCTCCCTCCCCCCCCTCTCTCTCTGTATTCTGTGACACTGTGTGTGTGTGTGTGTGTGTGTGTGTGTGTGTGTGTGTGTGTGTGTGTGTGTGTGTGTGTGTGTGTGTGTGTGTGTGTGTGTGTGTGTGTGTGTGTTCAGCTGTAGCATATGTATCATGTGGTCAGTGTGGTTGATGTACCCTGTAAAGTTTAGTACCTCAAAATGCAAGAACTTGTATGTGCACGTGTAGTAGGGTCTACTTTGTACTTTTCCCCAGACCTTTCATGGAGTTGCCTCTGTACTGAGTAGACAATGGAGAACCAGCCATGCAGGATACATCACCCCCACCCCCTCCCACCTGCCTCCATCCCACAGATGTGTTGAATATTTTTTGGCAAATAAGGGTATTTCCGGGCAAATGTGGCAGTTTATCGAGGTCGATCTACAGCTATGGATTACAAGGTTACTAGACTGTTTTACCACGGAGCTTATTCACTGTCTGTGATGTCAGATTTCTCACTAACTGCGTGATTTCAATTCCAAGAATTTCCTAGGTAGATGTAGACACCCCAGCAGCTTAGTCTGTTGATTTGGGCCACCAATGTATATAGTCTCTTGAAGCATCAAAGGAGTTTACAATCGGCACGAGGAATAGAAGTGGGCTCTGCAAACTGGTACTTGGAAAAGTAGTTCGTTTATAAGGTAACAGATTTAGCAATAATAGCATCGCTATGCGGAAAGTGATAAAAAGTGCCCTTTAGCCCTTGATGCCCATTTACGACTGGCATGCGAAAATAAACAAACAAATTTAAAACGATATGATCTCTGCAACTCTTGCCTCTATGATGTCATTGTTTACCGCCCACTCCCCCCCCCCCCCACACCAAATTTTATCCCCCTCCTAGCTGTATGTATACACTTATTCCCAATGCACATGTGCATGCAATGGTGGTATGATCAGGCAGTGTCGATGTCACGTACAAGTATCGACCCATCCATCCATCCCCCTATGATGTTCTGTCTGACGGAAACCGTCCTGATGAGGTGTTAAAGGCAAGCATGAATAGACCTACCAGAGTGCTAAAGTACATTCATCCAAGTCCTGGAATGTATCACCACTGCATAGACTGACTGACCCACTGACGATGCACTATGTGTGTGTGGGCAATTACCGACCATGGTATGGTCAGCACCCTCATACCGATATTCATGCATTGGTTTCCTTCAATATGTACCCTTTTCCTGTTCTGGGGGATTCCCCTCCAGGTGGTCACATAAACTATAGGTAGTCCCATGGCCCATCACACTGCTGCATATGCATATTATTACTTTTTGTAGGTAACTACCTCTGAGTGATAAAGCATATTTGGCATTCATGTGTTAATTAAGTAGGTGTTTATAATGAGATTTCAATTGAGTATTCTTGGGAGCTTTCACCTCAATCCCCTGACTATGGAGGGACGGGGATAAACCATGGTAATGGTACTATTTATGGGCATGCACGACTTAATCGCACAGTGACTACAGCTAATTACATAGACAGACAAAATTAATTTGTTTGCTGTAGTCTCTGTGCGATTAAATTGTGCATACTCATGCAAGCCATAAATAGTACCATTACCATGGTTTATCCCCAGTTAAAGTATTCCCTCTTAAGCCCCATTTACACGTAGGGCTTAACTCGGGTCAGGATCCGCGTTAAACTAACTCGCTTATGTGTAAACGCGCTAATCCACTTGTAAACCGAATTAGTTGACCCGAGTTGTAACCCACATCCTGATGTGGGTTAGAAGTGGGTTACGTGCATAGTAGTGGGCTATGAATATCTTAACTCGGGTCAAGCGCGTGCGTGTAAACGCGATATAATCCGGTTCAGTTTAAACTGGTTTGGTACGTGTAAACGGGGCTATAGACTATAGATATAGCTAGGGGATTAAGGCAGAATACTCGGTTGAAATCTCGTTATAGACTACTATAATATTAACCTACTTAAAGAAATTTCATTTGGGGTACGAGGGAACTATTTGCTTGGAATAATATTATTAGCCTGAGACATGATGGAAGCATACTCTTGATGCAAGTGAGGAATATAATACCGCGTTGGACTACTGTAAATAAGTGTTTTCTCTGATAATTTATAATTCACATTCTGTGGTTCAATCAGTGGTCTGTCAGTTGCACGCTGTGAGTGGGTGATACAGTCTGGACCACTGAGTTGTCAAACAAACTCAAAGAGTGTTGTGAAACCCATTGCCCATGTATAATATTGGCCTCTGGCCTAGCATATATATCATGTGAACCCACTATTATCCCATTACAACCAGCACAGCAACCACCCAGATGGCTTCTTCGTGCAATTATTATATCCCAACAATTTAGTTCTTGGCATCAGACCAGCTGGTGTTTGTTCTATCACTTTATTGCACAAAAAACATTAATACTGTAAGGTTTTATTATGTACATTGTATCCGTAATATCTATGACTTGACTGAGACTCCCACCTACCTCAACAGGTCGGTGGTTCTTATTTGGACTCGGTCTGGTCGTGTCGTTCGGGAAGATCAAATTTTGGATATTTCCGAATCTCGACAATGAGAAACTAGGCATCCTGGACTCATTCAAGCCTTTCTTCTCATTCGAGTATAGAGATTCTGGCAGAGGGGGAAAAGGAAAGAAGAAGAGGAAAGACAAGGATAAGGGAGCCACAGGTGGTGAGAAAGTGTCAAAGGAGTCGGAGGATGCTGACAAAGAAGAGGAGAAGGAGGAGGAGGTGGGGAGAGGAGGAGAGGAGGAACAGCCAGAAGAGGAGAAGGAGGAGGGGAGAGGAGGAGAGGGGGAACAGCCGGAAGAGGAGGAGGAGGAGGAAGGGGATATTAAGGAGTCGGAAGATGCCACTGAAAAAGTGGAGAATGAGGGATCGAAACAGACAGAACAGATAGCAAACTAATTCAAATTTGGCAATTATTGTTAGCTCTTAATAGGCATTAATTTCATTTTCTCAATGCATTCAGAATAATTTTTTTTGTAATAATGCTATACCTCTTTTGGTTTGACTTATTGAAACTGATATAATCGCAGCAAGAATACTATTGTCAGTGACCATGTGTACGAAATATTGCTGCATTATTATTATAGATAATCTGTGTACATAAAACAAGTGAGAAAATGTAATATCATGGTAGCTGGTGGTGGTTATGGGTATTCAAAAATAAAAACGACATTAATATAAATAAGGTTACAATTAAAGACAAAAGTGATACAACACAAAGGAAATTGAACACATCACAAGCATAATTTTCACAATACACACAAAAATATTCACAAAACAATACTAAATAATATTATTTTTAAACTGTTTGCTGACGCTTTAATTTCGAACTGAACGAAGTCTGTGGAAGCTGTTTTTGCTGACGTTGCATTTCTCGTCTCTCCCTCGGCGATTTCGGAGCAAACCTCCTCGGTTTCGGCACAGGCTTCCCGCTAGTGCCCGAGGGGGCTGCCTCACCACTAAGATCCGTCTGGCACCCCTTATCGTTCAATTCAGTCGTTTGTGCTTCCACTTCGACTATTGTATGTTCCATGGTGATGCCTGGACTGGTGTAAGGAACGTAAGCCGAGTTCAAATGCTGCCCCTCTACTACATCTTGTGATTCCAAATGTATCTCTGTCTGTGTTAGTGCTTCAGTGGATTCAGCTCTTGTTTGTGGCACAATCGATGCTGTGGTTTGCTTTGATGTTTGCAGTGGTAGTGCGGGTTGAGAGTTTTCCTGCGTCATGGCTGAGTCTATGGAACTTGAGGATTCTCCTTTGGAGGAGGCATGCAATAGGAATGTTCTCGGGCTATTTGAAGCTGTATTATCATTGTTATCACCATTACCGTTGTTTACCACAGGGTGATTTTCTTGGCCGTCGTCAGTGGCTTCTAATTGAATTCCTGAATCACCCAAGCTCGCCATCCCACTCAAGTCCACCTTCTCTTGAAAGATTGTAGCTGTCGTGGTGGGCTCTTCTTCTTCTTCATAAGGTGTTTCTCTGCTCCTTCTCGGTGACTCATCAGCGGTTATGACACCATTGCAGTTGTTGGTGTTGTGATCAGTACCTATCAGCGCCTCGCGGTGTGAATGAGAGCCTGGTGCAAGTGGTTGATTCAACGTGCAAGTGTTATTGTAGCTATCATTGTTGAGCGTGCCTTCTGCCAGTGGGTGCTTTAGTCTGCTACACTCTGTCACTTTCATCTTCTTGCAGCAGCACATGGCCACGAACATTCGATACATGAATTTCATGACTCCGGACATGTCTGTGATCGAATAGAGCATGATGGTAGCCAGGATGATCTCCGTAGCCCTGGTCGATATGTGAAGACCTAGCCACGCTGCGGAATTGCCCATTACACCCATATGGGCTAGGCAGTCTTTGAAGATGAACAGACACACCATAATGATGTTTCCGAAAGTGAGTAGAGAGTAAAGGCATGCCATGAATACCGTCACGTAGGTGATGATGGCAATTTTTCGTGCCGTCCTTCGGTTGTGTTTGTGGTGTCTCTGGTACTCCTGGGCAGCAAAGTCGTTTTGCGTGGCCAACTCCTCAGCTGATCTGGCCATGCCAGAAGCCGACATGCGAACTGTGTTCCTCTCTCTCTTTCTCAGCTGGTGCATGAGGCGGCCCCCAGCTATTAGATAAGTGATCAACACGGCTAGACCCCACAGTGCAAATATAATTTCGCAGATAATGATTGAGAAGAAACCTGGGTACTCTGTAAAGTAGCTCAACACCTCTGCCCCGATGGCAATTACGTAAGGTGTCACCACAATGGGTATGACAAATCTCCACTTGTGGTACCACTGCTTGCCAGGATTTGCTTTGGCTATTTTAAGCAGCGTGAACACCATTAGGGTGTAGCTAGCTACAAGGCTGGGGAATCCAAAGGAGCCCAGGATACGTGTTATAATAATCCATTGACGGAAACTGTCCGATATGAATCCGAGGAGATCGTACGGATCCAGAGCAAGCAGCAGCGCTCTGCTGAATCCAAGCACTGCAATGGTGGAGTAGACTGCAAAGAATGTTTTGGTTGATAGTCGAACGCAATCTTTCTTGATCAGCATTGCGACGGAAAATAGGCCCAGCATGAGATAAATGGATCCCAGCAGTCCTATGTAGACTTTGAATATGCTCCTCCAAACATCATCCCTTTCCGTCCAAATATCTTCGTCGACTGGATTTAGAAACACGAGGACCTCGTAGGGAAATAGTCCGCTAGTGAGATTCTGCCTGTACTCGTCACAGCTCATTGCGGCTGTCGAGGCACTGGATGGCGTGGAAGTATTATCGGCTAGGTAGGTAATAATGTTACTGGCTGGCTCGATCATTTCTAGCGATCTCCAGCCGTTTAGTTGAAGATTCCTTCTGCTTTGCTTCCCGCGGCTTTTTATCATAGCCTAGGACAGGAAGTAAAATCGAAAGTACTTTAAACCCGTTATAACCGCAGGTTTTGCATTGCGCGCACATGGTGGTGACGACCCTTTACCGTGCTTGTTCTGCTGTAGTATAGTAGTTAATCGCAATTATATTATACTACTACGATACGCTGTGCTGGTGCTCAAAGTTTATTATGTAATAGTTAGATGTTGGTTTTGCATATTCTACGAAGCCGCTTCTTTGACTTTGTAGAATATGCAAAACCATCTAACTATTTTAATCTTTGATAGCAGTCATCTGACCCAAACATACTACCTCTATCACCTCCAACTATCACCACAATTCGGGGTTGCAAATTATGGTAACTGCTACGGACACGCACATTGTGCTTTTTAGAGTTCCTATTATGCTATGCTCTTATTTCCAACACCAAGCCAATTATACTCATTGTTTTGTACCTATTATGCTCTTAATTTCTCTTAATATTTTATCTAATAATTCGTTTGGAAACTTACACTTTATGACAGAATAATTACCCAGAAAAGACAAGCTACACTGTAGCTTGTCTTTTCTATATGGCTGTAGCCTACAGCCATATTATACTAGACTACACTATTCACTAAATCTTAGAAAAATATTATGTACACATTGACTACCTTATATTTAACCCTATTATGCTCTGGCATAACAACACCACCCATTATGCCCGCGAAGCAATGCCAGCATATATTGTGCTTATCTCTAGCAAAAAAATTTAATGTCTCCATGAAAAATGTAATCCGACCGCGGATTGCTCGACGACCTTTACCCAATTCAATGCGCATGCGCGGCAGCATCGCATTGCATCCCCCGCACTCAGCCCCACCTCTTTTCTTGTTTCATATCTGCTAGAGAGAGGGGAGGAGTATCCACTTAGCCGAGGATCGAGGAAGGAAGTAGGCGGCCGCACTCGAGGCGCTCGACTATAGAACTGGGATTTGAGCTACCAGAAACGCGCAGTCTTTACAGTCCAGATATAAAGCAGCTGAAAAGGGATGACTAGTGGTACGAACGTACAGTCGCCCATGGATTCAGATAACGAAACAACCATGGCCGCGAGCACAGCCGAGCTCTCCACTACAGCTACAGCAAATTACAGCTACGGGTACGTTACCAGCAATGGAAACGTCACTGTGCTCTGCGAGCCGTTCGATACAACGAAGGACGTCTACTCGATCTTCTCGCTGGTCGTGCCCAACGATCGTGACAATTGGGTACAGAGAACGGACGCCTACTGGGCGTTTTTCTACATCATGCTAGTGGTGTTCGGCCTGCTCTACCTGTGCCTCGCACTCGGCTGTATTCTACTACTGGCCAAGAGACACCTTGCACAACGATTTCGAGTGAGAACGTTCATTGCGATAGACGTTGCACTGATGGTGCTCGGTTTTTCGCGAGTTCTGTTCTTCATCGTGGACCCGTGGGGCCAGTCTGGCTTCTGCGACCACTACGCCTGCATCGTGGTGTCGAGACTAATAGGTGCGCTATCGTTTCCCAGCCTGACTGCGAGCTACACCTTGGTTTTGATCACTCTTTGGAGCAGTGCAAGAATGCAGCTGGGAAGAACGTGGATACAGCGCCTGAAAGTTCTCATTCCGTTGTGCTTCGTTCACTATGGAGTGGCAATTGTATTTGAGATCCTGGGCAGCATTCCAACGGGGAACAGTATGATTGTCATCATCCTACTGATCGTGTGCGAGTCCACATTCTCCATCTGGGGGTTTCTAGTCTGCTTCTCGTTCTTAATAAGTGGACACAGATTGCTGAAATCGATCGAAAAGTCCGTTAGAAGTAGCTCGATCATGTGCAAAGATTCGCCAAACTTGACACGCCACCAACTCATCGAGAAATCGAAATTTCAGAACCAAAACGGACGAAAAAGGAGCCATTCAACTCTCAAGCTCAAGCACATGCTTCGTGAAAAACACCGAAGAGCCGTTAGAAAAGTATCCCGCATCACATACATCACCGTTCTTCTGGGAATGGCATACTCTGTGGTCAATTTTGTCAACCTGACTCTCACATGTCTTAGCCTGTTCCACGGTTGTCCGGGCTACCTCGACTATGATACACAGCAACACCCTGCAGTGTGGTTAACACTGCGTTACATCGCGTTTGTGTTAGAGTTACTACTTGCCGTATTGTTGACCTACTCGATCAGCGACTATCAACCGATATTGAACTTTTTATGCTGCGGCATGCGGAAGGTTGGCTCGAGACAGCCTTCGCCAACTAGCGGGATGGAGAGCACGACAATCGACAGTGAAAGTACGTCAAGGAATTTTCCTAGCCGTGGTTCATCACCAGTACCACCTCGAGACGCAAAGGAGGACGAATTGGTCATTTCGAACGCTCCCAACTCGCAGATTAAATCTCCTGCTCTCGTAAGCTCTCCACCTGCTACCGGTAGTCCAAAGAAGGTTACAATATTCGAGTACAGTACGCCTGCTAGTAGTGCGATGGTTGGTAGAACGTCAACCTCGACTACTAATTTAAACAGTCAACCAAAAGTTAAATCGCCGTTAACTGTGAGCTATAGTTTAAATGAATCGTCAACATTTCCCACCGAACATTCAATGTATTAAAACTGTAAGTTAATGATTTTTATAATAATTTTGTGTTTTCGTTGGGTAAGTTTTTTTGTTCAGCCTTTGTATTCCCAGAGTATATACACAATAATAGATTTTCATGTCACTATACGCCCAGAGTCACTTCGATTAATTTTTTTATACGTCATATACGCATTGTACTCCATGCTGGTAATAGTACGTGCACTCTCACTCTCCCTTATTTTTAATATTCAACGTGTCATTTTCAACAATTAACAACTGAAGTTAGTATAAGGAAATTAATTAATCAATCAAAGAGCAGCTGGCAGCTGAGAAGGTGAAAAAATTGGGAGGGGGGGGGGGGCCTGGGGACAGTGGTTTGCACTGGAACACAAGTGCAGAAAGGAAAAGGCAAAAATTAGTACTAACATCAAGAGCAGACCACTACACCAGGAGTACTACTCCATGAGCCTTGTTGTAATGTTAATCTAAGGATTTTTTTTGATAAACTGAATGTTTCAAAATGAACTGAAATTCACTGTTAATGGCATGCAGTGATGACTAGGGTATGGTAGACTTGGGGTTAACCACAAGAGGCCCAGCCTTAACCACATGAACCACAGGGACTCTTGAGAATGCAGTAATTGAGACCAGATAAAAGACGCCCTTGAATGCATGCATGTGCTGGCACTTATATATACAAGCCTTATAAAAGTATAATAGTTAATGCACCCAGATCACACGCATGCTCACATGCCAGCACACACATACACGCAGCTATGCACATACAGTTTTCCGCTTTCTGCTCGGCAACTAACAATAAACCTCGGTTGGTTTCACTGATGCATGTTCCATGTTGGACAGATGGTCTTGCTTCACCTCCTATATTCTCAAGACTGTATTATAATTATTATAGGTGTGCACACCTGTCGATCCCGTTGCTTTGCTGCTGATATAACAATCACGCAATTCTGCAACATATTATGGGGACAAAGCTTGATCGAAGCAAAGATTTTTTTACACAATGGATAAATAATAATTATGAAGCTGACAGTACCAGCGGTGGGAGAGCAACCCAAGAATAAGTTTTCAATAACAACGAAGTTGTGCCCCAACATCCATAGCAGCTCTACCCTGCATCATACACAGAAGACTTATTGTGTTATATCAATATCATGATCAGGGTTGAGTTCATACACTCCTAGCTAGCAGGTTTTAACAAAGATATTAAAACTATTTATGCTGCAAGGTCACATATTAGTCATGCACTAGCTTACACTCATGATCATCATGCATCTCTTTCCCTTCCCAGCCCTTGAAATACGAACAAAGCACTTCTTCATATAATAGGCCTTTGGTAAGCATCAATCCGGCGAACTACAAAATATTTAGTCTGATCCTCCCCGCTCATTTGACTCGATTCATTATTATTATCACAGAGGGAGATAATCGTTCAGCTATACTAGTACAATTGCTGTATGCACACTAGTACCACCTATATACTAACAACTGCTGCATACGTTACTGTTATTTCTTCACAATCTACTACAAAATCTTTTCCTCGATATCAATCTTGACAGTGCCGCAATACATTAAACTTTGTGCCTGACACCACCTTGCACAGGTATAGCTACTATTTTAACTGTTGTGGATTTGAATTTCAGTGGCAATAATATTATAGTTCATATTCCATAAAAAGGCAACATACAGATGTTTTAAGCTACAGACCAGTAATAAGTAGTCTACTGTTTGAAAGTAGAATAATATTAATAATATTATTAAGTATAATCAGACCAATTATAACCATACTTACAATTTCCTACTTGCAATTAAATTTCTGTGCCTGATATATATACCCTTCTACATCTTGTGTATATACAAACAATTATTATTATTTTATGATGGAACTGAATTTCAGCAGTGCACGTGACTTGATGAATACGAGGTCATAACAACAGCCCAGATCCATGGGAAATCGAGGCAGATGTTCTCACTCTGTATACACAACAGCAATAAGTGATCCATTAATCGACAAAGCCCGACTGTGACGAAGCTATATATTATATACACACATGTATATTATTATAGATCGAGAGTAGAATAATAATTTTTATTCCGTGAAAAGTGGTTCTTCCGATTAGACTACACATGCATTCTGTGCAGACCTACAGCTACACCACATCAATTGACCCCAGCGACCTCTAGAGGCTAACTCGCATTTCATCATTGAAAATTCAAATCCTACACGTCAGATCAGAAGTGGATTCCCTCATTCGTATATAGCCAAAACCATCTAGCTAAAAGAAAAAAGCAAGAGCCTTGTCCCCATGCAGGCCTGTTATATACAGGAGCTCTTTAATGTTGCAAAATTCTTGTTTTATGCTGACTTCGTAGCATTATTATGCCTGCCTAGGCCTGCTTGCTTGCATGGAGATAAGAACTCTGGAGTCAAAACAATTGAATTATACAGTCCCCTCTTTCCCTAGTGAATAGCTACAGTACACCATAGCATGCTATATAATTATGCTATAGTAACACAGCAATGTGGAGCCATACACCCATCAATGGCTATACATAGGCCCGCCTGTCTTTGGCCATTGTACGTTACGATAATGTTATGCAATATCTGTCACTGTACGGTGCATCAAGTTTCCTAGAGATTGCACACAATGAGCATACCTTTTGGACCATTACCTTTTGAAATGCGTAATCAGCTACAGATTCTCACGACTGCTACGCAGCATGTAGCGATAATACAGTGCTTATACATATATGGAGATGTACTATACTGAAGGAGAGGGGGCACAAAATAGTAATATTATATTATTAATTAGAGCTGCATATGTGCAGAGCACTAGATATTAAATTATGCTAAACGCTTGGGCACACAGGTATGATACCTCTATGCTATATTAAGTTCTAATGAGGCTGGGTTAGTATGGAACTTGGAACGCGTGTTTACAGAGTTGAGTAAACACTGTGCCCCACTCCTTTGGCAAAATTGAGCAATTGAAGAGTCAAAATGACTAAACAACAGTTGTTTGCAAACACGAGAGAGACACTCCTGATGCAGAGGTGATTGCTGGCCACTTGCATGTGGTAGCCGTGAATAGCCTAGCTACGTATGTATAATAGTATATGTACGGGGAAAAGGAGGGAAATACGCACATGTAGAGAAAATGCACGCAATAAATATCCTCCGACAGACAAATCAACAAATACGTACACACACACGTCAAGATATAGTTAGGTTCATATCCTCCGACAGACAAATCAACAAATACGTACACAACACAGCGCACACACACACGTCAAGATACAGTTAGGTTCATACCCTCAGAGAGACAAATCAACAAATACGTACACAGCACAGCGCGCACACACACACACACGCACACACGTCAAGATATACAGCCATAGGTTAGCTAAGTTCATAGCTCAACAAACTATCACCTAGCAGTCACCACACATACCTGTACCCAGACACACATACACACACACACATACACACACACACACACACACACACAGAGACAGACACACCACAACATATTATACGTAGAAAGCGTCACTGCTCCAGCATACCAGCGCACACACAGACAGACATAGCATACCACATCTCTACAAATTAATCAAGAGATGCTTCTCCGCAGAGACAGACGGGCAGTAAGTAATGATGATAAAATTCTAGGAATTGTGCGAGAAGGAAAATACTGGAATCAATCAATTAAAAGACCAATAAAACAGTTGTCCTGTTAGGCAATTATCTACGGTACATTGCTATTAGCTTTCCTGGGCCATTGGATGAGTGTATGCAATAGATAGTGGTATATAGCAGACTGAGGTGTATGCAGAAGAAAGGTACTATACAATAGATAGTTAGAGGGCGCCTTCTGATCTCAAGTATTCACCAATGTCACTCTGATGAAAGGCAATGACAGTGGTGGGATCAGCATGCCGGCAGTCCTGTGTCGACTTGGCGGCTACTCCAAATCCCTGTGGAAGAAAGAGAGGAGGAGAGGAGAGGAGAGGGGGAGGGAGGGAAATAGAGACAAAGAGAGAGAGAGGGAGAGTGAGAGAGAGACATGTATAATTATAGTTTTATTATAATTAATTTTAGCAACACTTCATAATCATTAAAATTAATAGTAGTAACATTTCCTCCCGGACCTGTTGTTCTGCCCTTCCCACCACAGTGACATCAACGATTGTCCAATAATAATATTACAACACTCAATTAGGGGTCAAAATAAATCTCCTACACGTGCGTAGTAGATTTATTATTACCATTATAATAACCAATTAACTTAATTAATCGCCATCCGCCAATCCCGCAGGCGATAGTGATGATGATTATCATTTATTACAGCACATTGGACAGCTGCAACTGATCGTTAAAAATCATGAAGCTATTTGTTGTCGAGCTGTAGCCTCTGGAACTAGAACCCTGTTCCCCAATAGACAAGAGAAACAAAAGATCAAATCCCCTCTCTCATCTCTTTACTTCTTCCCACACACTCCCACCGCCAAAAATTTGTCCCTAGTCCTCCTAAATTACTGGGAGGAGCTGTTCACATTATTAGCATAACATATCTGTGATACACAAAATACTTGGAAAAAATATGTAGCTCACTCCTTCTATGGCAGTGCTAGTTTGTTTTTAGGAGGGAATGGAATGACCCATCCCATTGCCGAGGGCAAGCGCATTGGGCATCGAGTGTCTTTGTGTGCTGAACACTGTAAGTTAGTAAATTACAAAGGATACTTAATCTCCCTGTGGTTGTAATCGGTTATCTAGAACTAACTGGAGCTGGAGATATATGTATAGATGGAACAAGGGAGGGAGGGAGGGAGGGAGGGAAGAGAGGGAAGGGAGAGAGAGAGTGGGGAGGGAGAGGAAGAGAGAGGAGAGGGAAAAAGAGAGAGAGAGGGAGAAGGAGAGGGAGAGAGAGGCTCTCTCTACATAGCCACAGGCTCTGTTTGCACGTTTTCTACAGCTGTGGTGTTTGGTATGTACTTAATGTTTACTTGTGGCAGCTGTTATTGATGGTGAGAGGAATGCCATGCCAGTGAGTCTGTAGTGCTACCAGGCTAGGATCGACTAACCACCTTCACATGTCGCGGTGACACCACCACCCCATGCACCCACCATACTAGCCAGAGAGAAGTACACTACACAATCTTTCTATCTGTGACAACTACATATTATTATACTACTACACACTAGTACAGTTGTAGGCCTCCTAAGCCCCCCCCCCACCCCCCCTCCCCCTCCTGATATCGTCCTAATAGTCACGGGACTTAAAATTGAGGTCACAATATTAAGATAATCAGGCCAAATTATCATACAATACATAATTGCTGTAGGATTGTGTATTTATGGGACACAATGGCAATTTTGTGTAATTTCATTAACTGCACACACACACACACACACTCGCGCATGCATGCATGCATGCATACCACGAGGAATGTGGCTATTTTTAGCATGTTATGCGTTGCAATGAAATACCTCTTCCAGATGACTCAAATGTTACAATTACCTCATAGGGGTGGTGGCACACCACAGCGCTCATATTAGGAACACTTCACATGACCAATAAGTGTTCATACGTACACGTATGCATGTACGATGCAACTTAATCGCCACAATCATGTGATCATAGTGTGGTAAATAAATAAATAAATATGATGAAGCAATATTATGCAGTCTGGCCCTGGGAGGGATACATGCATGAAGCATGATGTTATGAAGGCATGTATAATAATTATGCACCTACACTAGCTATACATGTAGTAATACTGTGAATATCGAGCACTTTAGCCCTGAAACTGTGAATAGGGTGTGACAATCGAAATAGTCAGCAACTGTTCTCATCTCTCGTTTTAGCATGCTGTCTCCACACCACATATGCAATAGATAGTTATGATTATATACTATGTATGTTTGTGAATGGGAGTTAGTGAAAGAAAGAAAGCGCCATTGTCCAAATTTCCATCAGGGTCAGGGTCAGGGATGATAGTCAATTATTTTTTAATGAGTGTTACGTGAGGCTGCATGCCTCACAGAGTTCTCAGGGTTACGTAGGTACCAAGGTGATAGCCTATACAGATGCTCCAAGTCATCCTCGACTCAGGGAGTTTATCGAACAGACAAGTTGTCCACAGAGAAGCTTCATTGTTTCTATGCAGATAGCACAATAATAATATTAGCCTCATCCCCAGTCTCCCCACCTGATCTTTTTCAATGCACGCGAGAGAAAACATTGAAAACATGGGAGTGGCCTGGGAACGAGGCTAACAATAATACTATTGAGAATGATAATACATATGTTACTTCAAGTATATATTGGGATGGTTCTCCCTGGCAAGGGAAACTGTGCCAATCCATGAGGTAATCAAAGCTAACCTACCACGACAAATTTGATACCTAAACATGTATCACACACGCACAGTCTGCTTACAAGGAGCATGTACCAAATCATTGTCAACTGTCTGGTTCCAATTCTGTAAATCGATAGCGTAACACTAAATTTCAAACATTCCAGCTTTAGGGGAAAAGTAGCAAAAATGGACACAATAATATTAGATTGTTCATTTTACAACTAAAGCACTCACAAACACTACTCAGCATTATTATTTGTAGTGGAACGATGAAATGTGACTCCTAACAAGGGGAAATCCCCCGTTAACTACCTGCACTCAAAAGAAAAAAACAAAGGCAAGCTTCTAAGCTTTTTAAAGAAAGGGGGAAATTTTTTCTACATCAAAATTAGTCTAATAAGGTTTTGGAGCAGCCTGAGGGAGGGTTCTATTTTTACACACACACACACACAAATATAACATGTACTTGTACTTTGTGACTAGTCTACTCCAGGTATCAGTCATGTACTGGCCGGAAGAGTTGTTTTCATTATAGCATATCAGTTTGGACAGCACAACTATCAATATATTAAATAGCAAAAAAAAATAAACCCCAGGAGACAAGTTAGGCTCCCTAGCTTGTCAAACACATACTAGTTGGTTGGGTCTCAATTCAGAAGGTATTCACATACATATGATTTATCAAGCAGTTGCTTCGTGGTGGGTGTGTATCTCTCAACCATAGAGAAAAGTCTACAAAACTACAAATCTCGGAAATAAGGAGACCTCTTTAATCAGGACCATGCATTCCTGCGGTTCCATAGCGTCCATAATCAGAGAGGCTCTGGCCACCATTACACACTTAGTCTATTGTTTCCGTATTAGTTCTTCCTACTCATTCTTGCGTTCACCAAAAGATGGCGATAATCCGCTAAAGGGTTCTGCTTTTTGAAGGACAGGTCTCCATATAATTATTATATTACCCAAACACTTTGTTGTTAAGATCTTTCAACAATCGTGGTTGGTTGGTTCGTTGAGCTGGCATCAATGGAATCCCACAAGTTCATGCCAAACCAGCCAGCATACACAAAAACAAATATTGCTGCATACTAACACAATAGATCATCACATTTTCTTAATACTTGGTGGTTTTGCTGAACCAGTGTTTGGGCGTTGTATTGACGAGTCAGACCTTGTTTCAACAGCGCCAGGATAAATAATATTATATCACCACCAACACCCTATAGTGCCACTGTTAGGCGACAAATGAATTTGTTGCCTACATCCCACATGATAATTACTTAATAACTGCAAAGAAAGGATAGCAAATTATTAACTAATTAAGGGTTATACACTATGACACACCCAAATTAATTGAAAATTAGAGAGTAGGGTACTATTGCTAAATTAATTATAGGTCAGATTCCTAATAATTATGCCACCTTAATTAATACAAATTATTACCTAAGAATTAACATGCTATTGCTCATTCAACTATGTACAGTACATCCAAATTTTTTTAATAACTATGACAAGCAATAATTAGAGGGTGGGTATCAAAGTCGAGTATAGATCCGATTCCAAATGATAAAACCTCCTTAACTGGGTAAAATTTTGGTAAAATATAACCTCAATACAAACTAAGAAGGAGAAATTAGAACTATGTAATTAAGGAGTGAGAGTTGGGGGGAGGGGGGAGGGGGGAGGGGGGAAGGGGGGACGTGTAGGGAGAGAGGGAACAAGAATGAGAGGGTGTGATATGTGGGAGGGGGAGGGGGAAGGGAAAAAGGAAGTAAGGGGAATTAGGATTTCTCAGAATATGGTGTTTGCTGTGTGGGAGGAGAGATCGAGGGAGATAGGGGATACTATTATATGGACATAGAATCGATGGAGAAGAAACTGCAATCGTTAACTCAAAAAATATTAGAGTAGTACTGCTTATACATGTATGAGAGAGAGAGAGAGAAAGAAGGAAGGCAGGGAGGGAGGGGGAGAGTGAGTGCTGTGTGTGAGAGTTAGTCAGTTGCTTCCTTCCTAGCGCACCATCCAACTGATTGACATTCTCCAGGAGAGAGAGAGAGAGATGGCTTCGGTTAAAAAAGCCAAGAGTCACCGCCGCTTTGATTCTCCGCCGCTTTGATTCTCCCCCACAACCCTTTCATCGACCGCTAACTCCCTTCCACCCAGCATTCAGCTCCACAATGCACAAAGCTCTACTGCACTACACAATCCAGCAAAGAGTGTATTTCTTGGAACTACACTATCCATTTCAGAGGCTCAGTGTAGAATCTACAACGTAGTGATCATTCCTTCATTAAGCCCCCCAATAACAATAATAAATTTTACCAAAAATAGTACACGTCTCTATTGTAATGTCCTAGCCTCGTCCCTAGGCCACTCCGCGTGTAACATTGCAAACGTGGGAGTGGCCTGGGGACGAGGCTAGCAATATCCAATATTTTTGATGAAGAAGGTACTCTTGGTATGATCCAGTGTTGTACTTACTTACTTGGTTTTAATTTTGTAGGCATAGAATAGAAAAATTTATGTACAACAGGTGTATGCATGGCATAATTAATTTGCACCCCACACTTTATGGATCAGTCGCCACCATACTAATGAAACCAGTCTGTTTTACAGTTTCAGTGAGACCAATAGTCACAAGTAATATACACCACAAATCAGCTACATTTGCACCTCCATATAAAATCGATTTCAGTCTGTAAAACACCCCCAAGTGGCACAATTCCAAAAAAGAGGATATTAATTTCCAACAATGTGTCCCAGGCTGGCCACCTGCTGTATTATACCCACTGGCCCACCGCCCCTATTGGGCCAAAAAGAGTCCACGCTACATTTGCACTTTCTGAACCATCCCATTGACAGCAATTAGTACCTATTTGCATGCTATGTATAATATTACAGCAAATACTTCTCAGCTAATCTGTATACTGGAAAATGGTCATGCATAGTAGCAGTGGTAGCGTATTATAGTATCAAGAGAATTTCCGTAAGCTTTAATGTTGGAAGATTCACTCACGGATTTACACAAGGATTGAGAAAGAAAAGTGTACACTCAGCACTGACAGCAGGAATGCTAGTACTGTACATAGTCATATTTATACATACGTAGCATGCACTAATTACATGTATAAATACTTAATACTGATAATTATATTAGCATGCAGTATGCATTTGTACACACGTGTATGATAATGTGTAAAAACAAGAGTACACATGTACAACACACGCACACACGCACCAGTGGCGTAGCAATGACACACAAAATGCAATGTTCCGGTACACGGATGAATCAAGCATTGAGGGGTTCAGCATGCACGTAACACCAAAGACAAGAGGATTATGTAAGATTGAAGGGATACACATACATCTCTGGTCAATTGGATGTGCTGTTGATGCTTGGAAGCTAGGAAAGGGACAAGGTTATGGTCTAAATTAAAAAAATCTATATTAATGCAGACTTAATGATATTCATAGCTGAAGATCAAAGCTGATAATCTAGATACGTAGCTATGATCTGAATCAGGTATGTATGCATGTAGTCTCGTGCCCAGCCCCTTCATGCACGCGCGAGAAAGGGTCTGGTCAAAAGGGTCGCACTAACGCGTCCAGTTGGAATGCAATAATTGACAATTCCGGTGTGCGTAAAATAGAAACTAACTGCCACTTCCATACCGTGTGCAATACCCAGCGCACGCGCATACATACAGACCACGCATAATTACATTCCACTGATGTCATGTGACTATGGTTCTGCGATCTGATTGGGCCGCAATATACGTACCTCGAGGACAAGGAAGTGCGACCCTTTTGACCAGACCCTTTCTCGCGCGTGCATGAAGGGGGCTGGGCACGAGACTAGTATGCATGTGTATGTAGGTATATTCAGGGTGATAGAGCAAGCGAGTGACTGAGTGGGTGGGTGCTGAGCACATAAGCATTTTTCCAGAGAGAGGGTGATACAGACCATCAAGAGTGCAATCCTTCAAAGCATACCAGGAACTTATGTAACAATGCCAGCACTTGCACCTCACATTTGCCTACGCTTGCACAGTGATCACCACTATACACAGCTTAAACTATATTATTATAATACGATGCTACTATGAAGGTACATGTACATCTAGGAGAAATGAAGAATATGTAGATAGAAATGAGATATTTACGTACCAGTGGTGTATCGTTCATGGAGCACATGACGACTCCCTGGTACTGGGACGTGTTCTCCGTGATCCGCCCGAGGCCAGACTTCATAACGTGGTTACCGTAGAGGAACGACTGTTCGGCACTCGGCTTCAACCAAACCTTGTACTGCAACAGGACAAAAAAAAAACGGTACAGCAACGAAATAATAAACACCCCAAAGACCTTAATTAATTAATTGAATTACGTACTCATCTCTCTCCCTCACTCACTCCCTCTCCCAATACCCACAAAATTAATAACTAGTAATAATATACCGTAGTGTCCCAGGTAAGCGCCCATGGGTGCTTAAATATACCTCGCGATTTTGACCCGCATGGGCGCTTACCCGGGATATAACTTCCATGCGTTTGTATAGAAGCTGCTACATTGACCCCCTGAATGAGGTACATGGGCGCTTACCCGGGAGTGGGCACTTGTCTGGGATACTATAGTATATTATTCTGCAGTCAGGTGATAAATGGTAATATGTACCTATATAATATTATACCTATACCATAATATTATGAGATCTTCAATATAATTGAGTAGGCATAGTTGTTATGGTGGAGGATGGGAAAAGAATTCACGTGTGATAATCAGTCTTGCAATATTATGCAAGGAATAATAATAAAGGTGATCGTAGGTGTAAGTCAAATTAATCGCTACATTCTATTAAGTAGTAGGACTACATCGATTTTGATCGTAGGTCGTGACTGCTCCCAAAACAAAATAAAATGACATAACTATATTATTATGCATAGCTCTTGTTCTTTGCTTGTAGCTGAGGATTTTTGGAAGCTCAGAAAAATAATCGCTAGATGTTGTAGTAAATACTGGAAATTTAATAATGTCACCACAGGGGACATCTGTCTTTCTCATCCCATACCCCCCTCCCCCCTCCCCCTCTCTTCCAAGAATCGGACAATTGATGCTAGTCATAGCACTAGAATCGGCCAATTGATGCTAGTCATAGCACTGTATGTTATACTATCATAATTATTACTGCGTAGTGCTCTCCAGATCTAGAGCCTGCACGCTATTTATTACATTACATGGGTATTTCTAGACAAGGGATTCATAAGAGTCGACCTTAACCTACGTATGTACTATATGTAGCTCTGGTAAGGAGGGGGATAGTACAAACCACCTTGGCTTCAATGGAAATGTAAAGGGGACTGGATCTAGCCAAGTTTGTTATTAAGCTCTGTTCACCAAATTCCGGAGGGAAATTATACGGAATAATGTACATCCAACTATGCTATCCTAATGTTGAATAAATTTGATCTATTTTGATGATACCACCCTCCAAAAGTTAGCACGGCTTTAATAAGGAACTTCCTACTCTGGTTTCTCAGAAAAGTAAAGCTATTACGGCTCCCACATGAAAATGCCTTAAGCTATGATTCTTCAACTGATTTCCGCATTAGTCTTGATTTGAAATTTGTGTCTCATCAATTGGCCTTGTTGTTGACCTTTTAACCCCTATCCCTCTGACTCGGCTCAAAGTCCCTCCCCCACATGTACACAAACACGCCAATTAGATACTGCCATATATGGAATATAATTCACCCCAAGTCCAGAGGGAAACGACATGCATCCCATTGTATGGTTTTTCTATAAGTATTCCATCACAAGCTCAATCTACTTTGATGATATGACCCTTCAAAAGTCAATACGAGGAAATATCATCTATTCTGTATTCTAAGTCACAAAAACCATTAACTCCCACACATAAATGTTAATGCCTTTTGCTATAACAATTCTTCTTGCGTGATTTCCACCATTTGGAATCCGTGTCTCGTCCAATTAGCCTTATCACTGACCTTTTGACCTTACCCCACCCAACACAGATCAACCTCCCTCCACAACTGATACACTTTCACAACATAAGGTATGTATAATTAATTTAATACCTTCGCATAGGGGGCAATGAGGTCAAGTGCCGTCACGTGCAGATGAAACTTGCCGCTCTTTGTGAATTTCCCAATGCATGTTCCCAGGCTGATCAGCTGCTTCCTAGCAATGTTGGTGGCTCGACGCATAAGCAGCTCACTGTAGATTGTAAACATGCATATTAAATCAGGAATAGACTATAGAATATACTGTGCTTATGTAAAACTCGTGTTCTAGGATTTTTCATAGTTATCTTAATGGAGCGTGTGACGACCTTTACCAGAATATCGCGCGAAATTTAAAATCGTAATTATTTTTTAGCTTGCATTCTATTGGCATAAACATGGTAATCTATTCCTGGTGTACTATTATTATGTTTATGGGAGAGAGTTATGTGAATCTGTCTAAGTGGGCTTCTGCAGATGATGTGTTGTTAATAGAATTTCATTATTAGAGTAAATCATTATACATTCCGTGAGAATCATAAATGCACACAGGGATTGTAATAATTAATATTATGATGATGATTTAATTGGCAGGTACATGGTACACTCTATTTTATTGCATGCAGGAAAACACGTCTCAGTACTGACTGGAGGGGGGCATGCACATACACATACCTGACGTAGTACACCCTGTCTTTGTGTAGTCTGAAGCAGTAATTGCCATCTGGTCGGTCCACCAACAGTTTTACATTCTCTCCAATGCTGCATTAATAGGAAAGAAAAGTGCAAGAAAATTAACAGAAGTAGGGGGTCAAAGTGCAAATCCAAAGTATATCTAATTTTCTCGGTATCAGACCTCCATAGACAAGACACACTGCGTGGATGTTTTTTTACTCACTATTTGGCGAGCTTTTCAAACACCGATTTCGTTTCTTCATCAGTGAGAGGCCTCATACCGGTCCGATCGGCAGATCCTTCTATTTCGCCACGTGGTCAATATTATATCCACTGTTTATTGATTTTCCCATTCTCGGTTCTGCACGTGGTATTGGAACGCGACCCTGCATGCAGACGTGGGTGGGCGGGGCTGACCTGCATTGCCATAGCTACCCTGCATTCATGGGATGCATGCTACAAGCAGCTCAAGCACCCCTGCATGCAAGCTTGACCGAGATCTGATGAATAGTGCCAAAGAAACATGACAGCTTTCGATTCTCCGCTGCTGATCTCCAAACCAGTATGCCTCCACACCCGCCCCACTGCCAACCGATCCTTCAGCTATAGCGAGCAACGGCTGGTAAATACACTGCTGGAAAGAAGACGGCGGAAGTATCTAAAATTAGCAGACAGCGGAAAGAATGAACAAAGTAATGAGCTCGAGCGCAAGGGAGATCGAAGTGAAATCGTTAGTAATCTAAGAGTGGACGAGTCCAGCGCTGGCAGCAGCACGGAAATGCAGCCCAGGCGACGTCTGTCACCCGCTGTTTATGAAACACGTTTTCGTCACGCCAGCATCGAACTAGTGTCGGAAGTTATGCTACCAACAAAGACGAGAACAAGAGCTAAGAATCTCAGAAGTAAGCTTGAACATATTTGAAGTAGGGATGCATTCAACAAGAATTATCACGTACAATCACCCTA
The DNA here is from genome assembly GCA_963930775.1 of Cliona cf. orientalis. Lineage (NCBI taxonomy): Eukaryota > Metazoa > Porifera > Demospongiae > Clionaida > Clionaidae > Cliona > Cliona cf. orientalis. Next base: position 8,468,792 of record OZ005696.1, read on the forward strand.
TAGGCTATAGCATGCTTCTGCACACTACATCTGCTCATGCATGAGATCTTTATTTTTCTGCTGTGTATTAATTTTAATATTATAGGTCAGTCCTTTCACAATGATCTGGAGACACACTACTATAAAGAATCCAGTGTCCTAAATAAACTTGGTAAGCAATAAGCACATGCAATCAGGGTATGATTAATTTAACGTATTCTGCTTTTTAGACTGTTCTGAGTTAGCTGATCATGTAGTTCATCGTGCCAAAGTCCGATTAAAGAAAAGACAACGAAGAAACTTACCTTCTTTGAAAACAAACTCCCCTGGCTTGATACCAGCTAGTTCCTCACCGCCCTCCTCAAGTCCGTCAAAACCTAAAACTACAACCACGTTAAAGCAACGAGCAAAATTTAATAATGAAGTTCACCAAAGCAACCTTAAAGCACAGGCTGCTCTATTCTCAAAGAGAACAGATGTCGTTTCAAGATCAACAACAATTAGCAGCTTGGGGCGACAATTGGATTTGATGGAGGGTGTCAATTCCTCGAGTTCCAGTAGCCCAATAATGACCAGGAGCCTCAAAGTCGTGTACTGGTCAGATAGACAGTCGGCGACTCCGAAGGATACTGGCATCCCAAATGTGCCCCCAGTCACCCCTAACACTCGTAAGCTGTAACTTTAATTATTATTGGCAGCTAGTACATATTATTAACATTGGCAGAGCAGTGTAATAAAATGGATGTTGAATACCAACACGTAGCCTTGATGTTGTATGGTCTCAATAGCTATTTCAATTGGCATTTCTATTGTTCCAGCCCATTCTCAATGTTTCAAGTTCGTTCCATCAATGTCAGATGTAAAAAGTCAGCGTCAGTTAAGAAATCGACTGCAAGTTATTATAGGTACATTATCATAATAAAAATTATAATCCAGGCCCATCCTCCCAATATTAATATCACTCCTTTTATGTCTTTAAAATTAATATAGCATCAAAGCTAAAACAGAAATCAGAGCTGCTGAATGATGAAGTTAGAAGTAAGGAAGAGGAAAAGAGAAGACGCAGGGAAGCCATAGCCAGGCTAAAAGCACAGCAAAGGTCAGAGGTGAGGATTGTAATAATAATATTATGATATGATCTGATAGATTGACTTATGACTATGCTTGGATTAGATCTATGCACTTAATAAGTTCATGGCTGAATTCGAAGAACAGAAGTTTCAAGCTTTCTTATCAGGAAAAGTGTAGCTCTTCAACAGTTATCAATTTTCAGATGCCAAATAATAATCATTTATCTATTTTCTATGAATCACAATTTTTATCAGTAGTGATACCGCTTTTGTTTCTTGGCGGAATGTTTCAGTTCCTCAGTGTCATCCATCTCCTTGGGCATCTTCCTGTGCACTTGTGGTTTAGAGTTTCTGAGGTGGGGGTAAGTTGGCATCATCTCTGGCTCGATCGGGTGAGGCTTTTCTCGGAAATAGGTGCTCTTTCTCGCCCGCCTCGCGCTGATCCTCTTGTTGGGATCGTAGGTCAACATGTCATTCACAAGCTGGCTACCGGCTTCACTGAGCCAATGGAATTTCTGCTTCAAATTGTTGTACGGTTGGTTCTTCAGTGCCAGCTCTTTGACCAACGGCAGCGAGGAGAACCCTGGCCAAATTGACTCGTTAGGAGAGCCGAGAAGGTTCACAATCAATTCGATCTGATTGGCCTCTGATTTTCCCGGCAGTAGTGGCTTATTGTTCAACATTTCACAAAATATGCACCCCACTGCCCACATGTCCAGTGCTGAGCTGTAAGTAGTCCCACCGAAGAGCAGTTCAGGTCCTCGATACCAAAGAGTGACGACCTTTGGCGTGAGAGGTCGTGGGGGGATGCCTAATGTTCGACTGAGACCAAAATCAGCGATCTTGAGACAACCCTTGTCCGTTAGGAGCAGGTTAGAGACCTTCAAGTCACGATGAATGATGTAGTTCTTGTGTAAATATGCAACACCATCCAGTAATTGAATCATGATGCACTTCACCTATGTTCAAGGAAAGTAAGAAACAGGTAAAGGTCGTCAAGTTCGTAAGTGGGACAGGTAAAGGTCGTTAAGTTTATAAGTGCAAACTACCATAGTATAAGCATGACATTGCACATAAAAATTTTTTGGCCACAAGGGATTTGTACCTGTGATTCGGAAAAGGGTGTTTTTAGATTATCAATGAGTGTGGCAAGATCTTGCTCGCAGTAGTTCATGACGAGGAACATGTTGTCCAGTTCCCTGCCGACCACCACCTCCTTCAGCTCAACGATGTTCCTGTGCCTCAGCTGCATCAGTATACCAACCTCCCTCACACTGCAGATCGGAAGGCCTGTACATGGAGAAATGTTAAAATTCTACAATATAGATAGATAGATATTTTAATATCACACATAGAATAAAATAGAAACTATGCACAACAATAATCAATTAACCTGAATCTACTCTTGGTATGAAGCCTATCTCTATCTTGTACATAATTATGTACTTAGTACAGAGTGTACATGTACTAACATAACTATGCATGCATGTATATTCCATCAGCCTAAGATCCTATGGGATATGATAATTTGTTTAGTTAACCGTCCCCTTAATGAGACACAAAATGCTCCTTGGATTTCACTAGAACACAAAAGTGTAGCCTAGAATCACCGACACAGATGCCTACACTGTTAAAATCAATTTCTAACTTCCCAGTAGCCTCAATTGTTTGTGTACGTATCGAATCTTTGGTTCCTCACTGGTGAATAATCGGTCTGCTGTAGGCATCAAATTATTCAGATGCTCTTGTCAACCGTGACAACATACGTATCAATAGTGTGCAGAAACTTGTCTATTTTATACAGAGATCTGGTACCTTCTTTCTCTCTTTCCATCCTTATCTTTTTCAGGGCCACAATGTCCCCGCTCTTCAAATCTTTGGCCCTGTACACTATGCCATAGGTGCCCTCTCCAATGCGGTTCAGTTTCTCAAAGTCTGACACACTCCTACACGCACCCAGTATCTCGTGCTGTGGTAGTTTGATCACTTTTCCAGACGCAGGGGACACCACTTGATGCTTGAGGAGGCCTGAGTCTGGCTTTGCACTGGCTCCACCACCTCCTTCAGCCATCCTCCATGTTTTTCTTCTTTGATCTGCGAGTAGACAGGTGGGTGTGACCGATTAGCCACGCCCCATGCGACTAATCGATACCACATAATGATATTCATGACGATGTTTAACATTCCAAGTCCATAATTGAGGTTTATTATGCTACTCAATCTACCTAGAACTCTAGAAGTGCTCACTTTAGAAATTCAAAAGAGATTCTAGACCGAAAAGAAATATGTCAGAAGCCGATTTCGAACGAGAAGCAAATAAGCTTCTGCGAGACCTCGGTCTCCCCTCCGACACCCTCAACTTCTTTGAGAGTGATTCTGCAAAGACGTCCAACTGGAAATCTACCCTCAAGGCGCCGTCCCCACCCAAAGCTAGGCGCGTCAGCTCCACTGGAACAACTACGCAATTCCAGAGACGACAGAGAGAGCGAGCAGCCACGGCCACAGCCAACGGCGCCCCCAGTTCAGCGATTAAACGACCAGATAGAAGTAGCATTCCGTTTAGAAATCCACCTCTCAGCCAAGGAGAAACCACTAGCGGTACAAACGCGAACCGAGCCTCGGCCTCGGCAAAGAATCGTTTTTCTACCCCGTCTGGTCCCAGCTCGATCCCCGTTAGCAGTAGCAGCAACGTCAGAACAAAATCCCAGTCCCCACCGCCACAAGGCTTGCCCGATCAACCACCAGCATCATCTGGAGCGCCGCAAGCTTCTTCAACTCCGACCAAGAGGCAAGTACACCGTCCAGCACCTCGAGCACCTCCCTCTGGCTATCAGTCAGCCAAGTCTAGGAGGGCGTCTACTCCTAGCAGGACCACCCGAAGCGTGTCTCCCACAGGCGGGCCAGCTCAAAAAAGCTCAGCTGCCACTTCTACTACGAGTCAGAGTTTGAGTCAAGGCAGTGGGATTCCTGTCTTCAATCGTCGCCTCTCCCCCAGTGCAGCTGCCCCCAGCACTATTAGTAGTTCTACTAATCCTGGAGGAACTGCAAATAGCAACAAGCCTTCCCACTCAGTGCAGAAACCTGCTACAAAGACAACAGTATCTAGTACATCTGCAAATCGACCTGCACCACAAGTAGTCAGTGCAGCCGCTGTAAATACCTCAATTAACACGAAAAGCTCTACTCCAAGTGTTAATGGCAGTGCAGCTGTAAACGGCGAGGTACACGCTTATGAGTCGATCGATGGAAATCTTGTTTCTAGATCTAGGAAGAAATCCGCTTCTCCACCAGTGAAACAGTCCATGCTGAAGAAGCCAAGCTCCAACCTGAATCCACTGAAATATTCAGAAGTCAACCGCCGGCTTTCTGTTCCCGAAAAATCCCACGACGGACGTACACCCGAGTCTCAAAAAGCCACCAATGATAAGGGTGGCAGCAAAGCTGATCACAAGCAGCTGCTCCAGCTGCTCTCTGTGTCAACAAAGTCATCCACAGCTCAAAACAGTAAACAGACACCAAAACCCACTACTGATACCAAGGCAGCTGCTGCTACTAGTACCAGTACCAGTACCAGCACTAGTACTGGCTCCAAACCGGTTCGCCCTGAGCGCACTTCAGTACTCTCCTACTCACGGATCCCAATATCATCATCGACATCATCATCATCATCCAAGACTGTCCCTCCCACCTCCCAGTCTAGCAGTGAGGCTAAGAGTGCTAGTGCTGCAGCTGCTTCTTCTACCACTACTACTACTACCACTACTACTACTGGGGCAGGGGGTAGCAGCAGGATCCCTCAGCCTCAGTCTGGTGGTGGTGGTGGCTTCGCTCGAGGTGGTGGCACGTGGGCTAGCAGTAGTACTAAGACCCGCCAACAGCACCAGCAGCACCAGCAGCAGAAACAACTGAAGCAGGAACAGCAGCCCAAGGTGCAAGAGAAGCCTCAGGAGAAACCACTTGGCGAAGCTGGAGGTGGCAATAGTAGAAGTATCATGACATACGACAGCCTCAGTCCAAGCGATTTGGATGCGATACTGAAACAAGACGACTCCTTTTTGCTGAAAGAAAATGACCGACTGCCGCAAAAGGCGGATGCCAACGTTTCTGGAGTCTACGATCGACTGACTCCCAAGGAGATCATGATGATCCTGAAGGACGAGGACATATCAAAGGATAAAGATCGAGGAGAAAAGCCAGCGGAACTTAAGCAGAATGGTGCAGCAGCAGTGGCCTCCTCTACCGATCCTATGGAGCACCTGTATGCCAGAGTGATTAAGCGCCGCAGGCATTCTGACGGCCAAGGAGCTCCTGAAAACCGTCAATCTCTTACCTCACCAATCAGTGATCCCGGAACCGCCAACCAAACAACAAAGAAGGGAAAGAGACACTCAGTGGATGAAACGGTTCGTTCAGATTCTCGAGGTAGCTCCAATCCTCCCAGCCGAAGCAGCTCGCGTGAGTTAAGATCATCGGAAAAGTTGTTGAACGGAAGTGTTCAACAACAAAACGGTCGCTCGGTTTCTTCTTCGGGATCAACAGCTACCGGTACCACTGCTACTGTGAGTTCTCCCGAGTCCCTCACGGATAGACAGACTCCCGATAGCGAAGAGCGAAGGTCGAGAATTAGCGTCAGCTGGCCGAAACAATCTCTGGATGCCACTAACACCAACACAATGAGCGCCGTGGCTACTACAACAGTGCAGGCCCTTCAGACCTTAGTAGAGGTCATGACCCCGCAGCCTTCCCCACTGAAAAGCGACGGGAAGAAGTTCAACTACGAAGATGAATCGTCGGGCACAACGCCGTGGTACCTCTTGGACACGGAGGAGAATGAGTCTACGGGATCGAGCCATCCCCTCTCTCCGGACCTCTCGAGTGAGCCGTTGTCGACGATGACGATGACGACGACAAGCCCCTTGAGTCTGCAACAGGCAGGGACGATAGTCAATGGAGAAGCAAAGATCGTTGGTAAGACGGCAGGAAGGAGGTATAGTGATACTGCATCTAAGCCACAAGTGGAGCCTGTAGCACATACACAACAGAGTTCATCCAGTAGCAAAGGGAGTGCTTCTGGAGCATCGAATAGGGTGTCGGAAAGGAGGAGAAGTTCGGGACAGATGAATGATTCGTCCAGAAAGTCGAGCAGCGCTTCGAATCCTCCATCTGCTGATTCTCCCTCCAGTAGGAAAACGAGCACATCTGATCGAGCGAGTCAGTCGAGTCACGGAAACCATGGCAACCACTTGACGGTAAAGGACCAACCAAATTGGCCGGGTCAGAAACGAAAGATCAGTCCAGATCCCCCTCCACCGATATCTCGGACACTGAGTTCACCCGAGCACGACTATGCTATTCTGGACCCAGAATTCAACGAGGAGTTCTTTGGTAAGTCAATTTATTCACAATTCTTAATTTGGCACACTAGTTTAGTTATTGCAGCAATTAGCCCAGCGTAATACTGTAGCTTGCTTATTTAAAAAATAGAGCATACTAGTAAATTGCTAATGCCCATTAGCGCTCAAAATTTTGCTCAGGGGAATATTCAAGTGTTGAGAGCCAGCCTTGGTATGCAAGTCCTCTTGAGCCGTTATTCCCCTTGGGGGCTAGAGAACTTTTGGAGAATGCAAATTTGTCAACAAATTATCTTGCAATGTAAATCATCATCGATAGCTGTCGAAGGTGCTGAGAGAGAGAGAGAGAGAGAGGGAGAGAGAGGGAGGGAGGGAGAGATGGGAGTATCAACTTGCTGATCGATGTAACAGCTATAGCCAGCCACCACTCAGTTGTTACAACTATAGAAAGGAGTGATAGAAGTGTGGAGTGTCAATTTGCTGATCGATGTAACAGTTATAGCCGGCCACTCAGTTGTTACAACTATAGAAAGGAGTGATAGAAGTGTGGACATAGGGTGTGTGGGGTTGGCTAGACTATTAAGGTCATCGAAACATCTCTCGGGGTGCTGTATATACATGTATACCTAGTTCGGGATACATTCTCTGCCCATATAACAACTTGCGTCACGTAAAGTACTGCTAAAGCGAACAGCTGCAACATTGTATCACCGTGCAGAGGGACTTCTCCTTCAGGAGTCTGTAAGTAGAAGTTTATGTAGCTGCCGGGAGGAAAGGTGATAGTAAGGTTGAGTTTGTATAGGTGAAAAGGAATATGATTTCAAGTGTATAACAATCGATCGTTTCATTGGTAGAGCAGGTGGCTATGGTCTCAAGAGTTTGTGAACGATCAAACTCAATTTAGATTTAAGTGGATTTAACAGGAGACACATTCCAGGCATATTGTTGACCGCAAACTGAGAATGTCTGTGAACGTATTTCGGGCTCTCCTTCCATTCCCAAAGTGTGACCCATAGCTTCAGTATGTATGATTCTCCATTATCAGCAAATTGAGGAGCTGTAGCCATCGCCTATAGTCCCCTTGGGAACTTCCTGTTTAAACCGTGTCCAGTGAATTTAATATTGGAAGGGCTGTGTTGTACTCAAAATATTTCTTGTTTGCTGACTATGACTTTCCTTTTGAAGATTAATATTTTTAACCTAATAATATTGGATCTCTTGATTTTCTGGCAGTCCTGTATGATGACCTCAGAACTATTCCTCCATAATTAAATTTTATATTTATTTGATTACTTCGTATTATTGTCTGGTATTGTTTTTGTTTTGTTTCATGGTTCTCTCCCCCACTCCCCACCTCTATCTACATATCTGTACCTATACACTACTGAAATCTACTACTGCCAAACTCAATCCAATAAACAAGGCCAATATTGAGCCCCCTAGTTGGTGATTATTGAGTCTTGCTGCGCACAACCTTCAGACATGGTATTTTGTTTTGCCGAGGTGCAGTTGGGTGACTGATATGACCAAGTTTGGGTTGAACTTTTGGCTTGGTTCTTAGACTAGTGGTGTATTTTTGCTGACTTTGCAGGCTACTGTGCTCGCTGTAGTAAGCCGGTGATAGGCGTGGAGACCGGTTGCCTTGCTCTGGATCAAGTCTACCACCTCGGCTGCTTCACCTGCTCCAAGTGCCGTAAGTGGTGCTCTCTTTCTCCTCTCTCTCTCTCTTTCTTTCTCTCGTTCACTTTCATTTTCACATGCTTGTTTGCAAGCACAGAGCTTGGGATATGTTATTGTGAGGATTGCTAGCCATTATACCTGGCAGTGATAAACACACTGATTGCAACATCCTACATATCCTACCTGCATTATGCTAACTTTCCCACACAGTGTATAGACAAAAACATCAGGAAATACCTCTCCTTGCCCAGTCAGTTTCCCCACACCACATAGCCAATAGACCGTGTGTTTACACAGCTACAAGTGTTGGCCTGGAGAATTATCACATTGCATCATTATGCCTACACACTGACTGCCTTTGAGTACTGGCCCAGCTATACCTTCACCTTCTTGAAGTGGCAATTAATATTGCCTTAATTTAGTGCATAATGTCCCAATTTAAAAGAAGAGTTCCAAATAATTACTGCAATAATACCATAGCTATTCTCTTAGAGGGACTCCATGTGGACAAAAAAATCTCTCGTTTCCTTCCCTCCACCCACACCTGGCTGGAGCTGGAGCTAGAGTTGGGGCACTCTATGCATACCAGTAATAAGAGCATCAATAAGCTGTGACACCTGATCAGCTCCTTACAGGGAGTGTAGCTCATAGAGGAGGCATGCCACGGTCATTGGATCGAAGCCTAACTTGGTGGTGACCACTCAGTCTAAGTGTCACCGATTCCACAATAATATAGTCCTTTTTATCTAAGCTCTTTAGATGACTAGATTGTCTCTCAGATCATCTTTAGCAAGTGGGGAAGTTATTTATTGCCTATAGTAATATGTACAGCATACTGTGCTGCATGTATGTATTAGCCGAGGTTGATATTAATTTTGGTTGGAAATTGATACGCACGTTGTAAAGTTGCTTGGCACTGAAGCTTAATTAGTGTCCATGATATGTTAGGCACGAGTGAGGTAATTATGTAATATTATGATGCACGTGTATAATATGTGACCTGCTATGAGAAAAGGGACCATTGCAGACAATGAATTTTTATGCCCAATTACATGTAGCTTACTTTCAACAAAATTATGTAGCTGGTAGTAAGTAATTACAGCCTATGTTTGTCTAGGCACAAACAGAGCGGATTAGCTGCATGAACGGTACATCACTACATTCATACAACAAAAAAAAACTCCCAAATGATCCCTTTTCTCATAGCTGGTCATATTATATGTTAACTTATTGGACTACAGTGATGTAATAGCGGATGCCTATAACTGACTCTTGGTTGTGTCTTTTGATTGCATTCCTTCACACGCACCCAGCCAGGGTATATATGAGTGTGCCCAACTTTTTAAGACAACGTTGAATCAACTTGTTTTTTTCGTCTTCTAAAAAATATTATTTTCATAAGTTTTGCTGTCCATAACACATTCCCCGTATTATTGCTGTAACTATCATTCCTTGGCCTACCTCCCTTCCGGTTCCGCATGCTAAAACTGTGGTTGTACTGTCTTCAAAGGGTCTGGTATGCAGCTGCCCAAATGTTGATTATTGATAAGTACTTCTCGATTAGAATGTGGACATCACGTTGTCCTGTACCTGACCAAATATTTTGTACTTCTAAGCCCTCCCTCCTGCTCATAGCTATTAACTTTTGTTGTAACATCCTTCCCTTGGGATTTAAATTAATGCTCAATTGAACATTGAACTGAATTTTTTTCTTGCTAAATTTCTTTGGAAGAGAGGGATAGGAGGGTATTTGTAAATTCTATGTGGTGCATATATGCCGGTTTCTGACATACAGCTTGGAATATAATAGGTTTTGTGCACAGATGTTAAAGTGTTGGGGAGATACATGTATTTGAAGTCGAGTGCACTTTTCTGAGGGAGAGAGGGGCAGCCTCAGGCAGGCAGGGAGTTGTTTGTGAATTCTGCGTGGCTGGGCGTGATTTTAATTAATTAAATCACCAACCATCTGTCGTGCCTAATTCATGGTCAATTTACCATCTTCAATTGTGGACCACGCTAATGATATTGTCATAGGTGGAGGTTCTGTAACATTATAACCTGGTCTACAGTCTCTAAAAATTAAATTTATTGCTGATTATCAGGCAGACAAAGCCCAATTTTGTTCCTCCATGCTTCATCGATTTCAGCCAAAAAATCTCCCTGGTAGCTAGCTACCTCTCACAGGTAGTTAATTTTGACCCCATTGGACATTGTATGGATGAAACCTGGCCCCTGACTGTATTCAATGCAACACCTCAATTTGAATGCATGCAATAGTCAAAGCTCAAATTTCAGTCTCAGAACTTCACCAAAAGCTCAAGTCGTACAATATTAGTATACAGTGGCTCTTTACGATACACTGTCTGGTTATTTGACTACCAGCTGGATAGAGTTAGGGATCTAGAGTTCCATATCCTCCCACCAGGTTCTGAGACACTGCATGCTGGCTGTGAGAGGTGCATTTAATTGCTCTATAAGTACTTTGTATTGCTATTCAGTCAAAAGCACCTTATCTCAAATAACCTGAAAGTTCACAATGACACTACTGAAGTAAGTATACCAATATTTTGGACACCTGTTCCATATTATCTGTGATTGCTATGTTGAGTCTGCTCCTCATTTTGATTTCCTATTTCCTTCCCTACAATAATAATATGCTTAATCTCCCTCATAACCTTCCTCCCTCCGCTTCCCTGGCCGGCGATCAACAAAACAAATCATGAAACATCCAAATTCATCCCGTTTGCTTTCTTCAAAGATCAGCTTATAATACCAATGATGTATACTGAAATGGTAGTATAGGCATCTATTTGGACATTCCTGAGTATTTATATACATGGACTAATTATTTAAAAGCATCATTTAAAGTTCAAAAGGAGCTGCCCCTTATTTATTGTGTTTATTTACAAGAAAAGTACAGCAAACGCTTAGTACGCTTATCAATACAGAAGTGGTTTTCCTAGCAATGTCCAAACATGTTGAATAAAGTCTTACTAAGGAGTTTCCCATGTTTATAAATAGGATTTTTAAGATTTGATAATATGTTGCAATTTGGCTATACTTGTTCTTGTTCATCATCAGATGCTCCGCTTTTGGCCAGCGATTGTTCACTTATGGACGAATTAATTCCAAACTGTTGCATGGCCGAGTGTTTTACAGCTGCCGCTTTCAACTCCGGCACTTTTATGGTTTCTGTTTATTCAGAAATTCCGTTGCCTCATTTTCCTACACCACGCTCAGCCACATTCCAGCCATAGCTGGCATTCATAAATTAGTATCAGTTTATTGAGCACACTCTCCTGCCTTCCTATGAGTGAGGTACAGGTCTAGTTCAATGAGTTCAGCTTTATTGGGCTCATGTGAGGCTGCATTATGATTCGGTCTTCATGGTCCAAGTGACTGGATATAGGACCGCTCAAAATTAGCTGAGATTACATAACTAAACCCCTCTCTTTCCTCTACAGTGGAATGGCGAAAGAGGGAAGCAATCTAGCTCATAGGTTGTTCCTTTTCAATGAATGTTACTCTGCTTCATTGTACAGATGCGTCGGACTTTGGTTCCATGATGAAACGAAACAAAATCAATATTCTCACTAACAACCAATAAGTGATCCATTGTGTAAGAATTGTTGTCAAACGTCCCAGTTGCCTAGTAACTAGTTCCTAGCAATGCTCTAATTAATGCTAGCGTAAGCCAGCCAGTGGCCCAAACAGCTGAGCAGAGAGTGATTTGGAATTCGTGAAACACTCAAAGCTGGCAATGAGCCCAGAGTTGTGCTCCGTGTTAATTTAGAGCCTAGATTGAGTACACACCCAACCAAGATACACTGGGTTGCGATGCCGTTGGAATGCCTTTGGTTAATTTGGTGTATGCGAATATTTGTGTATGACATTGTGTGTACGTGAGTAAGTGAGTGAGTGAGTGGGTGGTGGGTGTTTAGATGTGTGTGTATGTGTGTGAGTATGAATATGCTAAGTGTACAGGCATGACTGTGCATGTGTGTGTGTGTATGTGTGTGGTCCCATTACAAGTTTTCAAGCAGTTGCTAGCCTCATCTACTGTACATGACATTGTAAGGCAGGTAGGGGGCCGGGGATGAGTTGACTTAACATAATAGTATGTAGTCACTGAAATCGCTTGCAGCTTGCATAACTATAATATAATGTAATGCCACTTTCATTATTTCAACCATCTATATACATTGTACGTGTACTAGTATGGCTATAGACTTAAACCAGGTAGTCCCCCCCCCCCCTGGGCCCTGGTCCATACATGAGCAAAAACACAGGACATGCCTACTTAAGCAGTAAGAATGACCAATGTGGGTGCTGGGAGTACTTCTCAGTAGTAAACAAAGCTGGACTGATTATCAAAGCATTCCAGATAAGCAGAATAGGAGTATGCATCATAATGCGGTATACGTGCATGTACGTACATGTATATGTTGCATAATCTGACATGGCAAAGTTATGACAGGGAGTGTACACTACTGTTCAATTTTCGAAATGATTGGGGGGTTTTGCAGTGTTATCGTTTCTCCCAAATATGAAATTTAGTTGCCGTGAAGCATCTGGATGGGAATTCCTTTATGCACTTACGTATATAATGTGGCATTCCGATTAATAAAGAGGTACTTACATTCATTTTAAGGGACGTTCTTATAGACACTCTTTCCATTGAAACGTTTGCTTATTTCTATAATCTTATCCCGTCTCTAAAGGTCAAGAGTTCAAGTGTGAAATCCGATCCCTGATGCGTCATCCATTAAAATATTTTCCCATCCCAGCCATATTAATTTAATTATAATACTTTCAATGATGCAAATCCTTAATCTGATTAAGGACCAATTAGTGAGTTTAATGACCAGTGGATGATTTTATTTGAACGGGTTCTCTGTGGTTTTTCTTTCAGCATTCCATTCAACATACCAATCTTGGAAATTTAAAGTAATTGGGTGCAGTTGTGATATTCCATATAAGGAATAAGAAACTTTTTGAGTGTGTACATGTGTTTGAGGTATGGTATTGCCTAAGCTGCTTCTTCTGAGAACTGCAAATTTTGAACACAAATAACTGCCCATTTCTATTCGGTGACTTTTGTGTAGCTACAAATTGAAATCACTGCTCTGCTATGCTACGTATGTACAGCAGTAGGTGGTGCTACCTACACACACATACACAACACATAGCTAGCTACATGCATGTACCAGGAGTGTGTGTACTCATAGCTACAGGTGCACATAGCTAGCTACATGTACGTGCATCTGCATAACTACAAGTATAGTACATGTACCATATTATATTATACTAGTGTAGGCATACCCAGTTTGCTATGTTACGTACCTATATGTACATGTAGCTATGCACACACACATACTCACTCAGATTGACATGTCAGGCCCACACACATACATGTACATGTACGCAGACATGTACATGTATCTACACGGGGGGCTCATATTTCTCTCTCTCTAATCTTATGTTTATCGACCACACCTCATAATTATTCACTCTTGCATACATCCAGACACACACACACATAGCCTTGTTCCCAGACCTTTGCTCCCAGCATTTCAATATTTAATATACACTGAAAACACTGGGGAAAGACTACACATAATATTATAATAGTTACTTAATATAAGTAATATAAGTGCATATTATGTATCACTTTCATTTCTCCCCCTGTACAGATGCCTCTCTGTCTGGACAGAACTTTTACATGCTTGAAGACACCATCGTCTGTGAGGCTGACTTCCTCGTGAGTTATGCATGACATCGTACTGTCTGCTCACACGGTTCATGTGACGTGCATGAAATGTTAGCACCAGCTCCTTTAGTCGATACAAAGGGTATCCACATTTGAGACATTCCACTATGTTGATAATATTATATAGCCTTGGTCCAAGGCCACTCCCAGTTAAGAAAAGCTAAGAGTGCATGGCCTGGGAATGTGGCTATTGTTGATACACATATGCATTTGGTAAAATTGACTTCCATAACTACCATAGACTATAAAATATTTTTTGTGGCAAAACTTTCCAGATTCATATTTAGCACATCCCACTCAATCTTTATGTCCCCAACTACTGTAATTATTCATGCCCCACTTACCTACTAATCCCACTAATGTGTTTACTAGCAACGACCCTGTGAGGTTTTGCCACTCTCAGACATAAGTTGTCCTATTCATAATTTCCACCTTAGGGGGGATGCCTAATGCATATGAAACTAGCAGCGTGGATCAATGCATGTCCTTGTGCAGCCAAACCTCCCTTGCAGCTGTTTAGTCTGTCTATATATATGTGTATCGACAGATCTCCCGGGATATGAATACCGTTCTGTGCATATCCTGTGGAGAAAACTATATAGAGATTTCTGCATGCATGGTTACAGTAGTGATTCTGCTAGTTGGAGGTCATAGCTTCCACTGTGATATGACTGATGTTTTGTTTGTATTGTTGGCTGTTTGTGTGTGTCTGTCTGTGTGTCCTATGCTTTAGACTGAAGCTTAGGGGATAGGGTTGGCTAGACTACCTGTGCCTGTAGACATAATTTGGTGTTTAGTTGGATGATTGATTACTGGTGGTGGCACAAACGTTTTATTCAAGTGGTTTTCTCTCTCTCCTTCTCCCCTATCTCTCTCTTTCTCTCTCTCTCTCCCTCCAGCGTACACTGCAGCGGTGCCACGCCTGTAAGCAAAGAATTCGAGATAGAGTAAGTTATCGTACAACCTACTGTATGTACCTCACTCGATCAAGGTGAAGGAGTTCACTTGTTTGTGATAGATCCGTGGAATTAGATCTGTCCCAAACTAGATCACCTCTTGACCAGTTCAGCCAACCACAGCCCATAGTGTAGGATCAATCTGGTCACAGATTAAATAATTAAATAATATTATATCGATAATTTCCTTGATTAACAAAGTCATGTCCAAACTCATCATCCATAAAATTCACCTCCTCCCTCCCTCTCCTCCTCTTCTTCCCTCTGTTGTCTCACTATGTGCCCCACTTTCCTCCCACCCTGCATGTTTTTTGCTGCATGTTTAGCTGCTGTGAGCAATCTCTCAGGATTGATTAATACATGCTTGCATGATAATTATGAGTCAGACGGTTGAGAATGAGGTCGTTGATTTGATCATTGCATGCATGTGCTTGTATGGTCAGCCCCTCGTTAATTATGTCATTACGGAGAATTATCATTGCACTGAATAATTGAATGCTTGACTTGCTCTCTCTCCCTCCTTCCCTCCCTTCCTCCTCCATCCTTTCTTTCTCTCCCTCTCTCCCTCCTTCCTTCCCCTTCCCCCGCCCAGGTCCTGAGAGCATGTGGTCAGTGCTACCATCCCAGCTGTTTCCGATGTGTGGTGTGCGGCCAGTGTCTTGATGGTGTCCCCTACATTGTCTCCAACTCTCTCAAGGTCTACTGCATCCATGATTACCACAAGTAAGTTCACCTTTAATAAACTACCTTTTTGGCTGTAATTCAGCTTAACATGCTATATAGCTTATAATTTAGTCAGTGCTCACTGATGGATAAGAATATTCTAGTGATATTGGCAGTTAGTGCCATAGTTTGTGTTGAACACTGGAATATGGGTTGAGTAGAGTCTGTGCAGCTCATAATCCTTTGCACATTTCCATAAGCCTGAAAGTTGTACATTGTGTTCTTATACCGATAACTGACACATTCATGGCATGTGCCGGTGGGATGGCCTGGGGTCCGGGTGTGGGCAGACGGTGGAGATTGTGGGGACAAGAGAAACAGTGGCTACACCTGCCAACGATTAGCGGCCACACTCCCTCCTCAGCCAGTTTAGCCAGGCGGCCAACTATGCCAGCTTAATCAACATGCATCGCAACAACAGACAAGCTTTACCACTTGGCTGGAACAATGGGACTAGCCTAGCCATAGCCAGCTACCTCATGCCAGAAGCCGGCCACTGGCACAGTTATATTATAATATTACAAGGAGTGAGCTCGCTTCGCTCGCTCACTCCTTATCCCTAGGCCCTGTGCTATCATTGTGCATGTGTGGTCGACGACCTTTACCTATATATTTGTGCGCATGCGCAGAGAGCAAGCTACCGCACGTACACATCCTACCTAATCATGTGACTTTGTCAATCAGCTAGCTGAAGAATTCGTTACTTGTCTTGCAGCTTCGCTCGCAAGGGGTCCCAAGAGAAGACGCTTAGAATAGAATCGCCTCCCTCTGGAAAGCACCTATGGGCAACATCGACTCCAGAATGCCATCCTTTCGCATTCTCCAGTCCACCATATGTAAGTGTACAGTTCAGTCTAATTCTGTCCTGCCGTTTTTTGGAAGCAGCTCACTTTAGTAGCTGCTGGGCCATAGCCAGCCGCCGTTAGTTGGCTGTCTACTGTATCGTCCCAAGTCCAGTGACGCCCAGAAAGAAAACTTTTTGGCTCGGGTCAAATCGCTTCCAGTCACCTCCCGCTCGTACGCACGGACGCACGCACAACTATAATCTTAATATAATGATGTACTGCACTGTGATGCACAACCTCACTCTATCATCAAACTCAGTAACCCCTACCCCCACAAATTCATCTTTAATAGGAGTGTAAAAATGGTTGTGTTACTAATGAAATCCAATTTTAGTTCCTAGTCAGATGGAATTTCGAAATTTGGACTATGAGCTTGATCCCTTTTTGTGGTGAATAAAGAAATTTAGTATCAATGTTGTTTTTTGCAGGAAACATGCTCCCAAGTGTGCTGTATGTGGAGAGAGTATCATCCCGAGATCGGTAAGTCCATACTTCAGTATATATTACAAGCTGAGAAATTTACATCCGTCCTCTTTAACAATTTGCAGGGGAGAACAAAAAGCCTGAGGGTTACAGCATCGGGGAGAAGCTATCACGTTGACTGCTACAAGTGTGAGGTAACGGACATGGATTGTGCATGCTATTAAGATATGACGACCTTTACCAACATCATCTATGCATCATACTTATGATACTTGTGACTTTGATGACCTTACCAAATACCGCTTGTTTACATAGTCTGCCAGTACCTCTAGCTCTGGCCATCTTGCATAATAGTAACGTAGATCTGGAAATTTTCGTGTAAAGAAACCTTCGTATGATAAATTTTCGTGTAAAAAAATTTCGTAGGAATGACCCCTTACCGCATTAGCATTAATAGTGCATGCTAATTTTCGTAAGATTAATTTTCGTACCCGCCATCGACTACGAAAATATGTTTACAACGTAAATTTCCAGATTTACTGAACATTTACAATTCTGTTTGCAGGATTGTGGCAGGCAGCTTGCTAGCAAAGGAGGTGATGAGAAGTGCTACCCACTGGAGGGCCATCTCTATTGCAGGGAGTGTAACGCAGCCAGGGTCTACCAGTGGTACAAACTCAGCGGCGATTATCAGCAAGAACCCGGACTAATAGTCTAATGAAATTTAACCTATTAAATTTTGTTATGCTTTTGATATCCGATTTTAATACACTTGTGCTCATCATTGCGCATGCGCCCCATTAGACTAGAGGGACGGTACGGGGGGTGTGGCGCGCGAGACCAATATGGCGGACGCAAACTTCGAAGCTGGAGAACGAAAAGGTTTGTGATCAGGGACCGGGACGCTTGTCAGTTCTATAATTTTCATGCATGTGGTGACAGTGAGAAAGTAAATTTTTAATGTAGCACTGGCCACACCCTCATAATGATGGAATAGCTTTAATAGTACTAGGCTGATACTGAAAGTAAAAGAGAAAACGCAGTTTTTAGTCCACACACTGATACAGATCTTCATTTCTCAGCACCACATTTGTGGGTGGAGCCTTGAAATTAGGGGCATGGTCAAAATGTGTCCCGGTCTCAGATTTTCTATTCTTGGATTTTGCATGATTTTGGCAACTATGTTTGTACTCAGGGGAGCTGTGTGTGATGTGGGCGTGACTTAATTTGGAATAGTAGCCAATTAAAATTCATCGCCACATGCATGGTGGAGTGTGGTTTGTTGTCATGACCTCTTAGTTATAATTATGCTGTGTGTGTGGATCTCTCTCTCTCTCTCCAGCCCCGCCCCTAACGGTGGAGAATATTGTGAAAGAACTGGAGGGAATGAGGAACACATCTAGTCTGCGGGAGTGGCTCAAAGGTTACAATGACTTGCGTATTACCATTTCTACTCCCAGCATCAAGAATGTTGTGGAGCAGTTTCTCCAGGGAAATGGTCACTACCAGCCCTCATGGAGGGTAGTGATCTTTGCTCTTGATGGGGCATGGGAGACTCCTATTGCTAACAGAATCAGGCACTATGCAGAACCAGTGCAAGGTAGGTACATGTTGTGTGATTAAGTATGAAGTTGGTTAGCCTCGAACCCAGGCTCTCTTTGATGGGGAGAAAGGTACACACTGTCTGCACATGTCCCAAATATTCCCAAAAATCAGAAATTTGGATTCTTTTTACGTGTACCTACACTACACGACGATTATTTGCCATACTTACTAGAGTCTGCAAATTATCATAATATTTATTCAAATAGAAGCTGCACCCTGATTAATAGCCACCCTCGAATAGCAGCCGCACATGGAGCTCTGCCAAAGAAATAGTAGCCGCACGCATGCGCGAACTCAATTAAGTGGGTGTAGCCATGATCACAAGCCATGAATGAATGATTATTATTTCTAACCCACGGCTCCATAGCAAAAGCATGGCAGATTATGAAAAACTAGTTCTATTGCATTAATAATGGCACCAAGAGAAATCACTCCAAAATAGTTATTAATAAAAGCCACCCTCGAATAAGAGCCACCCTTGATCAATAGCCGCACTCCAGCAAGGCTGAAATTAATAGTGACTACTATTCGAATAAATACAGTATTATGATAACACTCACTATCCTCTACTTCTGTCTTGCCGTATACATCGTACATGTACAAGCCATGTGTGCTCACTGGTACTGATCATGGTTTGGTCATTATTTTTATGGAAATTTTTATGCATGCACAGACAGTGTGTACCAGGCTCTCTTTTCCTCCACAAAAGAGACCCCAGGTTAGTGTTTAAAAGTTGTTATACGGTATAGTTTGGCATGATTGAACTAACTGATCTGTTGTGCTGCTTCATTGTCTTTCAGACCCCGCCATGACAACTGACAGTGTTGCTGAATCTATGGTGTTGATAAATGACTGGCACTCACTTCACCCTCGTGATATCTCCAGAACAGTAGTCCCTGACATCAAACTCACTGAGATCCAGCAGAGGTGCTCCACTCAGAGAGAAATAGCCAACGAGTGTGCCTCCTACTATGTCCACTACCATCCTCAGCCTTCCTGGATACATCTTGCCAGTCAGCTGTACAGTGAGGGGGAGTTTGCTGCTGTGGAGAAATTAAAACCATTCCTACCACTCAGAGGTAAGTGCCAGGCTATCAGTAAGTAAACTATGTACCCCATACCTACTGTGTGTTTGTGTATGTGCTTTGATGGTTACTGCCTAGATGCTCAAAATAGGCTTGGCCTAATGAGATGAAGTTATTTATTCAGCAAGGATAAATTGTTACTGTCGTCATCGTTGTTGTCCACCCTACATGTACATTTCAAGTTTTAGACATGTTAGTGGGTGATGCATGAAAATGTCAGGAACAGTGAAAGTTGCTATATATCTTTATTAAATTTTGTAAGCATAGGCTGGTAATGGTCGGCAATGTAACAAAGTGTGGATTTTTATTTTCCATACCCATCACAGGGGTGTGTCCAGGAATTGCGGAAGGGAGGTGCTGAGCCAAATGCGCGCAAAATGCGTGTGCAAAATTTTAGCCACGCCCCCAAATGTTGACCACACCCCTCATTAACGCGTTCTTGAAGACGGCTTGATGACAAAGAAGGCTGTTTTAGGCCTAGTAGCGACGAGAAACTGGTTTTGGTCTTAGTTACCAGTTGTTGCTTATCTGTAACAATAGTTGTCATACAGCTACTCAGTTGGCTATTTTGCCAGACCTTAGGAGGATGCTCGAACACCCTGAGCCCCCCGCTAGACACGCCCCTGCATCGACCACACCTACTACAACTCTGTATGTGTGTGATGTGATGCTGGACATTACTACACATGCTCACAGCTAAGTATGTGTATGATGGCTGGGCTGCACAAGTGTACATGTTTAGATTTACAGTTTACCATATATTGCATTCTGTGAATTTTATTCCAAGTATTACTATTAATTTTATGGATAGCTAGTACTTAATTTCAAAGATTAATTAAAGCAATAGCCACAACATTAACGTTGTTGTTTGTTATCAACACAGATCTCACTATCACAACAGAGAAACTGGTGGAGCTGTTTGCAACAATGGATGATATGTATGTGGGACTTGGTGAATTATTTTTTCCTGGTGAGAACGAGCTAGATGAAGAGTTAGATCTACCATGGTCTAAGGTTACTGAAATAGATACGAATCTCCACATCCCCTCCCAGAGGAGAGAAGCGTACCTTGACCTCTATGCCACTGGCCACCCCTGCCCAAGTTGGAGGCAGGTTGCTAAGGTACTCCGTGATGTTGACCTTCACCGTCAGGCTGACACAGTGGAGAGCACTTATGTTCAAGGTACTAGGATAATACCAATGCACCCATTGTCTGTGACAGTCATTGTAAGGTTTGTAATGGCCAAGCATAATACAGGGACCTTCCCAGTTACATTGTTAATTATTGTGTGTGCAAATTTGAAAGCTGGAGCTGACACAGTCTGCCTGGGAGTGGGAGTGTAGCTCTGTACATTATATTATTGTAGTCAGGGCCAGATTTGACATATTTTTTCTCTCGCCTCACGTAAGTGTCAATCCTAAGGATAAGCATTCATACACAAGCAGTACAGTATATGCAGTGATTGCATGCATATGATTGGGTACTATATATGTACATGTATATGGATCCAGGATTTGGTATAATAGCATTTAGATCGCCAAATTTAAACATTGTGCTTCACTGTTTGTGTACCAAACCAAACCACACTGCACTTAGCTCTTAACTACTGCTTTATTTTGTGGCCATACATTGATCCTGTAGCATGGGTTTCTCTGCATAGGAACATTCCAGAAATAATACTTTGTGTATAATAATATTATAGTGAAGGGTCGATAACCTCCATACGTTTGTATAGAAGCTGCTGCATAGACCCCTTGAAATGAGGTACGTGGGTGCCTACCCGGGAGTGGGCACTTGCCTGGGATACTACGGTAAATGTACACAGACGTTTAGACGAGTCATACATATTTCCACTTTATGCATGGATATAATATATCATAATGCAGTGAGTGAAAGGGCACAGCTCAACTTTGATGAAGCCATGAAGGAGGGAGGGTCCAACTTCCGGAGTGGTAGTTCGTTCCTGATGGGGGCTGGAGGGTCTGGGAAGACCCACGTTCTTCACGCTTTCCTCAAGGAGAAACCTCCACCCGTACGACAAAGCACACAGTGTGTTAAGAATCCAGTGAGGGCAGTAGCTCAATGCAAGTTTGGCGTCAGCAAGAAGACAGCTGGTGAGACTCGCTTTACCAGGATCACCGACCAACAGTACTCTGACATGCTCTGTGAGTCAGCCAAGCATTCACAACTGTCGCATAGAGGCAAGCGATTGCCACAACCACACACCAGACGACTAGAGGGAGATGAAGCAGCTGTAGCTCATATCTCAGCTGGAGATTTCAATGTCTTACCTCCAGTGCAAGATGTGGAATCTGCTGTCGCTGATATTACTAAGAAGTTAGAGCATAGTGGGTTAGAGAGAGAGCTTGTTGTTCGAATGCATGCTGGATCAAAGGCAGCTGGTCAATTGGATGACCAGGACGTGATTGACATGGGCGATTCTGGTGGGCAGCCAACGTATCACGAAATACTTCCAGTTTTTGTCTCCAACACCATGTTTGGCATGCTTGTGGTGAAGCTCAACGAGCCTCTTGACAGTCACCCATTAGTTGAGTATTATACTAATGGGAAACCCATTGGAAAGCCTTTCAAATCTCCTTTCACACACCTGCAGATCTTTCGCCACTGCATGCGAGTCCTTCAGTCAACTTGTGAAAGTGGCAAATGCCCTAAGATTGCCTTCATAGGGACGCACAAGGATCTCGAATATCAATGCAAGGACGAGAACAGAGCAGAAAAGGAACGAAAGTTGCTCGGCATCATCCCTCCAAACATGAGGGATCATGTCCTCTTTTGTGATGCAAAATCACAGAGGCTAATCTTTTCCATCAATGCCAAATGCCCAGTGGATGATGATCAGGCAGTCCTTGCTGATTTGAGGTACCTCATGTTGCGTGAACTACAGAAGCTCCAACGTGTCAGAATCCCACATCGATACTTTGCTTTGGAGATGGCTTTCAAACGGTTTGCAAAGTACCAAAAGAAGGCAATACTGAGCAAGGAAGAGTGCTTCGAGGAAGCAACTAAATTCCACTTTACGAGAGAATCTTTTGAAGATGCTCTGCAATACCTGACAGCCCACAAGCTTATCATGCATTATAGTGAGGTCCTTCCAGAGGTGGTGTTCATAAATTCCCAGGTCGTCCTTGATAAGATCACAGAGCTTGTAGAACATAGCTTAACACTGCGTGCAAAGCTGCCTACCCAGGTTCAAGCAGCTAGAAGTGTACGTGGTTCTCAAGAGTTTAAGTTATGTGGTATAATCACACGAGATATTCTCTCACAGTTTGAATCAGGCTACATTCCAAAGCTTTTCGAGGAAGATCACCTAATCTTGCTTTTCAAGCATCTTCTGATTGTTGCTGAGGTAAGTGAAGGTAAGTACCTGATGGCGTGTCTCCTTGAGGAAGAAGCAATACCTCATCCCTTGTCACTCCCAGCCCCTCAGGTTGCCACTTCTCTTCTCTTCTACTTTGGTGAAGATGGTCCCAAGCTTGGAGTCTACTGCTGTCTTCTTTCTACCCTTATCACAGATTCCAAATGGGAGCTTCTTATGGAGGATGGTAACCCTGTCCAGCTGTCACGAAACAGAGCTCGCTTCAAAGTTCCAGGGAAGAACCCTGGTTTCATCACGATAACCGATTCTTTCACTACCTTCTTCCATGTCAAGATCACATTTCCTTCCAAGATTAGCCAAGCTAAAGCACTTGAAGTGTGTGAAAAGGTCTGCCCATTGATCCATGAGACTGTCCTCACTGGAATTCGCAAAGTATCGCGACGATTGAACTACAACAATTCAATTCCTGATACAGCTTTTCTCTGCTCGAATGCAGAGCACCGAGACACCACACTGCATGCAGCTACCATCTCTAGCAGTGGCCTTTTGACCTGTACCACTCACCCAGCCTCCGTATTTAGTGAGATGACTGAAGAACACAAGATCTGGTTCGGCAAAGATGCACCTTTCTCATCTGATGCAGGTATGCATTTTTAAAATAATTCCAAGGTTGCATTTAACCATTACAGACTTTCCTTTACACATACAGGACCTGGTGTACTTACCATCACAGACCTTCGTAAGGTTCAGAGAGCTGCGTGGGATTCGAGGGATGAGTGGTACAACATCGGTTTGGAGCTCAGTATCGATCCCGGAACACTGGATGTCATCAAAAGAGACAATGCTAAGACTAATGATTGTTTTAGAGATATGCTAACCACTTGGCTGAAGATGGTCCAACCTAAACCCACTTTAGCAGCATTAGCTGAGGCCCTCCAGTCCCCCACTGTTGGATTTGGACATCTAGCAGAGCAAATCCTAGCACTGAAATGACAGTATGATTTAATCTTAGTATATTTTGTTGTCTTGTATTATTTTTATCTTAATAGCAATAAAATTTGAATATGGTAAACAATTATAGTTTTATCATCCACAATGTCATGGATTGGTCACAAAGATAGCAAAAAAATTGTACAGTTAAAAAAATGTGACATTGTATAAGATGTTGGGCCCGGGTATGCACACATAACACCTGTAATAATGGACAACACACAAGTACACAACAGTGACAAAAAGACATAATATTATTACCACGAAACAAAAAATGAATGGCGCATAACAATACTCTAGTACCCTGTGCAAACAAAAAATAGAGTGATTTGGGAAGTTTGTACGATACAATCATTGTATAAAAGAAAAGCGAACAAACCACATTGATATTATGTCTTAAACATGTTGTTGAACAGAGTCTGACTCCATTATCATACTCTCTCGTCCCGAATCTGAGTTCCCATTCGAATTTCGGCGTCCCATTCTGATTCCAGTTCCAGCTTCTGTATCCATTCCAGACGATGTCACCATGTGATGTTTACTGGGCGTCACATGACTCATATCAGCGTCCTCAGGAGTGACTGGAGGTGTAGGAGAGGAGGAAGACAAGGACTCAAACTGTTGCCGAAGGTCCTGTACCCCCGTCTGAGCTGAAGGTGGTAGACTTGTGCTTCTTCTTCCTCGTTCGTCTTCTGTGCTGTAGACGGTCAAGTGGCCATGGGGCAATGTCTGGCACCCTCTTCTGTCAGTAGCTGAGGAGAGGAGGTCATGTGACCTACTTTGCTCCACCTGTTGGTGGGGTTTCTTTCTTCTATCGGAGGAGGAGAGGAGGTCATGTGATCTGCTTTGCTCCACTTGTTGATGAGGCTTCTTTCTCTTCCAGTTGCTGAGAAAGTTTCCTCTGCTCTCTCTCTCGTCATTTATTGTGGCTTTCTGGCTCGGCAGTCGGCTGTCGTCCTCGAAATCATCGATATTTGTCACTAATCCCTCGGCTGTAAAGCTTTCTTTTCTCAAGATGGCCGGTGGTGAACTGGAGTGTCTCACTCTGGCTTTGGTCTGGACGTTACCGTTTGAGTGCTCAAACTTCCTTTTCTTTTTGGCTTGTGAATCTGAAACACAGAAAACTAATTTTCAAGTCATTTTGTTCGTACAATTTTTGCACTACATATTCATTCATATCAAATGTGGGCTATAATACTATATTTTGCATAAGACGAAACTTTTTTACCTTGCAAAGTAATATGGTTACAAAATCTCAATTTTTATGATTTGAATTTTCTTCTGAAATTACCCTACATTTACACACTAACACTTACCAGCGGGTTGGGCCATTGGGTGTCTAGGGGAGACACCAGCTCGATTCTTCTTGGACAAGAGGATGATGTCATCAGTTGAAGACGCTGCAATCATTGGTGGTGGAATCACCTGCTGTCTGGTGCGATTCTCCAGGTCATAGGCAGGATTATTGAATGATCTTGTGGGTCCAGCCTGAGGACAGTTGGTAAAGGTCGTCAAACACACAAACACTATAATGCTTATGGGTATGGTGCACGATGCAGTCGTAAAATATTTCATACAAAAGTCATGTAAGCTCTTAAACGGAACGCTACAATCCCTTCCAATAAGATAAAATTAATTTAAATATTAATCGGCATGTACGCATACTAATCCACCACCCCACCTATCCCAATCAAGCAGAATTGCCTAGCCTTGAGAACTACGGCTGGTACTAATTCAGTATCACTAGCAATAGACAGTAGAGCATAAATTAAGTGTGTTGTCTGTGTTTCTCCCTCCCTCACCCTTCCTTCCTCCATGTCCACGTCCGAGGCTCTCTC
The DNA here is from genome assembly GCA_963930775.1 of Cliona cf. orientalis. Lineage (NCBI taxonomy): Eukaryota > Metazoa > Porifera > Demospongiae > Clionaida > Clionaidae > Cliona > Cliona cf. orientalis. The sequence goes on from OZ005696.1 coordinate 8,494,445, forward strand.
AGTCCCGTCTCCATCAGACCCGCTGAAGTCGGAGAACATGCCAATGGCAGCAAGGGGGTTGTCCACTCCCTGGTGAGGCACAACACTCGGACCAAGGAACGTTTCAGAGTCCATGATGTCATGGAGAGAGGCCGAGCGTTGTTTCTTGTCCATGATAACACTTTCCTCAGTTTGACCATCCCTTGCCTACAGTGTGTGTGTATAATAGTACTATGATGAGATTCCACCCTTTTCAATAGTAACTTTATTACCGTGATGACCCAACCCAGTCTTGAGCACTTTTTAGATCTAACAATCACTTTTATCTCTAAGTGTTGAGAAATTCCTGAAGGGAACAACCCAACGCAGTTCTGTGCTCCTCCCTTACCTGCATGGGAATGATGACAGAAGAGGCCAGCTCTCCGGCTGAAGGGACGAACGTCGAGTGCTCAGCGATAACGGAGGAGTCGATGGCACTGCTCATGAAGTCTTCTTCGTGGATGGTGCCCAGCTCCTCGTGGAAGGTGGTGATGCCTATGTGAGCACTGGTCAGGATGGGAATCTCACTGGACCGAGACATAAAGCTCCCTAAAGAGTGTGCGTGGTGGTGTACAGAGGAATATTGTAAAACGAGAGGGGGAGATATGGGGTGGAGAACAAGAGAGAGAGAGGGAGAGAGAGACAGGGAGGGAGGGAGGGAGAGGAAGGGGGGGGGGAGAGAGAGAGAGAGAGAGAGAAGGGGGAGGGAGAGAGGAATTGCTAACCGTCATGGCTCTGTTGGTTGGTGTACCGTGACTCTCTCCTAGACTGCTGACCTCTCTGATCTTGTCCGCCATTTCGGGCAGCAGCTGCAAGGGACAACAGACGATAAAATCTACAAAATACTTCAACAAGCTGAACAAATTTAATAATTATACATAACTCGAAATTCTCCTCCTTCGTACACCCATTCACCGTGGCTATACCGAGCAACTAAACAACAATTAGGCCTTAATGGCTACCAACAAGCACATCCTTTCATCTTTCCTTACCAGCAATAATCTATCAAAATTACCCGGCTAACTTTACAAATAGACCATGAATCTTCCTTGTACCGTCAATGCCGGCAGAACAAGGAAAGCCTTCATGAAGCTACTATTCTAATTCTCTTGTGATCCCCCTCTTTCCCCGTTTAACAGTTATATTTCTAAGTATGCTTCAAATTTGGAGAAGTATATAATATTATAACCACTCCAGCTTTTCAGCGTGAAATATTGAAAAGTTATAAATAGGCTTGGGGATGACACTATAATATATACTTTACATGATATATAATAATTATATTAATACAGTTGACTCACCAAAGACATCTTTGAGAGGAGGGTTGATACACTTGCAGCAGTAGCTGGCCCAGTATCTGAGGACATAGGCATAGGCCAGTCTGTACTGGCGGGCAAGCACGCCGTAGACTAGAGGGTTGAGGGCCGTACTGATGACGGTGAGACGAACCCCCCAGAAGATCTCCTCTTCGAGGTTGCTGCCGTCCTGACGAGCCAGTGCTATGATGATGATGACCTAGTGTGTGTGAGAGAGAGGGAGAGTGAGTACTTCACTGTGTTCCACTACTGTGTACATGTAGTTACTAGCATGCATGGGATATACATGTACTACTTCATTGTGCTATCACGCTCGCCTGCTCCTAGTAGTTGCACTACTGTTCCCAGAAAGGAACTACACTATCTACACCAGAGTACACACAGTTTAGGAATGTTGGCCTAATTCACTCCTGCCAAACTGGAGGCCATAAAATTAACAAAGTCCTCGTGCACTCACTAGCTGAGCTGCTCCATACCAGGTCCAACCACACAGCCAACAAACTGTGACGACACATCCACCCATGCAGAGAAGGTGAGTATGGTTGGTAGCAAGCAACCACGATTAATTTGGATTGACCAAAATATTTTCAGTTCACATTTGTAGACTGTACTGATAATCAGAAATGGCGTATCAGTATGTACATGTACATTGTACATGAAACTGTGCAATTGCTTCTTTCTTGGCATTATCGGCTACTGGGACTTAATTTTTTGTTTATCCTCCCAAAACTGAATATCTACTGCTATGACGCTATAAAAATTTTCTGTTGACTCTACAGTCTGGTCTCAGTGCAGATGCCAAGAAAGCAATAAACCATCTTTTATGACTAAGCATTGCTAGGAAATTATCCGAAAAACCCCACAACCTACCGGTTATTGAAAACAGATTCAAACAAGCAACTAGTTTGTAACCAGGGCAACAGTAGATGGCATCCCCCCACTACTCTGCTCGATCGATCCCTCCAGAAATTTACAAAAATAAGTTATCCTGCAGAATGACTTATGTTACCTGGGCGAGGACATTGGTTGCTACACATCTACAGAATACACACACACTCACACACACAGTGCAGTACTGAACAACTGATACAATGTCATATTATTATAATACTATTATACTAGTCTTTCTAGTTCCACCCTAATCCCCAGGCTGTGAATTCAAATGCTATATTGTCTAGCCACCCTTTGCTCAGTGACCCCCTCAGCTTATACAGCAGGGTTCGGTTTAAACAAACACATACTGCTCCTTGGCTATCAATATCTACACCCAACTCACTTACGTGATTGCCACACAAAATGCATTCTTTCATAGTTACTGAGTATATATAGCTAAAATTAAATAAGCAAGGTGGCTATGAAAAGGACAAGAATCTTCCCCATATTTAATGGTTTGTACAGGCATGAGGTGAACCACAGTGACATGCATGCGCATAATTATAATTACATGCCCCCAGGAGGTACACGGCCTCAGGTCAGTGGTTATTAATAATGATATTCATGAGAGGAGGATTAGCATAGCTATACCTACATGTAGCTAGCTAGCTAGCTAGGAGACCACAGTTGAGCTTCACATTCATCTGGGAATAGACACTTTCACCTTTTTTTTGGTTGCTAGGTACCTGGGCTTAACCAAGATGCTACATATATTATGTCACAGTTTAATAATTGGTGATGTTAATGTCACCTTTTTGACTATTGTTATCCTAATTGCCAGTTATGGATGGAGGGTGAGATAGGAACAGCTGCTTTTATTTAACAATGCTAATTCAGTACGCTTCCTCCCTACCTCCTCAAATCACACTCTCTTTGCAAATAATAGTGTATGATTCTCCATTTCACTCATGCATAGCTCTTCTACTCTACTATACATCCATACAAAATATGACACCCATTAGCGTTAGAGTGAATATTAGTTATCTCTGCTTCAAAGGGATCGAGTACAGCAACATAACTGAACATCGATACTAATGAACAGTCACACACAAACTGAGGACTGGTTGCTAAGCAAGGCTAAGTGGTTGCTATGCAGGTCGACCCATCACTCCATATACATGTATATACATGTATTATACTCCACTCTCTGTGTAACCAGAGCATGTATAAATTTCCTGGAGGGCTGATTGGTGAGATACCAACTCCAGCCAACATTTGGCCAGAAACTTCATTAGGGAAGGGAACTGATTTGGCCACCTTAAAGGGGATCAAATTTCAAGAGTACATGCATGTATGCTACATGTACATGTACATGTACATGTACCTCCCATGGCTTCAAAGCCACCATACAAGGAGAAGCTCCACGTTACTACCTGATACAGATACATCACTTTCAATGGCTATATTGACACACAAGAAACACTTGCAGTTGAGCACACGTACACCACAAAGCCTTAAGTAAGGATGCTGAACATCACTGGAGTACACAACAAACATCTCTTCTCTCTCCCTCTCTTATTCTCATTTAGCGTACAAAAAGGTAGTGGTGGGGGGGGGGAATTGAGATAACAACTGAATATCAAGGGTAATTACTTATGATGGTATTATATAACAGAGCCTGTACTTCACTGTTACAGTACTGCACAGTGGAGCGGTGTCCACTGCAAACTTGAAAGGCACCTCACAAAGTCCTAGAAAGCCTAAATAATCCAGCACTGTTAGGACATCACTCTAGGGAAGTGATAGCTGTTGCAAAGAAATTTTTAGGCTCCATATTCAGAAATCTTGAGTGGTCTGGGCAGTCAATTATGGCAGCTTTTTTAGCCATTCAAGGAGATCCTCTAAAAAATTAATGTCTGATCTGGTCACTAGGAATGGTTCCAACTACTGTAAATCGCGAATATTCGTTGTTAAAATATTTTTGGACAGCCTGGCTTATGTGAAAATTATGCGAAAATACATGTGCAATATTAAAGCGGTACGTCCGAAAATTATTTAACATGAAAAATTATCGCACGAAATATTCGCAATTTACGGTATTTCCCCACAGTGTTGAACTTAGAAGAAATTACCACTAGAGTACGGATATAGTATTTAATTTAATGAGGATACATTAATGGTGGGTGCATTAAGAAGCAGCTAAACGGAAGTGATAGTATAATGGAGATTCAGTAGTTTAGTCTCCAGACCTGAATGTGGACGCCAGACTGCTAATGACAATTAATGGGTGTGTATATACACAATGTATGTACATCAAGGAACACACATTATAACCTGGCCTAGCTACATACATATATAGCTAGAGTATGGACTATACTAATTAAATTAATGGATGCCCATATACATCAGTCTAAGCCACCCAGACACCAGCGTGGCGTGGGCACGTGCTCACATAATTACTCAACACACACGACCGACCGTCGCCATGGCAGACGCGCTGTACGTACGTAGCTATTTACATAGCCGCTATATGCAGCAATTATGAAATTAATCGACATTTCTTGGACTAATTACTTGGCTGTATTTTGTGACGTTTGTCCCTATTCAGGAGCTTAGGGGTTACCTGCTGCGTTAAACAAGTTCATGTAACGAGTCGTGTACGAATGAATGCGCGATATGCAGTTGCACGAAATGGTCATGGTGCCCCTCTGGCTGGCATGGTGCAAAGGTCAGTGCCATAATTATGATGAAATCTCTTTGTGTAGCTGGCTAGCCGGAAAGACGGAAAAGAACATGGAAAGAAAAGAAATAAAATTTAATAGTGTAGATGATGATAGAGAGGGAGAGAGAGAAAGAGAGAGAGAGAGGGAGGGAGGGAGAGAGAGCAGGGAGTGAGAGAACGAGAGAGAGAGAGGGGTGGGGGAGGGAGAAGCTTCTCTAGAGAGACCGATCAAGGGTCCTTGGCACTCCTACACATGCCGGCATCGACAAACCTCATATTCACAGCCGTTGGCCGCCATACATAACATAAAGACTGACTTCAACACAGAGAGGTCAGTTGAGATATTCATACTCTGAAAATTACCCGAGGAGTTGAATATTGGCCAGAAAGCGTTTGAATATCTTCCTAGGACACACAGAAATACTAATCAAACGATTCCTACAAAGCAAGCGACTGTTTACATCACCGCCAGCTACACACACACACACATGCACACACACACACACACACACACGCATGTACACGAGGCTAAAAGTATGTGTTTGGCCAACTTCCATGTTTATAAACATGTTTGGTAAGAGTTTTAATTAACCATAAGCCAAAAAAGTGGATACACATGCACAAACACACACACACACAAACAGGAAGCGATCATACTTTAGTTTACAAGCCACACTCAGTCGAGAGGGTATACATGGAGAGAGGTCCAGCCTGGAATGCTGCAATGAGGCATCATAATAATGCAGCTGTCAACTACAAGGGTCCTATATATACAGACTACCAGAAAGTGCTCTCATGTAAACACTATTGCATAGCAAGAAATTTTGAGGGGTCCAATTTTTGCGTTTTTTCATGGATCATCAAATATTATGCACAAGTGTACAATGCATAATGGGCATGATTGCACTTGTTAGCGAAAAATAAAACTTGCAAAAATTATGGTAATTCCTGCGAAAATTGAACCCCTCGAAAATTTTCACACTACACAGCTTTAAATTAGTGAAGAACTGAAGCAGAACAGATTCAACCACATCATTGTATCCAAAGTCAAACCCTACTTTGCATGCTGAAGGGAATACTGTACAGGGATAATTATATTCCTGTGGGGTGGTGTCAGATGAGATAGTAGACTAATTGGATTAGGACCACTCTCCCTGTCACATACTGTTCATTCCAAACAATTATCAATTATGGAAAGGAGAAAAAAAAACAATATTTCACGGGCTGATTCACAAGTGTTTGTGCCTAGCTATAGCTAGAGGAGTATCCACTAAGTGGTGGCGTGTGTGCGTGCGTGTGCATGTGTATGTGGTGGAAGCATTATCAACCCATCCTTAATATTGTGTACACTATCTCAATTCTTGGTGGCTCACTGGCGCTATAATAGATTAAGTATGCTCCTGCACTGACTGAGAGGCTATTGCCACACCCACCCACCCAGGCTACCATCCCTATGCCAACATACACAAGCACAGAGACACACTGCTATGTGGCATACTGCTGCTGCTATATATACATACAATGTCATAATATGTGGACCCGGAAAGCATATTATGAGGAAAACACAAATCACTCCACCCACAGTCAAAACGAGATGATAGGACAGATCGATTAATACATTATTACGGCCAAACCACAGCGTTAGCTCATAGACCATGTGATCTACATGTTCCAGCTCTTTTATTATTATACAGTTAAGTGCCAGCATGCACACAAGCACCCACACCCTGGTTTTCCTCCAAAACCCAAGATCATAATTATGATAACAACAGAGGAGACAGAAAGAAATAGAGACAGAGAGGGAGGGAGGGAGGGAGGGAGGGAGAGAGAGAGAGAGAGAGAGAGAGAGAGAGAGAGGGTGTTTGATGTACGTGAGGGCATCTAGGGTGTGAGTGAATACGTACGTATTTCCTGGAAATATAATTGAAACATCTGTGGGGCAACCTAGCAAGTGCCACGAGCACACACACGCATGTCATGTGGTGGAGTGTACATGTAACTGTACGTACATGCATGTACATGACATGCACACATAACATGCATGCACACTCGTACTAGACTCACGACAGCAGATATAGCATTACTGTCATGCACATAGTCTAAGACTCTTCTTTGAGTTTTATGATAGTAGTATGATGGAACTTGTGACACGCATTGCTACAAATGGACACAAGCATTCATGAAATATCCCCCAGGCCCCAGGCTTCCCTTACTCGATTGAAGAAACCTACAAAATCCAGCATTAATCAATCATCGTGCACATACACACACTCTCATTACACACATACACGTACAGTACTATGACCAACTGGCAAAATAGAATTAGGGTTCCACTGTACAACGGCTAGCTGTCCAAACTAAGGCATTCATTCAAGAATGAATGCATTGGGGGGAGGGATGATTTGTAACGAAAACAGCTCAGTCCCTAAATACACAATACCCTTTGTACTTTTAGGTTTTGAGTACCCTTTCTGCACTTTGTAGACAATGAATGATCAGCTCCATAGCAACACTGAAGACATACATGTTCACACAACACTCACTCATATGAGCCTTAAGAGGGTCTCATGTCCAACACCCCTCAATCAAATCATGTGATCAGTAAAGGCTAGAATTAGACCTCACAACAGCTACACAACTACACACATAAACCCGACAGAGTCATATAATAGCTACAAACTGCTCGCTAATAATGATTTAGAAAGCAAAGCTACCTACACATATTATACACATAATAATACATTCTAGCACTCAATCAACGGCTTATGTATTGTCAAACAGCAGGTGATGTGAGGCAGGCCAGCTAGGCCATGCAGCTAGCGCTTTGAAAATATTATTATTCTATCGAACGGCTCATTGAACTTCTCAACGCGTGAGAAATCTGAAACGTACACTTTATTTGCAGTGAAATAGGAGGCAGAGGAGAAATGGATCGAGTTCCCTCCAGACACAACTGAGCGGTGATTGAAAATCTCTTGGGAATCCGGATTGGAAAACAAATTTTTGTGAGAGGATAGCTTTGTATTGAGCAGCCATTTACATCATATATATCATAATATTATTATTAATATATAGTGCCATGGCCAGAGGGTGCTGTGTGGTGGATCGCAATGAAAGTATTGTACACAGCAGCTGGGACAAATAACAAACAAAATTGAAACAGCGATTTACACCTTGTTCTGTACATGCCTCCCACTGTGTACTGTACCCCCACACCCACCCCTCTCTCTCTCTCTCTCTCACTCTCTCTCTCTCTCCCTCTCCCCCTCTCTTTTTCTCCTCTCTCTCCTCTCTTTCTCTCTCTCTCTCTCCCTCTCTCTGTACTATAACTTACAACGGTGGTAGTCCAGCTGACGTAGAACAAGACAACGACGACAAACAACATCCTAGCAAACTGAGCCTCAACTCCAAGCTGGAACTTCTCTGTTATCACAGGAGCAGCCTTCTTTATAGATTTTCCCAAATCACTGATTCTATAATTATAGGGGAAGGGAAGGAGAGAGATCGAGAGAGAGAGAGGGAGAGAGAGAGAGAGAGAGAGTATATAGGAGAGTGTGCAATTTAATTATGTTTGCACTGTCCAATCCTAAGGCGTACCACAGACAATGGGAGACAAGCTTCCTGGGTGAAGTGTGAAAGGATAGACAACCTTTGCATACAGGCCACATCCTCCAGAGGTCATGGCTAATTAATTAATTAATAATAATAATATGCAGAACACCTACAGGGAAGTCTATCTAGAGCCTATAAAAGATGAAGTATGCTCAAAGGAAGATACAGCTAGTGCTTCAACAATCTATATACACGTATCGACATTCATGTGATAGGAGGAGAGGTCTTCCCAAATCTGACATCTATGACAGTTAAATCATGATAACTTGCATTCAGCACTTATTAGCAGGGATCACCCCCTCTCCTCTTCACAAACGTGACCAAACTGAAAAGGCACTGCCAAGTGAGAACAATGGCTGGGCCCTCCCCTCCTCAATTCTTAGCTGACTAAGGAAAGCTCCAACAAGCAAGCAAAAAAATAAACTCCCCATCACTATAGAAACACTATGTGGGATGGATGGGCGTCCCCCTTCTACCCCCCAAGCATATGTCAGACTAACCCTCGACTCATGGGTGTGTCACATAGCTCCCCATGAATGGATTAGAAAACTTGGCCCTTGGCCTGGTGACCAAATCTGTAAGGGCTTGTCTTGATCTACCCTCACAGGATACGCATATGGACGCCCAGGACAAAGTGTTGTCCAAATTCATCACCCTAAGTTTGGGCCAAATGTAGTAAACTTTGCTCCAGTCCACTCAGGCTTGTACCTTTAAGCACCCAGCAAGAGCTGACTTAAGTTGACCACTCAGGATGACAATTGCCCACAATAGGTTCAACCACTCAAAGTATATATACACCCATGAGAAAGGTGAGCCACTCAATCCATGTACCAACTACATTGTCTAATTAATGGTGACCTCTTTGTACTGAAATCTTGAAAGCTAAGAAGTCTACACAAAAAAACAAAAAAAACTCAGAGGTGGATGTGGCCAGCTAGCTAGGCCAGTGCGCCCACTTCCTAACAGTGTCATACATCTGCACTACACCTGACACCACAGGAGCACAACCAGGTAGCTAGGCTACAAAGGGCACAGTATTGTACAATGTAACAACCTATGAGGTCAGGCCTATGGGACTGTGAATAGCAAAACACACACTAATAGATCATAGGCCAGTGGACTAACCAACCCAAGGTAGTAGTGATATGGCGATAGTGACCTTTGCTACCCTTCTCCCAATAATAATTATCCCCACCAGAACAATACCAACCTTACCCTCTAACCTAAACTCTAATTAGTCGAACTTGCAACACACATGCACTATAATAACATGCACATGCATGCATGCATGCATCATGTACATGTACATGTACTCATAACTTGTAGCTCTAGCTCTTTATCGTATACTACATCAAACAGTACAGCAGCACAGCACAGTCTCATATACAAAGTCATGCACGTCCATCATAATTATTTTTACTAACAAATTAACTCTAGTTCGTTGGTACACGGCTGGATCAGGTACATGGATACCTAGGCATGGATATTATTACTGTGTGTGGTGAACTGGTAGTAAAGAGTGCTTTGATGTCCCGCCCACGGACCGTTGCAAGAGAGAGGATGCATGTGCAGACAGACGGATTAGGGACCACTACGACTAGCTAGATACGTAGCTAGCTACCTGTAGCTATTAGCCTCGTCCCCAGGCCCTCTCTCAATCTCCCAGCTCCTCCTCCCGCTTTTTGCTTGCAACATTAAAGGCTGGGAGATCGAGAGAGGGCCTGGAGACGAGGCTAATAGCTATAATATACATGTAGCAGCATGGGTGGCTGGCTTGCTAGCGGGCTAATGGCACTAAGTGAGGCTATCAGATGCTCCACCATTGCATTCCATTCCCCCTATGATTGACAGTGTTTAGAAAATAGACGGCAGCAGTAGATAGTTAGGCTAAGCCTGCGGAATCCATCAATTTGCAAATTAAGAGAAGCTTCCACAATTAGCGCCAATTATGGCACTGTCTAAAAACGGTATCATTCAGCCCAAGAGTAAGATGCACTACAATTCGGACAGGAGTTCAGTAATATTATTACTAATGGTGCAGTGCTAGCTATAATAATAATATTAAACCCAAACATTCCATAATTATCTCAATCAGGCCCTTAGGGGCCGCCCCATGCCTGAACCACGCCAGCCAGGCTACCTCCCTCACTAACTAGAAAACAACTCAAGAATAGATTACGTACAATTCCCAGGCCAAATGAAGGGGAGCTTATGATAAAAAAAAACCCCAAGTGACATTGTGTGAGAAACAGCTGTCTCAGCTGATGCAACTTCCAAAATTATACACATGCCGCAGACCCTGTGTAAACACTATCCACTCCCTCCACTCACAGGCAGACACACAGACTGACATAGGTAAACACACACAGATCTAGAGGGCCAAACAAATAAAATTATAATATTATCATTATAGCAGGAGCTTGGCCATGGCAACAAGGAGCGAGATATATACACGTATGTACACGTAGCTACAGTGAAAACTAGGGACTAAAAGCGATCGACATTCAAGTCGGAACTGAGACCATGTCTGATAACACACAGATAATGTCACAGACACACAGTAACATCATACACAACACCATTTCAATGGATAAGTCAAAGACAGCAGCAACTGTCACATAAAATTATCATCATAATAATAATATGTTATTATGTTGCATGTACTCAAAAGCTGTTTCTTCAAAAGTGAACTATCGGGAAACGCTCAAAGTTAGGTATAGCTTTAATACTCAGCAGCAAGCTGTAGTAGTACAGGTGTAGCTACCACTATAGTGCAAAGTGTTGTATTACACAATAGTGCCATTTGAAGGAAATGTGATCAAAAACCACCGCTAAGGCTTTACAAAGATTCATACTGTTGCCATACAAGCAATTGACACATCCTCTTTGATCTAGCTCTCTTTTCTTTTAGACCCCCAACCTTTTTGCTCCACTACAAGACTAAACATAACTAGAAATCACCAATGTGTGTGCTGTTAGTTTTTGCCTGCACACACACACACACACACACACACACACACACACACAACCGTGAGCCAGATAGATATAGTTTTTAATATAGTGTCACAAGACTGCTGCTATGTATACTATAGCTTACCTTGAAGTAAGATTCGGTCTGTTGAATTTTACCTCCCGTACTCTCGCTCTGTCCTGCGATCTTCGATTGTAGTCCTCCTGTACCTTGAGCTTCTTCCGTCGCCGATAGACCTTCAGCAGTTGTATGGAGACCAGCACAAAGCACACGAACACTATCACATACTGGACAGCAGTATAGACGACGATGGAATAGGAGTAGTGGGTAACGAACTCAAACAGGCATATTCCGCCATGAGGTATAATGGGAGTGTTTGGATCGAGGGCTGGAGCGACTGCCAGGGCCAACGCCAACAGCCAGCAAATGATCAAGATGATGACGAATTTTCGAGGTGTGGCGTATTTTCGATAGATGAACGGTCGATTGATGGCAAAGTAGCGCTCCAGCGAGATTAGCGTCACGATTAGCGCCGAGGAATAGCGCGTAAACTGGGCCAGAGTGCCGTAGAGATCGCAGGCTATCGTGCCCGCTTCGTAGCGGTGGTCAGCAAGGTAGGCGTAGATGGACATTGGTACAGGGATGAGAGTGGCTAGAAGGTCGGTGAGTGCCAGGCCTATGACGAGCACATCGGGGACCTTGTGCACCTTGAATTTACTGATGACGCCAATCGTGAGGATGTTGCCCACGAGAGCCAGAACAAAGATTAATATCAAGGTGATGGCTTTGTCGAGGGAGTAGATCAGGCAGCCGTGCTCGTTCAGGAGATTCGTCAAGCATTCGCACGTAGGACCACACGCACTTGCAAGCTCTTTCAGGTAGGAGCAGTTGAGTTCCTCTGTATCTAGAGCTGAACAGTTAAAATTCGACATTTTTGATGATGTGGTGCTACAGCTTGAAGGTTATAGAAACGAGGAATTCTGCAAGAGAGAAAGGTGGAATTATAATTTTTTGCACTCACGCACACTTGAGCGATCATCAAAGGGGGTCGTTATACAGTTTTAATATACGCTATTAAATAATCATGGCAATTTACAACTGAGAACAGTCAACTATTAAACTGCAAGCAGCTCACGAAGAAAAGTCCCGGACTCATGATAATAATATTATGCTCACACAAGAGTCTACAAACAAAAATGGACGTGCGGAAACACCTTTCAAAGTTCGAGATAGCCTCGCGCGATTGCTATCCAAACACAGACACTCTTCGTAACTTTATCTCCCATCATCTCTGTGCGTGATAGCGGACAAGGCTGGGAGTTTCATACCGCATCTACGTAGCTAGCAGCGGTCTCTAGCTAATGTAAATATAGCTAGTCCTGGCGCAAACCAATCCAGTGTATACATAGCTAGATTCTGTACTCACGCACACACATAAATTTCAACGTTATGACTTACTAGATAGATTGATTGATTCGTCGTCTCACTTGGAGATCGCTTATTGGCTTTTCAAATCTCTTTTACATTGATCCACTTTAGCTCGCGGCTGTTCTCTGTTGTATCGCTGCAGGTGTAAATTGCTAAAGGGGGCGTTGCAACCAACCACCAAGGTATTTAATGTTCTAAATGCCCACCCACGTCCCACGTGGTAATTTTCGAGCCAGCTAATGAATATAGGTACTGAAGAGATAGAGCATATTTACATGATAGAGAGAGACCAAGATGGCAGATTCTGCTTCATTGATAAGCAAAGATTCTATGGAGACTTTTAGTAATAGAGCAGAGAGGGAGAAATTCAAGGAGAAACAATACTGGGACGAGCGCTACGAGACAGAAGAGACTTTTGACTGGTTTTGCCAACTCTCCTCTTTTGAGCACCTCCTATTCCAACACATCAAGCCATCGGACCGTATCCTAAACCTGGGCTGTGGCAACAGCAGCTTGAGTGCCTCCCTTTATGTAAAGGGCTATGAGAATATAGAAAACATGGACTTCTCCCAAACACTTATATCAAGGATGAAAGAAAGGACGTGTTACACGATGCCAAACATGAAGTGGCACGTTATGGACATGCTGGACTTGGCGTTTGATAGTGGTACCTTTGATGTCGTACTGGATAAAGGCAGTATGGACTCTCTCTTGGTGGACCAGGGGGATGTATGGAGGCCTAGACAGGAGGTGATTAGCAGGGTGGAGAAGGCAATCGCAGAGGTACGTCCGTCTGCTGGAGTATTCTAATTTCGAGACTCATTCCGTTACTCTCAAATCTAGAGTCCTCACATGCTCTCTCTCACCCCCTGCCCCTTCCCATTCCCCAAGCCTAAAATCATGCCTACAATACATGACATAAGATTTTATAAAGAACCTGCATTATGCATGCACGAGGTCATAGAGCAATCTACACTAGTCTTCTGATGTAAAGCGATTGTCACATTAAATGTGTTAATTTCATAATTAAATTTTTATGATATAACTTTAGGCTTTCCGAATTTTGAAGGTTGGTGGACGTTTCATTTCCGTCACGTTCTCCCAGCCTCACTTTCGAGGACCGCTTCTCTTTCAGCCAGACAAGTTCGCGTGGAACCTGAGACACTGGCAGTTTGGAGAATCATTTCACTACTTCTTCTACGTTGCCACGAAGAGAGAAGACAAAGAGACAGTGCTGAGAGGGCAAGACTTTGACTACACCTTCCCCCATATCTATTCACAGTTACAACATGATCATGGTGGCACTGGTGGCCATGGGGTGGTGGAGAAAACTGTAGAACTGTCTGAAGTGGATGATGAAGACTTTTTAATGAATATTGGTGACATATACACGTAAGAAAGATCACGTTAAACTTTATTTTTATTTATGTCTGTAGAGAGGTTCATTTCTCAATGATCAATGTGCTCATTATTAGGTGTGAGGGCTTACATTGCCATGCTGTGCATGCTGTAGTAGTAAGAAATAATAGTACTAGACCTACTAGCAATAATGGGCAATACCCACTCATGTCTATTATCATTCTGTAGTATTTTAGATTCTTCAGTTGTTTCTGAAACTGATCATGAATAGGGAAAAGAGGAAAACATACGGTAGCAGCAATGTTTACAACAATAACAATTATTAATTAACTTTAATCATCTATTATTTCGGTTTTGGTCTATTGTTAGTCCTGCTGCCAGTCGCTGCCCCACCAGCTGGCACAGCTCGGGGGATTCCCCTAGCCCTGCCACGCCCACCCTTGCCTGCAGATGACGGCGGCTGTTTTCTTCTTGCATTCTTGAGACACTTTCCAGCTCCACTACCCATCAGGTGGGACTTCCAACCCTGTATACAATAATTTATAGTGATAATAATAACAATAATAATATTATTATGTACACAGACGTATGGTGCCAAGTGCATTATAAATATGTAGTAATGTACCTCGCCTGATAATAAAATAATACATTAAGTAGCTGATTATATATCCGTCTGATTTTATACGACCTGAATATAATAATAACTGACTATGGATTTGTAAAAAGTACCTGATATTATAATATTATTGTTATCATAAATTTCATAAACATGACTCTCATTTAGCTCGCACTAAAAACAAAATTATTTGCTGGTATTGCATTTTGCAGTAAATTTGTCAAACAACAAATCCGATTATGTATAATATTGTATTAGTTAGTCACCCTCTGGTCCTGGCCCTGTTCCTGACCCAGTTTCCGTGCATGCATGACACCGGATGCATTACATAACTCACAACAAATCATCACCGTAATAATTATAATAATAATGTATTATGACGAGAGCAAAGCCTTTGTGCGAGTAGCCGAGGAAATTCCCCACGTACACATATTGCTACGATACATGTCACATGATTGCAAAATGCGTGACCAGTTCTAAGAAAACCCAGCATCTTATCAAACGCACAGTATTGTTATATGGATGCACGCACAATTCAAATTCTAGCTACAAGAACTAATTAATTTTAAAAATTATTAATAGAACTCGAGCTGTATCCTTGTCTGCTACTAATAATAGTTACTTCTCGAGTTTTTGTTACTGAGGTAGCTGTCATGGGAATACAGCACAAGAAGAGGAAGAAAACATTATCCTGGGGTCAGTCAGTAGTGTAAATACAACAGCCTCACTAGACTAGCACATACAGCAGTCATAACAACTATACCATCAGATATCACGGTAATCTGCGAAGGAACCTTCTTCTTTGACATAATACATGTTGCATTGCATGACACAATTGTCGCACAAAAGTAGTATATACGAATAAACAATAATATACCCACTTGCCCAAATATAGTTATTCTCTCTTAAGTCCAGGATGGACATGCACCCTACCGTTAATTTTGTCGCAACACAAATAACTACATAATTATACTGTACATGGTGCAAAATTATGCAATTTCGGAGGTACATACAATGTAATCAGGTGATGTCAGTCCACGTATATAGGTCACAATGGCAGCTGAACCCTGTACACATGCAAGGTGTAGTGCAACTGTGCTACTAGGTCAGCTAATGTGCATTAAAAATGCAATTCTACACATTCCAACGGCATTGTCCATCCAAATTCCATCCCACCACTACGCCAGTACATCCTAGCCTCAGTATTAAAATTAATAATTTTTTTTTATCTAAGGCTATATACTGAACTTCAACATAATGATAATAATATTATGTTGCATCAGAGCCACAAATTATACAACAATGGTAGCCAAAATAACTAAATTAGCATAATGAATCGTAATTTTTACTGCATTACCAACTGTCCCATATAATTACGTAAAATTTAATTTAATTATAAGCTCACCTCATCTCCAGCGGGGATATCCAGATGGCACAAGGGGCACCTGGACTTGTCCTCCCCTGAAACTGCAACTCGACAGTTTTTCGCTCTGACGTGTCCCTCGTAGAGGTTGGTGTGGATGGCTTCCTTGCAGCGAGGACACTCTTTGAACTTCCCCTTTGCCTCACACTCCGTCAGCCAGTGTCTGGTCAGCCCTGAAATCTCTATCACCTTAGAGAGTGGGGGGGGGGGGGGGGGGGGGGAGGGAGGAGAGAGAGAGAGGAGGAGACAGAAAATAGTTATACATACCACTTGGAGGAGGGGGGAGGGGAGAGGGGGTATAATAATGATAAAGTCTACGTTAAGGAGCTAGTGTATGTACTTGTTTGCAGTGAGAGCAGGAGAGCAGCATCGGACAGTCTGTGAGGTAATGCTGCTCCATTTTCGTATCAAAATCGTCCCTCTGTTCACCACAAAACACACATGTCCTGCAAAACACAAAATTACATGTACATTAACACAAATACCACGAAGGAAGCAAGACAACTAGAGTCCCTTGCACACAGTCTCATTCCCAGGCCCTATTCCCAGGTTTTCAAAGGTAATCAATGTTGCAACTGTTGAAAACGATGGAGGAGTCTGGGGATGAGGCTATGCACACACACACACACACACACGTACGTGTCTAGAGAATCATCTGGGTGAGGTTCTTCTTCCCTCTGCCTCTGTCTCTGCTCCTCCTCGGATGGTGGACGGAGAGATGCAGGAGGTGGGGGCTGGTCAACCACCCCAGACGACTCCCCTTCTGTTGCCTGCATTGAAAATAAAAATTAGAAAGTGCCTTGATCATGTGCTTAGTATTTAAGTATAGGAACATGTACTGTAGAACGATCAATTGATGATCCTGTGTCTAAAGTAGCTCAAGCTCAATGGGCCCTTGATATAACACCCTTGCTATCAATGGTGCATGAATATGTGACAATCTGCGATAGCTTTATGTATCCAAGGGAATCTACGTACAAGCCCTTGATGTATCTTAGTCATGAGGTGATGCAGATGGAAAGACAGATGGACACTAGGCTTGAGTGACAGAGTGCGAACAAGCGTCAACTCACGATGTTTCTCTCTGCCACGAGCTCCCTCAGCTGCTTGGCCTGGTCACGTAGCTTCTCAATCTGCAAAAATATTTATGACAAATACACATGGGGTACAAATTATTCACATAAATCTTACAGATTGCCCAAATTTAGTAACCTTTGTGGTGTGCAATTTCATTTATGTGGTGTGTAATTTGGATTCCCCCTCCCTCCCTCCCTCCTCACATACATGTAGTTCATGCTCATAAATATTCTGATAACTAGGCAAATTTAAGCAGCGGATATGCTGCCATGCACTCTCTCCTCTCCTCTCCTCTCCTTCACCCTGCCCAGCCATCATTCGCTGAAGTTTGTAGCACCTAAAGGTATGCATCCCTGACACCTAACTAGTGTGTGTACTCGTCAAGTAACAAACTACGCCAGCGATGGAATACACTTCACTTTAATTAGATTGAACTAATCTATAGGGGCTGACCTACGTAGCTACATATCAACCCACGGCTGGTGGACAATCCCTCACCAACATGGCCGCCAATATCTACACCGCCCTCCCTCCCCACCCCCTCATTCGATGGCTAAACTATCCTGGGACTGAGCTCAACTAACTAGTTGTATGTACACAAATAATTATCGATATTCATGATGGCTGCCCAGAGGAGGCTATGGTATGCATTCGTACATGGGAAGGGACAGAGGACTACAAATTGCCATTTGAATAGGGAGGTAAGTACAATGTATGCACGACTGCTGCTCTTCGGCAAGAGTGTGTGTATGTGTGTGTGTAGCTTATAATTTTATGTATCTCACCTCTTCATTCTGGGCCTTCTGGGTCGCAAGTTTGGCTGCCTAACAAATGGCAAAAGGATATACCAGAAATTATTAATGTATCATGAAATGCTGTTGTTACAGTACATGTATGTATTGTAGTTCCATTAACTGTGCACATCACTTAAGTTGATCATTATACATACCCAATGCTACATTAAATTTCTGAAAGCTGACAGCCAAAAATTTAATGAAATTACCACTCAAAATCATAATCAGCAGGAATGAAAATGAAACACTTGTTGGCATGGAAGCAGCCTAATTATATTGTTCATCTGAAGCTCAAACTAAGTAATAATACAGTGACACATATATGTACATGTAATACTGCATTGGCCGGGTGGGGCGTGTGACTGTATAGTCCTGTTTACACTAGGTCCTTAGAATCTGGATTAGAATAATCCAGTTTCTGTGTAAACACCTAAATCCACTTTTAATCTGGATTAGTTAATCCGGATGAATCCACATCCTGTTTAAAAGTGATTACATGTGAAGTAATGGGCCATGAAAGTGTTTGGGCCATGAAAGTGTTAATCCGGATCAAGCACCACTGTGTAAACGTAGTTCAAACAAGTTCTGGATCAGTATGTTACATGTCTATATACCTCTTTGTCGGCCTGGGAAGGTTTGCCGTCGATCTGGTCAAAGCCTTCAAACAACGTCTTCCAGAGGGTCTTCTTGCGAGACCCACTGTTGTCAGCTCTAGGCAGGTACTGGCGAATCTCATTCCCATACTGTAGGTATAATAATAGTATTATAGTCCCATTCCCATACCACAGTTGCATAGATGTGACGTGGTCTCATTCCCATACTACATGCAGGTGCCTTACCAAACGGTATAGATCCAGAGTCAGTTTGATGGCTTCATCTCTGACAAATCCATTGGTGTGCTCAAGACATGGAGATATAAACTATGCGGCAAAGAAGAAGAAAGAGAGTGAGAGAGATAAGAAGGAGAGGGAGAGAAAGAAAGCAAGCAGAGAGAGAGAGAGAGTACCTCCATGACTTTCTTGACAGTGAGTCCCCCTGCCTCAAGGCCGGGGTCTTGGTTCAAGCTCTCCAGCAGCTCAATCCTGCTCTTGGCCACCTTCCACGGAGCACTGCGCATCTTGATGGGCTCCACCAGCAGGGGACCAACTACACCCAGCCCCTGAAACAGTGCAGACAATTGGTAAAATATTATACCAAAAATTTGGTGGTTTGGCGGTTTATATTACAGCCCCCAAATTAAAATCCGCCAAAATTTCCTACTCGCATGTATACGTTTGGCGATCCCGTACCGAACCACCAAATTTAAATCTGCCAATATTCTTGCAATAGTGATTTTGGGCTCAACTGCCAAATTTAACTCCCACCAATATTTCCGGCTATACTGTAATTACATAATATTCAGGGTTCCGAGTCCCCAGGATGGTTCGGGAGGAGTTGACCCAGCCCCTGCATGAGCTAGTAGCCAGTTGATAATCTAAAAGGGTAAAATGGTTCATTAAGCATTCAATCACTGCCTGCTATGGAAGAGAGGAGACGGCCAGACTAATGATTTCTCAGATAGGATTACCAGCTAATACATTATAGTGTGCCCTTTGAGGCAGCTTGCAAAAGAGTCCTGATCTAAATCATTTCAGGGAAATTGAAGCTTTGGCTACTCAAGCAGACAATATACTATTATGCATACTATTGTCGCAATCAAAGTGGTATTCCTCATCTCAGGGATATATATAATATGATATTATTATTACTATACTACTATAATAGCATCCTGATTAATTTTTACTATTTACAAATCTCTTTGGATCTTGTAGTAAGCGTTTCAGTCTAGTAATACCAACCTTGAGCATAATAATATTATAATTTCTCGTAATCAAAGAAGCATTCTTCATTCCAGGGCTATATTATTATGATATTATTATACAACTGATATTAACTACTATAGCATCCTGATTTATAGGGATCATTAATTTTTACTATTTACAAATCCCTTTGGATCTTGTAGCAATTAAAAAAGCATTGAAAATTAATAGTAGTTTCAGTACCAACCTTGAGCTGGTTGTCCTGTGCCAGTTCCCTCACTGTCTCCACTGCTCCGGTGTGTATCCTAGGAGACTGCATGTACACATGTACAGGGGAGGGGGGAATTACACATGTAGAAATACATTTGTCGTAAAATTAATAATTTTATGAATATATCATGCTTGTATGGGTGCACATGTGCATGATGTGGGGGAGGGAGGGGGGTTATACATACATGAGGGCTACTAGTAAATTTACAATAATATGGTTGTACTGTACATGACATTGTACATGTGTAACACGGTACCAGAAGTCATTCATTTCTTTCAATAAAGCACAAAACTTGCATGTTACAACTAAGAAAAGATATATTTATTTACCGTGTCTCCCGTCCTTTTGAGTAGAACAGGCACAATCTGTGTGTAGGTGGGCAATAAAATTACATTAATAGCTGAGCAATAATTTACTGTGTTCATAAATACTTACCTTCTCTACGATGTGGTGGAGCTCAGGCTTGCTCAATCTGTTGATAAAAGATATGAGTGACAAAAAATTAATTATGTGCAGTGATTTTTGAGAATCTATCAATTACTTGTGCTGTTGCGCGTAAGGTCCAACTAGATACTTTAGGAGATCAATACTGCCAGAAAATGTCTGAGGAGAGAGAGAGGGAGGGAGGAGGGAGAGAGAGAAAGAGAAAGAGAGAGAGGATAACCAATATGCAAAAGAAGTCATCTTTCTTCAACAACTCACAGAGAGTACTTTGTCATTGAGCCCCTTCTTGAGTATCTGGACGGTGGCCTTGACCATTGTGGAGAGCTCCTTGCGAGAGTGGACTTCGCTGGTGCTCAGTATCTCTTGAACCTGGTGTAGCCCTCTCTCACGAAGCTGGTACTGCTTAGCATACACATACTCAACCTGTAGCACACAAATATTATATTAACATGCAAATCATAATGATCATTTGGAAGCGGTCATCAAAGAAATTTTTTATGAGTGATGACCCTGTACCACATACCATACTGGAAGGTTAGGGAAAGACTGGTAGCCAAAGTAAGATTAGTAACCCTATCACCTTAGCAACAGAATCAGACAAAAAATTAATGATGCTAACTGAGGTGATAGGGCTAAATACTAATCCCGTGGTAGCCAAAGTGAACGATACAGTAGCAAATGGCTAATTTTGGCTAATGTATGGGAATTCCTGTAGTATAATATTATTATTATGTACATGCACACGGCATACCACTTCCATGCTGAAGACCTCTATGGCGATGGGCACTTCATTGAGCTGTTTCTCTGAGAGTGGTTCGGGTCTCTCGTCTTTCTCCTCCCCCGTCTCTCCAGGTTCCGCCTGCTCCACCACTGTCTCCAAGGCAGACTGAGACCTAACACACGGTACAGAAAAATGTACATCTCTGATGTATGCTGTAATTCGTGTTAAGCTTGTTCGCAAAATTTTTGTGTTAGAAATATTCGTGTAACAATATTTTCGTCAACTTCAAGCGCACGCCATATATTCGCTGTATAAGTAGTACAGGTAAAATAGTTTTGTGCAAAATATTTTCATCACTGCGCAAAATGAAAATTTTTTACAACGAAAATTTCGCTAATTACGGTAACTGGCCATCCCATTGTACAACTAGCTTGATGATGATGACCATTCACAATGCAATGGTCACTATCTTCCATTCTAATTTTTATTAAACTCTTCCCAGCTCATTGTCCAGGCTCTCAAGCTGTGCATCGGCTTGTGAATATACAAAAAAAAATCTATCGAGATTAATAAATTATTGGACTCACTTTTTATTGACGAGAGTTGGTAGTGGTCTTTCATCCGCCGGGTCATGGTGGGGTGGGGGAGAGGGGGAGTGGGCACTCAGCGATGGCTCGAGGGGAGGGAGAACTCCAGATACCACACTCTGCCGCCCAACAATAAGGCTATCCACTGTGTGTGTGGATGGGGGGGGGGGGGGGGGGGGAGGATAAAGTTAAAAAAAACAGCTGCTTAAACTTTCTATTTATAGCAACATAGCTGTATGCATGTATATGCATGCAACCGTAGCCAAAATTAAACCAAGTGATTTTTCACTTAAAATGTAAAGACGGAGGTTCTGGCCAGCAACACCACCAAATCTATACATTATCAGTGGCTGATTCCATTCAATTCAGGAATCAACTGCCAAATTTTATAGCCAAATTTCAAACTTTCAGCTACAGTCATGCAGGTATTATTATATTATACAGTGGTATAATGGATGCTAGGAAGTATTAAAATTAGATTCAAATTTTTTGCTTTCTTTTTCTTACCATCCCTGCTTTCCTCCTGCCCGCTGAACAGCGTAGAGACAGAGGAGCGAGAAGTGAACGGAGTGTTCTTGACCCGGGGATGGTAGCCACTCCTCTCCGTGCTCCTCCTGAGCACGTGGTGACCCACCCCTCCCCCTCCTCCGCTCAGGAGGCCATGAATACCGAGCTGGTCGTAGACCTGCTGTCTGATTCTCTCCAACTGCTCCTTCTTCTCTTTGGCTGTGTCGTAGTCTTCTCTTTCTACGGCTAGCTTCTTCTCAACTTCATAGCGACAGAGAACTTCGCCAATCTGTCATAACAAGGGTAGAAATCAATAATTTACCAAAGAGAACTTCACCAATATGTCAGAATACAAATACAGAGGTATCGATAACAAATATTATTTACCAAAGTGAATGCATGGAGACAGTACATTGCACCATGAGAAAGAGGGGAAGAGAGAGGGAGAAAGAGAGAGAGAGAGAGAGAAAGAGAGAGAGAGAGAGGGAGAAGAGAGAGAAGAGAGGAGAGGGGGTAGGAACGAGAGATTAAAGAGATTAGCTATAGCATGGTCCATTTGACATCAAGGAAACATTTGGATAAGGTGTTATCTAAACTGTCTTAACGGATCATTTGTCTCACCCTCTGTAGCTCATCGATGACTTGCTTCAGTCGCTTGGCGTGTTCAAACCGCTCCTCTGCAGGAGGTGAGGCTCAGTTAACAATCGGCTATCAGTAACTGTTGGTCAATGACTCGTAAAAACTCAATACACTCAACTACTCTCACCAACACACTAAGCACAGGTGCTGAATAAGAGATATGATATGATTTCACACACCTTTGACTGCAACGCTCTTCTTAATGTCAAGCTTTCGGATTAAGTCAGCCGTCTCTGGATCCTGGGAATGGGGAATGGGAATGAACCATAAACTGAATCAATCACAATAATAGAGATTTGGAATGGACCATAGATAGACAGAACAACACAGCATAATATAAATATTGCTATTATTACCTGTGCAATAGCAAATGCCAGGTCGTCCATGGGATTGATGCGAGATGTCCTGTAGCAACAATTTGGCATAATTATTATTAAGATTAATTACGATCATGGAAAAATGTAGAGCTATGATTATGAGATGATCAGACTCAGAAGGCCAAGTGGGTGGGTGGTTGACTAGTGGAGGTGGGGCAGATTTTATTCCTGAAGTGGCTCACTTGTTGATGGTTCCCAGTAAGACAGGGTCTGTGGCCGGAGCTCCCGGGTGGGTGTGGCGGTACGAGGGAAGATAGGAGTGGACAATCTCAGACAGAGACTGCAATAAAAAAAGAAAGAGGAAATATTAAAATTAATGCTCCACAGGATATAGATTGTTGTACTTCATTCTTTGGATTTCTGTCGACATAGTGGGTCACATGACTAGGCAGACTTCCTGCTACACCCACTTCCTCTCCTCCTCCTCCTCCTCCGGGGGGAAGCTGAAGACTGTCAAGAGAGTCAGCCAGCAAATTCAGTGCCACAAGACTAACCTACGGAATAGCAGCATGTATCATGAACGATTTGACCTACATAGTCTTATGCATAACTACATGTAGTTATACCTGATTAAAGAGGTTGAGTCTGTTGATGTGATTTTGATGAAGGACCAATTTAATTAGCTGACCAGTGCAGTCCAAGTTGATAGATTTGAGTTCACGAGACTAAAGAATGGGAAAAAATAATTAATCCCACATTTCTCCCACTTCCTCTCTCTCCCCCTCTCTCCCTCCTCACCATATTATTACCGTAAAAGTTCTACTCTAATATTAGCGCCACTTGGCATTGGATAATACTATTATCGTTCTAATAATAGCACAAGGTACAGTCAGAGATATGAAAACTGGTACCTTAAGCAACTTTAAACATTCTAATGGGAGTGTCAAGCATGATTCTGAATTTTTTTTTGGTGCTGTAATTAGAACTTTTATGGTATCATGCATGGACACACAAACTAACCCTAAATCCCGTCTGCTCATTATCCGATAGTGACACATAACCCAGTCTGGAGAACTGAGCCTGATCGACGGAAGTGTACGCATCAGAGGGGAACCTTCCCACAAACAGCTCTATCTTGGACGCTATCATGTACTGGTGGGAGAGCAGCTGTAGCTTCCTGATGCGAGCGGCTGGGTCAATCCTGATCACCAGCTCCTGAGGGTACAAACAGTACCTGGAGAGAGAAATCAAATTTTATGATATGGAGTTGAAGTAGCTATAGCACAGGTGCTCGTATAATACAGGTATAAACAGGATTTGTACCTTGGAGATCTCCATCCTTTGATGAAGGGGCTGTGAACCTGAGGGAGAATTACAAGGCAGGAAGTTACGGTAGCTAATTTCAGCCAAAGATGCATGTAGCAACCATGGCAACCTACATGTACAGACCCACGTACAGCACCTCGGGCTGGAGCTAGCTAGGGGCAATGTATCTCTACCGTACCTCGAGATCTTTTGGTGGATAGTCATCCTCCCAGCCACTACAATATATCACTCGAAACGGAACCTTTTTAGGCATTTAGAATCGCTTTCCTCTTCAATGAAACTTTGAATTTGACCACTTACAGATTCAGTGAAAAAAGGGTTAACAATATAACCCGCAGTACCGGTATACCACACCCATTGTCTCCGCCCAAAATCATGTGTAGGAGTGAGTATCAACACAGAGCCTGGATGTATCTCTAACTTTGCCGCTGCAATGCTGTCTCAGGAAGAGCCAGAGAACGCTGAGCGACCGCCCTACGTGGTGCAGGAGGCCTGGCAACAGAGCATTGAGGCCAGAGGAATAATCAATAACCTCCTCAGAAGAAACAAAAGAAGAACATTTGGTAAATCGTAATTATTATTATGTGTCTATTTACACGAATTATCACCACTATAAGTGTTTATGAATGTCAATTTCCTATGTAAAGGAAGCATTCAATGATAATTTTATAATGTAGGACTACTGGAGAAGCCTGGGTTTGATCATCGATTGCCAGTGCTGCATCGGCGACTTTACTTGGCTGGAAAAGCAGGCATCGGCAAAACAAGTACCGTCCATACACTGATGGGCAGAGGTATGAGCATGATGTGGGTATGTGGTTGGACTCCATGGAGAATTTCTAGGGATCAAAGCTGATAATATTATTATTATTGCAACATGCTGATGCAGATATACCTGAGACCTATGAAGAGACGCTGGGAATACAGACCAGCATTGTGTACTGGCCAACAAAGGTGAATTATTTTCAACTTTATAAGCTGGTTCACTAGCTTCTATGCACATTGATTTCCTGTTCCCCTTGATTAGCTGTTGAACCCGAGAAAGGTGCTGATCCTGGAGCTGGAGTTATGGGATGTTGGAGACAAGGCCTGCTCCAAGTTCACCCACCTCCGACCAACCTGCATCCAGGCCACTGATGGAGTCATGTACTTTTTCTCCTATACAGATAGGTCAGTGCACTCACAATAAGTTATAGACTAGCTAGTCTCGCAAGCCACACCTTGGCTTACGAGACTATAGATTAGCTATATAGCTAGCTAAGCTGTGTCGGTAGAGAGTGAGGCTAGTTATCTTCATGAACTGTACCTAACTGAAATGATGTATGCTTTTATACTTAATATCTTGCAGACATAGTTGGGAAGAGTTGCCGAATTTGGTGAGTGGAAGTTAATGTTTAATGCCAATCGCAGGTATGGTTTTTTGATTTTGTTATTATGGCAGATATCCTCATTAAGCAGGGGTGACCCCAATGCACTCAAGGTCATTGTAGGAACACAGTAAGTGCAATAATATAGTAGCTCCTGCATATTATCTAACAATCTGTGATTGGTCTACTACGTACATGTAAGCCTGACGACCTCTACCAGATTACCAAACTGTTATGCAGTATATAGTCTGAGTCAGAGATAATTCAATGCCAATTTTCTCCAGTGCTGACAGTGCAAATCGTGAGGTAACTGAAGCAGAGGTGGAGCATTTTCAGGATGAGACCAAACTGATAGTTTTCCCGATATCCAACATCAATGTGCCACGCCTACCCACCGAACCTTGCTCACCAGATGGAAGGGAGGGAATCAAAGTAAGATAAATTATCAATAAGGATGATCATTAACTACTGAATATAATGCTATAATAATAATAACTGTTATATTAACAATTCTGAAGAATAGCATCAGTTTTACACAACTTGGCTACCATAGTCGAAGTCGTGATTGATGATCAATATTTTTTGCAGGCCATCACTCCCTTTATGAATTCTCTCACTCAAATCCTTCTCTCTCATGAAAGAAAGACAAAGACTGAACTATCTGCAGTCCTGGACGGCTGCATCTCCAATCTCTCACCCGACACTGAATCACCCTCTCAATAGTGCGTTGCGAGCCCCACCCATCTTAACTGCGCATGCGCGAATTCTATTTAGTGCCCACCACAAATATCATTTTCAGGGGTATGTGCATCGTACATGCATTATGTGGCAATTCGCAAGCATATAAAACCCTTTCTTTAACGATATTATTGACTATCTTAACAAATATTTGCAGAGACAATCATAAATAGAGAAGAAAATAATAATAATAATATTGTGAACCGGTCTCTTCACCAGTGACATAAGAAAAAAATAATTATGCTTACACAATAATAATAATATTATACACACACACGAAAAAAAAGAAAATCTACTAAATAATAGACATACAATATTATTATTAGGTAAATTTCTTAAGAGCCCTACAGCAAAACACATACCTCACAACAATGGTGCACAGCATATGAGAATGTATAATATACAATTTTTTTTAGTGTGTTTTACGACATAAAACGGAAAAAAATGTAGCTGTCTTACAATAATAATATTATGTGTCTTTTTGCCCCATGACGCACAAGAACTACCAATTAAAGTTTGTGACGAGAGAATTTCCTTACAAGATCAGACACTTCTTCTTCTTGACTGGCTCTGGGGGCTCGAGAGCGGCTAGAATTGCCTCGTCGAAGACATTTTTCAATCCCTTTTGTGTCAGAGCCGAGCACTCTACATATTTTACTGCCCTCAATTCTCGTGCGAGCTTCTCTGCTGATTCGACGGTGATTGGCTTTTGCTTGACCTTTGAGAGCTTCTCTATTGTGGCTGCGTCGTCTCGCAAATCGATCTGTGTGCCGACTAGTAGGAAGGGGGTCTTGGGACAATGGTGGGTGATCTCTGGTACCCACTGTAGAGGAAGGGAGGAGAAGAGCAGAGAGAGGGGGACAGAGAGAAAGAGAGAGAGAGTAAGGGAGAGAAGATGAGTGTGTGTACATATGCATAGTGAAAGCATAACAATATCACTGGTACACTTACTACATGCTACACATACTAATCAGCAAACTACTTGAAATAAAATTCTCTTAAATGGCCCTGGGTGACGATGCTGATAATACAAATGCGTAGGCTCGATCCCTTCTCAAGTACTGAGATTAAATTTTTCCCCCCATGAAAACATCTTGGGACTTATTTACAAGTGCTACCGATACTGTATTCAAGACGAAACAACAACTAATTACACATGCACCACATATGCACAGCCTGGCTATACCAAGCCGCCTCTAGGGAGCATGAATATCAAATTTTGGGCATATCAGGTGTCGCCAAGGTGTACCCATGATTACAATCAATCGTCCAGGAAACACCCCCCTGTGTTATGCATATCACATGCATCCCTAAATGCTAACAAGCTTTCAACTTGAAATAAACACGGTGGGATGAAAGACACACACACACACACAAAAACTCCCACGCACCTTTTCTTTGACGTTTTCAAATGATGCTGGTGAAACAACAGAGAAACAGACCAAGAATACATCAGTTTGGGGATAGGATAGAGGCCGTAGTCTGTCATAATCCTCTTGACCTGAAAGTGTGAAAAATCAAATCACAACAGACTCTTGTACACATCCTTCAAGTACTTGATTCAGCTAATTGTTATACATACACACAAAGTGCTATAAAACTACACACTAAATATACCATCTTAACTTGGGACATTTCACACTATCCCAAGGCTTGTCTACAATAGAAAATAGACTACCACACTTGTACACCACGACTTGTGCTATATAAACTCAGCAAGCTTACGATCGATACAGTGATAGGCGTACAACTGGGCTACATTCCCAACACAGAGAAGGACAAAAGGGAAGAGATAGTGCCAATGCTGTTTACACAATCACCAGTCACAAATGGTAACCATTAATTTTCAAACACACACATGTACAGTTACATGTACGAGAACGAGACAGTACCACCATACAGTGGTATATAGAGAGCGTATGTACTAGATACAAGTTTGACATCCTTTCGTGCGCGAACACACGCATCGTAATTATGAGACATCCATAGTATGTGGTTGAAAAAATGCAGAAATATGCCAACTCGGGATGACATAAATACTTGGCCTAACTGACCAGATGCCTTCTAAGTCGAGGACACCATATCATGTGACAAAACTTCAAATTTCATAGTGTTTCAGCAATCTATTCTAGGAAGGCTACGTTACATGCATGTAGAGAAGAGAAAAGAAAAAGGTGTTCTGTGTTATTAAGCTTCTAAGCTTCTTGGGTTCTAGACTCAATTTGTCACATGCTCCATTCTGGGCAGGATGAGTTGCTAATGGAGAGAGAAAAAGCTTTTGTGCTTCTAAGCTTTTAGGCTTTCTGTCCATTCCTAAGGCCCAGGCTTTAGACAGAGAACTCCAAAACAACGTGTACATAGACTGGACATAGAGGCCAGAGAAAGTGTACACAATCAGGTAGGTAGCTATGATCTGAACAGGATGAGGGATACACTAAGATCTTCCAACCCCACACCTGAGCCCACCACCACTTATCGAGTTGCCTTTCTTCAATGCTATGAGAACTGTATGCAATACATGATATTATTATAGCCCAGTGCACCCCCCCCCACACACATGTACACAGAGTATGAGCTAGCTAATGCTTTGCTAAAACTAGTTTTTCTTTTAACATTGCGAAAACATGCCATCGTCCCCGCTGTTATTCATTTTTGCATCATCTGCTTCAAAATACCAAGAAAATCAAAAAGTTTTGCTAATCGTAACTAAACAGTGATAGAAACCCATTGCTGCCTTGTACAGATTTCACACTGACCCCCCAAAAACTCTCTCTAGCAACCTGTATCAAGACAGAGAATGCCAAGCCAAAAGTTGATATCACTTCCCATTTGGGGAAGTGGCTATTATTGCCTTGACAATACATACACCTTGGATAGAATGGACACATTGGAGTACACGCACATACATGAAATATAGAGAGAGCAGTTACCGTACACACCAACAAACCAGAAAGGTTTCATAGACAGTGAGCAACACACACGCCACGCACGCAGACACACATACTCCTTTGGCTAGCCTACCCTACTCCAAAGAGATGGTGAACAATGCGTCATAACTACACATGACCATACTCCAAATGCCAAGAGTTTGTAAAATGTTAATAGCTAGCCAATAAGCCTGCAACGTACCAAGCACTCGGATTCTATTTTTGACCTCCCTCCTCCTCCCCCCTCCCCAAATTATCCTTTAATTAGGTTATAATCGTGTGGAATACCAAAGCGGGCTACACGTACTTGGTATCGAAATTGATGGACTGGAGAGAAGAATGCGTAAAAGAGTGCGTTTCTCTCTCTGGGCACTTTCACAAAGCAACTCACCCAGAACATGACTAAAGTTTATCCACAGAGTCAAACGTTTTGTTTCAATGTATCTCTTAACATGGTGACAAGTTTGCGATTACTCAAACTGATAAGAACGACAACAGCTCCTGGCTTAGACACACTTTCTCATCTTTCTCATTAGACCCTCACTCTCACCCATAGCAACAGGGTGACTGGTGCATACGAAAAAAAAAGCTTATGGGGGGCAACCAAAAGCTTAGAAGTTTACGATTACACACCTCAATAGTGACACGGCAACCAAGGTGTAAGCAAATGGAAGTCTTCCTTACACCCTACCTCCCACATATCCGATTTGAGCAAACCACAAAAAAACGATGTAATAGCAACTATTTCCGAGCTACACCTGTATTATCACACATCACTCACTGTTATAACTACAGTGTATACCATAACAAACACACATGTATGTATTCCTAGAAAGGAAGGAGAGAGCGATACAGAGAAAGAGAGAGGGAGAGAGGGAGGGGGAAGAGAGAGAAATAGAGCTACAGGGTATGGGTTACTGTACCTGCTGTATCAAAGAGACCGAGTGTGTAAGGTTCCCCACCAATCATCACAGTTACTGCATAGTTGTCGAACACCTGTTGCCGATCAAAAGGTATACTAAATACAGGTAGTAACAGACTATTAAACATTTGGTGAGCTTTTGTCTACCCCACTGTGCAACGTAATGTACAGCAACAGCTAGAGAACATCACAAGATGGATGTCACTCAGAAAGAATGTGTTTTCACAGGGGAGCCCTTGCCACAGACTAACATGTAGTAGTCCACCATTTTTTAACACTTGGCCCAACCTCTCTCACACGTTTTTCCTATCCACACAGTAATTGGGTTACATACACCTTTGGTGTAGATTGAAATGGTACCACACCTCAGCTACAAACTCTCACTATACTATATTTATCCGCCTACCTAATCATTAGCCCCATAGCGCAAACTGACCTTTCATACAAGCTTGCCTCCCTCCCCCCCCTCTCTCTCTCCCGACCGTGGCTAGAACACACGTCCTTCTTTATTAATATAGCTGAACTTACTGTGGGTACGTATTCCTGAGGGAACTTGTTTGTCGTGTATGAGATGAGCAGGCAGGTCTTACCGACCGCCCCGTCGCCTACTACCACACACTTGATGGTCTGCATACTCGGACGATAGCAAGCGAGCGACAAAGGTGAGAAATTTTAGAGTTCAACGAGTAGTTTACAGTAGCTTATGTCGGATGGATACACCGTCAGCTATCTCTCTCTTTCACCGGGCAAGATGGCTGAGTTGTAATCCCCAACTCGACTCAAGATCACACGGACAACTGCGCTCCTTGCAAATAGGGAAAATGGCGGCGCACCCAATACTAATTTTGGCTTCTATTTTTAACCGCAGATTATTTATAGTTGCGGCGATGGGGGTGGCCTTTATATCCAAAGTAGGAAGAATCTATTTTTAGAACACCTGGCCCACGTGGTCGAGGAGGGTCTTTCCAATTAATGCTCACCAACAAAGCAGGAGAGTGTGAAAAAACATGACTAATCATCCCCGTGGTGTGAAATGTATAGATTTCAGTATACCACGTTGCAATTATGCTTATCTACGTGGAGGGAAAAAATTTCCTGGTGAGAAAAATATAAAAATTTATCCTGCATGTTTTTGTGTTATTCGAGTGCAGAGTACATGTCCCTGTCATGTTCAAATGTTAGCATGTACCAATCATGTCAAAACACATGTAACATTCATTCATTCACTAATTACTAGGGTCGTACCTTTGTGCTGACATGTGATGCTGGTGATACGATTGGGCGTCTGAAGGCACTCCTCCTTCACATCCTGCACGACCTGGGCCGCAGTGATCACTTCTTTCGGCTTCGATTTGGAGACTTCTACCTCAGAGAACCTCTCACTTTGAAAGTGAATCTCATACTTGATTGATGTGACTGTGTAGCGTATTTTATGCCACATGACTAGTGCCTTGACCGCATCTACATTTACTACAAAGCCATAAGAATTGGGGGGGGGGGGGTAAATTGAGGGTAGCTCCCTGCTGGAAGTACAAATTTGATATAATACCATAGATCTGGAAATTTTCGTGTAAAGAAACTTTCGTATGATAAATTTTCCTAGGAACGACACCTTACCGCATTAGCGTTAATAGTGCATGCTAAATTTCGTAAGATTAATCTTCGTAGCCGCCATCGACTACAAAAATATTTTTACAACGAAAATTTCCAGATCTACGGTCAGCTAGAAATGTATGCAGATGACTAGTTCTTGCTTGCATGTGTAGTAAGAATTTTTTTAATTATGGTGTTTCCAGGACTACAACATCAGTGAGATGTCTGTCCTCCAAATGGTACCCATATCCTTCGGTCGTCATGCAAGACCCGAGACCACAGCAGGTGTACCACGCCCCTTCACCACCCTCACTCGTCACAAGCCTCACACCCTCACTAACGAGCAGGGGCCCACCCACCCGCTCTCGTCAGTGGGGGCACACACCCTCTCTGCTTTGAGGAAAGAAGTGACCATCTTTAAGAGACGACAGCACCTGCTTCAAGCTCTGAAGGTAAATTTAATGACAGAATGCAGTGACGTGGATATTTACAAGTTATAAGTTAACCACCAAAAAAATTGTTTGTAATCGTGTCTCAGTACTTTTGCATGACCCACATAATATTATTATTTGATACTAACGAGTTTGACTAGAGGGGTTTACTCTGACACATGTATTATAGGCAATGGTGTGGGTGCTCCTGGTCTCAGTGATTGTCAGTTTTGCCACAGTCTACTGGTGGTCTGGATTCTGGATAGGTTAGTTATTAATAATACTTTTACTCTTGCATTAATGAATTTGACTAAAGCAGTTTCCTTGTGCTGCTATAGGACTTACAGTGGTTGTCTCTCTCTACCTCATGCCAAGCTACGTTCATGTCGGAGGGACAATGGGCAGAATGACCAAAAGGTATTCACCACATGTAGCATCAAGAGTGTATTGTGCATGCAGCTCTCTGTAGCTACATGTATGGTATATAGCTAGTGCAGTGCTTATCAAGTATGGGCATGCCATATATGGAAGTTTTGTGTTACTATTTTTAGAACGGTTACTAAAATTAGAATAGCCTGCACTCCTATTGGAGTCAATTGAGTGCAGTGATAGTGCACTGATCATGATATGGCTAGTCTCCCACTAGCAAGGCGGGCTTGCATCACACCTTCCCCCCTCACACACACACACACATCCCTCCTCACATGTGCAGGGATAAGTGGCTGATAGCAGTGTACTCAGTGGTCTTTGTTATTGTGGCTACTGTAAACTTGGTGATGTTTGTCTACCTCCTGGTTGCCGTGGTGATCAAGGTATGCATACGTGTATATACATGTGCATGTACCAGTATCGAGCCACTGTGCTCGCTAATGGTCCGTGGTGTAGACTAATAGTTATCCGTCTCTCTCTCTCTCTCTCTCTCTCTCTCTCTCTCTCTCTCTCTCTCTCTCTCTTCCCACTCTTCCCCTACAGAGGGACTGCTCCTCCTTCCCTGACCCAGCCTCCTTGCTAGGCTGCTCTCACAGACTCTGGCTCTCTCTGGCCCTCTACCCTCTACAGGCTTTGCTCTTCCTAACCGGCACCCTCACAGCAATATTACTTCTTGCAAATTTCACGTTTGAGGTTGTGAAATTAAAAGCAAAAGTACCGTAACAGTTGTATGTTTGCTGTGCGTTGTTTCAGTTTTGGTGATAGTGCATGTGTACTATTGGACGAGGCAGTGTTACTATTTTTAGAACTCCCTCCTTCTCTCTCTATTGTGCTAACTTGGTAATACCTTTTGTACGCCTCATTTAGGCTGGCCAGCTAGTTGAACCTACCCTCATAAGGGTCAAAGAGGTCAAAGAATTGATCCAAATAGCTGAAGTTGGAAGGTAAACAGTTGTGGCCGACTAAATTTTAATTTGATTTTTAGTCAGTGCAACTAATTTGTTGTTCTGGATGTCACATGTGTTGTGATTAATATGTTGTTGTTGTCTGTCCAGCAGCAGTATGAAGGATCGGAGGCAGGTGGCTTTTGAGCTAAGCAACATAGCACTGCTTGGAGGAAAGAACAAGGAACAAATAGCTGCAGATGGAGGGTAAGACCCCTTAATAACTACCAATAGCAGAGTATTATTCAAGTTTTGATCTCTCTCTCCTTCCACCCATCTCCTTCATCCCTTCCCTCCTCCTTCCCCTAGTCTTCAGCTGCTCACCTCCATGATGTCCGGTGATGATGAGGTAAGTGCACTACGATACACCATAACCTGTTGTGGCAGCTGTTTCCTATTATACGACTGCACATTATCATACTACACAACATTATACTCTGTGTATATGTATTACATAACTCAGGTAACCCAGGAGTATGCATCGGAAGCTCTCGCAGAAATGTTATCATTTCCAGCTGACCAAGCCCCTACCAACCCCACTACCATACAGGTGTGTAGGGATTACAGTGGACTCTCTATTAACGGACACTCCCAATAACGGACCTCTACCAAGTAACGGACACTGCTATATGTACCAACCGATATCTCCATATATTTAATACAGTAGCAACACCTGAATAGCGGACAACCTCCGAATTCTGGATAACGGACACAGCAGCTTGCACGAAGTAATACAGTACTATACAAAAAACGTTCCGACTAACGGACGGTGGTGGGTGTGGCTAACCCCGCCCACGACCTTCTTACATGCAGTTCATGGCATTATTAACAATCTGTACAAAAATAATAAGACAGCAATACATCTAGACACTCTAAAAAATGGTAGTAAACACTTGAATACGTCATAAATTTCTTTATAACAATAAATTATTGGCTATAGAATTAATATTAGATGAAGTGGGGGGTGACTAAAGTAAAACACCCCAATAAAGGACATACCCCGAATAAAGGACAAAAGCCTATGTACCAAGGTGTCTGTTATTCGGAGAGTCCACTGTAGTCAATAATTCGTACTGGATTATCGTTGCTAATTTTACATTATTTTGATGTCTTATAGGCAGAGTTTGTGTCGCAGGGAGGTGTGGCCACACTGTGTGCCCTCCTTCACTCGACTAATGTGTTCATAGTTGAGAAGGCGGCTCTTTCTCTCTCCTACCTCTCCTCAACTTGCCTTGGCAACCGGATGGCAGTCACTCAGGAGCGAGGGCAAGTTACTTGTATTTGAGTAGAATTAAGGACTTTCAATATTAAAATTTTACTCACAAGCAATCATATGAGTAGTTAGTATCATAGTGAAACTGTGGTTGTAATCTTTTATGTCAAAATGGGATTCAAGTCAGTAGTCGTGGCATGAAGACTGTTTTGTGATTATACCGGATTGTTGGTACACTCTTCACAGTCAGTAATGACATCACTGCAGGTTGGATGACCTCCAGAGAATCTTCACCAAATGTAAGTGAACACTTATTGTACTTATGATATAACTTCCTTTTCACTTCTGCTACATGCATGACATTGTATATGTCACCCGGGTGTTCATATAATATTATACCAGTAATAGTTGTGTGCCATTTGCGAGACTGTGATCATCAAGAACCTCAATACACTTAGTTTATCCTGATACCAACATACCATACAGCGGGAAATATTGGAGGGAGAAACTTTCGTGAATCACAGAATGTTAAATTAATCATATAGGTGGGTGGAGCATGCCCAAATTTCATGGAGAAAATTTTTGCAGATGGCACTCAAACGGCAAAATTGTTTCTCCCTTGATAGTTCCCCGCTATAATTATAGTATACATTTATGATCCAGTACTGACCGCATGCAGCCCACACTAAGGTACAGCTGCTGGTTGGTCAGATACTGATGAACTTTGCCATGTGTGATGAGTCCCGCCCCTTCCTGCTGGACCACAGGGGCCTGGTGGATGTGATGGTGGAAGCCGTTGGGATGAACCAGCTGAGGGAGGCTGTCAAAACTAGTGCTCTCAAGGCACTGCTGGAGCTAGGCAGGGCAGATAACAGGGTCATCTTGAATAGGGTAAGGGGAGGATCTCTCTGAAATATAATAATCGGTTTCATGATTCACCATCCATTACTATGTCCCCCCTCTCCCTTAGAAGTTCATCAATGTCACATTTATTTTAAGATTTAGAGAAAACTAGACTAAGGCCACACCAATTAAATAAGTTGTTGTACGGATTCGCTCGCTCCAATTTTTGGGCAAACAGAAAAAAAAAAATTAATTAAGTTGGGTGGAGCTTATGTACAGTAGAGTGGTTTTTGTATTCTATCTTGATTTCCTGGTCCTAGATAGTCACATTAGTCTGTCTTAATTAGGTTGTGGTCTATAACCACACCCAATTAATTGCTTTTTTTTCTTTTTTTTTTCGATCGCTCGCTCCAATTTTTACCTCACAATATCCGAGCAACAAATTAAATTGGTCTGGCCTAATTAGCATTCTTATGTCCTTTCAGCCTGGGCTAATCGAGGGTCTTCTGGACATCCAGTCTCTCGGAGGCAAGGAAATCCATCACTCCTGCTTGGAGCTGCTGCTCACCTTTGCCCAAGACTCTGAGGTAAATTACAGCAGCCCCTAGTGTAGTTGTTTTTGTACTTTTCTAACTCATTTTTTTGTGTTTTGTTACTGTAGGGTTTGAAGCAACTGCTTGTGCACTCTGACCTTCTCTCCTCCCTCCAAGATTTAGTCCACTCTGTTACCAGTGACAGATACCTGGCCCTATTGATGGTAGGTGGAGTGAAGTTGAGGAAATTAACATTGTACGAGTTTGCTGTACATAGACTATGACAGACTTGGTCGGAAATTATATATTTGGCTATCCCTTACCAAATTTAATCACCAAATTTCAAATCTAGGATTTTGGGCCTAACCCCACCATCAATTTTTTCAATGGTGTATACTAGAATTGAAGGGCTCAGAAGCAAAGTGGGCTAACCCCGAACTAAATGTGGGGAATTGTCTAAAAAGCTCAAAAATGGACTAAAAACCATACATTGTACTCTACCAAGTTGCCAAAATTTTCAAAAAATTGAATTTTCTATAGCTCATGAAACACATTTTAAACATGTTTTCAAGATTCGGGGGGCTAAATCAACATTTGTGGGTTAGCCCACTTTGCTTCTGAGCCCTTCAATTATTATTACCGTTAAGCGACATTTTTCTGCATGAGTTTTATTTATGCGAATTAAGCAAGTCAAGCGGCGGTCGCATAAATTTGTATCCGCATAAATATTATCGCGTCATGTTTGCAATGCATGCAACATTTAAACACATAAATAAAAATCACGTAAATTTTTCAAGAGGCCCGTTTTGACCAATTCCCATAATTTTTTCACACGCAGAAAAATGTACCTTTACGGCATTCTGCTTTCTCTTCAGCTGCAGGTTGTCTTGGTGATGCTGAAGGTACATCGACACAGGGCTAGGTTGATATCCATCGGGGTGAGGGATCTACTGGAGGAACTGCAAAACAAGCTGGACGCAGTGACGGCTCAGGATGATGAACTGATCAACCTTTTAGCCGAATGCTGGCTACAGTTCAATAATAATTAAGTTGTACAGTATCTCTGGTGTATTATAGCTTAATCCACCAACTCAACCAAACTGCAAAATTTCATTAACAGTATCAATGTCATTAAAATTAATGCCACCATTGATCACTTTTCAGCATTACACCATTTAAACTTTTTGTCCAATTTTGATCTAAAAATTAATTTCAATAATAAAAGCATCATGTCATACATCTACACGTCGTCTGATCTATACCAAAGAGCTGTCTGCATGTGTGAACTATGACCCACAATGGTCAGTGGTGGTGGTGTGGGCAGGAGTGAGTATGTCCCTGGTGATTATGACTTGTAGGCTTTGGTGGTTCATACCAGGAGGGCATTAGTTCTGGCCTCTCAGTTCTCTTGGCTTCAACTGTGTCCTGTAAAAAGAGAGGAATTTCATAGTTTAGGTTAGCTAACTTGGGCTTTTCATAAAAAGTAGGTATATTATAGTAGGTCTTATACCAAAAGTGCAACTGCAGATCGACAACTGTACTGGCCTAACTCAGCAGAAGAACTAAGGAACCTAAAACACTTAGGAGGCTATTGCAGTCATTACCTTAGATATGGTGAAGCCTTTCTCCATGTTCAGTTGTGCATAGCCCACTTTCACTGCAATTTGATGGTTAGTTTCGATGTTGATTGTTACGTCCAGCACCAGCCTTCCCTTGGGCAGAGGAGGGAGACCACTCAGAACAACTTCACCAAGAAATGCAGCATCTTCACGCACACCTCCTTGCTCTCCCGTCTCATACACTTCAAAAACAACCGTCGTTTGGTCATCTACGCTAGTGGTGAACTGCCTAGTCACTCTCGCAGGGCAGGGCAGGTTTTGCTGTAGTACAGTCTTGACACTACCGTCTACGACCTTGACACCAAGCGCAAAGTTTGTGGCCGATAAAATGATGAAATCTTCGAATCGTTTGTTCCCATCTCCACCCAAGAGTGCGGCGTAGACAGCTGCACCTCGAACAGCAGCTGTGGATGGGTCAGCAATAATCACAGGGGCCACCCCCACAAACAGATTACAAAGAGCTCTTTGAATTTCGAGAAGAATCGGTGACCCCCCACTGAGCAAGATTAGGTCAATTTTCTCTTGCGCTTGTATCTGAACGCTTCTGACACACTTTTCTAAGCTCTGAAAATTGCCTGAACTAAACTCCTTCTGAGTGTCGGGTGAGAGGGGATAGCCATATGAAGAACGGACTTCGTGGATCGTATCGTCTATCGTGATGCAGCAAATATCAACGAAACCAGCACCAACGTTGATGACAATGACATTCACTGCATCTTTGCTCTCTGTCTCAAATCCGTGAGCAACTGCAGCCGCCCACGCCTCGTTAATAAATCGTTTCACTTTAATCCCGGCCACATCGCAAAGCTGTGTGATACGCACTCGATCCATGAAGCCAAAACAAGCGGGTACAGTTGCAACAGCCTCCTTGACGGGAACTCCTAGGTGCACGTCAACATTCTCGACCACCTTTCGAAGCACCATTGACAGTAACTCTTCTGGTTTGTAGAGCTTGCTGCTGCTGGATGATTTAGCGGCATAAATGCTGACTGCAGCAAGCCCATCTTGATCAGCTGCTATTTCAAAGGGACAGTTCCCTCTCTCGCTAATTATTACAGGGTCGTCTGGCTTCCTCCCCAGCAGCTTCTTCAGCCCATACACGGGGTGACAGAGGTTTCTTTGCGCCAGATCATAGGCATGTCGACCTAGGACGGTGGCTGAGCGAGCCAAGTTGTCTGCAGACTCTGATTGGAGGTTGAAGCCAACAAAGGCGGGAGTAGAGTCGTTTCCCAGTTCGTCATTGATCAGCTCAACTCGATTGTCGCGGAAAACGGCAGAACGCAGATTGTGTGTGCCCAAATCTGTAGACGAGGCCATATCTGAGTGGTAAAGATCGTCAGTGGTGCGTGTCGACCCTGTACCATTTCCACGCATGTGGTTCAAGTCAGTATTACTTGAATATAGTACTGGCTCTTCACGTATTTAAAAATTCAAATTACTAAAGCGGAGGGAATTATTATTGGTAATATTTAATAAGGTTGTGATTGAGGTGTTCACCCAAATAATATACATCATACAAACACTATTAATGATAAAAGTATAAACTCATTTCAGTGCAGGCTAGAACTTGCTCTGCTAGACGTTCAAATCCAACAGTGGGGGACTGGAGGGCCTCAGCTAATGCTGCTAAAGTGGGTTTAGGTTGGACCATCTTCAGCCAAATGGTCAGCATCTCTCTAAAACAATCGTTAGTCTTAGCATTGTCTTTTTTGATGACATCCAGTGTTCCGGGATCGATACTGAGCTCCAGGCCGATGTTGTACCACTCCTCCCTCGAATCCCACGCAGCTCTCTGAACCTTACGAAGGTCTGTGATGGTAAGCACATCTGCATATGCAAAGATATTGATCATTACAACCTATTATTATGTACAATAGCTGGGAGGGATGCAAAACATGACAATGGAAGGTACATACCTGCATCAGATGAGAAAGGTGCATCTTTGCCGAACCAGATCTTGTGTTCTTCAGTCATCTCACTGAATACGGAGGCTGGGTGAGTGGTACAGGTCAAAAAGCCACTGCTAGACATGGTAGCTGCATGCAGTGTGGTGTCTTGATGCTTGGAACTAGAGCAGAGAAAAGCTATCTCAGGAATTGAATTGTTGTAGTTCAATCGTCGTGATGCTTTGCGAATTCCAGTGAGGACAGTCTCGCGGATCAGTGGGCAGACCTTTTCACACACTTTAAGTGCTTTAGCTTGGCTAATATCAGAAGGAAATGTGATCTCAACATGGAAGAAGGTAGTAAAAGAATCTGTTATGGTGATGAAACCAGGGTTCTTCCCTGGAACTTTGAAGCGAGCTCTGTTTCGTGATAGCTGGACAGGGTTGCCACCCTCCATAAGAAGCTCCCATTTGGAATCTGTGATAAGGGTAGAAAGAAGACAGCAGTAGACTCCAAGCTTAGGACCATCAGGACCAAAGTAGAAGAGAAGAGAAGCGGCAACCTGAGGGGTTGGGAGTGACAAGGGATCAGGTATGGCTTCTTCCTCAAGGAGACACGCCATCAGGTACTTACCTTCACCTACCTCAGCAATAATCAGAAGATGTTTGAAAAGCAAGATTAGGTGATCTTCCTCGAAAAGCTTTGGAATGTAGCCTGATTCAAACTGTGAGAGAATATCTCGTGTGATTATACCACATAACTTAAACTCTCGAGAACCACGTACACTTCTAGCTGCTCGAACCTGAGTAGGCAGCTTTGCACGCAGTGTTAAGCTATGCTCTACAAGCTCTGTGATCTTATCAAGGATGACCTGAGAATTTATGAACACTACCTCTGGAAGGACCTCACTATAATGCATGATAAGCTTGTGGGCTGTGAGATATTTCAGAGCATGCTCAAAAGATTCTTTCGTAAAGTGGAATTTGGTTGCTTCCTTGAAGCACTCTTCCTTGCTCAGTATTGCCTTCTTTTGGTACTTTGCAAACCGCTTGAAAGCCATCTCCAAAGCAAAGTATCGATGCGGGATTTTGACACGTTCGAGGTTCTGTAGCTCACGCAACATGAGGTATCTCAAATCAGCAAGGACTGCCTGATCATCATCCCCTGGGAATTTGGCATTGATGGCAAATATTAGCCTCTGAGACTCTTCATCACAAAAGATAACATGATCCATCATGTTTGGAGGGATGATGCTGAGCAGCTTTCGTTCCTTCTCTGCTCTGTTCTCGTTCTTGCATTGATGTTCAAGATCCCTGTGTGTCCCTATGAAGGCAATCTTAGGGCATTTGCCACTTTCACAAGTCGACTGAAGGACTCGCATGCAGTGGCGAAAGGTCTGCAGGTGTGTGAAAGGAGATTTGAAAGGCTTTCCAATGGGTTTCCCATTAGTATAGTACTCAACTAATGGGTGACTGTCAAGAGGCTCGTTGAGCTTCACCACGAGCATGCCAAACATGGTGTTGGAGACAAAAACTGGAAGTATTTCGTGATACGTTGGCTGCCCACCAGAATCACCCATGTCAATCACATCCTGGTCATCCAGTTGACCAGCTGCCTTTGATCCAGCATGCATTCGAACAACAAGCTCTCTCTCTAACCCACTATGCTCTAACTTCTTAGTAATATCAGCGACAGCAGATTCCACGTCTTGCACTGGAGGTAAGACATTGAAATCTCCAGCTGAGGTATGAGCTACAGCTGCTTCATCTCCCTCTAGTCGTCTGGTGTGTGGTTGTGGCGATCGCTTGCCTCTATGAGACAGTTGTGATTGCTTGGCTGACTCACAGAGCATGTCAGAGTACTGTTGGTCGGTGATCCTGGTAAAGCGAGTCTCACCAGCTGTCTCCTTGCTGACGCCAAGCTTGCATTGAGCTACTGCCCTCACTGGATTCTTAACACACTGTGTGCTTTGTCGTATGGGTGGAGGTTTCTCCTTGAGGAAAGCGTGAAGAACGTGGGTCTTCCCAGACCCTCCAGCCCCCATCAGGAACGAACTACCACTCCGGAAGTTGGACCCTCCCTCCTTCATGGCTTCATCAAAGTTGTGCTGTGCCCTTTCACTCACTGTATATATCCATGCATAAAGTGAAAAATTAATATCTAAACTCTGTGTATACATAAAGTGGAAATAATAAGTATAATATTATATGACTAGTCTGAGTATTCTGTGTACATTTTATGTCATAAATCATGCATAATTATTATACATGTAGCTAGCTAGGCCATGTATACTATCGATCATCAT
The DNA here is from genome assembly GCA_963930775.1 of Cliona cf. orientalis. Lineage (NCBI taxonomy): Eukaryota > Metazoa > Porifera > Demospongiae > Clionaida > Clionaidae > Cliona > Cliona cf. orientalis. The sequence goes on from OZ005696.1 coordinate 8,537,015, forward strand.
GTTCCTGTGTACTATACTGACATTACTTATATGCCATTGCGCACTCTAAATGCTTAGCTACGCTGTATATGTGGGTGGAGTGAGCGTATGCAATTGTCGACCCTTTACCATACTATGCACATTTGTCTCTGGAATGCTCCTTTTATGGTGCAGTGGCCACAAAACAAAGTAGTATCATAACGCTGGGAGCATAGGCAATGGAAGCAATGTGAGGGGGCCAAGATGTAAGACAATCTGAATGTGAAGTATGCATGCAAAATATGAGCCACACCCACTAATTAATGTCAGCGTGTCCGTGAAACATGGCGAAAATGAAGAAACAATGATGGACAACAGGTAAAAAAATTGGCGATTTCAAGGAGAGCAGCAATGAAACTAGCATGGTTTTGACTCGGAGCTTATAGAAGGCTACTGCAGACTGTGAAGTTCATTATTTTTTGCACAGCACAACAAAAGTGGGTGTGTCAGCCTTGAAAAAGTTGGAGGGGGGGGGAGGGGCCATGATCCCCCCGGCCCCTCAGCTCTGCTGCCTATAGCTGAGAGCTACATATGTTGGTGGGAAGCACAAAAACAATTGTGACAATTGGTCAATATATAGAACCATGCGCACTGCAGAGGGGTAGGAAGCAATAAAAAAGTGGGGGGCATACAAACTGACGCAGAATAGGTTGGGGCCGAAGGCCCCTGCTGCTTGCAGCTCTCCTAGGGGGGTCTGGGGGCATGCTCCCCAAGAAAGGTTTGAGATTTTAGGTATTACCAGATGCTTTCTGAGGCATTTTTTGGGCATTCCTGTGTAATTAGGCTCGTTCAGGCAGTAAGAAAATTTACTTCAACAGTGCATGTTACAAAATGCACAATGAATTCCTAAATTAGTTAATTAGTATAAGAAAGTTCAGACTCAAAAAGTGGAGGGGCTATGCCCCCCCCTCCTAGATCCTAGAAAAGTGGTGTAGGTGCGCGTGCATCAAGTTAATGTTGTGCCCCCCCTCCTACCCCTCTGCACTGTACAATGCCACAATGTCATACAGACTCTCTCACCCTGTCTCATGCATATAATAGTTATCTGCCAGTAATTAGGGTGCATGAGATGCATGGTCAAATGCACCCCAATTACTGGCAGATGATGTTGGTAGTTGACCTCTGTTCATCATTGGCCTACTTTATGATGACCCAATCCCTTCCCATAGCCGGCAAATTTCCTATAAAAACTTTGGTTGCTAAGCAACTACCAACAAATACCGGTATATCACTTGCCTACACCATATTATGTAATCTTATGTTTAGCGAAATGGCTCTCTACTGTTAGCTATTGGCGACGCTTAAATTTGGCGATCTGAATGCTTACCGCCGTACATGTAGGTGCGCGTGCATCAAGTTAACTTAGCGAGTTTTAATTAAATTTTGGTGATCTATACCAAATCCTGGATCCACATTATGGCATGTACATGTACGTAATAATTACAGTACCCAATTATATTATGCATACAATCACTGCACACTGTACTGCTTGTACGTGAATGCTTAACCTTGGGATTGAGAATTATGTGAGGCGATAGAAAGAAATTGAGAAACTATGTCAAATCTGGCCCTGATTACAATAATATGGAACATACAGAGGTACACTCCCACTCCCAGGCAGACTGTGTCAGCTCCAGCTTTCAAATTTGCACACACAATAATATCAACAATGTAACTGGGAAGGTCCCTGTATTATGCATGGCCATTACAAACCTTACAATGACTGTCACAGACAATGGGTGCATTGGTATTATCCTAGTACCTTGAACATAAGTGCTCTCCACTGTCCTAGCCTGATGGTGAAGGGCAACACAACGGAGTGCCTTGGCAACCTGCCTCCAACTTGGGCAGGGGTGGCCAGTGGCGTAGAGGTCAAGGTACGCTTCTCTCCTCTGGGAGGGGCTGCGGAGGTTTCTCTGCATTTCAGTAACCTTAGACTCTAGTAGATCTAACTGATCATCTACATCCATTATACATGTTGCAAACAGCTCCACCAGTTTCTCTGTTGTGATAGTGAGATCTGTGTTGATAACAAACCACAACGTTAATGTTGTGGCTATTGCCTTAATTAAATTTGAATAATTAATTACTAGGCATCCATAAAATTAATAGTAATACCATAGATCATATAGACTACGTACCCGGGATTGGAAACTGCTCACGTGAGCAATAGAGTTAATGCAATCCATGGCGGGCACTCCGTGTCCCCTAGACCGAGGCAGCTGAACATGGCTCTACTGCAGCCTGTGTTAGTGCTGTAGCTAAGTGGAGGCAACGAAAGTAAAGCTCTATGATGGAAGAATACTACTAGCAAAAATTTTTGAAGAGCGCAACTATCTACGGCAGTCTTTTCGGGGTACGAAGTTATTCACTGCTATTTCAGTCGCCTTCGCCCATACTTGCCCCATAGGACGTTGTACAAAACAACTTTTGGACCTGTATCTCGAGTCCCGTGGCAGCAGCTACCAAAAACTGAAGTTCTAAGTCAAAATATGGTGCCTCTGCACTAGGATAGCCACTATTTGGAGGATATACTGCTACCGCTGAGCCAGAAACAGTCAGAAGCACAAAAAAAAGACGCCATTTTGAAGTCGCCTCGTTGTTGGGACTAGAACACCTCAGATACTGAACCAAGGAACTTCTCGTCACTATAAATAGTTAGAAGAAGCCCTTGTCCACGAGGATAGCTAAGTTATAAGGTTGTAAGTGTTTCTATTTAGTAGCTATTGTCAAAAGTATTAGAAAAATGTGTGATTTTTGGCCATTTTTTGTGATTTTTTCGCAATTTTTGTGCATTTTTGTAGTTTTCCGTGTGACACGGATTGCACCAGTGGACTCTATTGCTCACGTGAGCAGTTTCCAATCCCGGTTACGTAGTCTATATGATCTATGGTAATACTTGCAACAAAATTCACAGCATGCAATAGAGTAAGCGATCAAATATCGGCCACAACATATATTCGGACGATCATACCTCACAAACAAGAAGAGCTATGATCATCGCTCTTGCGCCAGAATGTAGCCCAGGCCAAGTGCTAGTTGCGTACCAATCGCGAACTAACCACGCCCAAAACTGTTGTAGCTACAGCAGGAAATGTATCCGCGTCCGATTATAGCAAAACACGGACAAAAGTGTCGAATTTCGGACGATCGCTCCACAAGCATCTACAAAAGCGCGGCAAGCCGCCACAACTGGGGTGCAGTACCACCTAACCTCCCTCTATCAGACTGGCAAATCTTGGACACGAGCGGTGTTGTGGGGTCACGTGACCATACACGGTTGCATATGCACTCCGTGATCAATAATCGGACAGGTCATTCCATTCTGCATGCTCATAAAATATCGGATTGAATGCTTTCCACGGCTCCAATCATTAGATTATTTAAAGTTGTTTTTTTTTCTATTTAGTGTGTAATTTGTTGTTTTTAACAGGCCAGTTCTGATTTTTTGTTCAAAAATTTCCTTACTCCTCGCCTTATTAGTGGATCACTATTTTGCCTCTAAATTTGACAATTTCAGCTATTGTGTAAGATGTTCCACTTTTAGTTAATGCATCTTCTGCATTTCCATGGATAATCTGGATCACTCCATGCTCTTGCAACAACCACTTCGTGACACTCCTCATGAAATCAAACCTCACAATTCGTGCACTGAATCATTCTCCTGTTAGGATCCTCTGGGAGACGACAGGAGCAGTGTACTGACACTAGCTTTGTCTTCTTGATGTAATCATGGTCCCAGTCCCGGTTCTCTGAAGGAAACACAGATGGATGTGACTGTTTCAAGCATTGAATAAGGTGAGGCCGCATTTCTTTTTGTATATATTGCTTGGATTGAGGAAGCTCCCCATCACATAATGTAGTAGCCATTGCTAGCGCAAACAGTCCACAATCTTTGACTCCATCTTGCTTATAAACGTCCGCAATGTCAATTTTTACTCCACTTCGTTTAGAACGTACAATGCTGCATATTTGATTTACACAATAGCTGAAATTGTCAAGTTTAGAGGCAAAATAGTGCACTAATAAGGTGAGGAGTAAGGAAAATTTTGAACAAAAAAATCAGAAGTGGCCTGTTAAAAACAACAAATTACACACTAAGTAGAAAAAAACAACAACTTTAAATAATCTAATGATTGGAGCCGTGGAAAGCATTCAATTCGATATTTTATGAGCATGCAGAATGGAATGATCTGTCCGATTATTGATCACGGAGTGCATATGCAACCGTGTATGGTCACGTGACCCCACAATACCGCTCGTGTCCAAGATTTGCCAGTCTGATAGAGGGAGGTTAGGTGGTACTGCACCCCAGTTGTGGCGGCTTGCCGCGCTTTTGTAGATGCTTGTGGAGCGATCGTCCGAAATTCGACACTTTTGTCCGTGTTTTGCTATAATCGGACGCGGATGCATTTCCTGCTGTAGCTACAACAGTTTTGGGCGTGGTTAGTTCGCGATTGGTACGCAACTAGCACTTGGCCTGGGCTACATTCTGGCGCAAGAGCGATGACCATAGCTCTTCTTGTTTTTGAGGTATGATCGTCCGAATATATGTTGTGGCCGATATTTGATCGCTTACTCTACATGGTAAACTGTAAATCTAAACGTGTGCACTTGTGCAGCCCAGCCATCATACACATACTTAGCTGTGAGCATGTGTAGTAATGTCCAGCATCACATTACACACATACAGAGTTGTAGTAGGTGTGGTCGATGGGCATGACAAAATAAAAATCCACACCTTGTTACATTGCTAGCCATTACCGTATACCAGCCTATGCTTACAAAATTTAATAAGGATAGTAACTTTTTACTGTTCCTGACATTTTGACAACACTCATGCACCACTCACTAAGATGCCTAAAACTCGAAATGTAGCATGGACAACAACGATGACGATAGTAAATAAGGATAAAAACCAATATTTTTTATCCTTGCTGGAAAAATAATTTCATCTGACATGGGCAAGCCTATTTTGTGCACCTAGGCAATAACCATCAAAGCACATACACAAACACACAGTAGGTATGGGGTACATAGTTTACTTACTGATAGCCTGGCACTTACCTCTGAGTGGTAGGAATTGTTTTAATTTCTCGACAGCAGCAAACTCCCCCCCTCTGTACAGCTGACTGGCAAGATGTGTCCAGGAAGGCTGAGGATGGTAGTGGACATAGTAGGAGGCACACTCATTGGCTATTTCTCTCTTAGTGGAGCACCTCTGCTGGATCTCAGTTAGTCGGCTGCCAGGGACTACTGTCACATACATGTAAAGTGAGTCCCATTTGTTCATCAACTCCATGACTTCAGCCACACTGTCGGTCGTCAAGGTGGGGTCTGAAATGGAGAGCATAGCTATTAATATCCACACAGACTTTAAGAGCATCCACCTACAGACAAATCTCACAAACATGTACAGGCTACATGCATGTATGCAAAATTTAGCAGCTATCATTGTAGTGGCCACAACACAAACGGTTGAAATTGGCTGCCTCACCTCAAGACTCTAGGTATCTACTTGAACTCTTATACGCATACGTGGAAATTTTATCGCTGGATAAAATTTTGTGAACTCATGCTACCTTCGTATTGCATAAAAATATGCAATAAATTCTTGCCAATGTGATAAATATCACCATATCCTCTATGCAATCATGAACAAATTACCGGTAGTGTGATAAAAATTTCATCTTTGAGAGCAAGTGGTGAAACTGGCGAAAATGTTCACCTGTCCACATATACGGTATGTGTATGGTGCTGCACCCTACACTACTGTGATGGTACACATGCCGTGGTATGGTATGAGTGTATGTATTTTTGTGTCGATGTGTATATGTGTATCTACCTTGGACTGGTTCTCCATAGCTCCTAATACGACTGGCAATAGGAGTCTCTCCTACCCCATCAAGAACAAAGATCACTGACCTCCACGAGGGCTGGAAGTCACCTAGTCCCTGGAGAAACTCCTCCACAGCTTCCTTGAGGCTGCTGCTGAAGAGGGCTGTACCAAGCCAGTCGGCCACCACTCTCCAGTTCTCCACTCCCTCCATTGCTTTCAAAATGTTTCCCACCGTTAGGGGCGGGGCTGGTGAGAGAGCATAAAGGCATATTTTAGGGTACATCAAATTAAAGAAGATTGCCATTCATGACGTTTTAGCTTTAGCATGCATGGCTACCATTACACACAAATGGACACGCCCACTACGGATTGAGATTAGGCTACATCAATATCGAGCCTATTAAATCATTTAACTCAGACAGCAGAATTATATCTATGGTAGTGTGACACATGCATTAAGTATCATTTACCTCTGTTCAATGCTCCTGCTTCATTGTTTATCTCCGCCATCTTTAGCTTATGTAGCAGTTGGGCGTGGCAGGATTAGGATCATGTGCGCATGCGCAACAGAGTAAGTTGACGTAATCATGATTGCATATGAAATATAAATCACACTGATAATCTAGCAATAACGTCCTTCATAGAAGGTTTGTCATCTGGAAGAATCTGTAGGCACTGTCTAATGACAGGGCCTAGCTGAGATCTACTCTGAATCTTCTTCAAGAGAACCTCGTTATCAATCGACTTTGGATCGGGGAACTTTCTCGTGCACATCTCCAGCAACAGCACACCATAGCTGTACACATCCATCTTTGGGCCCTGCTTTGACGGACTGTTGGCCTCAGGGGCTGCATAGGTTGGATTACCAGGACCAGCAGTTAGCGTGCTTCGGACGAAATTCGCCGAGCCATAATCGGACAGTTTTACTATCCACTTGTTGTTGAGGCTGGGGTTGAGGAGAACATTGGCACTGCTGATGTCTCGGTGGATGACTGGGTCGGGACGCATCAGGTGAAGGTAGTTGAGTGCTCGAGCCACGTCCAGCCCGATGGAGAGAATCTGAGCGGGATTGAGGGGCTTCTTCTCCAAGACAGATCTCAAGCTGCAAGCCATCAGCTCCATTAAGATGATCGGCTCTTTCTCCACGGTGGCTCCGATGAACTGCACCAGGTTGGGGTGTCGCACTCGAGCAGCTATGGTCATCTCTCTCACAAAGAGGTGACGGTTGTAGTCTGAGATTATGAGCTTGTGCATGCGTTTTGCTGCGCACCGCAGACCTCGGAATTCCGCCACTTTGACCACACCCCATCCGCCCCGCCCAATTTCCTCCTCAGTAAACTCAATCTCCTCGTTGGTCACCACCCAGAACTGATGCTGGTCAAACTTCTGAAGTGCTTGGTCACTGGAGGATGAATCAGGCTGTAGCCTTGAGCTTTGCAGACTATTTTGTAGCTCATCTCTGGCCTCTTCCGCTCTCCTTTCAGCCTCCTCCGTTCGCTCTTCGTAACTTGCTCTTTCTCTCTCGGCAATCTCTGCTCTAGTTCTCTCCATGTTCAGCTTCTCTTCCGTGTCACTCAAGAGATTAGTGAGTGTCTCTATCTCTTCTTCTCTCTCTGCAACTTGCTGTTCAAAGAACTTCATTCTTAGTTCAGTTTCCAGTAGGCGTTCCTTGAGGTGTTGTAATTCTCCGCTAGAGGTTGAAGCTGCAGTGGTAGTGATGGCTGTGCTTTCAGCAATGCCATTGGTCACTGAAGAACAGCTACAGGAGGAGTGTCCTGTGGAATAATGAAAGTTTGCAAAACATAGTATCATCCAAGCACCTATCACAAGGAAACACTACATGTAGATATAGTTGTTACCAGCTAGCCGGCTTGAGTACTAACTTCACAATAATTCAATTACATGGGCAATAATAATAATTATTATGTTAGATGAGTCTTATCAGGATGCTTGCAATGTGAGTAGATGATGAATGCAATATTGTGCTCATGCATGCAACACATCACACCACACTCCACTCCACTCTAGTGGGTACCTACTCACCAAGGAGATAAAGGGAGTATGCAATATTATCACTACCACGGACACACAGTGGACAAGCATATCCCTATTATAACCATCCAAGGTAAACTATAAAGATAGAAAGATAACCTCCGTACAACTTTCACATACACACCCACCAATGTCCACCGGGTATATACTAGGGGCCTGTATTATGCCCTTGCACACACTCTGCAGCATATGATGTTGACATGCAAAGGTGCTGAAATCAGCAGGTATACAACACACAGTATGATGCAGACTGCCAGTAGAATAATAATGAATTGTGATGGTCGACCCAGTAGGGAAAACTCATGATATCACATTCCTACTGGACATCTAGACCCGTGTATGTACCTCAGGCTTGGGTGGAAGAGGGGGGCAATATTGTACTGGCGATTTCATTGCTTTCTCCTCCGTCCTGCTGCCGCTCCTAGCTTTGGACTGAATCTCTTCACCCAGGGTAAGGTACGTCTCCAAGCCTCCCTCCTCCCCTTCATCCGAGTCGTCAATGTGAAATCTTGCATCAATCTCCGCCGTCGGTGACAACGAATCAGGAGGCAAGGAGTAGTACGGACTTGGCTTGTCACAGTTTGCTGAGTCATCATTTTCAACCTCCAAAGGGAGACTGACCGGATTGCTGACACTGCGGTTCTTCCCCCTGGCTGGGAGCTGAGGTGAGGAGTCGTCGGGAGACACTGGACAATACGGCATACTCGTCACTTTGAAAAGCTTTGTCTTTTTCGAATTCTTGGCAGCACCAGCAGCTGCCTTCTTCTCTCTCCCGGACCTCCGTGCAGGTACGGGTGGGGTGATGGGACAGAGCTCCTTTGATGGCTGAGGGGAACGAGCTCTCTTGAGAGGAACGGGTGGATTCATACCAGATGAAGCGGCTATCATGACATCTTCTCTCCCTCGACCTCTCTCCTCCTCCTCCTCCATCTTCTTGGAGCTGAACACTTTTGATGCATTTTTCTAAGCTCTGAAAATTCACTAAACTCAACTCCTTTGTGTGTTGGGTGTGAGGGGATAGCCATATAAAAAATGGACTTCGTAGATCGTATCATCTATAGCCGCGCAGCAAATATTAACGAAACCAGCACCAACATTGACAACAATATTCATTGCATCTTTCTTCTCAGTCTCAAATCCGTGAGCAACTACAGCCACCCACGACTCATTAGCAAAACGTTTCACTTTAATTCCAGCTGCATCGCAAAGCCGTGTGATACGCACTCGATCCATGAAGCCAAAACAGGCAGGTATACTTGCAACAGCTTTCTTGACAGCAAGAGTAAATAGTAAAGTACTCTTGTTGACGAGAACTCCTAGGTGCACATCAACATTCTCGACCACCTTTCAAATTCGAAGCACCATTGACAGTAACTCTTCTGGTTTATAGAGTTTTACTGCTGATGTTGGATGATTTAGCGGCAGGAATGCTGACTCAGCAGCAGCAAATCCATCCTGATCAGCTGCTTTTTTAAAAGGTCAGTTCCTACTCTTATTATTAAATGATTACAGGGTCGTCTGGCTTCCTCCCCAGCAGCTTCTTCAGCTCATACACGGTTTCTTTGCGCTAAATCTTAGGCGTGTTGACCTAGGACGGCAGTCTGAGAGTGAGCCAAGTTGTCCACGGACTCTGGTTCATCTGGTTGGAGGTTGAAGCCAACGAAGGCGGGAATAGAGACGTCGTTTCCCAGTTCGTCCTTGATCAGCTCCACTCGACTGTCGCTGAAAACGAGGTTGAAAGGTTGAACGTGCCCAAATCCAAGGCCATTATTATTTTATAGTTGAATGGTAAAGATCGTCAGAATGGCCCGTCGACCCTTTACCGTATACCAGTAAACTTATTTCCGCGTACAAATCATTTAATATTCGCGAAACGCGTTTCAAAGCAAAATTGCAGCACTTTTAAGGTAGCATTAAAGTGCGTGGGCGTGAGCGTCAGGATTGGCTAATTCAATTAGCGAATCGTGAAGGGGCGTGGCCGAAGAGGCCATACGAGTGCTTTTGGTCGAAGGTGGGCGTGTCTAGAATCGGCCAGGGATGATTATGCGCGTGTAATTAGCGACCGGAAGTGGCCCCTGAAGAAAACACCGGTAATTGCCCACTTCAAAGCAAGATCAAAGCATTCTTTCTTAACTATTAACCGCAACGACTTAAAAAAAAAAAAAAAAAAAAGCCAATTAAGCCTAATTAAGCATGTGGGCGTGTTCCTGGCACTGTGTGGAGTGTGTGCGTGTGCGTTAATGCAGGTTTTATTGCTTCCGATTGGGCGTGGCTTCACAGGCCAGTGCTTGGATATCGGCGCCTGGGACTTGGCCCCGGCGATAGGTGGGCGTGTCCCGGATGCGGTGGTGACCTTTGAACCCCGCGAGGAGGCTTTGGGGGCGTGGCAGGAGGTCAAAGGTGAGGCCATGTCAGTTAATGAGGCACTGTACGCCGGTGCGATCGAGGGGACCGTACGGCTGGACGGAAGCTGACGATGGTTTGAAGCGGATGTGGTTGCGATGACGTGTTGTTACTCCGCCCACACAGGAAATGAGGTGAGCTCTTGTGTGGGCGGTGTGGCAGAACGGCCTCCAAGTGTTTGTGTGTGTTTTGGCCTTGAGGAAGCTGTGTGTTTTAATTGGGATTGATTGTGGGCTTCCGGTGGACATCCGGTGGTTAGTAGGCACTTGATTGAGAATGGTGGTCCTTGGGGAACAGGGTGGGGCTGTTTTGGGCGTGGCCTGGCCCCTCCCTTCCGGCTCGGCTTCCGGTCCATGGAGGATATTAAATGAACACTTCCGGCTCTAGCAGCCACACCCCTGAGACCTGTGCAATTAAAAGGGCGTGGTTACACAACATGCACCTCACTAATGACTTTGATGTGGTTTAGGTGTCATATCCCCCACCTCACGCCCACGCAATTTTTAAAACAATGGTGACATTGTAAGCAAAGTGTTCACGTAAACAATATCATAGAGTCGGTAGACTCTATAAGTAGGGATGGCCCGGATATGCCATATATGTAATACATTACAAATATCCAAATATCTCAAAATAGGTAATTTTGTGAAGTTTCTAAGTATGAAAATCAGAATCTCCAGCAAATTATCTATCTAACAGGACCAAGATCATTCATCAAGTCAATTGTATATGCCAGAACCAGATGTTCAAAAAAATGGCCATTTGTCATTCTTTCTTTCTTTCTTTCTTTCTTTTTCATTATCAGGGCTAGCTCAAGACTGCCTTAATCGCTCATCTTAGTTTGAGTATAAATCCACTCCATTTTGTAGCGCGCAGTGCAGTGGCACGCAAGTTTGGCATTATCTCGACAGTTACGTAATAGTGGGTGTGTACGGCGCATTGATAATTGGGTGTGTCTGATACGCCATTTTTATGATATAATGCGCATGCTCGGAATATGAATGTGTTGCCATGGTGAAGTCATGTGACAGCGCCGCGCCCCAGGCGAGCTAGCTACTCTCTAGCGCGTGCAGCAGCTCGCTGGATCGATCATGGATAAGAAGGCGCAAGGCTCGGGGAGCGGTAAGACGCTAGGCATAGGCGAGCTACTCGCTAGCGCGTGCAGCACTAATGCTCCGCTGGAAAGATCATCTGAGATATTATAGGCATACGAAGGCGCAAGGCTCACGGAGCGGTAACGTACAGATCATAGAATTATGCCGAGTAGCTGCTGCTAACAATAAAATTTAGAACTTGATTTTCTCCCTAAACGGAAGAGTCTCATCACTACTTGGGCCGGCTAAAACTGCCTTCTTTATCAGCCTGCTTCATCACATAGGCATATGAACGCAAGTTAACGAGAGGCGTGGCTACCGCGAAACTTTGGCACCTCCCATCGTCTATGCACTTAATTACACTGGATAGAAGTTGTGAGCAAGCCATGTAAGATGGCATTGATAAAATGCACTATGTGCAATAAAAAAAGAACAGGAACAAGTATAAAAACAATTGAAGGCTGAAGTAGGGATGGCAGGATCAAAAAGTACACAAACAAGATTTGTAAGGGATAATTGCATCTACTATACATCCCTACGCTTGCTTTCAAGTTGAGGGATGCAAAAATAACCAACAATAATGCATGTGATTGAATCAAACTGACCATCCCACCATCGTGACAACTAGGAATAACCTGAATATCTTCTACATACTTCACTCGACAAGTATATTGACATTAATAGGTGCGTAATAATAAAGAAAAGCAAGCGTAGGGATGTATAGTAGATGCAATTATCCCTTACAAATCTTGTTTGTGTACTTTTTGATCCTGCCATCCCTACTTCAGCCTTCAATTTTATTCAATTGTTTTTATACTTGTTCATCATAGAGTCAGTAGACTCTATAAGTAGGGATGGCACGGATACTCCATATATATAATACAAAAATCCAAATATTTCAAAACAGGTAACTTTGTGAAATTTCTAAGTGTCAAAATCAGAATCTACAGCAAATTATCTATCTAATAAGACCAAGATCATCCATCAATTCAATTGTATATGCCAGAACCAGATGTTAAAAAAAATAGCCATTTGTCAATCTTTCTTTCTTTCTTTCTTTGTCATTTCCAGGGCTAAGTCAATACTTTCTGGACCTCTCACCTTGGTTCTCATATAAATCCACTCAATTTTGTAGCGCGCAGTGCAGTGGCATGCTAGTTTTGCATTATCTCTCCAGTCACGTAAAGGTGGGTGTGTACGGCATATTAAAGGTAGGGCCGGTGTGTCTGATACGCCATTTTTGTCATATAATGCGCATGCTCATAATGTGTTGCCATGGTGAAGTCATGTGACTGTAGTCAGCGGCGCGCGCCACCGCCAGGCTCTCCCGCGCGAGCTAGGCCAGTGCGAGCGCGAGCGCGATAAAGCGGCGAACCTAGCTAGAGGCTAGCGCGTGCAGCGCTAGTACTGCGCTGGGATATGGAGACTCGAGGCCTCAACATACGGGCGCGGCACGGCCCTCAGCACTGAGTCGGTATAACAGCCAGCTCAGTAGCGACAAAGATAGTCGATAAAATCAATAATAGCTATACTACTACTAGAGTCTCATAGCTACTTGGCTGCCTTTATCGCCTAGGCGAGTAAAAGAGGGGCGCGGTTATTACGTATACTTTTACGCGCACGCGCGAACTTCGGCACCTCCCATCTGTACTTACTGTATAATAGTTGCACTCATGCAATAAAAAAGAACAGAAACAAGTGTAAAAACATTTGAATAAAATTGAAGGATGAAGTAGGGATGGCAACGCCAAAAAGTACACAAACAAGATTTTTAGGGATAAGAGATAATCACAACCACTATGCATCCCTACGCTTGCTTTTTGAGTAGCATAGGGATCATAAATAATCAATAACAATATAAAATTACTGATAGGGAGAACATTAATTTCTCCCACATACAAGTAAAGAACACACAAAGGATAGCATGCCGTGAATAAGTCGACATCAATAGGTCTGTAGTTATAATCAAGAAAGCAAGCGTAGGGATGCATAGTGGTTGTGATTATCTCTTATCCCTAAAAATCTTGTTTGTGTACTTTTTGGCGTTGCCATCCCTACTTCATCCTTCAATTTTATTCAAATGTTTTTACACTTGTTGTATAAAAAAACACATGATATTACAATAACAAAAATACTAATTCATTTCAGTGCTTGGACTTGCTCTGCTAGATGTTCAAATCCAACAGTGGGGGACTGGAGGGCCTCAGCTAATGCTGCTAAAGTGGGTTTAGGTTGGACCATCTTCAGCCAAGTCACGAGCATGGCTCGAAATCGATCGTCGATATCGTCGTTATTACCCTTGATAGTGTCTAACGTTCCTGTATCAATCTCCAGCTCCACACCAATGTTGTACCACTTCACCCTGGCTTCCCAAGTGGCTCTCTGAACCTTACGAAGGTCTTTGATGGTAAGTACACCTGTATGTGTGTAAAGGTAGATTATAGTTAAATATAAATTATTAAATCTTAGAGACAATTTTTTAAAACTACATACCTGCATCAGATGAGAAAGGTGCATCTTTGCCAAACCAGATCTTGTGTTCTTCAGTCATCTCACTGAATACGGAGGCTGGGTGAGTGGTACAGGTCAAAAAGCCACTGCTCGAAATGGTAGCTGCATGCAGTGTGGTGTCTCGGTGCTTGGAACTAGAGCAGAGAAAAGCTGTATCGGGAATTGAATTGTTATAGTTCAATCGTCGTGAAGCTTTGCGAATTCCAGTGAGGATAGTCTCGCGGATCAATGGGCAGACTTTTTCACACACTTTAAGTGCTTTAACTTGGCTAGTATCGGAAGGAAATTTTATCTCCACATGGAAGAAGGTAGTAAAAGAATCAGTTATCGTGATGAAACCAGGGTTCTTCCCTGGAACTTTGAAGCGAGCTCTGTTTCGTGACAGCTGGACAGGATTGCCACCCTCCATAAGAAGCTCCCATTTGGAATCTGTGATAAGGGTAGAAAGAAGACAGCAGTAGACTCCAAGCTTGGGACCATCAAGACCAAAGTAGAAGAGAAGAGAAGCGGCAACCTGAGGGGCTGGGAGTGACAAGGGATGAGGTATGGCTTCTTCCTCAAGGAGACACGCCATCAGGTACTTACCTTCACCTACCTCAGCAACAATCAGAAGATGCTTGAAAAGCAAAATTAGGTGATCTTCCTCGAAAAGCTTTGGAATGTAGCCTGATTCAAACTGTGAGAGAATATCGCGTGTGATTATACCACAAAATTCCAATTCTTCGCAACCACGTACACTTCTAGCTGCTCGAACCTGGGTAGGCAGCTTTGCACGCAGTGTTAAGCTATGCTCTACAAGCTCAGTGATCTTGTCAAGGATGACCTGAGAATTTATGAACACTACCTCTGGAAGGACCTCACTATAATGCATGATAAGCTTGTGGGCTGTGAGATATTTCAGAGCATCTTCAAAAGATTCTCGTGTGAAGTGGAATTTGGTTGCTTCCTTGAAGCACTCTTCCTTGCTCAGTATTGCCTTCTCATGGTATTTTGCGATCCGTTTGAAAGCCATCTCCAAAGCAAAGTATCGATGTGGGATTCTGACACGTTGAAGCTTCTGTAGCTCACGCAACATGAGGTATCTCAAATCAGCAAGGACTGCCTGATCATCATCCCCTGGGCATTTGGCATTGATGGCAAATATTAGCCTCCGTGATTTTACATCACTAAAGAGAACATGATCCCTCATGTTTGGAGGGATGATGCTGAGCAGCTTTCGTTCCTTTTCTGCTCTGTTCTCGTCCTTGCATTCATCTTCAAGATCCTTGTGCGTCCCTATGAAGGCAATCTTAGGGCATTTGCCACTTTCACAAGTCGACTGAAGGACTCGCATGCAGTGGCGAAAGGTCTGCAGGTGTGTGAAAGGAGATTTGAAAGGCTTTCCAATGGGTTTCCCATTAGTATAATACTCAACTAATGGGTGACTGTCAAGAGGCTCATTGAGCTTCACCACGAACATGCCAAACATGGTGTTGGAGACAAAAACTGGAAGTATTTCGTGATACGTTGGCTGCCCACCAGAATCGCCCATGTCAATCACATCCTGGTCATCCAGTTGACCAGCTGCCTTTGATCCAGCATGCATTCGAACAACAAGCTCTCTCTCTAACCCACTATGCTCTAACTTCTTAGTAATATCAGCGACAGCAGATACCATGTCTTGCACTGGAGGTAAGATATTGAAGTCTCCAGCTGAGATATGAGCTACAGCTGCTTCATCTCCCTCTAGTCGTCTGGTGTGTGGTTGTGGCGATCGCTTGCCTCTATGCGATAGTTGTGAATGCTTGGCTGACTCACAGAGCATGTCAGAGTACTGTTGGTCGGTGATCCTGGTAAAGCGAGTCTCACCAGCTGTCTCCTTGCTGACGCCAAGCTTGCATTGAGCTACTGCCCTCACTGGATTCTTAACACACTGTGTGCTTTGTCGTACGGGTGGAGGTTTCTCCTTGAGGAAAGCGTGAAGAACGTGGGTCTTTCCAGAACCTCCAGCCCCCATCAGGAACGAACTACCACTCCGGAAGTTGGACCCTCCCTCCTTCATGGCTTCATCAAAGTTGTGCTGTGCTCTTTCACTCACTGTATATATCCATGTATGTATGATTAGTCTGAGTATTTTGTGTATATTTTATGTCATAAACCATGCATATACATGTAGCTAGCTAGGCTGTGTGTACTATAGATCATCATGTTCATGTTTATTATACTGACATTACTGCATGTGCATGCCATTCCTCATTCTAAAATGCTTAGCTATATGTGGGCGAAGCAAGCGTATGCATCTGAAATAAATATATACGCTCGAAGTAATTGTCGACCCTTTACCATATTATATTATTTCTGGAATGTTCCTATTATGGTGCAGTGGTTACAGCGAAATCCATGCTACAGGATCAATGCATGGCTACAAAATATATATAGCAGTTGGTCAAAAACGTAAAATTAATAGGACCATGCACATACGGTATAATTGCCACATACAGACTCTCTCACCCTATATCATGCATATTTCACTTGCTTATACCATAATATGGTGGCGAGTATTAAATTTAGCGAAGTGGCTCTCTACTGGTAGCTATTGCCAATGTTTAAATTTGGCGATCTGAATGCTTAATGCCATAGATGCACGTGCATTAAGTTAAATTGGTGAGTTTTAATTAATTCTGATGATCTATACCAAATCCTGGATCCACATTATGGCATGTACATGCCAGTATATAATATTATAATAAATTATAGTACCCAATCGTATGTATGCAATCACTGCATACTGTATTGCTTGTACATGAATGCTTAACCTTAGGATTAACACTTATGTGAGGCGATAGGAAGAAATTATGAAACTACGTCAAATCTGACCCTGACTACAATAATGTACAGAGGCACACTCCCACTCCCAGGCAGACTGTGTCAGCTCCAGCTTTCAAATTAGCACACACAATAATCAACAATGTAACTGGAAAGGTCCCTGTATTATGCTTGGCCATTACAAACCTTACAATGACTGTCACAGACAATGGGTGCATTGGTATTATCCTAATACCTTGAATATAAGTGCTCTCCATTGTGTCAGCCTGATGGTCAAGGCGAACACGACGAAGTATCCCAGCAACCTGCCTCCAACTTGGGCAGGGGTGGCCAGTGGTATAGAGGTCAAGGTACGCTTCTCTCCTCTGGGACGGGCTGTGGAGGTTCCTCTGAATTTCAGCAACCTTAGGACGTGGTAGATCTAGCTCTGCACCTAAACCACTCACTGCTACAAATAGCTCCACCAGTTTCTCTGTTGTGATGGTAAGATCTGTGGTGACAATAAACCATAATTGTGGCTATTGCTTCAATTAATTTTTAAAATTAGTAATCCATAGCAATAAAATTCATAGCATGCAATATAACATACATGATAAATTGTAAATCTATAAATGTGTACACTTGTGCAGCCTACACATACTTAGCTGTGAGCATGTGTAGTAGTGTCCAGCATCACATTACGTTACACACACACAGAGTTGTAGTAGGTGTGGTCGATGGGCATGATCCACACCTTGCTACATTGCTGACCATTACCAGCCTGTGCTTACAAAATTTAATGAACACCACTGGTGCCAAACCCTCGGCACTTTCAGATTCATAATAATGATATTATACTATGCAGGTAGCTAAAAAGATGATCATATATTAACAACTTCATAAATGGTGGTACAGTAACACAGTGATAATATGCACACTTTGGACACAGCTTGACTGGAGGCATGATTTGATTTTTCAACAGACACGGACGCGTCGTCACCAGAAAGGCCTCTGAAAATTGCGAGCTTGATAATGACACACACTTCGCTGGACGAACCATAGAAGCGTTCGATACAGTAGCTATCCATATGTCCCCGGCCCCTGACCCCGCCCTCGTGCATGCATATGCCGTATTATAGTGCGACACACCCAGTGTTCTATTAATACGAAAAGTTAGCTGGCCGGGATCGAAGAAGTCAAGAAGTTTAGAATCAGCAAATGACGCGAAAACTAGCAAACAAAGCGTTCTCTGCGAAATCCACATAAATCATGAGTTTGGAACGCCATAAGGAAACCTTATAACATTGCATATTGGACTCGCAAACGAGGTATGTAGCAGTTAGCGTGTTAACAGACAGATGGAGAGACAGACAGACACACAAAACGACTACCGTAACCCTCGCGTATGCACCGAGGGTTAATAAGGATAGTAACTTTTCACTGTTTCTCATATTTTGATAACACTCATGCACCACTCGCTAAGATGCATAAACTTGAAATGTAGTGTAAACAACGACGATAATATACTAATCTGAGTTGTATATAGTAGGTATGGTTGATGGGCATGGCAAATCCAAATCAACCATTGTCAAGCCTGTGCTTGATAAGGATAGTAAATTTTCACTTATGTACCACTTGCTAAGATGCATAAGCTAGAAATGTAAGGTGGACAACAACGATGACAATAGTAAAAGGACAAAACCAATATTATTATTTTATCCTTGCTGGAAAAATAACTTCATCTCACATGGGCAAGCCTATTTTGTGCACCTAGGCAATAACCATCAAAGCACATACACAAACGCACAGTAGGTATGGGGTGCATAGTTTACCTACTGATAGCCTGGCACTTACCTCTGAGTGGTAGGAATGGTTTTAGTTTCTCCATAGCAGCAAACTCCCCCCGTCTGTACAGCCGACTGGCAAGATGTGTCCAGGAAGGCTGAGGATGGTAGTGGACATAGTAGGAGGCACACTCATTGGCTATTTCTCTCTTAGTGGAGCACCTCTCCTGGATCTCAGTGAGTCGGCTGCGAGGGACTACTGTCTTATCATAAGAATAATGAGAATTAAGTGAGTCCCAGTCGTTTATCAACTCCATGACTTCAGCCACACTGTTGGTCGTCAAGGCGGGAACTGAAATGGAGAGCATAACTATTAATATCCACACAGACTTTAAGAGCATCCACCTACAGACAAATCTCACAAACATGTACAGGCTACATGCATGCATGCAAAGTTAACAGCTGGCATTATGGTGGCAATTGGCTGCCTCACCTCAAGACTCTAGATATTTTGTACACCTACTTGAACTCTTATACCGTATAAGTGGAAATTTTTGTTGGACAAAAATTTTGTGAACCTATGCCACCTTCGTATTTGCATAAGCAATAAATTTTCACCAATGCGATAAAGGTCACCATATCCTCTATGGAAATAAATCACTGGTAGGGTGATAAATTCTTTGCCTATGAGAGCAAGTGGTGAAGTTGGTGAAAAGTTTGACCTGTCTACATATATGGTATGTGTATGGTGCTGCACCTTACATTACTGTGATGGTACACATGCCGTGGTATGGCATGAGTGCATGTGTTTTTGCTTGATGTGTGTATGTGTATCTACCTTGGACTGGTTCTCCATAGCTCCTAATACGACTGGCAAGAGGAGTCTCCCACGCTCCATCAAGAGCAAAGATCACTGCCTTCCATGAGGGCTGGAAGTCACCTTGTCCCTGGAGAAACTCCTCCACAGCTTCCTTGAGGCTGCTGCTGACGTTGTTTGTACCAAGCCAACTGGCCACCCCTACCCAGTCCTCCACTCCCTCCAATGCCTTCAAAATGTTTTCCACTGTTAGGGGCGGGGCTGGTGAGAGAGCATGTATAGGTATTATAGGGTACATCAATTAAAGAATATTGCCATTCATGACGTTTTAGCTTTATCACATGATGGCTACCGCAAAAGTTCTAATTATAGCGCCACTCTAATGTAAGCGCCATTTGGCATTGGATAATATCATTGTCGTTCTTATTATAGCGCCAAAGTATAGATAGAAATACAAAAACTGGCGCCTTAAGTAATTTTTTAACGTTCTAATCGGAGCGCCAAGCGCGGTTCTGAATTATTATTTTTTTGGCGCTGTAATTAGAACTTTTACGGTACCCTAATTTTAATATTACACACAAACGGACACGCCCACTATGGATTGAGCCTAATCACTCAACTCTCACAGTAGAATTATAGCTATGGTAGTGTGATACATGCATTAAGTATCATTGATTAGATTTTTACCGCTGTTCAATGCTCCTGCTTCATTGTTTATCTCCGCCATCTTTAGCTAGCAGCTGGGCGTGGCAGGATTGGGATCATGTGCGCATGCGCTGCATGCAGTGCAAGTTCCGGTTTGGGTATACTATACTGTACTGAATGACGTCCGGCCTGTCATATCGTGGAAGGACCTGTAGGCACTGTCTAATGACAGGGGCTAGCTAAGATCTACTCTGAATCTTCTTCAAGAGAACCTCATTATCAATTAACATGATCAACTTAGGATCGGGGAACTTTCTCTCTCTCTCTCTCTCTCTCTCTCTCTCGATCCCCACCCACTCTTCCTCTACAGAACTAGAGGGACTGCTCCTGCTTCCCTGACCCAGCCTCTTTGCTTGGCTGCTCTCACAGACTCTGACTCTCTCTGGCCCTCTACCCTCCACAGCAATATCACTTCTGGCTAATTTCACGTTTGAGGTTGTGTTTAAAAACAAAAGTACCATATTAAACAATTGTATGTTATACCGTAAATCTGGAAATTTTTGTTGTAAAAATATTTTCGAAGTCAATGGCGGCTACGAAAATTAATCTTACGAATATTAGCATGCACTATTAACGCTAATGTGGTAAGGGGTTGTTCCTACGAAAATTTGTTTACATGAAAATTTATCATACGAAAATTTCCAGATATGTTTGCTGTGCATAGTTTCACTTTTGGCGAGAGTGCATGTGTACTATTGGACTTTTTGCACGGCACAACAAAAGTGGGTGTGTCAGCCTTGAAAGAGTTGGGGGGGGGGGGCCATGATCCCCCTGGCCCCTCATCTCTGCTGCCTATAGCTGAGAGCTACATATATGGGTGGGAAGCACAAAAACAATTGTGATAATTGGTCACTATTTAGAACCATGCGCATGTACAACTGCCACAATGTCATACAGACTCTCTCACCCTGTCTCATGCATATACCGGTATATCACTTGCCTACACCATATTATGTAATCTTAAATTTAGCAAAATGGCTCTCTACTGTTAGCTATTGGCGACGCTTAAATTTGGCGATCTGAATGCTTACCGCCATTAACTTAGTGAATTTTAATTGTTAAATTTTGGTGATCTATACCAAATCCTGGATCCATATTATGGCATGTACATGTACATATTATAATAATTATAGTGCCCAATCGTACGCATACAATCACTGCACACTGTACTACTTGTATGTGAATGCTTAACCTTGGGATTGACACTTACATGAGGCGAGAGAAAGAAATTAAGAAACTATGTCAAATCTGGCCCTGATTACAATAATATGGAATGTACAGAAGTACTGTGTCAGCTCCAGCTTTCAAATTAACACACACAATAATCAACAATGTAACTGGGAAGGTCCCTGTATTATGCTTGGCCATTACAAACCTTACAATGACTGTCACAGATAATGGGTGCATTGGTATTATCCTAGTACCTTGAACGTAAGTGCTCTCCACTGTGGCAGCCTGATGGTGAAGGCCAACACCACGGAGTACCTCAGCAACCTGCCTCCAACTTGGGCAGGGATGGCCAGCGGCATAGAGGTCAAGGTTGACTTCTCTCCTCTGGGAGGGGCTGTGGAGGTTCCTTGTCATTTCAACAATCTTAGACACTGGTAGATCTAACCAATCGAATAGAAAGTCTACATACATATCATCCATTATTGCAAATAGCTCCACCAGTTTCTCTGTTGTGATAGTGAGATCTGTGTTGATAATAAACCACAACGTTAATGTTGTGTCTATTGCTTTAATTAGTCTTTGAATAATTAATTACTAGCTATCCATAATAATAGTAATACTTGCAACAAAATTCACAGCATGCAATACATGGTAAACTCTAAATCTAAACGTGTGCACTTGTGCAGCCCAGCCATCATACACATACTTAGCTGTGAGCATGTGTAGTAATGTCCAGCTTCACATTACACACATACAGAGTTGTAGTAGGTGTGGTCATGGGCATGGCAAAATTAAAATCCACACCTTGTTACATTGCTGTCATTACCAGCCTGTGCTTACAAAATTTAATAAGGATAGTAACTTTTACTGTTCCTGACATTTTGACAACACTCATGCACCACTCGCTAAGATGCATAAAACTTGAAATGTAACATGGACAACAACGATGACGGCAGTAAAAGGATATTATTTTATCCTTGCAGGAAAAATAACTTCATCTCACATGGGTAAGCCTATTTTGAGCACCTAGGCAATAACCATCAAAGCACATACACAAACACACAGTAGGTATGGGGTACATAGTTTACTTACTGATAGCCTGGCACTTACCTCTGAGTGGTAGGAATGGTTTTAATTTCTCCACAGCAGCAAACTCCACTCGTCTGTACAGCCAACTGGCAAGATGTGTCCAGGAAGGCTGAGGATGGCAGTGGACATAGTAGGAGGCATACTCATTGGCTATTTCTCTCTTAGTGGAGCACCTCTGCTGGATCTCAGTGAGTCGGCTAACAGGGACTACTATCTTAACAAAAGAAGAAGGAGAATCAAGTGAGTCCCATTTGTTCACCAACTCCATGACTTCAGCCACACTGTCGGTCGTCAAGGTGGGGTCTGAAATGGAGAGCATAGCTATTAATATCCACACAGACTTTAAGAACATCCACCTACAGACAAATCTCACAAACATGTACAGGCTACATGCATGTGTGCAAAATTTAGCAGCTATCATTGTTAGTGGCCACAACACAAACGGTTGAAATTGGCTGCCTCACCTCAAGACTCTAGGTATTCTGTACACCTGCTTAATTGAACTCTTATACGGTATACATGGAAATTTTGTCGTTGGACAAAAATTTGTGAACTCATGCTACCTTCGTATTGCATAAAAATAATTATTTTGATGCAATAAATTCTTATCGATATGGTAAAGATCACCATATCCTCTACATAATAGTTAGACACTATTTAGGAGGTTTCTACGTGATTTAGTAGACAGAAGGGCTCTGTGTAGAATCCCGAGCGAAGCGAGGGTTCTACTGAGCCCTGAGGTCTTCTAAATCACGTAGAAACCGACTAAACAGTGTCTAACTACTTTAGATCCTAGCAACAATGCCCAACAGCTTTGTATATAAACAACTGCCTAGCAATAAACTAGCCATAGGCAAGCAAAATTTACCAGGTTTTTTATGGAGCTTACAAGGTTTTTTATGGGGCTTACAAGGTTTTTTATGAAGGATAGATACTGCAGTTCAACCAATCAGATCACTGTATTTGTTACAAGTAGGATCTAAAAAATCATAAAAAATTAACCGGTAGTGTGATAAAATTTTCGCCTATGAGAGCAAGTGGTGAAATTGGCAAAAATTTTCGCCTATCCACATATACAGTATGTGTATGGTGCTGCACCCTACACTACTGTGATGGTACACATGCCGTGGTATGGCGTGAGTACAATGTATATGTATTTTTGCTTGATGTGTGTATGTCTATCTACCTTGGACTGGTTCTCCATAGCTCCTAATACAATTAGCAACAGGAGTCTCCTCTGCCAAATCAAGAACAAAGATCACTGCCCTCCATGAGGGCTGGAAGCGACCTTGTCCCTGGAGAAACTGCTCCACAGCTTCCTTGAGGCTGCTGCTCCTGCCGAGGGTACCAAGCAGCTGCAGGGCCACCATTTCCCAGTCCTTCACTCCCCCCAATGCCTTCAAAATGTTTTCCACCGTTAGGGGCGGGGCTGGTGAGAGAGCATAAAGGCATATTTTAGGGTACATCAAATTAAAGAAGATTGCCATTCATGACGTTTTAGTGTTTATATCATGATATATGGCTACCATATTAAAATTATTCCACACAAACGGACACGCCCACTACGGATTGAGATTATGTTACATCAATATCATTCAACTCGGACATTAGAATCATGGCTATGGTAGTGTGGCACATGCATTAAGCATCATTGACTAGATTTTTACCTCTGTTCAATGCTCCAGCTTCATTGTTTATCTCCGCCATCTTCAGTAGTTGGGCGTGGCAAGATTGATCATGTGCGCAGTTGAACCTACCCTCATGAAGGTCAAAGAGGTCACGGAGTTGAGCTGAAGTTGGAAGGTAAAACCATAGATAATAAAACACATTGTGGGCCAACTAAAATTTAATTTCTGGATATCACGTGTTTTTTTATTCTTGTAGTGTGAAGGTTCGGAGGCAGGTGGCTTTTGAGCTAAGCAACATAGCACTGCTTGGAGGAAAGAACAAGGAACAAATAGCTGCAGATGGAGGGTAAGACCCCTTAATAATTCGAATTTTGATATCTCTCTCTCTTTGTAATCCACGTACATTTCCTTCATCCCTTCCCTCCTCCTTCCCCTAGTCTTCAGCTGCTCACCTCCATGATGTCCGGTGATGATGAGGTAAGTGCACTACAATACACCATAACCTATTGTGGCTGTTGTGGCAGCTGTTTCCTATTATACGACTGCACATACTACACACAACATTATACTCCTGACTGCACCATGTACATGTATTGTGTAACTCAGGTAACCCAGGAGTATGCATCGGAAGCTCTCGCAGAAATGCTATCATTTCCAGCTGACCAAGCCCCTACAAACCCCACTACCATACAGGTGTGTAGGGATTAATATTTGTACTGGATATCATTGCTAATTTTAATATCTTATAGGTGGAATTTGTGTCGCAGGGAGGTGTGGCCACACTGTGTGCCCTCCTTCACTCGGCTAATGTGTTCATAGTTGAGAAGGCGGCTCTCTCTCTCTCCTACCTCTCCTCAACTTGCCTTGGCAACCGGATGGCAGTCACTCAGGAGCGAGGGCAAGTTACATGTACTTATACAGTAAAATAGTATTAAGGACTTTCATAATACTATACAATAATAATCTATTTTACTCACAAGCAATCGTGTGAGTAGTTAGTATCATAGTGAAACTGTGGTTGTAATCTTTTATGTCAAAATGGGATTCAAGTCAGTAGTCGTGGCATGAAGACTGTTTTGTAATTATACCGGATTGTTGGTACACTCTTCACAGTCAGTAATGACATCACTGCAGGTTGGATGACCTTCAGAGAATCTTCACCAAATGTAAGTGAACACTTATTGTACTTATGATATAACTTCCTTTTCACTTCCGCTACACGTATGACATTGTATACTGTATAGCCGGAAAAGCGAATTTTAATTTGGCGGTTCCGCACGGGATCGCCATACGTATATTACATGCGAGTAGGAAATTTTGGATTTGGCGGTTGTAATATAGACCGCCAAACCACCAAATTTAATTCCCCGCCAAATTTTCCAGCTATATGGTATGTCACCCGGGTGTGCATATGTGTGTATATATTATACCAGCAAGAGCTTATAGACCTTGATATTAGTAATAGCTAAATTTTATTGCAAGACTATGATCATCGAGAATCTCAATATGCTTAATTTGTCCTGATACCAACATACATGTACCATATAGCGGAGAAGCATTCGAGGGAGAAATCATTGCATATCAGTAGGAAAGGAGAATTTGCAGAGTGCTAAATCAACCACATACATGTTAGTGGGTTGAGCATGCCCAAATTTCATAGAGAAAACTTTCACAGATGGCACTCAACATTTCTCCCTCAATAGTTTCCCACTATACAGTATACATTTATGATCCAATACTGACCGCATGCAGCCCACACTGAGGTACAGCTGCTGGTTGGTCAGATACTGATGAACTTTGCCGTGTGTGATGAGTCCCGCCCCTTCCTGCTGGACCACGGGGGCCTGGTGGATGTGATGGTGGAAGCCGTTGGGATGAACCAGCTGAGGGAGGCCGTCAGAACTAGTGCTCTCAAGGCACTGCTGGAGCTAGGCAGGGCAGACAACAGGGTCATCTTGAATAGGGTAAGGGGATGATCTCTCTGAAATTTGGTTTCCCAATTGATCATCCATTGCTATGTCCCCCCTCCCCCTCCCTAAGATGTTCAATATTCTCACATTAATTTTTTATTATGCTAAGATTTAGAAAACTAGAATGGTCAGCATTCTTATTTCCTTTCAGCCTGGGCTAGTGAAGGGTCTTCTGGACATTCAGTCTCTTAGAGGCAAGGAAATCCATCACTCCTGCTTGGAGCTGCTGCTCACCTTTGCCCAAGACTCTGAGGTAAATTATAGCAGCCCCTAGTTGTCTTGTTTTGAACATTAATTTTCTAACTTTTTTTGGTGTGTGTGTTTATTATTGTATACGTAGGGTTTGAAGCAGCTGCTTGTGCACTCTGACCTTCTCTCCTCCCTCCAAGAGTTAGTCCACTCTGCTACCAGTGACAGATACCTGGCTGTATTGATGGTAGGTGGAGTGAAGTTGAGAAATTAATATTGTACGAGTTTGCTGTACACAGACTATGACAGATTTGGTGGGAAATTATAATAATTTGGCTACCCTTACCAAATCACAAAATTAATTTTAAAATCTTCCAATAATGTAATTTTGGGCCTAATCCCACTGATAATTTTATTTTTGGGGGGGGGGGGGGGGGGGGGTATTACTATTAATTTTTTATACTATTATTTTTATTATTCTGCTTTCTCTTCAGCTGCAGGTTGTCTTGGTGATGCTGAAGGCACGTCGACACAGGGCTAGGTTGATCTCCATCGGGGTGAGGGATCTACTGGAGGAACTACAAAACAAGCTGGACGCGGTGACGGCTCAGGACGATGAACTGATCAACCTTTTAGCCGAATGCTGGCTACAGTTCAATAATAATTAAGTTGTACAGAGTCTCTGGTGTATTATAGCTTAATACAACAACTCAATCAAACTGCAAAATTTCACTAACAGTATCAATGTCATTAAATGCCACCATTGATCACTTTTCAGCATTACCACCATTAAATTTTAAATTTTTTGTCCAATTTTGATTTAAAAATTTTCAATAATAAAAGCATCATGTCATATATCTACACGTCGTCTGATTCATACCAAAGAGCTATCTGTGTGAACTATGACCAACAATGGTCAGTGGTGGTGGTGTGGGCAGGAGTGAGTATGTCCCTGGTGATTATGACTCCTGGGCTTTGGTGGTTCATACCAGGAAGGCATCAGTTCTGGTCTCTCAGTTCTCTTGGCTTCAACTGTATCCTGTAATAAAAAGTAGGAATTTCATAGTTTAGGTTAGCTAACTTTGGATTTTCATAAAAAGTAGGTATAATATTATACCAAAAGTGCAACTGCAGATCGACAATAGTTACTGTATTTGCCTAATTCAACAGAACATCTAAGGCACCTAAAACATTTAGGAGGCTATTGCAGTCATTACCTTAGATACGGTGAAGCCTTTCTCGATGTTCAGTTGTGCATAGCCCACTTTCACTGCAATTCGATGGTTAGTTTCAACGTTGATTGTTACGTCCAGCACCAGCCTTCCCTTGGGCAGAGGAGGGAGACCACTCAGAACAACTTCACCAAGAAATGCAGCATCTTCACGCACACCTCCTTGCTCTCCCGTCTCATACACTTCAAAAACAACCGTCGTTTGGTCATCTACGCTAGTGGTGAACTGCCTAGTCACTCTCGCAGGGCAGGGCAGGTTTTGCTGCAGTACAGTCTTGACACTACCGTCTATGACCTTGACACCAAACGCAAAATTTGTGGCCGATAAAATGACGAAATCTTCGAATCGTTTGTTCCTATCCCCACCCAAGAGTGCGGCGTAGACAGCTGCACCTCGAACAGCAGCTGTGGACGGATCAGCAATAATCATAGGGAACACCCCAACAAAGAGATTACAAAGAGCTTTTTGAATTTCGGGAAGAATCGGTGACCCCCCACTGAGCAAGATTTGGTCAATTTTCTCTTGCGCTTGTATCTGAATACTTCTGACACATTTTTCTAAACTCTGAAAATTGCCTGAACTAAACTCCTTCTGAGTGTCAGGTGTGAGGGGATAGCCATATGAAGAACGGACTTCGTAGATCGTATCGTCTATCGTGATGCAGCAAATATCAACGAACCCAGCACCAACGTTGATGACAATGACATTCACTGCATCTTTGCTCTCAGTCTCAAATCCGTGAGCAACTGCAGCCGCCCACGCCTTGTTAATAAATCGTTTCACTTTAATCCCAGCCGCATCACAAAGCTGTGTGATACGCACTCGATCCATGAAGCCAAAACAAGCAGGTACAGTTGCAACAGCCTCCTTGACGGGAACTCCTAGGTGCACGTCAACATTCTCGACAACCTTTCGAAGCACCATTGACAGTAACTCTTCTGGTTTGTAGAGCTTGCTGCTGTTGGATGATTTAGCGGCAGGAATGCTGACTGCAGCAAGCCCATCTTGATCAGCTGCTATTTCAAAAGGCCAGTTCCCTCTCTCGCTAATTATTACAGGTTCGTCTGGCTTCCTCCCCAGCAGCTTCTTTAGCCCATACACAGGGTGACAGAGGTTTCTTTGCGCCAGATCATAGGCATGTCGACCTAAGACAGTGGCTGAGCGAGCCAAACTGTCCGCGGACTCTGATTGGAGGTTGAAGCCCACAAAGGCGGGAGTAGAGTCGTTACCCAGTTCGTCCTTGATCAGCTCCACTCGACTGTCGCTGAAAATGGCAGCTCGCAGGTTGAACGTGCCCAAGTCCAAGCCGATCACTGCTGGCGGACTGGACAAAGCCATATTATTGAATGGAAAAGATCGTCAGTGCTACGTGTCGACCCTGTACCACTGATCGCAAATTTATGAAATCGCAGCACTATGCAGTGGCATTTCAAATTGTAGCGGATAAAAATAATATTGGTGATATACCAAAATTTTATTGGAGTATTCACGCAAACAAAATCACTTCCAACTAAACCGATCACTGTACTAGACTTGAGTGGACTGGACGAGGCCATAATAATATTATTATAAGATCGTCCGTGCTTCGTGTCACTTAATTTGACTATACCTAATCATTTATGCCATGAAGGCTGAAGTTTACTGACACTGTATGGGGACATTAACCAAGGGTTGGCTATGCCAGACTATGGGGACACATTACCCTAGAAAGGACACGTGACTCTAGACTAAGTGTTAAATGTCCCTAGGAGACACCCTACTCTAGTGAAGTACGTCCCCGGGGACATACTGCCAGGGTACAGTGTCGGGGGGGGGGGGGAGGGAGGGGAGGTGGGTCATGTGACACTATGACAGCGTAATAATGTAGTGTTTACAAAGCCCCAAATTTAATACCCATACTCACAAAACGTTTGCCCATGTACGGATATTATCACACACACCTATACAACATTTAAACTTTTATTCAAGTGACCAACAAAAACTGTAAAATCGCAACACTTAGCAGTGGCATTTTCAAGGTTGCAACAGATGAAAACATTGTTGATAGCTACACCAAAATCTCACAATATAATTATGATTGAAGTGTTCACACAAACAATAAAAATATTCATTATTATAAAAAATACATGATATTATTAAATGTATAAACTCATTTCAGTGCTAGAACTTGCTTTGCTAGACGTCCAAATCCAACAGTGGGGGACTGGAGGGCCTCAGCTAATGCTGCTAAAGTGGGTTTAGGTTGAATCTTCTTCAACCAAGTGGTCAGCATCTCTCTAAAACAATCGTTAGTCTTAGCATTGTCTTTTTTGATGACATCCAGTGTTCCGGGATCGATACTGAGTTTCAAGCCGATGTTGTACCACTCCTCCCTTGAGTCCCACGCAGCATCTTGAATCATACTAAGATCTTTGATGGTACATGTAAGTATACCTGTATATGACAGTGTGTAGAATGTAATGATTATAATCTATCATTATCAAGAGTGCATTAGGAAAAGTACATAGCTAACTGCGTGGACGAGCAAGCTCTATGCTGTGAGATGGTGGGGTCGTCCTACATGTGCCAGCCCAGCCATAGATGTGTTTCGTTTACACAGTGATTATACTCGTGGATGTGTGGTTGCAGATGTGCTGCACAGCATCTACTTAAGAACTATAATACCCATTACTGCCCCCCCCCCCCCCCCCCAGTATTATTGTGGCCACACAGTTTTTTTACAAAAATAATATACTTTGCCTAGTATTTAATACGAGCTGTGACGCCATCATCACAGAATAATATATCGCTATGTAATAGTTAGGAGGGAAGCTCCAATATAGAGTACACAATGTACATACCTGCATCTTTGCCGAACCAGATCTTGTGTTCTTCGGTCATCTCACTGAATACGGAGCCTGGGTGAGTGGTACAGGTCAAAAGGTCACTGCTAGAAATGGTGGCTGCATGCAGTGTGGTGTCTCGGTGCTCGGCACTAGAGCAGAGAAAAGCTGTATTGGGGATCGAATTTTCGTAGTTCAATCGTCGTGACGCTTTGCGAATTCCAGTGAGGACAGTCTCGCGGATCAATGGGCAGACCTTTTTACACACTTCAAGTGCTTTAGCTTGGCTAATACTGGGAGGAATTTTGATTTCAACTTGGAAGAAGGTAGTGAAAGAATCAGTTATCGTGATGAAACCAGGGTGGTTTCCTGGAATAGTGAAGCGAGCGCTATTTCGCGACAGCTGGACAGGATTGCCACCCTCCATAAGAAGCTTCCAATTGAACTCAGTGATAAGAGCAGAAAGAAGACAGCAGTAGACTCCGAGTTTGGGACCATCTTCACTAAAATAGAAGAGGAGAGAAGCAGCAACTTGAAGGGCTGGGAGTGACAAGGGATGAGGTATGGCTTCTTCCTCAAGGAGACACGCCATCAGGTACTTACCTTCACCTACCTCAGCAACAATCAGAAGATGCTGGAAAAGCAAGATCAGGTGATCTTCCTCGAAAAGCTTTGGAATGTAGCCTGATTCAAACTGTGAAAGAATATCACGTGTGATTATACCACATAACTTAAACTCTCAAGAACCACGTATACTTCTGGCTGCTTGAACCTGGGTAGGCAGCTTTGCACGCAGTGTTAAGCTATGCTCTACAAGCTCTGTGATCTTGTCAAGGACGACCTGAGAATTTATGAACACTACCTCTGGAAGGACCTCACTATAATGCATGACAAGCTTGTGGGCTGTGAGGTATTTCAGAGCATCTTCAAAAGATTCTCGTGTGAAGTGGAATTTGGTTGCTTCCTTGAAGCACTCTTCCTTGCTCAGTATTGCCTTCTTTTGGTACTTTGCAAACCGTTTGAAAGCCATCTCCAAAGCAAAGTATCGATGTGGGATTCTAACACGTTGGAGCCTCTGAAGCTCACGCAACATGAGGTATCTCAAATCAGCAAGGACTGCCTGATCATCATCCCCTGGGCATTTGGCATTGATGGCAAATATGAGCCGCTGTGACTCTGCATCACAAAAGATGACATGATCCATCATGTTTGGAGGGATGATGCTGAGCAGCTTTCGTTCTTTTTCTGCTCTGTCCTCGTCCTTGCACTGATGTTCAAGATCCTTGTGTGTCCCTATGAAGGCAATCTTAGGACATTTGCCACTTTCACAAGTCGACTGAAGGACTCGCATGCAGTGGCGAAAGGTCTGCAGGTGTGTGAAAGGAGATTTGAAAGGCTTTCCAATGGGTTTCCCATTAGTATAATACTCAACTAATGGGTGACTGTCAAGAGGCTCGTTGAGCTTCACCACGAGCATGCCAAACATGGTGTTGGAGACAAAAACTGGAAGTATTTCGTGATACGTTGGCTGCCCACCAGAATCAGCCATGTCAATCACATCCTGGTCATCCAGTTGACCAACTGCCTTTGATCCAGCATGCATTCGAACAACAAGCTCTCTCTCTAACCCACTATGCTCTAATCGTATCACCTTTCGACTAGTGGAGGCTGATTCTACCCACTGTACTGGAGGTAAAACATTGAAATCTCCAGCTGAGATATGAGCTACAGCTGCTTCATCTCCCTCTAGTCGTCTGGTGTGTGGTTGTGGTGATCGCTTGCCTCTATGCGACAGTTGCGAATGCTTGGCTGACTCACAGAGCATGTCAGAGTACTGTTGGTCGGTGATCCTGGTAAAGCGAGTCTCACCAGCTGTCTCCTTGCTGACGCCAAGCTTGCATTGAGCTACTGCCCTCACTGGATTCTTAACACACTGTGTGCTTTGTCGTACGGGTGGAGGTTTCTCCTTGAGGAAAGCATGAAGAACGTGGGTCTTCCCAGACCCTCCAGCCCCCATCAGGAACGAACTACCACTCCGGAAGTTGGACCCTCCCTCCTTCATGGCTTCATCAAAGTTGTGCTGCGCCCTTTCACTCACTGTATATATCCATGCATAAAGTGAAACATTAATATCTAAACTCTGTGTATAGATGGATTCCGCAAATCGATTATCCCGCGGCGCTAATTAGCTAAGCGGCCGAAGTCGACGTTTTACGCCTACTGCCGTTCTCAGGCTTGTAAGAATCGTCTTGGATACCAAGATCGACTGCTTGGAGCTTCTCTTAGTATCGATTCTTCGCTTTATTGCTCAGACCTTCGAAATAGTCGCTCGTTTTCGAAAAAAAACTTGACACGTTTCAATACAACAATATGCAGCATTGGCCTTTTTGCCCACAAAGGGTGTGGCAGTAGGCGTGGTACGTCGACTTCTGCCGCTTAGCTAATTAGCACCGCGGGATAATCGATTTGCGGAATCCCTCTATACATAAAGTGGAAATAATAAGTATAATATTATATGACTAGTCTGAGTATTCTGTGTACATTTTATGTCATAAATCATGCATAATAATAATATTATTATACATGTAGCTAGCTAGGCCATGTATACTATCGATCATCATGTTCCTGTGTACTATACTGACATTACTTATATGCCATTGCGCACTCTAAATGCTTAGCTACGCTGTATATGTGGGTGGAGTGAGCGTATGCAATTGTCGACCCTTTACCATACTATGCACATATGTCTCTGGAATGCTCCTTTTATGGTGCAGTGAATACATGGCCACAAAACAAAGTAGTATCATAACGCTGGGAGCATAGGTATTGGAAGCAATCTGAGGGGGCCAAGATGTAAGACAATCTGAATGTGAAGTATGCATGCAAAATATGAGCCACACCCACTAATTAACGTTAGCGTGTCCATGAAACATGGCGAAAACTAGAGCTCATAGAGCACATACCCCGCGTGCCATGGCAATATCACCCATGGCCATGTCTCTTTTTAGAGGCCTCTATTCTTTGAATTTAATCTCTTGTTACTCATGCACGATCGTTTTTGTTCTCTTCTTGGATCCATAGTCACAAATGACATTAGAAGCATGAAGCTCGAGACTCCAGGAGCTCGAGCATGCGCAATAGACTCAATAAGGTACTAGGTGGGCGTGTCCGATGTAGGCGTGGTTGACACATTTGCACGATTTGTAGCTTCCCTGGGTACTGCCTAGGGTTAAGAACGAGACATAAGGTGTTTTTTCACTGTCTTAAATTATTTTATCCCACTTATTGATCCTACTTTCACTTAGATGTTGAGATTTGCCGATTTTTATGCTGACAGACAACAGACGACAGACAAACTGATTGCTTTACCCCTTGCTGCGCATGCGCGCACACGGGGTAATGAAGGAACAATGATGGACAACAGGTAAATAATAGTCAATTTCAAGGAGAGCAGCAATGAAACTAGCATGGTTTTAACTCGGAGCTTATAGAAGGCTACTGCAGACTCTGAAGTTCATTCTTTTTTGCACAGCACAACAAAAGTGGGTGTGTCAGCCTTGAAAAAGTTGGGGGGGGGGGCCATGATCCCCCTGGCCCCTCAGCTCTGCTGCCTATAGCTGAGAGCTACATATATGTTGGTGGGAAGCACAAAAACAATTGTGACAATTGGTCAATATATAGAACCATGCGCACTGCAGAGGGGTAGGAAGCAATAAAAAAAAGTGGGGGGGGGGGGGGGGGCATACAAACCGACGCAGAATAGGTTGGGGCTGAAGGCCCCTGCTGCTTGCAGCTCTCCTAGGGGGGTCTGGGGGCATGCTTCCCTAGAAAATTTTGAGATTTTAGGTACTACCAGAGGCTTTCTGAGGCATTTTGGGGACTAAAATTTGAATCAGTTATTCCTGTGTAATTAGGCTCGTTCAGGCAGTAAGAAAATTTACTTCAACAGTGCATGTTATAAAATACACAATGAATTCCTAAATTAATTAATTAGTATAAGAAAGTTCAGACTCAAAAGTGGAGGGGCTATGCCCTCCCTCCTAGAAAAGTGGGGGAAAGGGGGGTAATCGCCCCCCCCCCTGCCCCCCTGCTCCTACCCCTCTGCACTGTACAACTGCCACAATGTCATACAGACTCTCTCACCCTGTCTCATGCATATAATAGTTATCTGCCAGTAATTAGGGTGCATGAGATGCATGGTCGAATGCACCCCAATTATTGGCAGATAACTATTTTGTTGGTAGTTGACCTCTGTTCATCATTGGCCTACTTTATGATGACCCAATCCCTTCCCATAGCCGGCAAATTGCCTACAAAAACTTTGGTTGCTAAGCAACTACCAACAAATACCGGTATATCACTTGCCTACACCATATTATGTAATCTTAAATTTAGCAAAATGGCTCTCTACTGTTAGCTATTGGCGAGGCTTAAATTTGGCGATCTGAATGCTTACCGCCGTACATGTAGGTGCGCGTGCATCAAGTTAACTCAGCGAGTTTTAATTAAATTTTGGTGATCTATACCAAATCCTGGATCCACATTATGGCATGTACATGTACATAATAATTATAGTACCCAATCATAATTATTATGCATACAATCACTGCACACTGTACTGCTTGTACGTGAATGCTTAACCATGGGATTGACACTTACATGAGGCGATAGAAAGAAATTAAGAAACTATGTTAAATCTGGCCCTGATTACAATAATATGGAACATACAGAGGTACACTCCCACTCCCAGGCAGACTGTATCAGCTCCAGCTTTCAAATTAGCACACACAATAATCAACTGTGTAACTGGTAAGGTCTATGTATTATGCTTGGCCACTATAAACCTTACAATGACTGCCACAGACAATGGGTACATTGGTATTATCCTAGTACCTTGAACATAAGTCCTCTCCACTGTGCCAGCCTGATGGCGAAGGCCAACACCACGGAGTGCCACAGCAACCTGCCTCCAACTTGGGCAGGGGTGGCCAGTGACATAGAGGTCAAGGTACGCTTCTCTCCTCTGGGAGGGGCTGCGGAGGTTCCTCTGCATTTCAGCAACCTTAGACTCTAGTAGATCTAATTGTTTATCTAACTCGCCACCAATAACTACTACATCATCAATAAGTCCCACGTACTCATCTTCCATGGTTGCAAACAGCTCCACCAGTTTCTCTGTTGTGATAGTGAGATCTGTGTAGTAATGTCCAGCATCACATTACACCAGGAGCGCATAATGAGAAGAGGAGGGAGAGGGGAGGAGCGTGACACGACCACGCACTTAATTAAAATTCAAGTTTTTACCCACGCTAGTCGTGTTACTATATTTAGCACGTTTATTTCAAGATGAAAGCAGAGAATCTTGGAGTTCCACTTGTACAACAAGGCTTTGGGAGCCTTTCCGTGGATCTGAGATCACGTTGAAGCTTACCGACGTCCAAAGAACAGACCTGTTTTTGTGGAAGCCTTGAGATCGTCTGTATTAAAGTTGTACTTCTCGCCGCACCGGTTCAGCCGTTCACACCGATCGGCCAGAAATGATGCTTGATGGTCAATCCTAGTAGCTTTGACTACTCTAAGCTCTCTTTCAAGGGACCCAAGGGTCGAGGCTATGCTAGAAGAACGATCAAGCATCATTTCTGGCAGATCGACGCGAATGGCTAAATCGCGGGGCTAGAAAAACTTACAGGCGATCTCAAGGCTCCATAAAAAGCTTTAGGTCTGTTCTTTGGACTTCGGTAAGCTTCAATACGATCTCAGATCCACGGAAAGGCTCCCAAAGCCTTATCATTTGGCCGTACAAGTCGAAACTCCAAGCTTCTCTGCTGTCTTAAAAATAACATGCTAAATTTAGTAACGCGACTAGCGTGGGTAAAAACTTGAATTTTAATTAAGTGCGTGGTCGTGTCACGCTCCTCCCCTCTCCCTCCTCTTCTCATTATGCGCTCCTGATTACACACATACAGAGTTGTAGTAGGTGTGGTCATGATCAATGGGCATGACAAATTAAAATCCATACCTTGTTACATTGCTGGCCATTACTAGCCTATACTTACAAATTTAATAAGGATAGTAACTTTCACTGTTCCTGGCATTTTTAAAACACTCATACACCACTCACTAAGATGCATAAAACTTGAAATGTAGGGGGGATAACAACGATGACAACAGTAAAAGGACAAAACCAATATTATTTTATCCTTGCTGGAAGAATAATTTCATCTCACATGGGCAAGCCTATTTTGTGCACTAGGCAATAACCATCAAAGCACATACACAAACACACAGTAGGTATGGGGTACATAGTTTACTTACTGATAGCCTGGCACTTACCTCTGAGTGGTAGGAATGGTTTTAATTTCTCCACAGCAGCAAACTCCCCCTTACTGTACAGATGACTGGCAAGATGTGTCCAAGAAGGATGAGGATGGCAGTGGACATAGTAGGAGGCACACTCGTTGGCTATTTCTCTCTTAGTGGAGCACCTCTGCTGGATCTCAGTGAGTCGGCTGGGAGGGACTACTGTCTTAGTAATATAAAGAGAATTAAGTGAGTCCCAGTCGTTCACCAACTCCATGACTTCAGCCACACTGTCGGTCGTCAAGGTGGGGTCTGAAATGGAGAGCATAGCTATTAATATCCACACAGACTTTAAGAGCATCCACCTACAGACAAATCTCACAAACATGTACAGGCTACATGCATGTATGCAAAATTTAGCAGCTATCATTGTAGTGGCCACAACATAAATGGTTGAAATTGGCTGCCTCACCTCAAGATTCTAGGTATCTACTTGAACTCTTATACATGTACGGTATACGTGAAAATTTTGTCGTCGGCCAAAAATTTTGTTACCTTCGTATTGCATAAAAATAATTTTTTGATGTAATAAATTCTTGCCCATGTGGTAAAGGTTGCCGTATCCTCTATGCAATCATAAAAAATAGTGATGATATTTTTGCCTACGAGAGCAAATTTAATGGTGAAATTGGCGAAAATTTTCACCTGTCCGCACATATGGTATGTGTATTGTGCTGCACCCTACACTACTGTGATGGTACACATGCCGTGGTATGGCATGAGTGTGTGTATTTTTGCTTGATGTGTGTATGTGTATCTACCTTGGACTGGTTCTCCATAGCTCCTAATATGACTGGCAAGATGAGTCTCCCCTGCCATATCAAGAGCAAAGTTCACTGCCCTCCATGAGGGCTGGTAGTGACCTTGTCCCTGGAGAAACTTCTCCACAGCTTCCTTGAGGCTGCTGCTGAGGCTGCCGCTGTATGTACCAAGCCAATGGGCCACCGCTCTCCAGTTCTTCACTCCCTCCAATGCCTTCAAAATGTTTTCCACCGTTAGAGGCGGGGCTGGTGAGAGAGCATAAAGACATATTTTAGGGTACATCAAATTTCCATTCAAGACGTTTTAGTGTTTATATCATGGCTACCATATTAAAATAATACTATGCCACACAAATGGACACGCCCACTACGGATTGAGATTACGTTACATCAATATCATTCAACTCGGACATTAGAGTTATGGCTATGGTAGTGTGACACATGCACTAAGCATCATTGATTAGATTTCTACCTCTGTTCAGTGCTCCGGCTTCATTGTTTATCTCCGCCATCTTCAGTAGTTGGGCGTGGCAAGATTGATCATGTGCGCAGTTGAACCTACCCTCGAGCCTCATGAAGCTTCGAAGGTCAAAGAGGTCAAGGAGTTGAGCTGAAGTTGGAAGGTAAACACATTAATATTGTGGCCAACTAAAATTTAATTTCTGGATGTCACGTGTTTTTTATTCTTGGATCGGAGGCAGGTGGCTTTTGAGCTAAGCAACATAGCACTGCTTGGAGGAAAGAACAAGGAACAAACAGCTGCAGATGGAGGGTAAGACCCCTTAGCAACTATCAATAATGGAATACTAATTCAAGTTTTGATCTCTCTCTCCTTCCACCCATCTCCTTCATCCCTTCCCTCCTCCTTCCCCTAGTCTTCAGCTGCTCACCTCCATGATGTCCGGTGACAATCCCACTACCATACAGGTGTGTCAATTATTACTGATTTTTAGGAGGGTGGAAATATTAAAGATACTAGAGGGGGGGTCAACCTTATTAGGGATGGGAAGTCTCAGGGTTGGTGTACAGATACCGATTTAGATTAGTGATGGTATGGGAAAAGCAGACAACGGTGGTATATTATGTGATTCGTGCAAAAAAATGTGAAACTGTTTCTGAAATGTGACTACTGTACTTGCAATAGTTTATCATCTACTATTAATTTATTATCTTGTAGGTGGAATTTGTGTCGCAGGGAGGTGTGGCCACTCTGTGTGCCCTCCTTCACTCGGCTAATGTGTTCATAGTTGAGAAGGCAGCTCTCTCTCTCCTACCTCTCCTCAACTTGCCTTGGCAACCGGATGGCAGTCACTCAGGAGCGAGGGCAAGTTACTTGTACTTAGAGTAAAATTAAGGACTTTCAATATTAAAATTTTACTCACAAGCAATCATATGAGTAGTTAGTATCATAGTGAAACTGTGGTTGTAATCTTTTATGTCAAAATGGGATTCAAGTCAGTAGTCGTGGCATGAAGACTGTTTTGTGATTATACCGGATTGTTGGTACACTCTTCACAGTCAGTAATGACATCACTGCAGGTTGGATGACCTTCAGAGAATCTTTACCAAATGTAAGTGAACACTTATTGTACTTATGATATAACTTCCTTTTGACTTCTGCTACACGTATGACATTGTATATTATGTGTGCATGTATACCAGTAATAGTTAAAATTTATTGTGTGCAGTTTGCAAGACTGTAATCATCAAGAACTTCAATATGCTTAGTTTGTCTTGAAACCAGCATACCGTACAGCGGGAAATATTGGAGGGAGAAACTTTCATGAATCACGGAATGTTAAATTAATCGCATAGGTGGGTGGAGCATGTCCAATTGGCAAATTTCATGGAGAAATTTTTTGGCAGGTGGCACTCAAAGGGCAAAATTTGTGACCTTCTCTCCCTCGAAAGTTCCCCGCTATACTGTATACATTTATGATCCAATACTGACTGCATGCAGCCCACACTGAGGTACAGCTTCTGGTTGGTCAGATACTGATGAATTTTGCCGTGTGTGATGAGTCCCGCCCCTTCCTGCTGGACCACGGAGGCCTGGTGGATGTGATGGTGGAAGCCGTTGGGATGAACCAGCTGAGGGAGGCCGTCAGAACTAGTGCTCTCAAGGCACTGCTGGAGCTAGGCAGGGCAGACGACAGGGTCATCTTGAATAGGGTAAGGGGATCATCTCTCTGAAATATAATAATCGGTTTCATGATTCACCATCCATTACTCTGTCCCCCCCCCCCCCTCCCTTAGATGTTCATTAATGTCACATTAGTTTTTGTTATGCTAATAAGATTTAGAGAAAACTAGAATAGTTAGCATTCTTATTTCCTTTCAGCCTGGGCTAGTCAAGGGTCTTCTGAACATCCAGTCTCTCG
This sequence comes from Cliona cf. orientalis, assembly GCA_963930775.1. Lineage (NCBI taxonomy): Eukaryota > Metazoa > Porifera > Demospongiae > Clionaida > Clionaidae > Cliona > Cliona cf. orientalis. Next base: position 8,576,624 of record OZ005696.1, read on the forward strand.
GAGGCAAGGAAATCCATCACTCCTGCTTGGAGCTGCTGCTCACCTTTGCCCAAGACTCTGAGGTAAATTACAGCAGCCCCTAGTTGTTTTTGTACTTTTCTACATGTAACTTGTTTTGGTGTGTTTTGTTACTGTAGGGTTTGAAGCAGCTGCTTGTGCACTCTGACCTTCTCTCCTCCCTCCAAGATTTAGTCCACTCTGCTACCAGTGACAGACACCTGGCTCTATTGATGGTAAGTGGAGTGAAATTGAAAAAAGTAATATTGTACGAGTTTGCTGTACACAGACTATGACAGATTTGGTGGGAAATTATAATAATTTGGCTATCCCTTACCAAATCACAAAATTTCAAAATATAGAAGTTTGGGCCTAACCCCACCAACAATATTAATTTTATAATTCTGCTTTCTCTTCAGCTGCAGGTTGTCTTGGTGATGCTGAAGGCACGTCGACACAGGGCTAGGTTGATCTCCATTGGGGTGAGGGATCTACTGGAGGAACTGCAAAACAAGCTGGACGCAGTGACGGCTCAGGACGATGAACTGATCAACATTTTAGCCGAATGCTGGCTACAGTTTAATAGTAATTAAGTTGTACAGTATCTCTGGTGTATTACAGCTTAATTCAACAACTCAATTAAACTGCAAAATTTCATTAACAGTATCAATGCCACCATTGATCACTTTTCAGCATTACCACCATTTAAATTTTTTTTGTCCAATTTTGATTTAAAAATTTCAATAATAAAAGCATCATGTCATACATCTACACGTCGTCTGATCTATAATGTCTGTGTGGACTATGACCCACAATGGTCAGTGGTGTGGGCAGGAGTGAGTATGTCCCTGGTGATTATGACTCTTAAGCTTTGGTGGTTCATACCAGGAGGGCATCAGTTCTGGCCTCTCGGTTCTCTTGGCTTCAACTGCGTCCTATAAAAAGAGGAATTTCATAGTTTTGGTTAGCTAACTTTTGTCTTTAGGTACATGTATATTATACCAAAAGTGCAACTGCAGATCAATAACCGTATTTGCCTAACTCAACAGAGGATCTAAGGCACCTAAAACACTTAGGAGGCTATTGCAGTCATTACCTTAGATACGGTGAAGCTTTTCTCCATGTTCAGTTGTGCATAGCCCACTTTCACTGCAATTCGATGGTTAGTTTCGACGTTGATTGTTACGTCCAGCACCAGCCTTCCCTTGGGCAGGGGAGGTAGACCACTCAAAACAACTTCACCAAGAAATGCAGCATCTTCACGCACACCTCCTTGCTCTCCCGTCTCATACACTTCAAAAACAACCGTCGTTTGGTCGTCTACGCTAGTGATGAACTGCCTAGTCACTCTCGCAGGGCAGGGCAGGTTTTGCTGTAGTACAGTCTTGACACTACCGTCTATGACCTTGACACCAAGCGCAAAATTTGTGGCCGATAAAATGATGAAATCTTCTAATCGTTTGTTCCTATCTCCACCCAAGAGTGCGGCGTAGACAGCTGCACCTCGAACAGCAGCTGTGGATGGATCGGCAATAATCACAGGGGCCACCCCAACAAAGATATTATTACAAAAAGCTCTTTGAATTTTGGGAAGAATCAGTGACCCCCCACTGAGCAAAATTTGGTCGATTTTCACTTGTGCTTGTATCTGAACGCTTCTGATGCATTTTTCTAAGATCTGAAAATTGCCTGAACTAAACTCCTTCTGAGTGTTGGGTGTGAGGGGATAGCCATATGAAGAACGGACTTCGTAGATCGTATCGTCTATCGTGATGCAGCAAATATCAACGAACCCAGCACCAACGTTGATGACAATGACATTCACTGCATCTTTGCTCTCAGTCTCAAATCCGTGAGCAACTGCAGCCGCCCACGCCTCATTAATAAATCGTTTCACTTTAATCCCGGCCGCATCGCAAAGCTGTGTGATACGCACTCGATCCATGAAGCCAAAACAAGCGGGTACAGTTGCAACAGCCTCCTTGACGGGAACTCCTAGGTGCACATCAACATTCTCGACCACCTTTCGAAGCACCATTGACAGTAACTCTTCTGGTTTGTAGAGCTTGCTGCTGCTGGATGATTTAGTGGCAGGAATGCTGACTGCAGCAAGCTTAAGCCCATCTTGATCAGCTGCTACTTCAAAAGGCCAGTTCCCTCTCTCACTAATAATTACAGGGTCGTCTGGCTTCCTCCCCAGCAGCTTCTTTAGCCCATACACGGGGTGACAGAGGTTTCTTTGAGCCAGATCATAGGCATGTCGACCTAGGACGGTGGCTGAGCGAGCCAAGTTGTCCGCGGACTCTGATTGGAGGTTGAAGCCAACAAAGGCGGGAGTGGAGTCGTTGCCAAGTTCGTCCTTGATCAGTTCAACTCGATTGTCACGGAAAACGGCAGAACGCAGATTGTGTGTGCCCAAATCCAAACCGATTGCTGTAGGTGGACTGGACGAGGCCATATCTGAGTGGTCATGCAAGATCGTCAATGGTGCGTGTCGACCCTGTACCATTTCCGCGCATGTGGTTCAAATTCGCAGTACTGCTCTTCACGCATTGTTGAAATTATTGGAAGGAGGGAAATCTATTAATACTTAACATTGTGATTGAGGTGTTCACACAAACAATATACATCATACAAAAAATAAATGATAAAAGTATATATTTATTTCAGTGCTTGGACTTGCTCTGCCAGACGTTCAAATCCAACAGTGGGGGACTGGAGGGCCTCAGCTAATGCTGCTAAAGTGGGTTTAGGTTGGACCATCTTCAGCCAAGTGGTCAGCATCTCTCTAAAACAATCGTTAGTCTTAGCATTGTCTCTTTTGATGACATCCAGTGTTCCAGGATCGATACTGAGCTCCAAACCGATGTTGTACCACTCCTCCCTCGAATCCCACGCAGCTCTCTGAACCTTACGAAGGTCTGTGATGGTAAGTACACCTGCATATGCAAAGATATTGACTACTACAATTATTACGTAGCTATAATAGCTGGGAGAGATGCAAACAATGACAATGGAAGTACATACCTGTATCAGATGAGAATGGTGCATCTTTGCCGAACCAGATCTTGTGTTCTTCAGTCATCTCACTGAATACGGAGGCTGGGTGAGTGGTACAGGTCAAAAGGCCGCTGCTAGAGATGGTAGCTGCATGCAGTATGGTCTCTCGGTGCATAGCATTCAAGCAGAGAAAAGCTGTCTTGGGGATTGAATTGTTGTAGTTCAGTCGTCGCGATGCTTTGCGAATTCCAGTGAGGACAGTCTCACGGATCAATGGGCAGACCTTTTCACACACTTCAAGTGCTTTATCTTTGCTAATATTGGAAGGAAATGTAATTTCGATTTGGAGGAAGGTAGTGAAAGAATCGGATATCGTGATGAAACCAGGGTGGTCTCCTGGAACTTTAAAGCGAGCTCTATTTCGCGACAGCTGGACTGGATTGCCATCCTCCATAAGAAGCTCCCACTTGGAATTTGTGATAAGGGTAGAAAGAAGACAGCAGTAGACTCCAAGCTTGGGACCATCTTCACCAAAGTAGAAGAGAAGAGAAGCGGCAACCTGAGGGGCTGGGAGTGACAAGGGATGAGGTATGGCTTCTTCCTCAAGGAGACACGCCATCAGGTACTTACCTTCACCTACCTCAGCAACAATCAGAAGATGCTTGAAAAGCAAGATTAGGTGATCTTCCTCGAAAAGCTTTGGAATGTAGCCTGATTCAAACTGTGAGAGAATATCACGTGTGATTATACCACATAACTTAAACTCTTGAGAACCACGTATGCTTCTAGCTGCTTGAACCTGGGTAGGCAGCTTTGCACGCAGTGTTAAGCTATGCTCTACAAGCTCTGTGATCTTGTCAAGGACAACCTGAGAATTTATGAACACTACCTCTGGAAGGACCTCACTATAATGCATGACAAGCTTGTGGGCTGTAAGGTATTTCAGAGCATCTTCAAAAGATTCTCGCGTAAAGTGGAATTTGGTTGCTTCCTTGAAGCACTCTTCCTTGTTCAGTATTGCCTTCTTTTGGTACTTTGCGAACCGTTTGAAAGCCATCTCTAAAGCAAAGTATCGATGTGGGATTCTGACACGTTTGAGCTTTTGTAGCTCACGCAACATGAGGAACCTCAAATCAGCAAGGACTGCCTGATCATCATCCCCTGGGCATTTGGCATTGATAGCAAATATTAGCCTCTGCGATTTTGTATCACTAAAAAGGACATGATCCCTCATGTTTGGAGGGATGATACTAAGCAGCTTTCGTTCCTTTTCTGCTCTGTTCTCATCCTTGCATTGATGTTCAAGATCCTTGTGTGTCCCTATGAAAGCAATCTTAGGGCATTTACCACTATCACAAGTCGACTGAAGGACTCGCATGCAGTGGCGAAAGGTCTGCAGGTGTGTGAAAGGAGATTTGAAAGGCTTTCCAATGGGTTTCCCATTAGTATAATACTCAACTAATGGGTGACTATCAAGAGGCTCATTGAGCTTCACCACGAGCATGCCAAACATGGTGTTGGAGACAAAAACTGGAAGTATTTCGTGATACGTTGGCTGCCCACCAGAATCGCCCATGTCAATCACATCCCGGTCATCCAGTTGACCAGCTGCCTTTGATCCAGCATGCATTCGAACAACAAGCTCTCTCTCTAACCCACTACGCTCTAACTTCTTAGTAATATCAGCAACAGCAGATTCCACGTCTTGCACTGGAGGTAAGACATTGAAATCTCCGGCTGAGATATGAGCTACAGCTGCTTCATCTCCCGCTAGTCGTCTGGTGTGTGGTTGTGGCGATCGCTTGCCTCTATGTGACAGTTGTGAATGCTTGGCTGACTCACAGAGCATGTCAGAGTACTGTTGGTCGGTGATCCTGGTAAAGCGAGTCTCACCAGCTGTCTCCTTGCTGACGCCAAGCTTGCATTGAGCTACTGCCCTCACTGGATTCTTAACACACTGTGTGCTTTGTCGTACGGGTGGAGGTTTCTCCTTGAGGAAAGCGTGAAGAACGTGGGTCTTCCCAGACCCTCCAGCCCCCATCAGGAATGAACTACCACTCCGGAAGTTGGACCCTCCCTCCTTCATGGCTTCATCAAAGTTGAGCTGTGCTCTTTCACTCACTGTATATATCCATGCATAAAGTTAAAAATTAATATCTAAAATTTGTGTACATAAACCATGCAACCATATAGCTAGGTTATGTGTATTATAGATCATCATGTTCATGTGTACTTTTACTGACATTTAATTTACTGAATATGCTAGCCATTCCTCATTCTAAAACGCTTAGCTATATGTGGGTGGAGCAAGCGTGTGCAACTGAATAAATATAGCACTTGAAGTAATTATCGACCTTTACTGTACTATACATATATTCAGGAATATTCCTTTTATGGTGTGCAGTGTTTACAGAGAAAACCCAAGTGCAGGACCAATGCATGGTCACAAAAGTACACAAACAGTGAAGCACAAAAACAATGTATACCATCATAGGTGTGTGTGCTATATTGGATACAGGATCAATGTGTGGTCACAAAACAAAACAGTACTGAGAGTTATATATATATATTATATGCAGTATGTACAGGATTGAGTGAAGGTATGGCTAAATAGTATGGTAATGATGGCAAAAAAAGTTATTAATGTTAGCAGCATCTGATGTATGTCATAATACTACTTTACTACAAAGTAGAATGCTGTAAGTACAAAATTATTGTATTCTACTGGATCCATATTATGGAATGTACATGTACCACCGTAGAATCATAATATGATTATCCCCCCTTCCTTTGTGCATGCTAGCACTGGGCAAAACTGGGGAGGGGGTTCAGTGTATCGACCGTCAAATACCATGTAGACGTGTGTAGGAACTTAAGCTAAAAGTGCAGGGTGGGCTTATGCACGAGGGGGGGGGGGCGTAATTGCGAGATTCTACAATAATTACAATATCCCTTCATATGCATGCCATCAATGCACATATTGTACTGCTTGTATGTAAATGCTTAACCTTGGGATTGAGAACAATTAAGAAACTATCACAAATCTGACCCTGATTACAATAAATTATATGAAATATACAGAGGTACACTCCCACTCCCAGGCAGACTGTGTCAGCTCCAGCTTTCAAATTTGCACACACAATAATAATCAACAATGTAACTGGGAAGGTCCCTGTACATGTATTATGCTTGGCCATTACAAACCTTACAATGACCGTCACAGACAATGGGTGCATTGGTATTATCCTAGTACCTTCAACATAAGTGCTCTCCACTGTGTCAGCCAGGTAGACCTAACTGGTTATCTAGCTCGTTATCACCATCAGCAAATATTCTACGACCAAATCCCACATACACATTATCACTGCACATACTGTACTGCTTGTATGTGAATGCTTATCCTTAGGATTGAGGATTATGTGAGGCAATAGAAAAAATTAAGAAATAATGTTAAATCTGGCCCTGACTATGATAATATGGAACGTACAAGGTACACTCCCACTCCTAGGCAGACTGCGTCAGCTCCAACTTTCTAATTAACACACACAATAATCAACAATGTAACTGGGAAGGTCCCTGTATTATGCTAGGCCATTACAACCTTACAATGACCGTCACAGATAATGGGTGCATTGGTATTATCCTAGTACCTTGAACATAAGTGCTCTCCACTGTGTCAGCCTGATGGTGAAGGCCAACAAAAAGGAGTGCCTTGGCAACCTGCCTCCAACTTGGGCAAGGGTAGCCAGTGGCATAGAGGTCAAGGTACGCTTCTCTCCTCTGGGAGGGACTGTGGAGGTTCCTCTGCATTTCAGCAACCTTAGACTCTGGTAGATCTAACAGTTCATCTAGCTCATAACCAAGTCCCACATACATATCATCCATTGTTGCAAACAGCTCCACCAGTTTCTCTGTTGTGATAGTGAGATCTGTGTTGATAACAAACCACAATGTTAATGTTGTGTCTATTGCTTTAATTAGTCTTTGAATAATTAATTACTAGCTATCCATAAAATTAATAGTAATACTTGCAACAAAATTCACAGCAAGTAATACATGGTAAACTGTAAATCTAAACGTGTGCACTTGTGCAGCCCAGCCATCATACACATACTTAGCTGTGAGCATGTGTAGTAATGTCCAGCATCACATTACACACATACAGAGTTGTAGTAGGTGTGGTCGATGGGCATGATAAAATAAAAATCCACACCTTGTTACATTTCTGGCCATTACCAGCCTGTGCTTACAAAATTTAATAAGGATAGTAACTTTTCACTGTTCCTGACATTTGACAACACTCATGCACTACTCACTAAGATGCATAAAATTTGAAATGTAGCATGGACAACAATGATGACGACAGTAAACAAGGACAAAATCAATTATTTTATCCTTGCTGGAAAAATAATTTCATCTCACATGGGCAAGCCTATTTTGAGCACCTAGGCAGTAACCATCAAAGCACATACACAAACACACAGTAGGCATGGGGTACATGGTTTACTTACTGATAGCCTGGCACTTAGGCCCCTCCAAATCAATTAGTAGTTTCTCATCCCCCTTAATTTCCGCCCGCATGCATTTTGTGATTAGGAGCACAATGCAAAAGTATACCGCCTCCTTTTTTGCAAGCGATTTTGACGACCATTTCCATCAAAAACTAGAGCTCTGTAGAGCACATACCCCGCGCGCTCTGTAGCCACTGCAGCATAGTAGTGCACACTTCGCGGCAGAGCTGTTTTATGACCTGACGACCCTTTCCAACACTGTGCTTGAGCATGCGCAGTCGCATCAGCATGCTAAAAGAGTGGGTGTGGTCGATAAACCACAGGCATGTTGAACAGAAAATGCACAATTTGTAGCGCTAGTAAGGCTTTTTGAGCAATTCGAAGCCTGTACAAAGCAGTTTTTCACCGATATCTATCGATTGGTTGTGCTTACATCACTTACAGACGCCTAGAACTCGAGATCTGGCGATTTTCGTGCCGACGACAACGACAACGACGACAACGACAACAGACGGACAAACCGATTGCTTTACCCCTTGCGCATGCGCGCGGGGTAATTACATATATTGACGACCATTACCACCGCCCACCCGCATCAATTTTGAGCTCAGAGGGGATGAGAAACTACAAATTGATTTGGAGGGGCCTTACCTCTGAGTGGTAGGAATGATTTTAATTTCTCCACAGCAGCAAACTCCCCCTCTCTGTACAGCTGAGTGGCAAGATGTGTCCAGGAAGGCTGAGGATGGCAGTGGACATAGTAGGAGGCACACTCATTGGCTATTTCTCTCTTAGTGGAGCACCTCTGCTGGATCTCAGTGAGTCGGCTGTGAGGGACTATTGTTCTAATATAATAATCCGAAATAAGTGAGTCCCATTTGTTCATCAGCTCCATGACATCAGCCACACTGTCAGTCGTCAAGGTGGGGTCTGAAATGGAGAGCATAGCTATTAATATCCACACAGACTTTAAGAGCATCCACCTACAGATAAATCTCACAAACATGTACAGGCTACATACATGTATGCAAAATTTAGCAGCTATATATCATTGTAGAGGCTACAACACAAACGGTTGAAATTGGCTGCCTCACCTCAAGACTCTAGGTATCTATTTGAACTCTTATACAGTATACGTGGAAATTTTATCGTTGGACAAAAAGCTATGTGAACCTATGCTTCCTTCGTATTGCAATTATTTTGATGTAATAAATTTTTGCCAATGCGGTAAAGATCACCGTATCCTCTATGCAATCATAAAGAATTACCAGCATTGTGATGAAATAATTGCAATGGTAAAATTGATGAAAATTTTCGCCTGTCCACATATATGGCATGTGTATGGTGCTGCACCCTACACTACTGTGATGGTACACATGCCGTGGTATGGCATGAGTGTATGTTTTTTTGCTTGATGTGTGTATGTGTATCTACCTTGGACTGGTTCTCCATAGCTCCTAATACGACCGGCAACGTGAGTCTCCTCTGCCCCATCAAGAGCAAAGATCACTGCCCTCCATGAGGGCTGGAAGTGACCTCGTCCCTGGAGAAACCGCTCCACAGCTTCCTTGAGGCTGCTGTCGATGTAGTGTGCACCAAGCCAATCGGCCACCCCTCCCCAGTCCTCCACTCCCTCCAATGCCTTCAAAATATTTCCCACTATTAGGGGCGGGGCTGGTGAGAGAGCATAAAGGTATATTTTAAGGCACATCAAAGTTAAGAAGATTGCCATTCATGACGTTTTCATGGCTACCATATTAATATACACAAACGGACACGCCCACATGCACTATGCATTGTACATCAATATCGAGCCTATAATAAATCATTCAACTCAGACAGTACAACTAACGCTATGAGTGTGACACATTCATTAATACCTCTGTTCAGTTCTCCTGCTTCATTGTTTATCTCCGCCATCTTTAGCTTAGGTAGCAGTTGGGCGTGGCAGGATTGGGATCACATGCGCACGCGCTCAGCTAGCTAGAGCTAGCTGCAGTGCAAGTTGATGTGCATAAAACTAATCATCATAATGATCATGATGATTGCATATGAAATTTAAATCACACCAATAATCTAGCAATAACGTCCTTCATAGAAGGTCTGTCATCTGGAAGGACCTGTAGGCAGCCGCACTGTCTAATGACAGAGGCTAGCTGAGATCTACTCTGAATCTTCTTCAAGAGAGCCTCGTTGTCAATCAATTTTGGATCGGAGAACTTTCTCGTGCACACCTCCAGCAACAGCACACCATAGCTGTACACATCCATCTTTGGGCCCTGCTTTGACGGACTGTTGGCCTCAGGGGCCGCATAGGTTGGGTTGCCAGGACCAGCGGTTTAATAGCGTGCTTCGGACGAAATTCGCCGAGCCATAATCAGACAGTTTTGCTATCCACTGGTTGTTGAGGCTGGGGTTGAGGAGAACATTGGCACTGCTGATGTCTCGGTGGATGACTGGGTCTGGACGCATCAGGTGAAGGTAGTTGAGTGCTCGAGCCACGTCCAGCCCGATGGAGAGAATCTGAGCGGGATTGAGGGGCTTCTTCTCCAAGACAGATCTCAAGCTGCAAGCCATCAGCTCCATTAAGATGATCGGCTCTTTCTCCACGGTAGCACCGATGAACTGCACCAGGTTGGGGTGTCGCACTCGAGCAGCTATGGTCATCTCTCTCACAAAGAGGTGACGGTTGTAGTCTGAGATTATGAGTTTGTGCATGCGTTTGGCTGCGCACCGCAGACCTCGGAATTCTGCCACTTTGACCACACCCCATCCACCCCGCCCAATTTCCTCCTCGGTAAACTCAATCTCCTCGTTAGTCACCACCCAGAACTGATGCTGGTCAAACTTCTGAAGTGCTTGGTCGCCGGATGACGAATCGGGCTGTAGCCTTGAGGTTTGCAGATTATTTTGTAGCTCATCTCTGGCCTCTTCCGCTCTCCTTTCAGCCTCCTCTGTTCGCTCTTCGTAACTTGCTCTTTCTCTCTCGGCAATCTCTGCTCTAGTTCTCTCCATGTTCAGCTTCTCTTCCGTGTCACTCAAGAGATTAGTGAGTGTCTCTATCTCTTCTTCTCTCTCTGTGACTTGCTGTTCAAAGAACTTCATTCTTAGCTCAGTCTCCAGTAGGCATTCCTTGAGGTGTTGGAATTCTCCGCTAGAGGTTGAAGCTGTAGTGGTATTGGTGGCTGTGCTTTCAGCAGTGCCATTGGTCACTGAAGAAACAGCTACAGGAGGAGTGTCCAGTGGAATAATGAAAGTTTGCAAAACATAGTATCATCCAAGCACCTATCACAAGGAAACACTACATGTAGATATAGTTATTACCAGCTAGCCGGCTTGAGTACTAACGTCACAATAATTCAATTACACGGGCAATAATAATTATTATTATGTTAGATGAGTCTTATCAGGATGCTTGCAATGTGAGTAGATAATGAATGCGATATTGTGCTCATGCATGCAGCACATCATAGCTACCACACTCCACTCCACTCTAGTGGGTACCTACTCACCAAGGAGATAAAGGGAGTATGCAATATTATCACTACCACGGACACACTGTGGACAAGCATATCCCTATTATAACCATCCAAGGTAAACTACAAAGATAGAAAGATAACCTCCGTACAACTTTCACATTATACACCCACAATGTCCACCGGGTATACTAGGGGTCTGTATTATGCTCTTGCACACACTCTGCAGCATATACAAAGGTTGACATGCAAAGCTGCTGAAATCAGCAGGTATACAACACACAGTAATACTGTATGGAACAGACTGCCAGTAGAAGAATAATGAATTATGATGGTTGACCCAGTAGGGAAAACTCATGATACTACATTCCTACTGGACATCTAGACCCATGTATGTACATATATATTATGTACCTCAGGTTTGGGTGGAAGAGGGGGGCAATATTGTACTGGCGATTTGATAGCTTTCTCCTCCGTCCCACTGCCGCTCCTAGCTTTGGACTGAATTTCTTCACCCAGGGTAAGATACGTCTCCAAGCCTCCCTCCTCCCCTTCATCCGAGTTGTCAATGTGAAATCTCGCATCGATCTCCACCATCGGTGACAACGAATCAGGAGGCAAGGAGTAGTATGGACTTGGCTTGTCACAGTTTGCTGAGTCATCGTTTTCAACCTCCAAAGGGAGACTGACTGGATTGCTGACACTGCGGTTCTTCTCCCTGGCTGGGAGCTGAGGTGAGGAGTCGTCGGGAGACACTGGACAATACGGCATACTCGTCACTTTGAAAAGCTTTGTCTTTTTCAAATTCTCAGCAGCACCAGGAGCTGCCTTCTTCTCTCTCCCGGACCTCCGTGCAGGTACGGGTGGGGTGATAGGACAGAGCTCCTTTGGTGGCTGCGGGGAGCGAGCTCTCTTGAGTGGAACGGGTGGATTCACTCCAGGTGAAGTGGCCATCATGGTACCTTCTTTCCCTCGATCTCTTTCCTCCTCCTTCCCTTCCTCCATCTTCTTCTTTTTCGATTCTTTCAGCTCTACGTTTTCGTAGCCCTTTCTCGGTGGAATATTAGGCGGGTGGCTGCCCATTGATATCGAGGTCATAGCCGTAGTTGGTGGATCTATAGACTCTTGTCCCTTCAGCTTGATGTTCTCGTAGCTTTTTGAGACCCTTCTAGGGATGAGCGGAGGTGAGGGGGCCACAGCGTCAGGAGGGAGGAAGTAGTAGACATCTTTGCCCTGTCGGACAGAAGTGGCAGCTGCAGAAAGTGAAGGATGAGATATAAGTCAAAACAGGAAGGACTACCAATATTATTATAGTGCGATTTTCCGCCCTAGTTACTGCATCATAGGAAATTTGGAAAAACAGCTCTAAAATTTTGGCAATTTGTGCACTACACTACACAACTTATGTCAAGAGTACAAGAATATATGCATGTGCAACACCTTAGGTGCTGTGGATTTATCAAATTCTCAACAAACCTTACAGCTAAAATAACACTATAATTATTGTCAACTGATCTCTCTCCCCCCCCCCTCTCTCCCTCTCCCTCTCATCTTCCACTCTATATCAACTTACAATTCGTAAAAATTCACCACCACCTGCTTCCGATTTTCAGTTTCAGTTTTCAATCAGATAATTTTGCTACTCACTGGTTGTTGAGGCTGGGGTTGAGGAGAACATTGGCACTGCTGAAGTCTCGGTGGATGACTGGGTCGGGACGCATCAGGTACATAGCAGAAAATTATACTAAATTTAATTATTAATTGTACCCATTGATCATTTTCAGCATGACACATGTAAGTAATCATTTCATTCAATTTTATTTCTAATTGTACATCTATACATGTGACCACATACAACAATGCATGGTCAGTGGTGATGGTGTGGGCTGCAGGTGAACTGGACGAGGCCATAATTATTTATTTGAGTGGTAAAGATTGTTAGTGCAGCATGTCGATCCTATAACTAGCCCCTGTATTTGGCATTCCGTACAAGACAAAAATATCAATATTATATGAATATCATAATGAACTGAGACCTTTAAAGGTCAAAGATCCTAAAATCAAAATCGCAGCACTTACAGTGGCATTTTCAAACTCAAATTGTTGCAGTAGATGAAAATATTGGAGCAGTGTGGTGATACGCCAAAATGTAATAATATTGTGATCAAAGTAAAAACGCAAACAATAATTATTCATCATACAAAAATCATGATATTAAACAAATTACAAGACTTAGTATAAACTCATTTCAGTGCTAGGACTTGCTCTGCTAGATGTTCAAATCCAACAGTGGGGGACTGGAGGGCCTTAGCTAATGCTGCTAAAGTGGGTTTAGGATGGACCATCTTCAGCCAAATTGTCAGCGTTTCTCTGAAACAGTCCTTAATCTTAGCATGGTCACTTCTGATGGCATCCAATGTTCCGGGATCAATACCGAGTTCCAAGCCGATGTTGTACCACTCATCCCTCGAATCCCACGCAACTTTCTGAATCTTACAAAGGTCTGTGACAGTGAGTACACCTGTATGTGCAAAGGTAATGACACAATCTATTATTGTGCAAGCCAAACCCAAACTGAACCCTTCTATAATATTATTATTATGTAGCTGGGAGGGATGCAAACATGACAGTGGAAAGTACATACCTGCATCACATGAGAAAGGTGCATCTTTGCCGAACCAGATCTTGTGTTCTTCAGTCATCTCACTGAATACGGAGGCTGGGTGAGTGGTACAGGTCAAAAGGCCACTGCTAGAGATGGTAGCTGCATGCAGTGTGGTGTCTTGGTGCTTGGAACTGGAACAGAGAAAAGCAATCTCAGGAATCGAATTGTTGTAGTTCAATCGTCGTGATGCTTTGCGAATTCCAGTGAGGACAGTCTCGCGGATCAATGGACAGACCTTTTCACACACTTTAAGTGCTTTAGTTTGGCTAATATCCGAAGGAAATGTAATCTCAACATGGAAGAAGGTAGTAAAAGAATCGGTTATCGTGATGAAACCAGGATTCTTCCCTGGAACTTTGAAGCGAGCTCTGTTTCGTGATAACTGGACAGGGTTACCACCCTCTATAAGAAGCTCCCATTTGGAATCTGTGATAAGGGTAGAAATAAGACAGCAGTAGACTCCGAGCTTGGGACCATCTGGACCAAAGTAGAAGAGAAGAGAAGCGGCAATCTGAGGGGCCGGGAGTGACAAGGGATGAGGTATGGCTTCTTCCTCAAGGAGACACGCCATCAGGTACTTACCTTCACCTACCTCAGCAACAATCAGAAGATGCTGGAAAAGCAAGATTAGGTGATCTTCCTCGAAAAGCTTTGGAATGTAGCCTGATTCAAACTGTGAGAGAATATCGCGTGTGATTATACCACAAAATTCCAACTCTTCACAGCCACGTACACTTCTAGCTGCTTGAACTTGGGTAGGCAGCTTTGCACGCAGTGTTAAGCTATGCTCTACGAGCTCTGTGATCTTATCAAGGACGACCTGAGAATTTATGAACACTACCTCTGGAAGGACCTCACTATAATGCATGACAAGCTTGTGGGCTGTGAGGTATTTCAGAGCATCTTCAAAAGATTCTCTCGTGAAGTGGAATTTGGTTGCTTCCTTGAAGCACTCTTCCTTGCTCAGTATTGCCTTCTTTTGGTACTTTGCGAACCGTTTGAAAGCCATCTCCAAAGCAAAGTATCGATGTGGGATTCTGACACGTTGGAGCCTCTGTAGCTCACGCAACATGAGGTATCTCAAATCAGTAAGGACTGCCTGATCATCATCCCCTGGGCATTTGGCATTGATGGCAAATATTAGCCTCCGTGATTTTGCATCACTATAGAGGACATGATCCCTCATATTTGGAGGGATGATGCTGAGCAGCTTTCGTTCTTTTTCTGCTCTCTCCTCATCCTTGCATTGATTTTCAAGATCCTTGTGCGTCCCTATGAAGGCAATCTTAGGGCATTTGCCACTATCACAAGTCGACTGAAGGACTCGCATGCAGTGGCGAAAGGTCTGCAGGTGTGTGAAAGGAGATTTGAAAGGCTTTCCAATGGGTTTCCCATTAGTATAATACTCAACTAATGGGTGACTGTCAAGAGGTTCGTTGAGCTTCACCACGAGCATGCCAAACATGGTGTTGGAGACAAAAACTGGAAGTATTTCGTGATACGTTGGCTGCCCACCAGAATCGCCCATGTCAATCACATCCTGGTCATCCAATTGACCAGCTGCCTTTGATCCAGCATGCATTCGAACAACAAGCTCTCTCTCTAACCCACTATGCTCTAACTTCTTAGTAATATCAGCAACATCAGATTCCACGTCTTGCACTGGAAGTAAGACATTGAAATCTCCAGCTGAAATATGAGCTACAGCTGCTTCATCTCCCTCTAGTCGTCTGGTGTGTGGTTGTGGCGATCGCTTGCCTCTATGCGACAGTTGTGAATGCTTGGCTGACTCACAGAGCATGTCAGAGTACTGTTGGTCTGTGATCCTGGTAAAGCGAGTCTCACCAGCTGTCTCCTTGCTGACGCCAAGCTTGCATTGAGCTACTGCCCTCACTGGATTCTTAACACACTGTGTGCTTTGTCGTACGGGTGGAGGTTTCTCCTTGAGGAAAGCGTGAAGAACGTGGGTCTTCCCAGACCCTCCAGCTCCCATCAGGAATGAACTACCACTCCGGAAGTTGGACCCTCCCTCCTTCATGGCTTCATCAAAGTTGAGCTGAGCCCTTTCACTCACTATATATATCCATACGTAAAGTGGAGATATGTATGACTCGTTTAAATATCCGTGTACATTTACGTCATAAACCATGCAACCATATTATAGCTAGGCTGTATGTACCGTATTTATGTTAATAAAACGCAATTTAAACTTTAGCTTTTGTGCGATTTTCTGGTAAAGGTCATCATGCTTTACATTAAGAAAAATCCTAGAATGCAAATTTTCTTGCACTAACTAGATCTTGCATTTTATGGTACTATAGATCATGTGTACTATACTGACATTACTGCATGTGCATGCCATTCCTCATTATAAAATGCTTAGCTATATGTGTGCGGATTGAGCATGTGCAATCTGAAAGGAACATGTACGTGCTCAAAGCAATTATCAACCCTTTACCATACTATACACATATTTCTGGAATGTTCCTTTGATGGTGCAGTGTTTACTGAGAATCCCATGCTACAGGACTAATGCATGGTCACAAAACAAAGCAGCGCTGAGAGTTATGTGCAGTGTGGTTTTGTACACAAACAGTGAAGCACCATAGGTGCACACATGCATAAAGTTTAATGAGCAAATTCTTAATTTGGCAATCTATACCGAATACTCCAAACTGCTAAATTAACAACCTCGCCAAAGCTTCGGCATAATTGTGAGATTCTACCGTAATTATAGTATCCCATCATATGCATGCAATCACTGCACATACTGTACTACTTGTATGTGAATGCTTATCCTTGGGATTGAGAAAAATTAAGAAACTATGACAAATCTGGCCCTGATTACAATATTATGGAATGTACAGAGGTACACTCCCACTCCCAGGCAGACTGCGTCAGCTCCAGCTTTCAAATTAGCACACACAGTAATCAATAATGTAACTGGGAAGGTCCCTGTATTATGCTTGGCCATTACAAACCTTACAATGACTGCACAGACAATGGGTGCATTGGTATTATCTTAGTACCTTGAACATAAGTGCTCTCCACTGTCCTAGCCTGATGGTGAAGGTCAACACCACGGAGTGCCTCAGCAACCTGCCTCCAACTTGGGTAGGGGTGGCCAGTGGCATAGAGGTCAAGGTACGCTTCTCTCCTGTGGGAGGGGCTGTGGAGATTCCTTTTCATTTCAGCAACCTTAGACTCCGGTAGATCTAACTGTCCATCTAGCTGGATATAGACAGAAAATCTACCAAGTCCCACATGCTGATCATTCATTGTTGCAAACAGCTCCATCAGTTTCTTTGTTGTGATAGTGAGATCTGTGTTGATAACAAACCACAACATTAATATTGTGGCTATTACTTTAATAATTAGTCTTTGAATAATTAATTACTATAGCTATCCATAAAATCAAGAGTAAATTAATAATATTTGCAACAAAATTTACAGCATGCAATACATGGTAAACTAAACGTGTGCACTCGTGCAGCCCAGCCATCATATATACACATACTTAGCTGTGAGCATGTGTAGTAATGTCCAGCATCACATTACACACATACAGAGTTGTATATAGTAGGTGTGGTCGATGGGCATGATAAAATAAAAATCCACACCTTGTTACATTGCTAGCCATTACCAGCCTGTGCTTACAAAATTTAATAAGGATAGTAACTTTTCACTGTTTCTGACATTTTGACAACATTCATGCACCACTCACTGAGATGCATAAAACTTGAAATGCAGCGTAGACAATGACGATGACGACAATAAAAGAACAAAACCAATATTATTTATCCTTGCTGGAAAAATAACTTAATCTCACACGGGCAAGCCTATTTTGTGCACCTAGGCAATAACCATCAAAGCACATACACAAACACACAGTAGGTATGGGGTACATATTTTACTTACTGATAGCCTAGCACTTACCTCTGAGTGGTAGGAATGGTTTTAATTTCTCCACAGCAGCAAACTCCCCCTCTCTGTACAGATGACTGGCAAGATGTGTCCAGGAAGACTGAGGATGGTAGTGGACATAGTAGGAGGCACACTCATTGGCTATTTCTTTCTTAGTGGAGCACCTCCGCTGGATCTCAGTGAGTCGGCTGTCAGGGATCATTCCGTTATAGTCCACAATAGGATTATTATTATAAATAGAGTATTCCAATGATATCCATTTGTTCACCAACTCCATGACTTCAGCCACACTGTCGGTCGTCAAGGTGGGGTCTAAAATGGAGAGCATAGCTATTAATATCCACACAGACTTTAAGAGCATCCACCTACAGACAAATCTCACAAACATGTACAGGCTACATGCATGTATGCAAATTTAGCAGCTATCATTGTAGTGGCCACAACACAAACGGTTGAAATTGGCTGCCTCACCTCAAGACTCTAGGTATTTTGTACACCTACTTGAACTCTTATACGGTATACGCAGAAATTTTATCATTTGACAAAAAATTTTGTGAACTCCTGCTACCTTTATTTTGCATAAAAATAATGCAATAAATTCTTGCCAATGCAATAAGGATCACCATATCCTCTATGCAATCATGAAAAATTACCAGTAATGTGATAAAATTTTCATGTGCGACAGCAAGCTAAGAAATTTTTTTGCCTGTCCACATATACGGTATGTGTATGGTGCTGCAACCTACACATGCCATGGTATGGCGTGAGTATATTATAGCTCCGTTTACACACACTGATCCAGAACCGGTTTAAACTACGTCTACACACTAGTGCTTAACATTTTCATGGCCCATTACTTTACATGTAATCCACTATTAATCATAAGGATGTAGATTCTATAGCCCCGTAATCCAGATTAGAATCCGGATTAAAATAATCCAGTTTCTGTGTAAACACCTTTATCCTCTGGATTAGTTAATCCGGATTAGAATCCAAGTCCTGATGCATAGGCTCCAACTGTCCCTGAATCTCCGGGACAGTCCCGGATTTTTAGCAATTGTCCCGCGTCCCGGAAGGCTCTTCTATAATTGTATTATTGGTCCCGGAAGAGGTCCAGACACTAGCATAAACACTGTAGTAATAGTACAACTAATCACTCATTGGTGGTAAAATGAACAACCTGCTTGTGGTAGTGCCTTACAAACTTTGGTTTTTGCAGTAGCAACACTACAAGAGCTCTACTAGGCTTGCAAATTCATGCTCTAGAAAGTATATTTTGGGCATTGTGGTCATCAAATTCAATCATATTGGGTGTGGTGTGGGTGGAGTTTTAATTAATGATGGCCACATCTAGTGGGTGTGGTCTATGTCCCTGGAGCTGTTCAGGAAAAGTTGGAGCCTATGCTGATGTGGATTAAAAGTGGATTATATGTAAAGTAATGGGCCATGAAAATATTAATCCAGATTAAATACTAGTGTGTAAACGCAGTTTAAACCAATTCAGTTTAATCTGGATCAGCATGTGTAAATAGAGCTTAATCTGGATCAACTAATCCAGATTAAAAGTGGAATAAGGAGTTTACACAGAAACTGGATTAGTTTAATCCGGATTCTAATCTGGATTAAGGGCCTAGTGTAAACGGGGCTCAAGTTATGTATTTTTTGTATAGATGTGTGTGTATCCACCTTGGACTGGT
Organism: Cliona cf. orientalis; assembly: GCA_963930775.1. Taxonomy (NCBI): domain Eukaryota; kingdom Metazoa; phylum Porifera; class Demospongiae; order Clionaida; family Clionaidae; genus Cliona; species Cliona cf. orientalis. The sequence continues at coordinate 8,595,894 of OZ005696.1, forward strand.
TCTCCATAGCTCCTAATACGATTGGCAACAGGAGTCTCTCCTGCTCCATCAAGAGCAAAGATCACTGCCCTCCATGAGGGCTGATAGTAAACTAGCCCCTGGAGAAAGTCCTCCACAGCTCCCTTGAGGTTGCTGCTGCTGTAGTATGTACCAAGCCATCTGGCCACCTCTCCCCAGTCCTCCACTCCCTCCAATACCTTCAAAATGTTTTCCACCACTAGGGGCGGGGCTGGTGAGAGAGCATAAAGGCATATTTTAGGGTACATCAAAATCAAAGATGATTACCATTCATGACGTTTTAGCTTATCATGGCGGATCAAGTGGCAAGAACGGCACCGCGAAAATTTTTAACCATAGAAGATACCCGGACCAAAAACCCTGTCACAATAGCACGCGAAAATTTGGGTGCCGTTTATGCCACTTGACCCGCATAATCTTTCAACTCGAACAGTACAATTATGGGTTAGTCTGGCGGGCCAGCCCCTTCACAAGAGGGAGGAAGGGGCTGGCCCGCCAGACTAAATTATGGGTATGGTAGTGTGACACACGTATTAAGTATCATCACATTATTTTTTTACCTCTGTTCAGTGCCCCTGCTTCATTGTTTATCTCCGCCATCATTAGCTTAGGTAGCAGTTGGGCGTGGCAGGATTGGAATCAAGTGCGCATGCGCTGCGGTGCAAGTTCCCAAAGGACCTGCTATACATGTAGGGCATGGCACTGTCTACTCTGAATCTTCAAGAAAGCCTCATAATTTGTCAATCGACATGATCAACTTTGGATCGGGGAACCTTTTCTCTCTCCTCCTCCTCTCCCCCTCTTCCCCTACAGAGTGACTGCTCCTCCTTCCCTGACCCAGCCTCCTTGCTTGGCTGCTCTCACAGACTCTGGCTCTCTCTGGCCCTCTACCGCTCTACAGGCTTTGCTCTTCCTAGCCGACAGCCTCAATTCTGGCTAATTTCACGTTTGAGATTGTGTATAAATTAAAAGCAAAAGTACCGTAACAGTTGTATGTTTGCTGTGTGTTGTTTCACTCAGTTTAGTGATAGTGCATGTGTACTATTGGATGAGGCAGTATTACTATTTTTAGAACTCTCTCTCTCTCTATCTCTCCCCTCTCTCTCTCACTTTCTCTCTCCCTCTCTCTCTTGCGCACTAACTTTGTAATATCCTTTGTACACCTCATTTATTAGGCTGGCCAGCTACTACCCTCATAAAGGTCAAAGAGGTCAAAGAGTTAGTAGCTGAAGTTGGAAGGTAAACATACATATTGTGGCCAACTAAAATTTATTTTGATTTTTAGCCAGTGCAGCTAATTTGTTCTGGATGTCACATGTGTTATGATTAATATGTTGTTGTCTGTCCAGCAGCAGTGTGAAGGATCGGAGGCAGGTGGCTTTTGAGCTAAGCAACATAGCACTGCTTGGAGGAAAGAACAAGGAACAAATAGCTGCAGATGGAGGGTAAATAACTACCAATAACAGTATTATTCGAGTTTTGATCTCTCTCTTTTTGTCACGCACATTTCCTTCATCCCTTCCCTCCTCCTTCCCCTAGTCTTTAGCTGCTCACCTCCATGATGTCCGGTGATGATGAGGTAAGTGCACTACAATACACCATAACCTATTGTGGCTGTTGTGGCAGCTGTTTCCTATTATATGACTGCACGTACTACACACAACATTATACTCCTGACTGCACAATTGTGTAACTCAGGTAACCCAGGAGTATGCATCAGAAGTTCTCGCAGAAATGCTCTCCATTCCAGCTAAGGCCCCAATTCCTTGATTATTAGTTTCTCATCAGGTAGTTTCCCAACATACCATGCGGGCGGGCGGGTATTACCATTATTTAATTAATGTTGACCACAACTTATGCAACACTTGAAAGGCACATAAAATGCATGGTGCTCATAGGTGTCAACCGTCCCGATTTAGGCGGGATAGCACTGAATTCTGCTGCTGTGTCCCGCTGTCCCACTTTGTTAGCCTTTAATCCCGATTTTACAAAGCTGCTAACTGTTTAATACACTGTGCATATCCACTTACCTGTGCTCTTTGCATGATGCCCATCCTTACCAGGTGTGCAGCATTTAGAACTGTGACATCACGTTTGTACACATGAGATCAATTCTAATTCTTACAAGAGCAATTTTGCATAATGTCAACTATCAGGACATTGACTCATAGGATCAACTCTGTAAGAATTCAACTTGAACTCCTCAAATCAACTAGGTATTGATCAATTGATGCACACACCGATATTAAATAGCTATATCAGTTATCCTATCCGAGGCAATGATGGCTGATTCTGGACTAAGTTTTGATCATCCTGGACCTTCTAACGGTGTTGTCCCTATTTTTAATACAAAATCCCACTTTTTTAAGCAAATTGTCCCACTTTCTCATATTATGAGGTTGACACCTATGGGTGCTGCCTGGGCAAACATTGCTATTGGCACACACAAACAGTATACTAGTCACAAAAGTGGCATCAAGAGTGTCAGTCATGAAAGTAGCATGGTTAGGCAGTACACAGATGCTTACCAGAGCCATAGCACCCCCTAGCTCTTCAACAACATTGTAGCTAACTGCTGCACACGGTCGGTCACGTGATTGTCCACGCCTTTTATTACGTCATTGGAATGCACTAATGAAATAATGGTGATAAATTCTAACTTGAAAAATTGATGCGGGCGGCTAATAATCAACGAATTGGGGCCTAACCAAGCCCCTACCAATCCCACTACCATATATACAGGTGTGTAGGGATTAATAATTTGTACTGGATTATCATTGCTAATTTTTCTATACCGTATAGCGGGAAATTCGAGGGAGAAACTTTCGTGAATCAGTAGAAGTAAGAATTTTGCGGAATGCTAAATCAATCGTATGGGTGGATGGAGCATGCCCAAATTTCATGGAGAAAACTTTCACAGATGGCACTCAAACGTGAATATTTCTCCCTTGATAGTTTCCCGCTATACAGTATACATTTATGATCCAATACCATGCAGCCCACACTGAGGTACAGCTTCTGGTTGGTCAGATACTGATGAACTTTGCCGTGTGTGATGAGTCCCGGCCCTTCCTGCTGGACCACGGGGGCCTGGTGGATGTGATGGTGGAAGCCGTTGGGATGAACCAGCTGAGGGAGGCCGTCAGAACTAGTGCTCTCAAGGCACTGCTGGAGCTAGGCAGGGCAGACAACAGGCTCATTTTGAATAGGGTTTCCTGATTGCACACCTCCCCCCCCCCCCCCCCCCCCCCCAAGATGTTCAACATCCTCACATTAATTTTTTTATTATGCTAAGATTTAGAAAACTATAACAGTTAGATTCTTTACAGCCTGGGCTAGTTGAGGGTCTTTTGGACATTCAGTCTCTCGGAGGCAAGGAAATCCATCACTCCTGCTTGGAGCTGCTGCTCACCTTTGCCCAAGACTCTCAGGTAAATTACAGCAGACCCTAGTCGTTTTAGTTGTCATGTTTTGAATGTTTCTAATGTTTTGTGTGTGTATTTGTGTGTGTACATAGGGTTTGAAGCAGCTGCTTGTGCACTCTGACCTTCTCTCCTCCCTCCAAGATTTAGTCCACTCCGCTACCAATGACAGACACCTGGCTCTATTGATGGTAGGTGGAGCGAAGCTGATATTGTACGAATTTGCTGTACACAGACTATGACAGATATGGTGGGAAATTATAATAATTTGGCTATCCCTTAAAATTTCAAAATCTGGAATTTTGGGCTTAGCTAACCCCACCAACTTTTTCAAGGGTGTATACTATCATTATTATTCTGCTTTCTCTTTAGTTGCAGGTTGTCTTGGTGATGCTGAAGGGACGTCAACACAGGGCTAGGTTGATCTCCATCGGGGTGAGGGATCTACTGGAGAAACTGCAAAACAAGCTGGACGCGGTGACGGCTCAGGACAATGAACTGATCAACCTTTTAGCCGAATGCTGGCTACAGTTCAATAATAATTAAGTTGTACAGTATCTCTGGTGTATTATAGCTTAATTCACCAACTCAATCAAACTGCAAAATTTCATTACCAGTATCAAATGCCGCCCGCCATTGATCACTTTTCAGCATTACCACCATTTAAATTTTTTGTCCAATTTTGATTTAATAATAAAAGCATCATATCGTACATCTACACATCGTCTGATCTATACCAAAGAGCTGTCTGTGTGAACTATGACCAACAATGGTCAGTGGTGTGGGCAGGAGTGAGTATGTCCCTGGTGATTATGACTCCTGGGCTTTGGTGGTTCATACCAGGAAGGCATCAGTTCTGGCCTCTCAGTTCTCTTGGCTTCAACTGTGTCCTGTAAAAAAGGAGGAATTTCATAATTAATTTTAGGTTAGCTAACTTTGGCTTTTCATAAAAGTAGATGTACTATACCAAAAGTGTAACTGCAGATCGACAACTGTATTTTCCTAACTCAACAGAAGATCTAAGGACCCTAAAACACTTAGGAGGCTATTGCAGTTATTACCTTAGAACAATTTCACCAAGAAATGCAGCATCTTCACGCACACCTCCTTGTTCTCCCGTCTCATACACTTCAAAAACAACCGTCGTTTGGTCATCTACGCTAGTGGTGAACTGCCTAGTCACTCTCGCAGGGCAGGTCAGGTTTTGCTGTAGTACAGTCTTGACACTACTGTCTATGACCTTGACACCAAGTGCAAAATTTGTGACCGATAAAACGATGAAATCTTCTAATCGTTTGTTCCTATCTCCAGCCAAGAGTGCGGCATAGACAGCTGCACCTCGAACAGCAGCTGTGGACGGATCGGTAATAATCACAGGGGCCACCCCATTAAAGAGATTACAAAAAGCTCTTTGAATTTCGGGAAGAATCGGTGACCCCCCACTGAACAAAATTTGGTCGATTTTCACTTGCACTTGTGTCTGAATGCTTCTGATGCATTTTTCTAAGCTCTGAAAATTGCCTGAACTAAACTCCTTCTGAGTGTCGGGTGTGAGGGGATAGCCATGTGAAGAACGGACTTCGTAGATTGTATCGTCTATCGTGATGCAGCAAATATCAACGAAACCAGCACCAACGTTGATGACAATGACATTCACTGCATCTTTGCTCTCAGTCTCAAATCCGTGAGCAACTGCAGCCGCCCATGCCTTGTTAATAAATCGCCGGTTTCACTTTAATCCCGGCCGCATCGCAAAGCTGTGTGATACGCACTCGATCCATGAAGCCAAAACAAGCGGGTACAGTTGCAACAGCCTCCTTGACAGGAACTCCTAGGTGCACATCAAAATTCTCGATCACCTTTTGAAGCACCATTGACAGCAACTCCTCTGGTTTGTAGAGCTTGCTGCTGTTGGATGATTTAGTGGCAGGAATGCTGACTGCAGCAACATGAGCAAGCCGCCCATCTTGATCAGCTGCTATTTCAGTTCCCTCTCTCGTTAATTATTACAGGGTTGTCTGGTTTCCTCCCCAGCAGCTTCTTCAGCCCATACACGGGGTGAGAGAGGTTTCTTTGCGCCAGATCATAGGCATGTCGACCTAGGACAGTGGCTGAGCGAGCAAAGTTGTCCGCGGACTCTGATTGGAGGTTGAAGCCAATAAAGGCGGGAGTAGAGTCGTTGCCCAGTTCGTCTTTGATCAGCTCGACTCGGTTGTCGCGGAAAACGGCAGCTCGCAGGCCTAGGTTAAACGTGCCCAAATCCAAACCGATCACTGCAGGACAGGCCATATCTGAGTGGTAAAGATCGTTAGTGGTGCGTGTCGACCCTGTACCATTTGCGCGCAAGTTAAAATCGCAGTAGCTACTTACATACATGCATGTACAGTACTTACATACATGTACAGTACTGGCCTGCTCTTCACGCATTTTAAAATTCAAATCATTAGAGCGGAGGGAAATATTAATTAATTTTAATAACATTGTGACTGAGGCTTTCACGCAAACAATATACATCAATGATACAAAAAATAAAAATGATGAAAGTATAAACTCATTTCAGTGCTAGAACTTGCTGTGCTAGACGTTCAAATCCAACAGTGGGGGACTGGAGGGCCTCAGCTAATGCTGCTAAAGTGGGTTTACGTTGGACCATCTTCAGCCAAGTGGTCAGCATCTCTCTAAAACAATCGTTAGTCTTAGCGTTGTCTCTTTTGATGACATCCAGTGTTCCGGGATCGATACTGAGCTCCAAGCCGATGTTGTACCACTCATCCCTCGAATCCCACGCAGCTCTCTGAATCTTACAAAGGTCTGTGATGGTAAGCATATCTGCATATGCAAAGATATTGATCATTACAATCTATTATTATGTACAATAGCTGGGAGGGATGCAAAACATGACAATGGAAGGTACATACCTGCATCAGATGAGAAAGGTGCATCTTTTCCAAACCAGATCTTGTGTTCTTCAGTCATCTCACTGAATACGGTGGCTGGGTGAGTGGTACAGGTCAAAAAGCCACTGCTAGACATGGTAGCTGCATGCAGTGTGGTGTCTTGATGCTTGGAACTAGAGCAGAGAAAAGCTATCTCAGGAATTGAATTGTTGTAGTTCAATCGTCGCGATGCTTTGCGAACTCCAGTGAGGACAGTCTCGCGGATCAATGGGCAGACCTTTTCACACATTTTAAGTGCTTTAGCTTGGCTAGTATCAGAAGGAAATGTGATCTCGACATGGAAGAAGGTAGTAAAAGAATCGGTTATCGTGATGAAACCAGGGTTCTTCCCAGGAACTTTGAAGCGAGCTCTGTTTCGTGACAGCTGGACAGGGTTACCATCCTCCATAAGAAGCTCCCATTTGGAATCTGTGATAAGGGTAGAAAGAAGACAGCAGTAGATTCCAAGCTTGGGACCATCTGGACCAAAATAGAAGAGAAGAGAAGCGGCAACCTGAGGGGCTGGGAGTGACAAGGGATGAGGTATGGCTTCTTCCTCAAGGAGACACGCCATCAGGTACTTACCTTCACCTACCTCGGCAACAATCAGAAGATACTTGAAAAGCAAGATTAGGTGATCTTCCTCGAAAAGCTTTGGAATGTAGCCTGATTCAAACTGTGAGAGAATATCTCGTGTGATTACACCACATAATTTAAACTCTTGAGAACCACGTATGCTTCTAGCTGCTTGAACCTGGGTAGGCAGCTTTGCACGCAGTGTTAAGCTATGCTCTACAAGCTCTGTAATTTTGTCAAGAATGACCTGAGAATTAATGAACACTACCTCTGGAAGGACCTCACTATAATGCATGACAAGCTTGCGAGCTGTGAGGTACTGCAGAGCATCTTCAAAAGATTCTCTTGCAAAGTGAAATTTGGTTGCTTCCTTGAAGCACTCTTCCTTGCTCAGTATTGCCTTCTTTTGGTACTTTGCAAACCGTTTGAAAGCCATCTCCAAAGCAAAGTATCGATGTGGGATTCTAACACGTTTAAGCTTCTGTAGCTCACGCAACATGAGGTATCTCAAATCAGCAAGGACTGCCTGATCATCATCCCCTGGGCATTTGGCATTGACGGCAAATATTAGCCTCTGCAATTTTGCATCACTAAAGAGGACATGATCCCTCATGTTTGGAGGGATGATGCTGAGCAGCTTTCGTTCCTTTTCTGCTCTGTTCTCACCCTTGCATTGATGTTCAAGATCCTTGTGCGTCCCTATGAAGGCAATCTTAGGGCATTTACCACTATCACAAGTCGACTGAAGGACTCGCATGCAGTGGCGAAAGGTCTGCAGGTGCGTGAAAGGAGATTTGAAAGGCTTTCCAATGGGTTTCCCATTAGTATAGTACTCAACTAATGGGTGACTGTCAAGAGGCTCGTTGAGCTTTACCACGAGCATGCCAAACATGGTGTTGGAGACAAAAACTGGAAGTATTTCGTGATATGTTGGCTGCCCACCAGAATCGCCCATGTCAATCACATCCTGGTTATCCAGTTGACCAGCTGCCTTTGATCCAGCATACATTCGAACAACAAGCTCTCTCTCTAACCCACTACGCTCTAACTTCTTAGTAATATCAGCAACAGCAGATTCCACGTCTTGTACTGGAGGTAAGACATTGAAATCTCCAGCCGAGATATGAGCTACAGCTGCTTCATCTCCCTCTAGTCGTCTGGTGTGTGGTTGTGGCGATCGCTTGCCTCTATGCGACAGTTGTGAATGCTTGGCTGACTCACAGAGCATGTCAGAGTACTGTTGGTCAGTGATCCTGGTAAAGCGAGTCTCACCAGCTGTCTCCTTGCTGACGCCAAGCTTGCATTGAGCTACTGCCCTCACTGGATTCTTAACACACTGTGTGCTTTGTCGTACGGGTGGAGGTTTCTCCTTGAGGAAAGCGTGAAGAACATTGGTCTTCCCAGACCCTCCAGCCCCCATCAGGAACGAACTACCACTCCGGAAGTTGGATCCTCCCTCCTTCATGGCTTCATCAAAGTTGTGCTGTGCTCTTTCACTCACTGTACATATCCATGCATCGAATGAAAAATTAATAATTTGTACGACTCACCTAAACTCTGTACATAAACCATGCAACCATATAGCTATGTACTATAGATCATCTTGTTCATGTGTACTATCACTGACATTAAATTTACTGAATATGCTAGTTCTAAATGCTTAGCTATAATTATGTGGGTAGAGCGTGCGTGTGCATCTGAATAAATATAGCACTTGAAGTAATTACCGACCCTTTATCATACTATACACATATTTCTGGAATATTCCTTTTATGGTGCAGTGTTTACAGAGACATCCAAGCTACAGGACTATTGCATGGCCACAAAAGTACACAAACAGTGAAGTACAAAAACAATGTATACTATCATCATAGGTGTGTGTGCTAAATTGGACACAGGATCAATGCATGGTCACAAAACAAAATAGTACTGCGAGTTATATGCAGTATGTGCAGGATTGAGTGAAGGTATGGCTAAATAATAATATTATTATGGTAATGATGGCAAAAAATTATTAATGTTAGCAGCATCTGGTGTATGTCATACTACAAAGTAGAATGCTGTAAGTATAACATTATTGTATTCTACCGGATCCACATTATGGAATGTACATGTACCGTAGAATCCCGCGATTACGCCCCCCCTCGCGCATAAGCCCCCCCCCCTGCATTTCTAGCTCAAGTTCCTGCATAGGTAGTTTTGTCTCGCGTATAAGCCCCCCCCCCCCTCCCTGACTGTAAAATGGAGTCCATAAGTAAAAAAAAACAGTAGTTACAGCTAGCAAACTAGCTATTTGTGTCATGATATGCCTTACTTTGTCGTTTTTCTCGAGTTTTGCCCACCAGACTGCCAGAGAAAGTACAGAGATCGCGCGCCCACGTGGCATTCGACGGTCGGTAATGGTCGTCACACGGAAATGTTAGGATCCCGCGTATAAGCCCCCTCCCCACTTTTGCCCAATCCTAGCATGCACAAAGGGGGGGCGTAATCGCGGGATTCTACGGAACTACCGTAGAATCATGTTACTACGCCCCCCCTTCCTTAGTGCATGCTAGCACTGGGCAAAATTGGGGAGGGGGTTCAGTGTATCGATTCAGTATCAAATATACATGTATACACCACGTGCACGTGTGATCTCTGTACTTTCTCTGGCTGTTTGAGGTTAAAATCCGAGAAATACGACAAAGTAAGGCAAAATACCGTAGAAACTGGTTGTTAAGCGCATGCGCTTATAACACGCGGCAGCAAGAAAATATGCGCTTAACAAAAAGTATGCGCTTAACAGGAAGCATGCGCTTAATTAAAAGTGCTAAAATACGGTAGGTGGGGCGTGCGTAAAGAACGTGTCGAGGATAGAAAGGCCTACAACGGCGGCCAAGAAGCGACCAGAGAGCGTAATTCTCGACGTTTTCTTCTCCAGCCTACTTCTAGCCTTCTTTCTGGGCTCATGTAACCGATCGCTCGTCGTTCAGCTGGCTTGCCGTGCAACATTGAAAACGTGGGAGTGGCCTGGGGACGAGGCTACTTGCTGGGCATATGCGCCTAACAAAGAGCGGTAAAGCTCGCACAAAACTATGCGCTTAATAAAAAGTATGCGCTTAACAGCGAGCAGCGCTTAACAACCAGTTTCTACGGTAGGGCACAAAATATAATGGCTAGTTTGATAGATGTAGGATACTCTTTTTATTTGGTTTACAGACTCTTATATCTACATTCTACAGTCAGAGGGGGGGGTTGATACGCGAGAAAAATCTACCTATATAGGAACTTGAGCTAAAAGTGCAGGGTGGACTTATGTGCAAGGGGGGGGGGGGGCGTAATTGCGAGACTCTACGGTAATTACAGTATCCCATCATATGCATGCGATCACTGCACATACTGTACTGCTTGTATATGAATGCTTATCCTTGAGATTGAGGATTGTTTGAAGTTATAGAAAAAATTAATTAAGAAACTATGTCCAATCTGGCCCTGACTATGATAATATGGAACGTACAGGCAGACTGTGTCAGCTCCAGCTTTCAAATTAACACACAATAATAATCAACAATGTAACTGGGAAGGTCCCTGTATTATGCTTGGCCATTACAAACCTTACAATGACTGTCACAGACAATGGGTGCATTGGTATTATCCTAGTACCTTGAACATAAGTGCCCTCCACTGTCCTAGCCTGAAGGGGAGTTGAGCTGAAGTTGGAAGGTAATTTCTGGATGTCACGTGCTTTTTTGTAGCGTGAAGGATCGGAGGCAGGTGGCTTTTGAGCTAAGCAACATAGCACTGAGCAAATAGCTGCAGATGGAGGGTAAGACCCCTTAATAACTATCAATAATGGAGTATTATTCAAGTTTGATCTCTCTCTCTCTCTCTCTCTCTCTCTCTCTCCCCTTCCACCCATTTCCTTCAATGATCTCTTCCCTCCTCCTTCCCCTAGTCTTCAGCTGCTCACCTCCATGATGTCCGGTGATGATGAGGTAAGTGCACTACAATACACCATAACCTATTGTGGCTGTTGTGGCAGCTGTTTCCTATTATACGACTGCACATTATCACAACATTATACTCTGTGTACAGTCGAGCCTCCGAACAAAGGACACTTTGGGAACGGGCCTTTTGTCCTTTGTTCGGAGGTTGTCCTTATCTCAGAGGTTTGCCACATTTGACCTTAATAATCTCTAATAGGGCAGAGATTGATTCGAATGTACTAATAAGGTTTCATTTAGGATTTTTGTCAAGGGGGGGGGGGGCAAATGCAACAATTCCAGAGTTAAGGACTATATAATAGTTAGATACCGAGTCCGAGGGATCTACGCGATTTAGAGACCCGAAGGCCCGAGGCTGTAGTGTCCCGAGTGCAGCGAGGGCGCTACTAAGGGCCTGAGGGTCTCTAAAGAGCGTAGATCCCGTTGAAAAGGTATCTAACTATTAAGGACTATAGTATGTTTTTCCATCCGTGAATGAGGATGTTGTGCTCATTAACTTTATTACATTAGGGGGGTCGGGGGGTATGCTCCCCCATGAAAATTTTTTAATGTTTCAACCTCTGAGACTGTTTCTGGTGGCTTCTGAGCACTTGGATGGGGAAAGTCTGTCAGTAATATCCACTGGTTCCCCTCCATTTCAACTCAAATGTTGCAAGGATGTGGGATGTGTCTCTTACCGCACGTAGCGCGAAGCTTTAGCTAATTTATGGCTTAAAAATAAGCAAAATTGCTGCTTTGGACACTTTCACCGGTTAAATCTTTTAGTTGTGCATGTATTGCACGTATGGATGGTGGCTACTCTCAAGGGGGGCAGCCAGCTTCCAAGGGGGGGCGGCGAGTGACCCCTCCCGCCCCCCCCCTAAATGAAACCCTGACTAAATATGACGATTGAATGTTCAAAACCTAATAATATGTGTTATGAGTGAATCATTGCATGACATGATTGCATGTTACTAGTCACGCAGTATCACTTATCTTGCAGATGCATGCTTTAGGTTAACAATCTTGTCAATACATGTATTTGCAATTGAACTGATGGACAAGGCTTCATATCCATGCCCTTTATAACCAAAAATTTAAAAATTAATAGCACACATCTTCCAAAGCAGTTATAGCCAGCTTCCTTGTAAGTTGTCAATCTGGGAAGGGGTTCTTGTTGATCAACGTCATTGTCCTCATCATCACCATCTCCTTCCATTAATTTTGCTAAGGAGCTGGTTATGGACTTGAAATACCACGTGTGTATCACCTCTATGGACCTATGCCTTACATAGATAAGATGGAGTTGGTGGACTCATTAACATTATTCCAGTGGCCTTGTTTAATAGCTATCATGTACATATATTATTTTCATCTGCGTGCGCTTGGTAGTGTGGGCGTGGCACATTTTTGAGGGTGTGGTTTCCTGATGTCCATTATTTAGAAGCGAATTTGTATTGGAAAGTCACATTGGTAGCTGGACTTTTGTCCGCTGTCCGGAAGTGAGAAGCATTCGCTTCTCGGAGGTTGCATAAGGACTAAAATTATGCAATATAAATCCAATCCGTAATATGACGCTTGTCTGTTGTAGAGAGGTTGTCCTCTTCTCAGAGGGTCCGTTATCAGAGGCTTCACTGTACATGTACCGTATCCTCCCGAAAATAAGCCCCCCCTTTTTCAGCAGTAGACATGACCTAGATTTGGGGGGGGGGGGGGGGGGGGGGGGGGCTTATTTTCGAATATGCACTTTCCCTCAAGTATAAGCCCCCACCTCCCGGCCTTGGCAGTGAAAGCGACAACAATCACGATCCATTTACAGTCGCCGTGTGGAAGGACGACACCATCGTTGGTTACGTACCGCGGGAAATATCCAGAGTTTGCTGTTTTCTTTTCTCCAAAAGAGTGGCAGCGAGATGACCTGTCAAGTAGACAGCAATAGACGATGATCGGCAGTGGGGAAAGGACTTGTTGTTCCATGTGTGTACGTCTTCTGAGGAAAGCAAAAGCATGTTGACCAGCTCATAAGTGTCTTCGCCAAGCTAGAAGTGCCATCATAACAGAATGACTTCAAAACAGGCTTTTCTAAAAGCCATCACCATATACAAAAGATTCCTCTTTGCACTCGTAGTCAATTGAAAGGCGGGGTTATGTATGTACGTATGTGCTTTGCGCGTGCGTGTACGTGTGCAGTCTACTTGGTGGGAGGGGGCTTATAGTCGAGGCAAACATACCTGTGCAGGAACTTGAGGGTTGAAGAGGGGAGGGGGCTTATTTTCGGGAGGATACGGTATTACATAACTCAGGTAACCCAGGATCGGAAGCTCTCACAGAAATGCTATCATTTCCAGCTGACCAAGCCCCTACCCACCCCACTCCCATACAAGTGTGCAGGGATTTTGTACTGGATTGTCGTTGCTAATTTGACATTATTTTGATGTCTTATAGGCAGAGTTTGTGTCGCAGGGAGGTGTGGCCACACTGTGTGCCCTCCTTCACTCAGCTAATGTGTTCATAGTTGAGAAGGCGGCTCTCTCTCTCTCCTACCTCTCCTCAACTTGCCTTGGCAACCGGATGGCAGTCACTCAGGAGCGAGGGCAAGTTACATGTACTTATAGAGTAGAATTAAGGACTTTCAATATTAAAAATTTTACTCACAAGCAATCATATGAGTAGTTAGTATCATAGTGAAACCGTGGTTGTAATCTTTTATGTCAAAATGGGATTCAAGTCGGTAGTCGTGGCATGAAGACTGTTTTGTGATTATACCGGATTGTTGGTACACTCTTCACAGTCAGTAATGACATCACTGCAGGTTGGATGACCTTCAGAGAATCTTCACGAACACTTATTGTACTTATGATATAACTTCCTTTTCACTTCTGATACACATATGACATTGTATACGTCACCCGGGTGTGCATATGTGTGCATATATACCAGCAAGAGCGTTTGCAAGACTATGATCTCAACAAATTATGCTTAGTTTATCCTGATACCAACATACTGTACAGTGGGAAATATTGGAGGGAGAAACTTCGTGAATGAGAACTTTACGGAATGCGAAATCGATGTCAATCGTATAGGTGGGTGGGGCATGCTCTAATTTTGTGGAGAAATTTTTCGCAGATGGTACTCAAGCGGCAAAATTTGTGAACATTTCTCCCTCAAAAGTTTCCCACTATACAGTATACATTATGATCCAATACCACGCAGCCCACACTGAGGTACAGCTTCTGGTTGGTCAGATACTGATGAACTTTGCCATGTGTGATGAGTCCCGCCCCTTCCTGCTGGATCACGGGGGCCTGGTGGATGTGATGGTGGAAGCCGTTGGGATGAACCAGCTGAGGGAGGCCATCAGAACTAGTGCTCTCAAGGCACTGCTGGAGCTAGGCAGGGCAGACAACAGGGTCATCTTGAATAGGGTAAGGGTTCTCTGAAATTTAATAATCAGTTCCCAATTGACCATCCATTGCTATATATGTCCCCCCTCTCCCTAAGACTGTTACATAATTTTTGCTATGCTAAGATTTAGAGAAAACTAGAATAGTTAGCATTCTTATTTCCTTTCAGCCTGGGCTAGTCAAGGGTCTTTTGGACATTCAGTCTCTCGGAGGTAAGGAAATCCATCATTCTTGCTTGGAGCTGCTGCTCACCTTTGCCCAAGACTCTGAGGTAAAGTTCAGCAGCCCCTAGTTGTTGTTTTTGTACTTTTCTACATGTAATTCATTTTGGTGTGTTTTGTTACTGTAGGGTTTGAAGCAGCTGCTTGTGCACTCTGACCTTCTCTCCTCCCTCCAAGATTTGGTCCACTCTGCTATATACCAGTGACAGATACCTGGCTCTATTGATGGTATGTGGAGCGAAGTTGAAAAAATTAATTTCCTGCTAAATCTTTCATAGTTTCATAATACTGTGTATAGCAAACTCGTACAATATTAAATTTGGCTACTCTTGACCAATTTTAAAATCTGCCAATAGTATAATCTTGGGCCTAACCCCACTGATATTAATTTATTAAAAGGATATTATTATTCAGCTTTCTCTCCAGCTGCAGGTTGTCTTGGTGATGCTGAAGGCACGTCAACACAGGGCTAGGTTGATCTCCATTAGGGTGAGGGATCTACTGGAGGAACTGCAAAACAAGCTGGACGTGGTGACGGCTCAGGACGATGAACTGATCAACCTTTTAGCCGAATGCTGGCTACAGTTCAATAATAATTAAGTTGTACAGTATCTCTGGTGTATTACAGCTTAATTCATCAACTCAATCAAACTCCAAAATTTTATTAACAGTATATATCAATGTCATTAAATGCCACCATTGATCACTTTTCAGCATTACCACCACTTGAATTTTTGTCCAATTTTGATTTAAAATTTTCACTAATAAAAGCATCATGTCATACATCTATACGTCGTGTGATCTATACCAAAGAGCTGTCTATGTGAACTATGACCAACAATGGTCAGTGGTGGTGGTGTGGGCAGGAGTGAGTATGTCCCTGGTGATTATGACTCTTGGGCTTTGGTGGTTCATACCAGGAAGGCATCAGTTCTGGTCTCTCAGTTCTCTTGGCTTCAACTGTGTCCTGTAAAAAAAAAAAGGAATTTCATAGTTTAGGTTATATTAGCATAGGCGTAGGAAGATACTGAAGGTTGGAGGGGCTGAATATCCAATTGCGCGCGAAGCGCGCGCGAAAATTTTACGGCCACGCCCACTTCATGTTAAACCACGCCCATTTTTGCACGATCGAGGCTGCTATCACGAGTTTCTCGGTGAAAAAAATTAACTGTAAGTCGAGTAGAATAGATTTGGTAGCTATTGAGGCATATTTACTCATAATCAGGCCTGGTAAATGTTTAAAAATCTTTATTGTAACAATACTGGGCTGGAGAACAATGGGGGCTCTGCCCCTCTTCCTAAAATATTGGGGGGGCTACAGCCCCCTCAGCCCCCCCGGTTCCTACGCCTATGATTAGCTAACTATATGGCTTTCATAAAAAGTAGGTAGATTATACCAAAAGTGCAACAGCAGATCGACAACTGTATTTGCATAACTCAACAGAAGATCTAAGGCACCTAAAACACTTAGGAGGCTGTTGCAGTCTTTACCTTAGACACGGTGAAGCCTTTCTCCATGTTCAGTTGTGCATAGCCCACTTTCACTGCAATTCGATGGTTAGTTTCGACGTTGATTGTTACGTCCAGCATCAGCCTTCCCTTGGGCAGAGGAGGGAGACCACTTAGAACAACTTCACCAAGAAATGCAGCATCTTCACGCACACCTCGTTCTCCCGTCTCATACACTTCAAAAACAACCGTCGTTTGGTCGTCTACGCTAGTGGTGAACTGCCTAGTCACTCTCGCAGGGCAGGGCAGGTTTTGCTGTAGTACAATCTTCACGCACACCTCCTTGTTCTCCCGTCTCATACACTTCAAAAACAACCGTCGTTTGGTCGTCTACGCTAGTGGTGAACTGCCTAGTCACTCTCGCAGGGCAGGGCAGGTTTTGCTGTAGTACAGTCTTGACACTACCGTCTATGGCCTTGACACCAAGCGCAAAATTTGTGGCCGATAAAATGATGAAATCTTCGAATCGTTTGTTCCTATCTCCACCCAAGAGTGCGGCGTAGACAGCTGCACCTCGAACAGCGGCTGTGGATGGATCGGCAATAATCATAGGGGTCACCCCAACAAAGAGATTACAAAAAGCTCTTTGAATTTCGGGAAGAATCGGTGACCCCCCACTGAGCAAGATTTGGTCGATTTTTGCTTGCGCTTGTATCTGAACATTTCTGACACATTTTTCTACGCCCTGAAAATTGCCTGAACTAAACTCCTTCTGAGTGTTGGGTGTGAGGAGATAGGCATATGAAGAACGGACTTCGTAGATCGTATCGTCCATCGTGATACAGCAAATATCAACGAAACCAGCACCAACGTTGATGATAATGACATTCACTGCATCTTTGCTCTCAGACTCAAATCCGTGAGCAACTACAGCCGCCCACGCCTCGTTAATAAATCGTTTCACTTTAATCCCGGCGGCATCGCAAAGCTGTGTGATACGCACTCGATCCATGAAGCCAAAACAAGCAGGTACAGTTGCAACAGCCTCCTTGACAGGAACTCCTAGGTGCACATCAACATTCTCGACCACCTTTCGAAGCACCATTGACAGTAACTCTTCTGGTTTGTAGAGCTTGCTGCTGTTGGATGATTTTAAATAGTGGCAGGAATGCTGACTGCAGCAAGCCCATCTTGATCAGCTGCTATTTCAAAGGGCCAGTTCCCTCTCTCGCTAATAATTACAGGGTCGTCTGGCTTCCTCCCCAGCAGCTTCTTCAGCCCATACACGGGGTGAGAGAGGTTTCTTTGCGCAAGATCATAGGCATGTCGACCAACGACGGTGGCTGAGCGAGCTAAGTTGTCCGCGGGCTCTGATTGGAGGTTGAAGCCCAGAAAGGCGGGAGTAGAGTCGTTGCCCAGTTCATCCTTGATCAGCTCAACTCGATTGTCGCGGAAAATGGCAGCACGCAGATTGTGTGTGCCCAAATCCAAACCGATCACTCCAGGCGAAGCCATGGTTAGGAAAAGATCGTCAGTGCAGCATGTCGACCCGGTACCATAATTATCCGCGGACTTATCGCAAACTTTTTAAAATCGCAATGGCATTTCAGATCGAAAACATTGTTATTGTGATTGGAGTGTTCACGCAAACAAAAAATGTAATATTTTATATAAACAAATAATTTTATTGCATATAAAAATAATACAACAACTCATTTCAGCGCTTGGACTTGCTCTGCTAGATGTCCAAATCCAACAGTTGGGGACTGGAGGGCCTCAGCTAATGCTGCTAAAGTGGGTTTAGGTTGGACCATCTTCAGCCAAGTTGTGAGCATGGCTCGAAATCGATCGTCGATATCGTCATTATTACCCTTGACAGTGTCCAGTGTTCCTGGATCGATCTCCAGCTCCAATCCAATGTTATACCACTTTGCTCTGGCTTCCCAAGTGGCTCTCTGAATCATACGAAGGTCTTTGATGGTAAGTACACCTGTATGTGTGTAAAGGTAGATAATAGTTAAATATAAATTATGAAATCTTGGAGACAATTAATTTTTTAAACTATATACCTGTATCACATGAGAAAGATACATCTTTGCCGAACCAGATTTTGTGTTCTTCAGTCATCTCACTGAATATGGAGGCTCGGTGGGTGGTACAGGTCAAAAGGCCACTGCTAGAAATGGTAGCTGCATGCAGTGTGGTATCTCGGTGCTTGGAACTAGAGCAGAGAAAAGCTGTCTTGGGGATCGAATTGTTGTAGTTCAGTCGTCGCGATGCTTTGCGAATTCCAGTGAGGACAGTCTCGTGGATCAATGGGCAGACCTTTTCACACACTTCAAGTGCTTTAGCTTGGCTAATATCAGATGGAAATGTGATCTCGATTTGAAGGAAGGTAGTGAAAGAATCGGATATCGTGATGAAACCAGGATGGTCTCCGGGAACATGAAAGTGAGCTCTATTTCGTGACAGCTGGACAGGGTTGCAATCCTCCATAAGAAGCTCCCATTTGGAATCCGTGATAAGGGTAGAAAGAAGACAGCAGTAGACTCCAAGCTTGGGACCATCTGGACCAAAGTAGAAGAGAAGAGAAGCGGCAACCTGAGGGGCTGGGAGTGACAAGGGATGAGGTATGGCTTCCTCCTCAAGGAGACACGCCATCAGGTATTTACCTTCACCTACCTCAGCAATAATCAGAAGATGCTTGAAAAGCAAGATTAGGTGATCTTCCTCAAAAACCTTTGGAATGTAGCCTGATTTAAACTGTGAGAGAATATTTCGTGTGATTATACCACATAACTTGAACTCTCGAGAACCACGTACACTTCTAGCTGCTCGAACCTGGGTAGGCAGCTTGGCACGCAGTGTTAAGCTATGTTCTACAAGCTCGGTGATCTTGTCAAGGATGACCTGAGAATTTATGAACACTACCTCTGGTAGGACCTCACTATAATGCATGACAAGCTTGTGGGCTGTGAGATATTTCAGAGCATCTTCAAAAGATTCTCTCGTAAAGTGGAATTTGGTTGCTTCCTTGAAGCACTCTTCCTTGCTCAGTATTGCCTTCTTTTGGTACTTTGCGAACCGTTGGAAAGCCATCTCCAAAGCAAAGTATTGATGTGGGATTCTGACACGTTGGAGCTTCTGTAGCTCACTCAACATGAGGTACCTCAAATCAGCGAGAACTGCCTGATCATCATCCCCTGGGCATTTGGCATTGATGGCAAATATTAGCCTCTGAGACTCTTCATCACTAAAGAGGACATGATCCCTCATGTTTGGAGGGATGATGCTGAGCAGCTTTCGCTCCTTTTCTGCTCTGTTCTCGTCCTTGCATTCATCTTCGAGATCCTTGTGCGTCCCTATGAAGGCAATCTTAGGGCATTTACCACTATCACAAGTCGACTGAAGGACTCGCATGCAGTGGCGAAAGGTCTGCAGATGTGTGAAAGGAGATTTGAAAGGCTTTCCAATGGGTTTCCCATTAGTATAATACTCAACTAATGGGTGACTGTCAAGAGGCTCGTTGAGCTTCACCACGAGCATGCCAAACATGGTGTTGGAGACAAAAACTGGAAGTATTTCGTGATACGTTGGCTGCCCACCAGAATCGCCCATGTCTATCACGTCCTGGTCATCCAGTTGACCAGCTACCTTTGATCCAGCATGCATTCGAACAACGAGCTCTCTCTCTAACCCACTATGCTCTAACTTCTTAGTAATATCAACGACAGCAGATTCCACGTCTTGTACTGGAGGTATGACATTGAAATCTCCAGCTGAGATATGAGCTACAGCTGCTTCATCTCCCTCTAGTTGTCTGGTGTGTGGTTGTGGTGATCGCTTGCCTCTATGCGACAGTTGTGAATGCTTGGCTGACTCACAGAGCATGTCAGAGTACTGTTGGTCAGTGATCCTGGTAAAGCGAGTCTCACCAGCTGTCTCCTTGCTGACGCCAAGCTTGCATTGAGCTACTGCCCTCACTGGATTCTTAACACACTGTGTGCTTTGTCGTACGGGTGGAGGTTTCTCCTTGAGGAAAGCGTGAAGAACGTGGGTCTTCCCAGACCCTCCAGCCCCCATCAGGAACGAACTACCACTCCGGAAGTTGGACCCTCCCTCCTTCATGGCTTCATCAAAGTTGAGCTGTGCCCTTTCACTCACTGTATATTATATCCATGCATCAATTGGAAATATTATGTATAATAAGACTAGTCTGATACATTTCATGTCATATACCATACATGTATACATGTAGCTAGCTAGGCCGTGTATACTATAGATCATCATTTTCATGTGTACTATACTGACATTACTGCATGTGCATGCCATTCCTCATTCTAAAACGCTTAGCTATATATGGGCGGAGCAAATGTATGCATCCATAGTGTTGAAAATATTTGTCGACCCTTTACCATACTGTACACACACTGTTCTTATTATTGTGCAGTGTTTACAGAGAAAACCCACACCCTATATCATGCATATACCAGTATATCACTTGCCTACAACGTATGGTGAGTAATCTATATTATGTAGGTGGAATGAGCGTGTACATCTGAAAGAAACAGCGCTCCAAGTAATTGTCAACCCTTTACCGAACTGTACACATTATTTCTGGAATGTTCCTTTAGTAGTTTACAGAGAAACCCATGCTACACATGGCCACAAAATATAGAACAGTACTGAGAGTTAATGCACTTGCATCTATGGTGGTATACATACAGTACATGTACTTCACAAAACTACACTGCACGTAAGTTGAATTGGCGAGTTTTTAATTTTTGGCAAATACTCCAAATTGCCAAATTAAAAACCTCACCAAAACGGTATTAGGATTGAGTGAGTGAAGGTATGACTAAACATGGTAATGATGGAAAAATATGTATCCGGTGCATGTCATAATACTACAAAATAGAATGCTGTACGTATAACAGTATTGTATTCTACTGGATCCACATTATGGAATGTACATGTACTACTGTAAAATCCCACAACTACACCCCCACCCCCCCCCCCCTTCCCTGCTAGCACTGGACAAAACTGGGGAGGGGGTTCCTTGTAACGTCCATTATCGATTTTTGAATACCATGTGGACGTGTGATCTCTGTACTTTCTCTGGCTGTTTGATATGCACATCCGAGAAATACCATATAGCCGGAAATATTGGCGGGAATTAAATTTGGCGGTTGAGCCCAAAATCGCTATTGAAAGAATATTGGTGGATTTAACTTTGGCGGTTCGGTAAGGGATCGCCATACGTACCTATGCGAGGGTTTACTCACATGAGATCAACTTTTGTGGCATCAACTCCCACGTGATCAATTCTTATAAGAGCAACTTTTCATGAAATCAACTATCAGGAAATCAATATCCATAAAACCAACTACTTTTAAATCAACTCATAAAAATAAGGGAAATAACTAGGCACATAGCTTAAAGCACATCCGTAGAGTTCTGCTCTTGGCTAAGTGCCTCCAATTGGTCATCGTAGATGGAGGTGCTCTCATTTCTGGCCCTTTTCCTCATTCCTGCAATAGCTAGTTGAGTGGTGGTCTGAGCTGGGTTTGGTGGGTGGTTGTTCTCCTTTCGTATTTGCGGTTTTGGCATCTCCAAAATTGGAAGCCATTTGCACCATCCCTTATCTTCGTGTAGATATGCCCCTCAAATGAAGGGTATTTCCTCCTCGGTTGGTATTGACAAACTGAGCCATTGCAGAAAATGATACTGAATGTGCATTGTGCTCAGGATGTCACTGGCTTAAATAGAAAAAGCTCACTACTCAATACCCATTGATACAGATTGGCAAGCACTAATTACTCAAAAAAGGTCAAAATAGAAAAAGCTCACTACTCAATACTCTTGTCAATACCTGTCGATATAATAATATTATGTTGACCTTTGGCCAGCACTAATTACTCAAAGATAGGATCACTGACGTATCGGTGTGTGCATTGACATATCAATACCTAGTTGATTTGAGGAGTTGAGTTGAATTCTTACAGAGTTGATCCTATGAAAGTTGATGTCATGATAGTTGACATCATACAAAATTGCTCTTGTAAGAATTGATCACGGGGGAGTTGATCACATAAGAGTTGATCTCGTATGCGATTAGGAAATTTTGGCGGATTTTAATTTGGCGGTTGCAAGAGTAAATAATCAGGAGGGGAAGAGAGTGTCGAACACGCTACATACCCCATGTAATATTATGTTTTCAGCAAGTAACGTGACTTGCAGCCGTGCGCACGTGACTAGCCCAAAGGGCTAAACACTTGATTTTCTTAGAACTGAGAAGAATAGAGGCGTTTTTCATGAGTTTTATGCTAGATTCTTCGTAAACGCTCGTTTTACATGTAGATTGTGATCTGCTTGTGCTTTCGGTCAAAATTGCGCTCACGTTAGCTTGCACTCGAGGCCACGCCCACAACGTACCATTTGAATCGAGTGCTCTGATTGGTCAATTTTTGAATTCCTGGCGCGTGACTTTCCGAAAACATCTTATACGGAATATATAGCGCGTTCGATACTCTCTTCCCCTCCTTATTATTTACTCTTGGCAGTTGTAATATAGACCGCCAAACCGCCAATTTTAATTCCCCGCCAAATTTTCTGGCTATACGGTATGGCAAATGCAAAATATGACACAAATGGCTAGTTTGATAGATGTAGATACTGTTTTTATTTGGTTTATGGACTCATATATCTAGTCAGAGGGGGAAAGGGTTATACGTGAGACAATCCTACTTACGTAGGAACTTGAGCTAAAAGTGCAGGGCGGGCTTATGCGCAAGGGTGGGGGCAGAATTGCAAGATTCTACGGTAATTACAGTATCCCATCATATGCATGCAATCACTGCACATACTGTACTGCTTGTATGTGAAAGCTTATTCTTAGGATTGAGGATTATGTGAGGCGATAGAAAAAAATTAAGAAACAATGTCCAATCTGACCCTGACTACGATAATATGGAACGTACAGAGATACACTCCCACTCCCAGGCAGACTGTGTCAGCTCCAGCTTTCAAATAACACACACAATAATCAATAATGTAACTGGGAAGGTCCCTGTATTATGCTTGGCCATTACCAACCTTACAATGATTGTCACAGACAATGGGTGCATTGGTATTATCCTAGTACCTTGAACATAAGTGCTCTCCACTGTCCTAGCCTGATGGTAAAGGCGAACCTCACGGAGTGCCACGGCAACCTGCCTCCAACTTGGGCAGGGGTGGCCAGTGGCATAGAGGTCAAGGTACGCTTCTCTCCTCTGGGAGGGGATGTGGAGGTTCCTCTTCATTTCAGCAACCTTAGACTCTGGTAGATCTAACCGTTCATCTAGCTTGAATTCGAAACCAAAACCAAAACCACTAACTTCCACATAAATATTACTCATTGTTGCAAATAGCTCCACCAGTTTCTCTGTTGTGATAGTGAGATCTGTGTTGATAACAAACCACAATGTTAATAAATATTATGGCTATTGCTTTAATTAGTCTTTGAATAA
Source organism: Cliona cf. orientalis (assembly GCA_963930775.1). Lineage (NCBI taxonomy): Eukaryota > Metazoa > Porifera > Demospongiae > Clionaida > Clionaidae > Cliona > Cliona cf. orientalis. The sequence goes on from OZ005696.1 coordinate 8,619,393, forward strand.
TTAATTACAAGCTATCCATAAAATTAATAGTAATACTTGCAACAAAATTTACAGCATGCAATACATGGTAAACTGTAAATCTAAACGTGTGCACTTGTGCAGCCCAGCCATCATACACATACTTAGCTGTGAGCATGTGTAGTAATGTCCAGCATCACATTATACACATACAGAGTTGTAGTAGGTGTGGTCGATGGGCATGGTAAATAAAAATCCACACCTTGTTACTATTCTGGCCATTACCAGCCTGTGCTTACAAAATTTAATAAGGATAGTAACTTTTCACTGTTCCTAACATTTTGATAACACTCATGCACCACTCGCTAAGATGCATAAAACTTGAAATGTACAACGATGACGATAGTAAAAGAGCAAAACCAATAATTATTTCATCCTTGCTGGAAAAATAGCTTCATCTCACATGGGCAAGCCTATTTTGTGCACTAGGCAATAACCATCAAAGCACATACACAAACACACAGTAGGTATGGGGTACATAGTTTACTTACTGATAGCCTGGCACTTACCTCTGAGTGGTAGGAATGGTTTTAATTTCTCCACAGCAGCAAACTCCCCCTCTCTGTATAGCCGAGTGGCAAAATGTGTCCAGGAAGGCTGAGGATGGTAGTGGACATAGTAGGAGGCACACTCGTTGGCTATTTCTCTCTTAGTGGAGCACCTCTGCTGGATCTCAGTGAGTTGGCTGCGAGGGAGTACTATCTCAGTAATATATATGGAACAAAGTGAGTCCCATTTGTTCACCAACTCGATGACTTCAGCCACACTGTCGGTCGTCAAGGTGGGGTCTGAAATGGAGAGCATAGCTATTAATATCCACACAGACTTTAAGAGCATCCACCTACAGACAAATCTCACAAACATGTACAGGCTACATACATGTATGCAAAATTTAGCAGCTATCATTGTAGTGGCCACAACACAAATGGTTGAAATTGGCTGCCTCACCTCAAGACTCTAGGTAGCTATCTACTTGAACTCTTATATGGTATATGTGGAACCTTTGTCGTTGGATAAAAAACTTTGTGAACTCATGCTACCTTTGTATTGCATAAAAAATTATTTTTGCCAATGCAGTAAAATACCGGTAGTATGATAAAATTTTCGCCCATGAGAGCAAGTGATGAAATGGGTGAAAATCTTCACCTGTCCACATATACAGCATGTATATGGTGCTGCACCCTACACTACTGTGATGGTACACATGCCGTGGTATGGTGTGAGTGTATGTATTTTTGCTTGATGTGTGTATGTGTATCTACCTTGGACTGGTTCTCCATAGCTCCTAATACGACTGGCAACAGGAGTCTCCTCTGCCTCATCAAGAGCAAAGATCACTGCCCTCCATGAGGGCTGGAAGTGACCTTGTCCCTGGAGAAACCGCTCCACAGCTTCCTCGAGGCTGCTGCTGCTGCCGACGTACGTACCAAGCCAACCGGCCACCTCTACCCAGTTCTTCACTCCCTCCAATGCCTTCAAAATGGTTTCCACCGTTAGGGGCGGGACTGGTGAGAGAGCATAAAGGCATATTTTAGGGTACATCAAATTAAAGAAGATTGCCATTCATGACGTTTATCATGGCTATATACCATTATTAAATTTTATACACAAAAGGACACACCCACTACGGGTTGAGATTAGGCTACATCTATATCGGGCCTAATCATTTAACTCGGACAGTAGAATTATGGCTATGGTAGTGTGGCACATGCATTAAGTATCATTGATTAGATTTTTACCTCTGTTCAGTGCTCCTGCTTCATTGTTTATCTCCGCCATCTTTAGCTTGTTAGGTAGCAGTTGGGCGTGGCAGGATTGGCATAATAATTATGTGCGCATGCGCTGCAGTGCAAGTTCCGGGGTTGGGAACATAAAACTCATCATGATTGCATATGAAATTTAAATCACACTGATAATCTAGCAATAACGTCCTTCATAGAAGGTCTGTCATCTGGAAGGACCTGTAGGCACTGTCTAATGACAGGGGCTAGCTGAGATCTACTCTGAATTTTCTTCAAGAGAGCCTCGTTGTCAATCGACTTTGGATCGGGGAACTTTCTCGTACACACCTCCAGCAACAGCACACCATAGCTGTACACATCCATCTTTGGGCCCTGCTTTGACGGACTGTTGGCCTCAGGGGCCGCATAGGTTGGGTTACCAGGACCAGCGGTTAGCGTGCTTCGAACGAAATTCGCCGAGCCATAATCAGACAGTTTTGCTATCCACTGGTTGTTGAGGCTGGGGTTGAGGAGAACATTGGCACTGCTGATGTCTCGGTGGATGACTGGATCTGGACGCATCAGGTGAAGGTAGTTGAGTGCTCGAGCCACGTCCAGCCCGATGGAGAGAATCTGAGCGGGATTGAGGGGCTTCTTCTCCAAGACAGATCTCAAGCTGCAAGCCATCAGCTCCATTAAGATGATCGGCTCTTTCTCCACAGTGGCACCGATGAACTGCACCAGGTTGGGGTGTCGCACTCGAGCAGCTATGGACATCTCTCTCACAAAGAGGTGACGGTTGTAGTCTGAGATTATGAGCTTGTGCATGCGTTTGGCTGCGCACCGCAGACCTCGGAATTCTGCCACTTTGACCACACCCCATCCACCCCGCCCAATTTCCTCCTCGGTAAACTCAATCTCCTCGTTAGTCACCACCCAGAACTGATGCTGGTCGAACTTCTGAAGTGCTTGGTCACTGGATGACGAATCGGGCTGTAGTCTTAAGCTATTTTGTAGCTCATCTCTGGCCTCTTCCGCTCTCCTTTCAGCTTCCTCCGTTCGCTCTTCGTAACTTGCTCTTTCTCTCTCGGCAATCTCTGCTCTAGTTCTCTCCATGTTCAGCTTCTCTTCCGTGTCACTCAAGAGATTAGTGAGTGTCTCTATCTCTTCTTCTCTCTCTGTGACTTGCTGTTCAAAGAACTTCATTCTTACCTCAGTTTCCCGTAGGCGTTCCTTGAGGTGTTGGAATTCTCCACTAGAGGTTGAAGCTGCAGTGGTGGTCCGGGCTGTGCTTTCAGCAACGCCATTGGTCACTGAAGAAACAGCTACAGCAGAAGTGTCCTGTGGAATAATGAAAGTTTGCAAAACATAGTATCATCCAAGCACCTATCACAAGGAAACACTACATGTACATGTAGATATAGTTATTACATGCTAGCCGGCTTGAGTACTAATTTCACAATAATTCAATTACATGGACAATAATAATTATTGTGTTTGATGACTCAAATCAAAATCTAAGAAATTCTCAGTGACTATATGTATATCACATGGCACCTGAGGTTGACAATCTTCACTAATTTTGTAGCTCCAGCTACTGTAGCAAAAAAAGTTTATCCCATGAAAAAAATTAGCTGCATTATTATTATAGTCTTGAGTCTTATCAGGATTCTTGCAATGTGAGTAGATAATGAATACGATATTGTGCTCATGCATGCAGCACATCATAGCTACCACACTCCACTCCACTCTAGTGGGTACCTACTCACCAAGGAGATAAAGGGAGTATGCAATATTATCACTACCACGGACACACTGTGGACAAGCATATCCCTATTATAACCATCCAAGGTAAACTACAAAGATAGAAAGATAAGCTCCGTACAACTTTCACATTATACACCCACAATGTCCACCGGGTACTAGGGGCTGTATTATGCTCTTGCACACACTCTGCAGCATATACAAAGGTTGACATGCAAAGCTGCTGAAATCGGCAGGTATACAACACACAGTATGGAACAGACTGCCAGTAGAAGAATAATGAATTGTGATGGTCGATCCAGTAGGGAAAACTCACGATATTACATTCCTACTGGACATCTAGACCCATGTATGTACATATATTATATGTACCTCAGGTTTGGGTGGAAGAGGGGGGCAATATTGTACTGGCGATTTCATTGCTTTCTCCTCCGTCCCACTGCCGCTCCTAGCTTTGGACTGAATTTCTTCACCCAGGGTAAGATACGTCTCCAAGCCTCCCTCCTCCCCTTCATCCGAGTCGTCAATGTGAAATCTCGCATCGATCTCTGCCATCGGTGACAATGAATCAGGAGGCAAGGAGTAGTACGGACTTGGTTTGTCACAGTTTGAGGAGTCATCATTTTCAACCTCCAAAGGGAGACTGACTGGATTGCTGACACTGCGGTTCTTCCCCCTGGCTGGGAGCTGCGGTGAGTCGTCGTCGGGAGACACTGGACAATACGGCATACTCGTCACTTTGAAAAGCTTTGTCTTTTTTGAATTCTCGGCAGCACCAGCAGCTGCCTTCTTCTCTCTCCCGGACCTCCGTGCAGGTACGGGTGGGGTGATGGGACAGAGCTCCTTTGGTGGCTGGGGGGAGCGAGCTCTCTTGAGTGGAACGGGTGGATTCACTCCAGGTGAAGTGGCCATCACGATACCTTCTTTCCCTCGACCTCTCTCCTCCTCCTCCTCCTCCATCTTCTTCTTTTTCGATTCTTTCAGCTCTACGTTTTCGTAGCCCTTTCTCGGTGGAATAGTAGGCGGGTGGCTGCTTATCGATATCGAGGTCATAGCCATAGTTGGTGGATCTATAGACTCTTGTCCCTTCAGCTTGATGTTCTCGTAACTTTTTGAGACCCTTCTAGGGATGAGTGGAGGTGAGGGGACCACAGCGTCAGGAGGGAGGGAGTAGTAGACATCTTTGCCCTGGCGGACAGAAGTGGCAGCTGCAGAAAGTGAAGGATGAGATACAAGTCAAAACAGGAAGGACTACCAATATTGTTCTAGTGTGATTTTCCCCCTAGTTACTGCATCATAGAAAATTTGGAAAAACAGCTCTCAGATGCTTTAAAATTTGGCAATTTGTGTACTACACAACTTGTGTCAAGAGTACACGAGTACATGTATGTGCACACCTTAGGTGCTGTGGATTTATCAAATTCTCAACAAACTTTGTAGCTAAACAACACTATATTAGTGTCAACTGTTTGTAGACCTTGCCTCCTTACTTATGTTGCTGTGGACAGCCTCTTCACAAGCCACTACGCCAGAGGATGGGTCTTGGATCCGAGTTGATGTCGTCGTCTCCTGGATGGATTAGAGGTGCATTGTGATAATATGGTGTTGGATTCCACAGATTATGGTGTTGAACAATAATTATCAGAACAACACCTGCATCATCATATAAAAAAGTCTGAACCCATGTTTGAACCCATATATACATGTACCTCAATATTCGTCTCTCTCTCCCTCTCTCTCTCCCCACCATCTCTCCATCCCTCCTTCCACTCTCTATATCAACTTATAATCGAGATGTCCAGTTCTGCCTTGCTGTATGATATCTCTTCTTCCACCATCACCGACACAGAGCCGTCCCACGTACTGCACTTCAATCGTAACCCTAATCTTTGGCATACCCCTGGGGGCAGCTGCAATCTTCAACACCACCTGACCGAGGTAGAGGTTGTCCCTCGTCACTGGGCTCTTTCCTTCGTAAAAATTCACCACCACCTGCTTCTGATTTTCAGTTACAGTTTTCGATCAGACCAGTTTGCTATCCACTGGTTTTTGAGGCTTGAATCGAGGAGAACATTGGCACTGCTGATGTCTCAGTGGATAACAGGGTCGGGACACATCAAGTACATGATATACAGAAAACTGCTAAATTTAATTATTAATTGTACCCATTGATCATTTTCAACATGTCACAAGTAAGTAATCATTTCATCCAATTTAATTTCTAATTGTACATCTACAAATGTGACTGGTCAGTGGTGATGGTGTGGACTACAGGTGGACTGGACGAGGCCATATTTATTTGAGTGGTAAAGATCGTTAGTGCAGTATGTCAATCCCATACCTAGCCCCATGTATATTATGGCATTCCGTACAAGACAAAAATATATAAATATCATGAAAAAGACTTTAAAAGGTCAAAGATCCTGAAATCAAAATCGCAGCTCTTAGTAGTGGCATTTCAAATCCAAATTGTTGCAGTGGATGAAAATATTGGACCAGGGTGTGGATACACCAAAATGTAATAACATCGTGATCAAAGAATTAACGCAAACAATACATACAAAAATCATGATATCAAACAAATTACAAGTACAAACTCATTTTAGTGCTAGAACTTGCTCTGCTAGATGTTCAAATCCAACAGTGGGGGACTGGAGGGCCTCAGCTAATGCTGCTAAAGTGGGTTTAGGTTGGACCATCTTCAGCCAAATTGTCAGCATTTCTCTGAAACAGTCCTTAATCTTAGCATGGTCACTTCTGATGGCATCCAATGTTCCGGGATCGATACTGAGCTCCAAGCCAATGTTGTACCACTCATCCCTCGAATCCCACACAGCTTTCTGAACCTTACAAAGGTCTGTGACAGTGAGTACACCTGTATGTGTAAAGGTAATGACTATTACAAGCTATTATTATTATTGTGCAACCCAAATCCAAACCGAATCCGATGTTGACTATAATAACTATTATGTAGCTGGGAAGGATGCAAACATGATAGTGGAAAGTACATACCTGTATCACATGAGGAAGGTGCATCTTTGCCGAACCAGATCTTGTGTTCTTCAGTCATCTCACTGAATACGGAGGCTGGGTGAGTGGTACAGGTCAAAAGGCCACTGCTAGAAATGGTAGCTGCATGCAGTGTGGCATCTTGGTGCTCGGCATTCAAGCAGAGAAAAGCTATCTTAGGAATTGAATTATTGTAGTTCAATCGTCGCGATGCTTTGCGAATTCCAGTGAGGACAGTCTCTCGGATCAATGGGCAGACCTTTTCACACACTTCAAGTGCTTTAGCTTGGCTAATATTGGAAGGAAATGTGATCTCAATTTGGAGGAAGGTAGTGAAAGAATCGGATATGGTGATGAAACCAGGGTGGTCTCCTGGAACTTTAAAGCGAGCTCTGTTTCGCGACAGCTGGACAGGGTTGCCACCCTCCATAAGAAGCTTCCAATTGAACTCAGTGATAAGGGAAGAAAGAAGACAGCAGTAGACACCAAGCTTGGGACCATCTTCACCAAAAAAGAAGAGAAGAGAAGCGGCAACCTGAGGGGCTGGGAGTGACAAGGGATGAGGTATGGCTTCTTCCTCAAGGAGACACGCCATCAGGTACTTGCCTTCACCTACCTCAGCAATAATCAGAAGATGTTTGAAAAGCAAGATTAGATGATCTTCCTCAAAAAGCTTTGGAATGTAGCCTGATTCAAACTGTGAGAGAATATCTCGAGTGATTATACCACATAACTTAAACTCTTGAGAACCTCGTACACTTCTAGCTGCTCGAACCTGGGTAGGCAGCTTGGCACGCAGTGTTAAGCTATGCTCTACAAGCTCTGTGATCTTGTCAAGGACGACCTGAGAATTTATGAACACTACCTCTGGTAGGACCTCACTATAATGCATGACAAGCTTGTGGGCTGTGAGGTATTTCAGAGCATCTTCAAAAGATTCTCTCGTAAAGTGGAATTTGGTTGCTTCCTTGAAGCACTCTTCCTTGCTCAGTATTGCCTTCTTTTGGTACTTTGCGAACCGTTTGAAAGCCATCTCCAAAGCAAAGTATCGATGTGGGATTCTGACACGTTGGAGCTTCTGTAGCTCACGCAACATGAGGTACCTCAAATCAGCTAGGACTACCTGATCATCATCCCCTGGGCATTTGGCATTGATGGCAAACATTAGCCTCTGAGATGCTTCATCACAAAAGATGACATGATCCCTCATATTTGGAGGGATGATGCTGAGCAGCTTTCGTTCCTTTTCTGCTCTGTTCTCGTCCTTGCATTGATGTTCAAGATCCTTGTGCGTCCCTATGAAGGCAATCTTGGGGCATTTGCCACTTTCACAAGTCGATTGAAGGACTCGCATGCAGTGGCGAAAGGTCTGCAGGTGTGTGAAAGGAGATTTGAAAGGCTTTCCAATGGGTTTCCCATTAGTATAATACTCAACTAATGGGTGAATGTCAAGAGGCTCGTTGAGCTTCACCACAAGCATGCCAAACATGGTGTTGGAGACAAAAACAGGAAGTATTTCGTGATACGTTGGCTGCCCACCAGAATCGCCCATGTCAATCACATCCTGGTCATCCAGTTGACCAGCTGCCTTTGATCCAGCATGCATTCGAATAACAAGCTCTCTCTCTAACCCACTATGCTCTAACTTCTTAGTAATATCAGCAACAGCAGATTCCACGTCTTGCACTGGAGGTAAGACATTGAAATCTCCAGCTGAGATATGAGCTACAGCTGCTTCATCTCCCTCTAGTCGTCTGGTGTGTGGTTGTGGCGATCGCTTGCCTCTATGCGACAGTTGTGAATGCTTGGCTGACTCACAGAGCATGTCAGAGTACTGTTGGTCGGTGATCCTGGTAAAGCGAGTCTCACCAGCTGTCTCCTTGCTGACGCCAAGCTTGCATTGAGCTACTGCCCTCACTGGATTCTTAATACACTGTGTGCTTTGTCGTACGGGTGGAGGTTTCTCCTTGAGGAAAGCGTGAAGAACGTGGGTCTTCCCAGACCCTCCAGCCCCCATCAGGAATGAACTACCACTCCGGAAGTTGGACCCTCCCTCCTTCATGGCTTCATCAAAATTGAGCTGTGCCCTTTTACTCACTGTATAATATATCCATGCATAAAGTGAAATCTAATATAAACCATGCAATCATATACCGTATAGCGGGAAATTTTTCGAGGGAGAAAACTTTCACAGATCGGTAGGAAAGGAGTATTTTGCGAAGAAAATTTTCACAGAATGCTAAAATTGATCACATAATGGGTGTGGCATGCCTAAAATTTCGTGGAGAAAACTTTCGCGGATGGCTGAAAAATCGCGAAATTCGAGAAAGTTTTCTCCCTCGAAAGTTTCCCACTATACGGTAGCTAGGTTATGTACACTGTAGATCATCATATTCATATGTACTATTACTGACATTTAATCTACTGAATATGCTAGCCATTCCTCATTCTAAAACGCTTAGCTATATGTGGGTAAAGCGTGCGTGTGCATCTGAATAAATATAACACTTGAAATAATTATCGACCCTTTACCGTACTATACACATATTTCTGGAATGTTCCTTTCATGGTGCAGTGTTTACAGAGAAAACCCAAGTGCAGGACCAATGCATGGCCACAAAAGTACACAAACAGTGAAGCATAAAAACAATGTACCGTATAGCCGGAAAATTTGGCGGGGAATTAAATTTGGCGGTTTGGCGGTCTATTATTGCAACCGCCAAATTAAAATCCGCCAAAATTTCCTACTCGCATATATACGTATGGCGATCCCGTACCGAACCGCCAAATTTAAATCCGCCAATATTCTTGCAGTAGCGATTTGGGGCTCAACCGCCAAATTTAATGCCCGCCAATATTTCCGGCTATACGGTATACCATCATAGGAGCATATGCTAAATTGGACACAGGATCAATGCATGGTCACAAAACAAAACAGTACTGAGAGTTATATATATATGCAGTATGTGCAGGATTGAGTGAAGATACGTATATATGGCTAAATAGTATGGTAATGATGGCAAAAAAATTATTAATGTTAGCAGCATCTGGTGTATGTCATAATACTACAAAGTAGAATGCTGTAAGTATAACATTGTATTCTACCAGATCAACATTATGGAATGTACATGTACATGTACTACCGTAGAATCATGTGATTATGCGCCCTGTAGATACTGTTTTTATTTGGTTTATGGATTCTTATATCTTCATTTTACAGTCAGAGGGGGGAAAGGTTATATACGAGACAAGTCTACTTATGTAGGAATTTGAGCTAAAAGTGTAGGGTGGGCTTATGTGCGAGGGTGGGGGCGTAATTGTGTGATTCTACAGTAATTACAGTATCCCATCATATGCATGCAATCACTGCACGTACTGTACTGCTTGTATGTGAATGCTTATCCTTAGGATTGAGGATTATGTGAGACGATAGAAAAAAATCAAGAAACTATGACAAATCTGATCCTGGTTACAATGAATACCACTGGTGTCAAACCCTCGGCACTGTGAGATTTATAGTAATGACATACTACACAGGTAGCTATATTAAAAGATGATCGTATGACTAATAATTATTAACAATTTCATAGTGGTACACAGTGATAATTTGAATGAACACTTTGGACACAATTTTCAACAGACATGGACACGTCGTCACCAGAAAGGCCTCTACAACTTGCGAGCTCGATAATGATACACACTTCGCTGAACGAACCATAGGAGCATTCGGTACAGAAGGGCGAGCATAGCTGTACGTCCCCTGACCCCGCCTTCATAACCCTTGCGCATGCGTATAACTATTAGGCCTATGCCGTATATAGCGCGACACACCCAGCATTCTATTTATACGTAAAGTTAGCTGGCCAGGATCGGAGAAGTCAAGAAGCTTAGAATCAGCATATGACGCCAAAACTAGCGAACAAAGCATTTTCTGCGAAATCCACACAAATCATGAGTTTGGATCGCCATAAGGAACCTTATAACATTGCGATTTAGACTCGCAAACAAGGTATGTAGCAGTTTGTGTGGTAACGGACAGACAGACACACACACACACACACACACACACACAATGACTACCGTAACCTTCGCGCATGCACCGAGAGTTAATAATATGGAATGTACAGAGGTACACTCCCACTCCCAGGCAGACTGTGGCAGCTCCAGCTTTCAAATTAACACACACAATAATCAACAATGTAACTGGGAAGGTCCCTGAATTATGCTTGGCCATTACAAACCTTACAATGACTGTCACAGACAATGGGTGCATTGGTATTATCCTAGTACCTTGAACATAAGTGCTCTCCACTGTCCTAGCCTGATGGTGAAGGCCAACACCACGGAGTGCCTTGGCAACCTGCCTCCAATTTGGGCAGGGGTGGCCAGTGGCATAAAGGTCTAGGTACGCTTCTCTCCTCTGGTACGGGCTGTGGAGGTTCCTCTTCATTTCAGCAACCTTAGCATGTGACAGATCTAACTCTTTATCTAAAAACCCCACAAGCGTATCATCCATTATTGCAAACAGCTCCACCAGTTTCTCTGTTGTGATAGTGAGATCTGTGTTGATAACAAATCACAACATTAATGTTGTATCTATTGCCTTAATTAATCTTTAATTACTAGCTATCCATAAAATTAATATTAATAGGCATGGTAAACTGTAAATCCATAAAAATTTAATTACTTGCAACAAAATTCACAGTATTTAATACATGGTAAACTGTAAATCTGAACATGTGCACTTGTGCAACCCAGCCATCATACACATACTTAGGCCACTCCAAATTGATTGCTTGTTTATTGGGCCCGACCGACCCTAACTTTTGGTATTTCAATTTACAAATGAAAGTTTTCGGGTAATTAGAAAACAGATATATGATTTCAAGCACGTGCCTAAGAGAAACGGAGAGAAAGGAGAGATGGCTTCCGCTAGCAGTTTTACGTGGTGGTTTATAGGGGAGCTACGGTAGCGAAGAGGCGAATGATCATAAAATGCGATTGAACTTTGGTGCCTTGTTGGTGAAGCTGGGTCACGTTTTGTATGTATTATGTATGACATCACATCCTTTTATAATGATATTCATAGTTCTGTTTTAGTCTACCTACTGACCCTAAATTTTTGAGAAGGTAGCCTGATAAACAACTTCTCAATTTGGAATGGCCTTAGCTGTTAGCATGTGTAGTAATGTCCAGCATCACATTACACACATACAGAGTTGTAGTAGGTGTGGTCGATGGGCATGACAAAATAAAAATCCACACCTTGTTACATTGCTAACCATTACCAGCCTGTGCTCACAAAATTTAATAAGGATAGCAACTTTTCACTGTTCCTGACATTTTGACAACACTAATGCACCACTCACTAAGATGCATAAAACCTGAAATGTAGGGTGGACAACAACGATGACAATGGTAAAAGGACAAAACTAATATTACCAAAAATAAGTTCATCTCACATGGGCAAGCCTATTTTGTGCACCTAGGCAATAACCATCAAAGCACATACACAAACACACAATAGGTATGGGGTACATAGTTTACTTACTGATAGCCTGGCACTTACCTCTGAGTGGTAGGAATGGTTTTAATTTCTCCACAGCAGCAAACTCCCCCTCACTGTACAGATGACTGGCAAGATGTGTCCAGGAAGGCTGAGGATAGTAGTGGACATAGTAGGAGGAACACTCATTGGCTATTTCTCTCTTAGTGGAGCACCTCTGCTGGATCTCAGTGAGTCGGCTGCCATGGACTATTGTTCTAATATAATAACTCGAATCAAGTGAGTCCCATTTGTTCACCAACTCCATGACTTCAGCCACACTGTCGGTCGTCAAGGTGGGGTCTGAAATGGAGAGCATAGCTATTACTATCCACACAGACTTTAAGAGCATCCACCTACAGACAAATCTCACAAACATGTACAGGCTACATCCATGTATGCAAAATTTAGCAGCTATCATTAATATTGTAGTGGCCACAACACAAACGGTTGAAATTGGCTGCCTCACCTCAAGACTCTAGGTATCTACTTGAACTTTTATACAGTATACGTGGAAATTTTGTTGTTGGATAAAAAATTTCATGAATCCACACATAAATATTAATGCAATAAATTTTCGCCAAAACAGTAAAGATCACCGTATCCTCATAAAATATTACCAGTAGTGTGATAAATTTTCACCTATGAGAGCAAGTGATGAAATTAGTGAAACCTTTCACCTGTCCACATATACAGTATGTGTATGGTGCTGCACCCTACACTACTGTGATGGTACACATGCTGTGGTATGGTGTGAGTGTATGTATTTTTTGCTTGATGTGTGTATGTGTATCTACCTTGGACTGGTTCTCCATAGCTCCTAATACGACTGGCAAGATGAGTCTCCCCTGCCCCATCAAGAGCAAAGATCACTGCCCTCCATGAGGGCTGGAAGTCACCTCGTCCCTGGAGAAACTGCTCCACAGCTTCCTTGAAGCTGCTGCTGCTGCCGAGGTATGTACCAAGCCAACCGGCCACCACTGCCCAGTTCTCCACTCCCTCCAATGCCTTCAAAATGTTTTCCACTGTTAGGAGCGGGGCTGGTGAGAGAGCATAAAGGCATATTTTAGGGTACATCAAATTAAAGAAGATTGCCATTCATGACGTTTTAGCTTTATCATGGCTACCATAATTATTTAATATTCCACACAAACGGACACGCCCACCTGCTCCCCGGGCTAACCCCTCACATCACTCACGTCTTGTACACCCCGCTCCCCGGACTATAAACCCTCACACCACTCACGTCTTCACCCCGCTCCCCAGGCTAACCCCTCACACCACTCACATCTTCACCCCGCTCCCCGGGCTAACCCCTCACACCACTCACGTCTTCACCCCGCTCCCCGGGCTAACCCCTCACATCACTCACGTCTTGTACACCCCGCTCCCCGGACTATAAACCCCTCACACCACTCACGTCTTCACCCCGCTCCCCGGGCTAACCCCTCACACCACTCACGTCTTGTACACCCCGCTCCCCGGACTATAAACCCCTCACACAACTCACGTCTTCACCCGCTCCCTGGGCTAACCCCTCACACCACATACAGTCATCACCTTAATTCCTTACATTAATACTATTTGCACATGCACTCTACTAACATTAGAACAGCCTCTGGGCACGTCTCAAATTCTATTAAATTCACACCTTTTATTAATCTAAACAACTTCTTATAATTATTAGACTCTATACACATGTCTCAATAATGTATATTAAATACACAGCTTTTTATTAATCCGAAAGCTTGTAAGAATTTCTTTTCTACAATGTACCAACAACAAACTCACTTCTTAGCAACTTAAACATCTTAGATCTCCCTCACAGCATAGATATGTCAGGTGACGGTACCGATCGTTAAGCTTCCTAGTCTATTAATATTATCACGTATGTTGACCATCTTTACCCACTATCACTCGGGACTTGCATTATAATAATCATGTATTATAGATTGACGACCTATACCTGCCTGGGATCTACACAAATGTTATGCGCATGCGCTCATGATACGGCCCAAAATCCAGTATATCTAGACAAATATTGTAGACACACTATCATAAGAAGTCTATGTACGATCCCGCACCCTACTGTCAAGTAGTTGAGCTGAAGTTGGAAGGTAAACACATTAATATTGTGGCCAACTAAAATTTAATTTCTGGATGTCACGTGTTTTTTATTCTTGGATCGAAGGCAGGTGGCTTTTGAGCTAAGCAACATAGCACTGCTTGGAGGAAAGAACAAGGAACAAACAGCTGCAGATGGAGGGTAAGACCCCTTAGCAACTATCAATAATGGAATACTAATTCAAGTTTTGATCTCTCTCTCCTTCCACCCATCTCCTTCATCCCTTCCCTCCTCCTTCCCCTAGTCTTCAGCTGCTCACCTCCATGATGTCCGGTGACAATCCCACTACCATACAGATTTTTAGGAGGGTGGAAATATTAAAGATACTAGAGGGGGGATCAACCTTATTAGGGATGGGAAATCTCAGGGTTGGTGTACAGATACCGATTTAGATTAGTGATGGTATGGGAGAAGCAGACAACAGTGGTATATTATGTGATTCGTGCAAACAAATGTGAAACAAATGAAGGGTCTTATTGAGCACGGACGTAGTAAGCATCAAACAACTTCATGTGTCAGTAGCTGAAGAAGGTCCAAGGACCGAAACATTCTAAATGAAGTTGTTTGATGCTTACTACGTCCATGCTCAATAAGACGCTTCATGTATTTAGTAACGTAGTAATGAGGCTCTACTCAATTAAATGTGAAACTGTTTCTGAAATATGACTACTGTACTTGCAATAGGTAGTGCTAAGTTTATCATCTACTATTAATTTATTATCTTGTAGGCGGAGTTTATGTCGCAGGGAGGTGTGGCCACACTGTGTGCCCTCCTTCACTCGGCTAATGTGTTCATAGTTGAGAAGGCGGCTCTCTCTCTCTCCTACCTCTCCTCAACTTGCCTTGGCAACCGGATGGCAGTCACTCAGGAGCGAGGGCAAGTTACATGTACTTACAGAGTAGAATTAAGGACTTTCAATATTAAAATTTTACTCACAAGCAATCGTATGAGTAGTTAGTATCATAGTGAAACTGTGGTTGTAATCTTTTATGTTAAAATGGGATTAGAGTCAGTAGTCGTGGCATGAAGACTGTTTTGTGACTATACCGGATCTTCACAGTCAGTAATGACATCACTGCAGGTTGGATGACCTTCAGAGAATCTTCACCAAATGTAAGTGAACACGTATTGTACTTATGATATAACTTCCTTTTCACTTCTGCTACACGTACCGTATAGCGGGAAATTTTCGAGGGAGAAAACTTTCGCGGATCAGTAGGAAAGGAGCATTTCGCGGAGAAAACTTTCGCGGAATGTTAAAACTGGTCGCATAATGGGTGTGGCATGCCTAGAATTTCGTGGAGAAATTTTTCGCGGATGGCGGGAAAATCGCGAAATTCGTGAAAGTTTTCTCCTTTGAAAGTTTCCCGCTATACGGTATGACATTGTATGTCACCCGGGTATGCATATGTGTGCATATATATATACCAGCAAGAGTTTATAGACCTTGATATTAGTAATAGCTGTGTGCATGGTTTGCAAGATTATGCTTAGTTTGAATTGATACCAACATACTGTACAGTGGGAAATATTGGGGGGGGGGGGGGGGGGGGGGGGACTTCAGTAGGAAGTGAGAACTTCACGGAATGCTAAATTAATCGTATAGGTGGGTGGGGCATGCTCAAATTTTATGGAGAAAAGTTTCACTGATGGTACTCCAATGGCAAATTTTATGAACATTTCTCCCTCAAAAAAAGTTTCCTGCTATACAGTGTACGTTTATGATCCAATACCATGCAGCCCACACTGAGGAACAGCTTCTGGTTGGTCAGATACTGATGAACTTTGCCGTGTGTGATGAGTCCCGCCCCTTCCTGCTGGACCACGGGGGCCTGGTGGATGTGATGGTGGAAGCCGTTGGGATGAACCAGCTGAGGGAGGCCGTCAGAACTAGTGCTCTCAAGGCACTGCTGGAGCTAGGCAGGGCAGACAACAGGCTCATCTTGAATAGGGTAATTTAGGGGAGGATCTCTAAAGTTTAATAATTATTAGTCTCCCGATTCACCATCCATTACTATGTCCCCCCCTCCCTAAGATGTTCAAAATTATCATAATAATTAAAATTTTATCTTTCATGCTGCAATTTCTTTAATTTGTTGGCATTCTTATTTCCTTTCAGCCTGGGTTAGTCGAGGGTCTTCTGGACATTCAGTCTCTCAGAGGCAAGGAAATCCATCACTCCTGCTTGGAGCTGCTGCTCACATTTGGCCAAGACTCTGAGGTAAATTATAACAGCCCCTAGTCGTTTTTGTACTTTTCTACCTTTTTGGTGTGTGTGTTTGTTATTATATACGTAGGATTTGAAGCAGCTGCTTGTGCACTCTGACCTTCTCTCCTCCCTCCAAGATTTAGTCCACTCTGCTACCAGTGACAGATACCTGGCTCTATTGATGGTAGGCGGAGTGAAGTTGAGAAAATTAATATTATACGAGTTTGCTGTACACAGACTGTGGTAGGAAATTATAATTATTTGGCTATCCCTTACCAAATCACCAAATTTCAAATCTATGTCCACCAATATAAATTTCATCACAATGGTGTAGGGGCATTATTATTCGTGCTTTTTCTTCAGCTGCAGGTTGTCTTGGTGATGCTGAAGGCACGTCGACACTGGGCTAGGTTGATCTCCATTGGGGTGAGGGATCTACTGGAGGAACTGCAAAACAAGCTGGACGCAGCGACGGCTCAGGACAATGAACTGATCAACCTTTTAGCCGAATGCTGGCTACAGTTCAATAATAATTAAGTTGTACAGTATCTCTGGTGTATTATAGCTTAATTAATTTACCAACTCAATCAAACTGCAAAATTTCATTAACAGTATCAATGTCATTAAATGCCACACTTTTCAGCATTACCACCATTAAAATTTTTTGTCCAATTTTTTGATTTAAAAATTTCAATAATAAAACATACATCTACACGTCGTCTGATCTATACCAAAGAGCTGTCTGTGTGAACTATGACCAACAATGGTCAGTGGTGGTGGTGTGGGCAGGAGTGAGTATGTCCCTGGTGATTATGACTCTTGGGCTTTGGTGGTTCATACCAGGAAGGCATCAGTTCTGGCCTCTCAGTTCTCTTGGCTTCAACCGTATCCTGTAAAAAAAAAAGAGGAATTTCAGGTTAGCTAACTTTGGGTTTTCAAAAAAAGTTGGTAT
The DNA here is from genome assembly GCA_963930775.1 of Cliona cf. orientalis. Classification (NCBI taxonomy): domain Eukaryota; kingdom Metazoa; phylum Porifera; class Demospongiae; order Clionaida; family Clionaidae; genus Cliona; species Cliona cf. orientalis. The sequence continues at coordinate 8,636,737 of OZ005696.1, forward strand.
ATTATACCAAACTTGCAACTGCATTAACACAACTGTATTTGCCTAACTCTACAGAAGATCTAAGGCACCTAAAACAATTAGGAGGCTATAGCAGTCATTACCTTCGATACGGTGAAGCCTTTCTCCATATTCAGTTGAGCATAGCCCACTTTCACTGTAATTCGATGGTTAGTTTCGACGTTGATTGTTACGTCCAGCATCAGCCTTCCCTTGGGCAGAGGAGGGAGACCACTCAGAACAACTTCACCAAGAAATGCAGCATCTTCACGCACACCTCCTTGCTCTCCCGTCTCATACACTTCAAAAACAACCGTCGTTTGGTCATCTACGCTAGTGGTGAACTGCCTAGTCACTCTCGCAGGGCACGTCAGGTTTTGCTGTAGTACAGTCTTGACACTACCATCTATGACTTTGAATTTCAGGAAGAATCGGTGACCCCCCACTGAGCAAAATTGGGTCGATTTTCTCTTGCGCTTGTATCTGAACGCTTCTGACACATTTTTCTAAGCTCTGAAAATTGCCTGAACTAAACTCCTTCTGAGTGTTGGGTGTGAGGGGATAGCCATATGAAGAACGAACTTCGTAGATCGTATCGTCTATCGTGATGCAGCAAATATCAACGAAACCAGCACCAATGTTGATGACAATGACATTCACTGCATCTTTGCTCTCAGTCTCAAATCCGTGAGCAACTGCAGCCGCCCACGCCTTGTTAATAAATCGTTTCACTTTAATCCCGGCTACATCGCAAAGCTGTGTGATATGCACTCGATCCATGAAGCCAAAACAAGCGGGTACAGTTGCAACAGCCTCCTTGACAGGAACTCCTAGGTGCACGTCAACATTCTCGACCACCTTTCGAAGCACCATTGACAGTAACTCTTCTGGTTTGTAGAGTTTGCTGCTGTTGGATGATTTAGCGGCAGGAATGCTGACTGCAGCAAGCCCATCTTGATCAGCTGCTATTTCAAAAGGCCAGTTCTCTCTCTCTCTAATAATTACAGGATCGTCTGGCTTCCTCCCCAGCAGCTTCTTCAGCCCGTACACAGGGTGACAAGAGGTTTCTTTGTGCCAGATCATAGGCATGTCGACTTAGGACAGTGGCTGAGCGAGCCAAGTTGTCAGCGGACTCTGATTGGAGGTTGAAGCCAACAAAGGCGGGAGTACAGTCGTTGCTCAGTTCATCCTTGATCAGCTCCACTCGATTGTCGCGGAAGACGGCAGCTCGCAGGTTGTGTGTGCCCAAGTCCAAGCCGATCACTGCCTGCGGACTGGACAAAGCCATATTATTGAATGGTAAAGATCGTCAGTGCTACGTGTCGACCCCGTACCACTCCGTGTACTGATCGCAAATTTTAGTAGCTCAGTAACTCACAAAACGTGAACTCCCAGCACTACGCAGTGGCATTTCAAATTGTAGCGGATGAAAATATTGATGATACACTAAAATTTATTAATGTGATTGGAGTATTCACGCAAACAAAATCATTTCCAACTCAACCGATCACTGCAAGTGGACTGGACGAAGCCATAATTTGTAATTTGTAATTTGCAATTGAACACTCCAACAGGAGGAGCAGGTGACAGACAACAGAACAGCACAAGTAATAATAATAATATTATTATTATAGTATAGTTTAGATTGAGGAATAAAAATAATATTATGAGAGGAAGATAGTTAGAGAGTAGCGATACAGTATATGTCATCTTGAAGATGTTGATTCGCGGTCGGATTACTTCTGGCGTCTCTAATAAAGGCAGCACACAACTGATCTTCAATGGTGTAGACCGTTCGATGCTTCACGCCAAAGAGGTTGTTGTAACCTACTGCAGAAAATGCATAGGTAGCAGACTCAGAAAAAATGTCTCTGACCACAGCAGACGGTGACTTCTTAACAGCTGTAACAAGTGCTCTGGAACGTGAGATCACAACATTATAGAGGCTTTGGAGCCTAGCCACAGAATGGACAATGCCAGTATGGCTATGTCGAGGAAGAGACCATATCTTTCGGAGAATATTGTTGAAAGACACTTCAATCGATTTAAGTTGAGAGGATGAGGATCTCCAAAGGGCAGCTCCGTAGAGGGAAAGGCAATAGCTAGAGAGGAGACGGGTCTTAACGAAAGGGTCACAACAAGAGAAAATATGGAGAAGATAGTTGGCTTTGCAACATATGTCATTAGCAATGTTTCTGATGTCTTCATCATCACACAATAATATTATAATGGAAAAGATCGTCCGTGCTTCGTGTCATTTAATTTGACTACCTAGTCATTTATGCTATGAAGGCTGAAGTTTACTGACACTGTATGGGGACATTAACCAAGGGTTGGCTATGCCAGACTATGGGGACGGCACATTACCCTAGAAAGGATACGTGACTCTAGTGTCAAATGTCCCAAGGAGACACCCTACTCTAGTGAAGTACGTCCCCGGGAATATACGGCCCTAGGGTACAGTGTCCATGGGGACAATTATTTGGGAGGGGGGGGGGGGGGTCATGTGACACTATGACAGCATAATAATGTAGTGTTTCCAGTCCTATAGTCCCTGGTTTTAATACACATACTTGCAAAATGTTTGCCCATGTACGGATATTATCGCACACGCCTATACAACATTTAAACTTTTATGCACGTGACCAACAAAGATTGTAAAATCGCAACACTTAGCAGTGGCATTTTCAAGGTTGCAACAGATGAAAACATTGTTGATAGCTACAACAAAATCTCACAACATTATGATTGAAGTGTTCACGCAAACAATAATATTCATTATATTATAAAAAATATTAAACAATAATTAAAAAGTATAAACTCATTTCAGTGCTAGGATTTGCTTTGCTAGATGTCCAAATCCAACAGTGGGGGACTGGAGGGCCTCAGCTAATACTGCTAAAGTGGGTTTAGGTTGAATCTTCTTCAACCAAATGGTCAGCATCTCTCTAAAACAATCATTAGTCTTAGCATTGTCTCTTTTGATGACATCCAGTGTTCCGGGATCGATACTGAGTTTCAAGCCGATGTTGTACCACTCATCCCTCGAATCCCACGCAGCATCTTGAATCATACTAAGATCTTTGATGGTACATGTAAGTATACCTGTGTGTGACAGTGTGTAGGTAGAATGTAATGATTATAATCCATCATTATCAAGAGTGCATTAGGAAAAATACATAGCTAACTGCGTGGACAAGCAAGCTCTATGCTGTGAGATGGTGGGGTCATCTTACATGTGCCAGCCTAGCCATAAATGTGTTTTTTTTACACTGTGATCATACTCGTGGCTGTGTGGTTGCAGGTGTGTTGCACAGTATCTACTTAAGAACTATAATACCCATTACTGCCCCCCAGTATTATTGTGGCCACACAGTTTTTTTTTACAAAATAATGTACTTTGTCTAGTATTAAATTTTATTACACGCTGTGACGTCACCATCACAGAATAATATATCACTACGTAATAGCTAGGAGGGAAGCTTCAATATAAAGTATACATACCTGCATCTTTGCCGAACCAGATCTTGTGTTCTTCAGTCATCTCACTGAATACGGAGGCTGGGTGAGTGGTACAGGTCAAAAGGTCACTGCTAGAAATGGTAGCTGCATGCAGTGTGGTGTCTCGGTGCTCAGCACTAGAGCAGAGAAAAGCTGTATTGGGGATCGAATTTTCGTAGTTCAATCGTCGCGATCCTTTGCGAATTCCAGTGAGGACAGTCTCATGGATCAATGGGCAGACCTTTTCACATACTTCAAGTGCTTTAGCTCGGCTAATACTGGGAGGAATTTTGATTTCAACTTGGAAGAAGGTAGTGAAAGAATCAGTTATCGTAATGAAACCAGGGTGGTTTCCTGGAACAGTGAAGCGAGCTCGATTTCGCGACAGCTGTACAGGATTGCCACCCTCCATAAGAAGCTTCCAATTGAACTCAGTGATAAGAGCAGAAAGAAGACAGCAGTAGACTCCAAGCTTGGGACCATCTTCACCAAAATAGAAGAGGAGAGAAGCGGCAACCTGAGGGGCTGGGAGTGACAAGGGATGAGGTATGGCTTCTTCCTCAAGGAGACAGGCCATCAGGTACTTACCTTCACCTACCTCGGCAACAATCAGAAGATGCTTGAAAAGCAAGATTAGGTGATCTTCCTCGAAAAGCTTTGGAATGTAGCCTGATTCAAACTGTGAGAGAATATCTCGTGTGATTATACCACATAACTTAAATTCTCGAGAACCACGTATGCTTCTAGCTGCTTGAACCTGGGTAGGCAGCTTGGCACGCAGTGTTAAGCTATGCTCAACAAGCTCTGTGATCTTGTCAAGGATGACCTGAGAATTTATGAACACTACCTCTGGTAGGACCTCACTATAATGCATGACAAGCTTGTGGGCTGTGAGGTATTTCAGAGCATCTTCAAAAGATTCTCGTGTGAAGTGGAATTTGGTTGCTTCTTTGAAGCACTCTTCCTTGCTTAGTATTGCCTTCTTTTGGTACTTTGCGAATCGTTTAAAAGCCATCTCCAAAGCAAAGTATCGATGTGGGATTCTGACATGTTGGAGCTTCTGTAGCTCACGTAACATGAGGCATCTCAAATCAGCAAGGACTGCCTGATCATCATCCCCTGGGCATTTGGCATTGATGGCAAATATTAACCTCTGTGACTCTGCATCACAAAAGATGACATGATCCATCATGTTTGGAGGGATGATGCTGAGCAGCTTTCGTTCCTTTTCTGCTCTGTCCTCGTCCTTGCATTGATGTTCAAGATCCTTGTGCGTCCCTATGAAGGCAATCTTAGGGCATTTGCCACTTTCACAAGTCGACTGAAGGACTCGCATGCAGTGGCGAAAGGTCTGCAAGTGTGTGAAAGGAGATTTGAAAGGCTTTCCAATGGGTTTCCCATTAGTATAATACTCAACTAATGGGTGACTGTCAAGAGGCTCGTTGAGCTTCACCACAAGCATGCCAAACATGGTGTTGGAGACAAAAACTGGAAGTATTTCGTGATACGTTGGCTGCCCACCAGAATCGCCCATGTCAATCACATCCTGGTCATCCAGTTGACCAGCTGCCTTTGATCCAGCATGCATTCGAACAACAAGCTCTCTCTCTAACCCACTATGCTCTAACTTTTTAGTAATATCAGCAACAGCAGATTCCACGTCTTGTACTGGAGGTAAGACATTGAAATCTCCAGCTGAGATATGAGCTACAGCTGCTTCATCTCCCTCTAGTCGTCTGGTGTGTGGTTGTGGCGATCGCTTGTCTCTATGTGACAGTTGCGAATGATTGGCTGACTCACAGAGCATGTCAGAGTACTGTTGGTCGGTGATCCTGGTAAAGCGAGTCTCACCAGCTGTCTCCTTGCTGACGCCAAGCTTGCATTGAGCTACTGCCCTCACTGGATTCTTAACACACTGTGTGCTTTGCCGTACGGGTGGAGGTTTCTCCTTGAGGAAAGCGTGAAGAACGTGGGTCTTCCCAGACCCTCCAGCCCCCATCAGGAACGAACTACCACTCCGGAAGTTGGACCCTCCCTCCTTCATGGCTTCATCAAAGTTGTGCTGTGCCCTTTCACTCACTGTGCATGAAGTGGAAAATTATCTAAAATCTGTGTATAGCTAGGTTATGTATACTATAGATCATCATGTTCATGCATACTATTACTGACATTTAATTTGCTGAATATGCTAGCCATTCCTCATTCTAAAACGCTTATCTATATGTGGGTAGAGTGTGCGTGTGCATCTGAATAAATATAGCACTTGAAATAATTATTGACCCTTTACCGTACTATACACATATTTCTGGAATATTCCTTTTATAGTGCAGTGTTTACAGAGACAACCCAAGTGCAGGACCAATGCATGGCCACAAAGTACACAAACAGTGAGGCACAAAAACAATGTATACCATCATAGGTATGTGTGCTAAATTGGACACAGGATCAATGCGTGGTCACAAAACAAAACAGTACTGAGAGTTATATTATATATTATGCAGTATGTACAGGATTGAGTGAAGGTATGGCTAAATAATATGGTAATGATGGAAAAAAATATTAATGTTAGCAGCATCTGGTGTACCTCATAATACTACAAAGTAGAATGCTGTTCGTATAACATTATTGTATTCTACCGGATCCACATTATGGAATGTACATGTACTACCGTAGAATCATGTGATTACGCCCCCTCCCTTCCTTCCTTTGTGCATGCTAGCTAGCACTGGGCAAAACTGGGGAGGGGGTTCAGTGTATTGACCGTCAAATACCACATGGACTTGCGATCTCTGTACTTTCTCTGGCTGTTTGATGGGCAAAATCCGAGAAATACAACAAAGTAAGGCAAAATAGGACACAAAATTTAATGGCTAGTTTGATAGATATAGATACTGCTTTTATTTGGTTTATATACTCTTATATGTACATCTTACAGTACGGGAGGGGGGGGGGTTATATGCGAGACAAACCTACCTATGTAGGAACTTGAGCTAAAAGTGCAGGGTGGGCTTATGCGCGAGGGGGGAGAGGGCATAACTGCAGGATTCTACAGTAATTACAGTATCCCATCATATGCATGCAATCACTGCACATACTGTACTGCTTGTATATGAATGCTTATCCTTGGGATTGAGGATTATTTGAAGTGATAGAAAAAAATTAATTAAGAAACTATGTCCAATCTGGCCCTGACTATGATAATATGGAATGTACAGAGGTACACTCCCACTCCCAGGCAGACTGTGTCAGCTCCAGCTTTCAAATTAACACACACAATAATCAACAATGTAACTGGGAAGGTCCCTGTATTATGATTGGTCATTACAAACTTTACAATGACTGTCATAGACAATGGGTGCATTGGTATTATCCTAGTACCTTGAACATAAGTGCTCTCCACTGTGTCAGCCTGATCGTAAAGCTCAATCTCACGGAGTGCCTTGGCAACCTGCCTCCAACTTGGGCAGGGGTGGCCAGTGGCGTAGAGGTCAAGGTACGCTTCTCTCCTCTGGGAGGGGCTGCGGAGGTTCCTCTTCATTTCAGCAACCTTAGACCCTGGTAGATCTAACCAATAATCTAGAAATCTCACATAATAATCATCCATTGTTGCAAACAGTTCCACCAGTTTCTCTGTTGTGATAGTGAGATCTGTGTTGATAACAAACCACAACATTAATGTTGTGGCTATTGCTTTAATTAGTCTTTGAATAATTAATAAAAGCTATCCACAAAATTAATAGTAATATTTGTAATAAAATTCACAGCATCCAATACATGGTAAACTGTAAATCTGAACGTGTGCACTTGTGCAGCCCAGCCATCATACACATACTTAGCTGTGAGCATGTGTAGTAATGTCCAGCATCACATTACACACATACAGAGTTGTAGTAGGTGTGGTCGATGGGCATGGCAAAATAAAATTCCACACCTTGTTACATTTCTGGCCATTACCAGCCTGTGCTTACAAAATTTAATAAGGATAGTAACTTATCACTGTTCCTGACATTTGACAACAATCATGCACCACTCACTAAGATGCCTAAAACTTGAAATGTAGCATGGACAACAACAATGACGACAATAAACAAGGACAAAATCAATTATTTTATCCTTGCTGGAAAAATAATTTCATCTCACATGGGCAAGCCTATTTTGTGCACCTGGGCAATAGCCATCAAAGCACATACACAAACACACAGTAGGCATGGGGTACATGGTTTACTTACTGATAGCCTGGCACTTACCTCTGAGTGGTAGGAATAGTTTTAATTTCTCCACAGCAGCAAATTCCCCCACTCTGTACAGCTGACTGGCAAGATGTGTCCTGGAAGACTGAGGATGGCAGTGGACATAGTAGGAGGCACACTCATTGGCTATTTCTCTCTTAGTGGAGCACCTCTGCTGGATCTCAGCGAGTCGGCTATGAGGGAGTACTATCTCAATAATATATCCAGAATCAAGTGAGTCCCATTTGTTCATCAGCATCATGACTTCAGCCACACTGTCGGTCGTCAAGGTTGGGTCTGAAATGGAGAGCATAGCTATTAATATCCACACAGACTTTAAGAGCATCCACCTACAGACAAATCTTACAAACATGTACAGACTACATGCATGAATGCAAAATTTAGCAGCTATCATTGTAGTGGCCACAACATAAATGGTTGAAATTGGCTGCCTCACCTCAAGACTCTAGGTATTTTGTACACCTGCTTAATTGAACTCATATACGGTATACATGGAAATTTTGTCGTTGGACAAAAATTTGTGAACTCATGCTACCTTCGTATTGCATAAAAATAATTATTTTGATGCAATAAATTCTTATCGATATGGTAAAGATCACCATATCCTCTACAAAATCATAAAAAATTAACCGGTAGTGTGATAAAATTTTCGCCTATGAGAGCAAGTGGTGAAATTGGCAAAAATTTTCGCCTATCCACATATACAGTATGTGTATGGTGCTGCACCCTACACTACTATGATGGTACACATGCCGTGGCATGGCGTGAGTATATGTATTTTTGCTTGATGTGTGTATGTGTATCTACCTTGGACTGGTTCTCCATAGCTCCTAATACAATTAGCAACAGGAGTCTCCTCTGCCTCATCAAGAACAAAGATCACTGCCCTCCATGAGGGCTGGAAGTTCCCTCGTCCCTGGAGAAACTGCTCCACAGCTTCCTTGAGGCTGCTGCTCCTGCCGAGGGTACCAAGCTGCAGGGCCACCTCTACCCAGTCCTCCACTCCCTTCAATGCCTTCAAAATGTTTTCCACCGTTAGGGGCGGGGCTGGTGAGAGAGCATAAAGGCATATTTTAGGGTACATCAAATTGCCATTCAAGACGTTTTAATGTTTATATCATGGCTACCATACAATTACATAATATACATAATACATACATATACATAATATACATATACATAATATATACATACATACATGTGGAATACATAATATTCCACACAAATGGACACGCCCACTACGGATTGAGATTATGTTACATCAATATCATTCAACTCGGACATTAGAATTTATGAGAATTATGGCTATGGTAGTATGACACATGCATTAAGCATCATTGATTAGATATTTACCTCTGTTCAATACTCCTGCTTCATTGTTTATCTCCGCCATCTTCAGTAGTTGGGCGTGGCAAGATTGATCATGTGCGCAGTTGAACCTACCCTCGAGGCCGAGGCCTCATGAAGGTCAAAGAGGTCAAGGAGTTGAGCTGAAGTTGAAGGTAAACACATTGTGGCCAACTAAAATTTAATTTCTGGATGTCACGTGTTTTTTTATTCTTGTAGTGTGAAGGATCAGAGGCAGGTGGCTTTTGAACTAAGCAACATAGCACTGCTTGGAAGAAAGAACAAGGAACAAATAGCTGCAGATGGAGGGTAAGACCCCTCAATAACTACCAATAATTCGAATTTTGATATCTCTCTCTCTCTCTCTCTCTCTCTCTCTCTCTCTCTCTCTCTCTCTCTCTCTCTCTCTCTCTCTTTGTCACCCACACTTCCTTCATCCCTTCCCTCCTCCTTCCCCTAGTCTTCAGCTGCTCACCTCCATGATGTCCGGTGATGATGAGGTAAGTGCACTACAATACACCATAACCTATTGTTGGTAGTTGCTTTAGCAACCAAAGTTTTTATAGGCAATTTGCCGGCTATGGGAAGGGGTTGGGTCATCATAAAGTACGCCAATGATGAACAGAGGTCAACTACCAACAAAATAGTTATCTGCCAGTAATTGGGGTGCATGAGATGCATGGTCGAATGCACCCCAATTACTGGCAGATAATTATTATTTGTGGCTGTTGTGGGCAAATAATTTCTATTATATGATTGCACATACACCATGCCCTCCTTCACTCGGCTAATGTGTTCATAGTTGAGAAGGCGGCTCTCTCTCTCTCCTACCTCTCCTCAACTTGCCTTGGCAACCGGATGGCAGTCACTCAGGAGCGAGGGCAAGTTACATGTACTTATAGAGTAGAATTGAGGACTTTCAATATTAAAATTTTACTCACAAACAATAGTTAGTATCATAGTGAAACTGTGGTTGTAATCTTTTATGTCAAAATGGGATTCAAGTCAGTAGTCGTGGCATGAAGACTGTTTGTGATTATACTGGATTGTTGGTACACTCTTTACAGTCAGTAATGACATCACTGCAGGTTGGATGACCTTCAGAGAATCTTCACCAAATGTAAGTGAACACTTATTGTACTTATGATATAACTTGCTTTTCACTTCCGCTACACGTATGACGTTGTATGTCACCCGGGTATGCATATGTGTGCATATATACCAGCAAGAGCTTGTAGACTGTGCATATATACCAGCAAGAGCTTGTAGACCTTGATATTAGTAATAGCTAAATTATATTGTGCGCATTTTGCAAGATTGTGATCATCAAGAACCTCAATATGTTTAGTTTATACCGACATACCATATACGTAGCAGCAAACATTCGAGGGAAAAAATTTTGCATATCAGTAGGAAATTAAAATTTTGCGGAATGCTATATCAACCATATAGGTGGGTGGAGCATGCCCAAATTTCATAGAGAAAACTTTCACAGATGGCACTCAATTGTGAGCATTTCTCCCTGGATAGTTCCCCACTATACAGTATACTTTATGATCCAATACTGACCACATGCAGCCCACACTGAGGTACAGCTTCTGGTTGGTCAGATACTGATGAACTTTGCCGTGTGTGATGAGTCCCGCCCCTTCCTGCTGGACCACGGGGGCCTGGTGGATGTGATGGTGGAAGCCGTTGGGATGAACCAGCTGAGGGAGGCTGTCAGAACTAGTGCTCTCAAGGCACTGCTGGAGCTAGGCAGGGCAGACAACAGGGTCATCTTGAATAGGGTAAGGGGATGATCTCTAAAATTAAAATTTTTGTAATTACAGTCCAACCTCGATTATCCGAACCTCGATTATCCGAACCCTCGATTATCCGAACTCGAGATCCGAAGAAAATGCAGGGTCAAAGTACACATTGTGACCACGTGACCCAATTGCGCATGCGCAGTAAACCTACGTCGCATAGTTGCCACGCGAGAACCAGCTGCTGCGCTGCTATTAAATCTAGTTCTAACACTCAAAGAAATAAAAGAAACGCAAGGTAAGTGTTCTATCAATCGAGGATGAGATTAAAATCGTCGAAATGCTCGATAAGTCTGTCATATGTACGTTTTTACATGCATGATCGACTTTGTGGGTGTGGCTTGGGCGTGGTCATCGTTATCCGAACTCCTTGCTTATCCGAACGGTTCGAGATTTCCCCTTGGCCAAAGGGGTTCGGATAATCGAGGTTGGACTGTATTTGTTTCCTGGTTCACCGGCCATCCATTGCTATGGTCCCCCCCCCCCCCCCCCCAATAGATGTTCAAATTTATTTAATTGTAATTTCTTATATTATAGCATTCTTATTTCCTTTCAGCCTGGGCTAGTCGAGGCCAGGGTCTTCTGGACATCCAGTCTCTCGGAGGCAAGGAAATCCATCACTCCTGCTTGGAGCTGCTGCTCACCTTTACCCAAGACTCTGAGGTAAATTACAGTAGCCCCTAGTTGTTGTTTTTATACTTTTCTACGTATAAATCATTTTGTTGTGTTTTGTTACTGTAGGGTTTGAAGCAGCTGCTTGTGCACTCTGACCTTCTCTCCTCCCTCCAAGATTTAGTCCACTCTGCTACCAGTGACAGATACCTGGCTCTATTGATGGTAGGTGGAGTGAAGTTGAGAAAATAGTTTGCTGTACACAGACTATGACAGATTTGATGGAAAATTATAATAATTGACTATCCCTTACCAAATCACAAAATTTCAAATTTCGGAATTTTGGGCCTAACCCCACCAACAATAATATTATTATTAATTTTTTTCAAGGGTGTATACTACCGTAATTCCGGAAAATAATGCGACAATCTTATTAATGCGAACTTTGCGAGTCAGCTACCGTTCGCATTAATAAGAAAACATTATTTTTTGTGAACGCAATAATTATTGTAATCGATACTGGTAACTTGAAGATCGTCAAAACGTTCTAAATAATGCTCATTGCATGCTACTTACTGTGTGCCTGTTTAATAGCTGCTACATGAAAGGTGGAGTTTTATAGGACCAAATTTGAAGGTAAGTTACAGCTATAATATGTAAGTATGCCTGAACTAAGTGCAGGTAATAGTAGGAGCTTTCTAGGTCTGGGGCAGATCATTTTTAACATCTTGACTCAATACAGTCCAATTCCATCAGACCACCAGCCATGCATTCGCATTTGTTAAATTAGCATTATTAAAAATATCATCATTTTTGTCCAATTCGCATTTTTTTAAACACACATTAATTTCCGGAATTACGGTATAATAATTCTGCTTTCTTTTTAGTTGCAGGTTGTCTTGGTGATGCTGAAGGCACGTCGACACAGGGCTAGGTTGATCTCCATCGGGGTGAGGGATCTACTGGAGGAACTGCAAAACAAGCTGGACGCAGTGACGGCTCAGGACGATGAACTGATCAACCTTTTATCCGAATGCTGGCTACAGTTCAATGATAATTAAGTTGTACAGTATCTCTGGTGTATTATAGCTTAATTCACGAACTCAATCAAACTGCAAAATTTCATTAACAGTATCAATGTCATTCAATGCCACCATTGATCATTTTTCAGCATTACCACCATTTAAATTTTTGTTCAATTTTGATTTAAAAATTTCAATAATAAAAGCATCATGTCGTACATCTACACGTCGTCTGATCTATACCAAAGAGCTGTCTGTGTGAACTATGACCAACAATGGTCAGTGGTGTGGGCAGGAGTGAGTATGTCCCTGGTGATTATGACTCTTGGGCTTTGGTGGTTCATACCAGGAAGGCATCAGTTCTGGCCTCTCAGTTCTCTTGGCTTCAACTGTGTCCTGTAAAAAAGAGGAATTTCATTTAGGTTAGCAACTTTTCATAAAGTTCAAAGAGTAGGTATAATATTATTATACCAAAAGTGCAACTGCAGATCAACAGCTGTTTTGGCCTAACTCGACAGAAAAAGCATTAGTCACTCTCGCAGGGCAGGGCAGGTTTTGCTGTAGTACAATCTTCACGCACACCTCCTTGTTCTCCCGTCTCATACACTTCAAAAACAACCGTCGTTTGGTCGTCTACGCTAGTGGTGAACTGCCTAGTCACTCTCGCAGGGCAGGTCAGGTTTTGCTGTAGTACAGTCTTGACACTACCGTCTATGACCTTGACACCAAGCGCAAAATTTGTGGCCGATAAAATGATGAAATCTTCGAATCGTTTGTTCCTATCTCCACCCAAGAGTGCGGCGTAGATAGCTGCACCTCGAACAGCAGCTGTGGACGGATCGGCAATAATCACAGGGGCCACCCCAACAAAGAGATTACAAAAAGCTCTTTGAATTTCGGGAAGAATCGGTGACCCCCCACTGAGCAAAATTTGGTCGATTTTCTCTTGTGCTTGCATCTGAACGCTTCTGACGCATTTTTCTAAGCTCTGGAAATTCCCTGAACTAAACTCCTTCTGAGTATCGGGTGTGAGGGGATAGCCATATGAAGAACGGACTTCATAGATCGTATCGTCTATCGTGATGCAGCAAATATCAACGAAACCAGCACCAACGTTGATGACAATGACATTCACTGCATTTTTGTTCTCAGTCTCAAATCTGTGAGCAATTGCAGCCGCCCATGCCTCGTTAATAAATCGTTTCACTTTAATCCCGGCCGCATCGCAAAGCTGTATGATACGCACTCGATCCATGAAGCCAAAACAAGCGGGTACAGTTGCAACAGCCTCCTTGACGGGAACTCCTAAGTGCACGTCAACATTCTCAATCACTTTCCAAAGCACCATTGACAGTAACTCTTCTGGTTTGTAGAGCTTGCTGCTGTTGGATGATTTAGTGGCAGGAATGCTGACTGCAGCAAGCCCATCTTGATCAGCTGCTATTTCAAAGGGCCAGTTCCCTCTCTCGCTAATAATTACAGGGTCGTCTGGCTTCCTCCCCAGCAGCTTCTTCAGCCCATACACGGGGTGAGAGAGGTTTCTTTGTGCCAGATCATAGGCATGTCGACCGAGGACAGTGGCTGAGCGAGCTAAGTTGTCGGCAGACTCTGATTCAGATTGGAGGTTGAAGCCAACAAAGGCGGGAGTAGAGTCGTTGCCCAGCTCGTCCTTGATCAGCTCCACTCGACTGTCGCGGAAGACGGCAGCTCGCAGGCAGGGTTGTGTGTGCCCAAATCCAAGCCGATCGCTGCAGGAAGACTGGCCATATTTTTGAGTGGAAAAGATCGTCATGCTACGTGTCAACCCTGTACCATTCTGCGCACTAAAACGTGAAATCAAAGCACTACGCAGTTTAATAGTCTCGCGCGCCAGCCCCTCCTACGCAAAGAGGGCTGGTGCGCGAGACTACTACGCAGTGGTATTTCAAATTGTAGCAAGAGGTGATCACCAAAATTTATTAATATGATTGGAGTATTCACACAAATATTTAGCTACCATACAAAAAATGATTTTAGTGCATACTAGCCTCGTACCCAGGCCCTTTGAAAGGGCCTGGGTACAAGGCTAAGTGCATACAAAAAAACAACAACTCATTTCAGTGCTAGGACTTGCTCTGCTAGATGTTCAAATCCAACAGTGGGGGACTGGAGGGCCTCAGCTAATGCTGCTAAAGTGGGTTTAGGTTGGACCATCTTCAGCCAAGTCGTGAGCATGGCTCGAAATCGATTGTCACTGTTCTCATTGTCAGTCTTGATAGTGTCTAATGTTCCTGGATCAATCTCCAGCTCCAGACCAATGTTGTACCACTTTACCCTGGCTTCCCAAGTAGCTCTCTGAACCTTACGAAGGTCTTTGATGGTAAGTACACCTGCATGTGTGTAAATTATTAAATCTTAGAGATAATTTTTTAAAAACTACATACCTGCATCAGATGAGAAAGGTGCATCTTTGCCGAACCAGATCTTGTGTTCTTCAGTCATGTCACTGAATACGGAGGCTGGGTGAGTGGTACAGGTCAAAAGGCCACTGCTAGAAATGTTAGCTGCATGCAGCGCGGTGTCTCGGTGTGTAGCATTCAAGCAGAGAAAAGCTGTCTTGGGGATTGAATTGTTAAAGTTCAGTCGTCGCGATGCTTTGCGAATTCCAGTGAGGACAGTCTCGCGGATCAATGGGCAGACCTTTTCACACACTTCAAGTGCTTTATCTCGGCTAATATTGGAAGGAAATGTGATTTCGATTTGGAAAAAGGTATTGAAAGAATCGGATATCGTGATGAAACCAGGGTGGTCTCCTGGAACTTTAAAGCGAGCTCTATTTCGTGACAGCTGGACAGGATTGCCATCCTCCATAAGAAGCTCCCATTTGGAATCTGTGATAACGGTAGAAAGAAGACAGCAGTAGACACCAAGCTTGGGACCATCAGGACCAAAGTAGAAGAGAAGAGAAGCGGCAACCTGAGGGGCTGGGAGTGACAAGGGATGAGGTATGGCTTCTTCCTCAAGGAGACACGCCATCAGGTACTTACCTTCACCTACCTCAGCAACAATCAGAAGATGTTTGAAAAGCAAGATTAGGTGATCTTCCTCGAAAAGCTTTGGAATGTAGCCTGATTCAAACTGTGAGAGAATATCTCGTGTGATTATACCACATAACTTAAACTCTCGAGAACCACGTACACTTCTAGCTGCTCGAACCTGGGTAGGCAGCTTTGCACGCAGTGTTAAGCTATGCTCTACAAGCTCTGTGATCTTGTCAAGGACGACCTGAGAATTTATGAACACTACCTCTGGAAGGACCTCGCTATAATGCATGACAAGCTTGTGGGCTGTGAGGTATTTCAGAGCATCTTCAAAAGATTCCTTCGTAAAGTGGAATTTGGTTGCTTCCTTGAAGCACTCTTCTTTGCTCAGTATTGCCTTCTTTTGGTACTTTGCAAACCGTTTGAAAGCCATCTCCAAAGCAAAGTATCGATGTGGGATCCTGACACGTTGGAGCCTCTGAAGCTCACGTAACATGAGGTACCTCAAATCAGCAAGGACTGCCTGATCATCATCCGCTGGGCATTTGGCATTGATGGCAAATATGAGCCGCTGTGACTCTGCATCACAAAAGATGACATGATCCATCATGTTTGGAGGGATGATGCTGAGGAGCTTTCGTTCCTTTTCTGCTCTATCCTCGTCCTTGCATTGATGTTCAAGATCCTTGTGTGTCCCTATGAAGGCAATCTTAGGGCATTTGCCACTTTCACAAGTCGACTGAAGGACTCGCATGCAGTGGCGAAAGGTCTGCAGGTGTGTGAAAGGAGATTTGAAAGGCTTTCCAATGGGTTTCCCATTAGTATAATACTCAACTAATGGGTGACTGTCAAGAGGCTCATTGAGCTTCACCACAAGCATGCCAAACATGGTGTTGGAGACAAAAACTGGAAGTATTTCGTGATACGTTGGCTGCCCACCAGAATCGCCCATGTCAATCACGTCTTGATCATCCAGTTGACCAGCTGCCTTTGATCCAGCATGCATTCGAACAACAAGTTCTCTCTCTAATCCACTATGCTCTAACTTTTTAGTAATATCAGCGACAGCAGATTCCACGTCTTGCACTGGAGGTAAGACATTGAAATCTCCAGCTGAGATATGAGCTACAGCTGCTTCATCTCCCTCTAGTCGTCTGGTGTGTGGTTGTGGTGATTGCTTGCCTCTATGCGACAGTTGCGAATGCTTGGCTGACTCACAGAGCATGTCAGAGTATTGTTGGTCAGTGATCCTGGAAAAGCGAGTCTCACCAGCTGTCTCCTTGCTGACGCCAAGCTTGCATTGAGCTACTGCCCTCACTGGATTCTTAACACACTGTGTGCTTTGTCGTACGGGTGGAGGTTTCTCCTTGAGGAAAGCGTGAAGAACGTGGGTCTTCCCAGACCCTCCAGCCCCCATCAGGAATGAACTACCACTCCGGAAGTTGGATCCTCCCTCCTTCATGGCTTCATCAAAATTGAGCTGTGCCCTTTCACTCACTGTATATATCCATGCATAAAGTGGAAGTATGTATAATATTATATGACTAGTCTGAGCATTCTGTGTACATTTATGTCATAAACCATGCATATACATGTAGCTAGCTAGGCCGTGTATGTAATAATCGAACTCAGGGTGGTACATGTATACGAACAGTATATCCTGGGCAACCATAGTTTATCAGTTTAATATCTTGACCGTGATTGGTCAGTGTAATCAGCAGACTGTTTACGTTTCATATTTGAAACTTGAAGAGTTGGAGTAGTGGGTAGCTAGATTCTATCATAATGATAATCTGTACAATAGTTAGTGTATCAAGCTGGAACCCTCCTAGTGATTCATGTGTGGGAGCTACTGGCTATCATAGGCTATAGCTAGTGAAATGCTAGTAGCTACAACACAAACTTGGCATGCCAGTGCAACTGTGTTATTGGACTATCAGGGGTAGGGAGTTATAATGCCTGAGGGCTGGGGTACATGGGAGTTATACCATGGCTGTTACCTAGGATACAAGGCTAAGTCATGATATTCAATATACTATAGATCATCACGTTTATGTATATTATACTGACATTACTGCATGTGCATGCATTATGGTGAGTAATCTTGGCGAGCATTAAATTTAGCAAAATGGCTCTCTACTGGTAGCTATTGGCGATATTTAAATTTGGTGATCTAAATGCTTACCGCCATAGGTGCACGTGCATTAAATTAAATAATATTAGTGAGTTTTAATTAATTTTGGTAATCTATACCAAATTTTCCTTGATTCACACTATGGCATGCATATAATATTATTATAATAATTATAGTACCCGATCATATGTATGCAATCACTGCACACTGCTCTGCATTGCTTGTATGTGAATGCTTAACCTTGGGATTAACACTTACATGAGGCAATAGAAAGAACTTGAGAACTATATCAAATCAAATGTGGCCCTGACTACAATAATTTGGAATGTACAGAGGTACACTCCCACTCCCAGGCAGACTGTGTCAGCTCCAGCTTTCAAATTACCACACACAATAATCAACAATGTAACTGGGAAGGTGGTCCCTGTATTATGCTTGGCCATTACAAACCTTATAATGACTATCACAGACAATGGGTGCATTAGAGTAATTTCCTAGTACCTTGAACATAAGTGCTTTCCACTGTGTCAGCCTGATGGGGAAGGAGAACACGATGGAGTGCCTCGGCAACCTGCCTCCAACTTGGGCAGGCGTGGCCAGTGGCATAGAGGTCAAGGTACGCTTCTCTCCTCTGGGAGGGGCTGTGGAGGTTCCTCTTCATTTCACCAACCTTAGACCGCGGTAGATCTAACTGTGCATCTAGCTCCGCTGAAACAGGTATTAGGTTCACTGCTATTGCTCCCCCACCAAGCCCCACATATATATCATCCATTGCTACAAACAGCTCCTCCAGTTTCTCTGTTGTGATAGTGAGATCTGTGTTGATAACAAACCACAACGTTAATGTTGTGGCTATTGCTTTAATTAGTCTTTGAATAATTAATTACTAGCTATCCATAAAATTAATAGTAATACATGTACCTGTGATTAAATTAAATTTACAGCATCCAATACATGGTAAATTGTAAATCTAAACGTGTGCACTTGTGCAGCCCAGCCATCATACGCATACTTAGCTGTGAGCATGTGTAGTACATTACACACATACAGAGCTGTAGTAGGTGTGGTCGATGGGCATGACAAATCAAAATCCACACCTTGTTACATTACTGGCCATTACCAGCCTGTGCTTACAAAATTTAATAAGGCAGTGACGTAGGCGGGGCTCAGGGGGCTCGAGCACCCCCCTCTGCTCTTGGCCTAGTCATGCGGCTAGTTCACCATAGTCCATAGAACAACCTCATCCAGCACCTCCTTGGTTACTCCAAACTATCATCTACTACAAAAACACAGCTTAAAAGACAGTTAGAAACTTATCTCATCCCAAGATTTGGCCGAAAACCTTGAGCTAGCTCGCTAGCTATAAGGCCAGTAGTAATAATATCCTTGTTTCCCGTCACCATCAAGATGCCAAGAGTATGCGGGCGGGCGGTTATTATCTATTATTGCCTAAAAATTATTATTCATAGGCCACAATACTGCAGAATTATTATACGACTGCTTCCTCCATGAATATCATTAAGGACCACCTGCTAATGAGATTCATAAGCCTGAAAATTCAATAATAATTGTAGATGCGGTAGCCTAGAAAGGATGCGGGCGGGTGACAGGAAACAAGGAATCTACAAAGCTTGGCCTAATATTCAGAATGCGTTCTCGTTGATAATTTGAACTTTGACCTTGACGGTTAATAAGTGGGCGTGGCTTAAAATTTTGCGCACGCGCTTCGCGTGCGTACTCCAGCACCCCCTTATCTAAAATCCTGGCTACACCCCTGTAAGGATAGTAACTTTTCACTGTTTCTGACATTTTGACAACATTCATGCACCACTCACTAAGATGCATAAAACTTGAAATATAGGGTGGACAACAACGACAATAGTAAAAGGACAAAACCAATATTTTATCCTTGCTTGAAAAATAATTTCATCTCACATGGGCAAGCCTATTTTGAGCATCTAGGCAATAACCATCAAAGCACATACACAAAGACACAGTAGGTATGGGGTACATAGTTTACTTACTGATAGCCTGGCACTTACCTCTGAGTGGTAGGAATGGTTTTAATTTCTCCACAGCAGCAAACTCCCCCTCTCTGTACAGTCGACTGGCAAGATGTGTCCAGGAAGGCTGAGGGTGGCAGTAGACATAGTAGGAGGCACACTCATTGGCTATTTCTCTCTTAGTGGAGCACCTCTGGTGGATCTCAATGAGTCGACTACGAGGGACTACTGTCTTAACATAGCCATAACGAGAATAAAGTGAGTTCCAGTCTTTCACCAACTCCATGACTTCAGCCACACTGTCGGTCGTCAAGGTGGGGTCTGAAATGGAGAGCATAGCTATTAATATCCACACAGACTTTAAGAGTATCCACCTACAGACAAATCTTACAAACATGTACAGGCTACATGCATGTATGCAAAATTTAGCAGCTATCATTATCTCCCCAGTAGCAATTTACTTTCCTGTGGTTATGAGGTAATTGTGGTGTAACCTATGATGAAATTATGATGAAATTATGATGAAATTATGATGCAACCTATGAGGTAATTATGAAAAAATCCAGGGCCTCGCTGGAGCCTTTCTGGGACTCTAAAATCAGTAAATATGTAGAGTATCTTACGCGTATATCCAGCGAATACATTACAAGCTGAGCGCTACTTTCTCTGAGAAGCACTGTTGGTTGAACTTCACGTGTTTTCTTGGCTTGCGTAATGCCGTGGATAAATAAAGCTAGCCTTGTGCTATATATAGCACGCATCGTCACAAGGGGGCTGGCCCGCGCGAGACCACAGCAGCGCGACCAATCTGAAATTCAGAAGGAATACTGTGCTGTCGAGTTCGTCTCTGTGATTGAAGCATCGAAACTTGTCGCTATCAAGGTTGAGAGTTGATCTTAGACGCTATCTCCATGATTTCTGGGGCCAGCATCGTACGCATTCTATTGACGACCTTTTACCACATGGACCATTACACTGTGCTGCTACTGGGGAGATGGTCAAGGGTTCATTGTAGTGGCATCAACACTAACGGTTGAAATTGGATGCCTCACCTCAAGACTCTAGGATTTTTGTACACCTGCTTGAACTCTTATAATATGGTATACGTGGAAATTTCGTTGTTGGACAAAAAATTTATGAACTCATGCTACCTTCATATTGCATAAAAATAATTATTTTAAAATAAATTCTTGCCAATGTGGTAAAGATCATCGTATCCTCTATACAATATTAAAAAAATTACCAGTAGTGTGATAAAATTTCCGCCTATGACATCAAGTGGTGAAATTGGCGAAAATTTTTTACCCATCCACATATACGGTATGTGTATGGTGCTGTACCCTACACTACTGTGATGGTACACACGCCGTGGTATGGCGTGAGTGTATGTATTTTTGCTTGATGTGTGTATGTGTATCTACCTTGGACTGGTTCTCCATAGCTCCTAATACGACTGGCAACAGGAGTCTCCTCTGCCCCATCAAGAGCAAAGATCACTGCCCTCTATGAGGGCTGGAAGTAACCTTGTCCCTGGAGACATTGCTCCACAGCTTCCTTGAGGCTGCTGCTGCTGTAGTATGTACCAAGCCAATGGACCACCGCTTCCCAGTCCTCCACTCCCTCCAATGCCTTCAAAATGTTTTCCACCGTTAGGGGCGGGGCTGGTGAGAGAGCATAAAGGCGTATTTTAGGGCACATCAAATTAAAGAAGATTGTCATTCATAACGTTTCATGGCCACCACACCATGTTATACATATAAACACGCCCACTACAGATTGAGATTTATAAATTATAGGCTACATCAATATCGAGTCATTCAACTCGGATAGTAGAATTATGGCCATGGTAGTGTGGCACATGCATTAAGTATCATTGATTAGATTTTTACCTCTGTTCAATGCTCCTGCTTCATTGTTTATCTCCGCCATCTTTAGCAGTTGGGGGTGGCAGGATTGATCATGTGCGCATGCGCTGTAATGCAAGTTCCGACATAAAGGTCAAAGAGGTCAAAGAGTTGATCCAAATAGCTGAAATTGGAAGGTAAAATGTTGTTAGCCAACCAAAATTTTTAGCTGATGCAACTAATTTGATGTCACATGTTCATGATTAATATTTTATTGTTGTCTGTCCAGCAGTGTGAAGGATTGGAGGCAGGTGGCTTTTGAGCTAAGCAACAAAGCACTGCTTGGAGGAAAGAACAAGGAACAAATAGCTGCCGATGGAGGGTAAGACCCCTTAATAATGCACCTATCAATGTCATGCCCCACCTATCCCAAGTCGGGCTAGGGTGGGAGCATATAGGGGTTTTGCACCAATTAATTAGCAAAGTACTTACCCTAGGCCCTAGGGGCAACTCTCAGATTCAAAGTCCCCTATTGTAGGTAGGGGATCAGGGCCTTTGTATAATGATGCTCATATGCGCAGAAGTTACAGACACAGTACCAAAAGACATGGTACAAATCCCCAACCCTTGGGACAAATCTAGATACAAATCCCCTACAAAATCCCCTACCTGGCCCGACTTGGGGTAGGTGGGGCATAACAATGATAGGCGCATAACTACCAATAATAGAGTATGATTTAAGTTTGATCTCTCTCTCTCCTTCCACCCATTTCCTTCCTCCCTTCCCCTAGTCTTCAGCTGCTCACCTCCATGATGTCCGGTGATGATGAGGTAAGTGCACTACAATACACCATAACCTATTGTGGCTGTTGTGGCAGCTGTTTCCTATTATACGACTGCACATTATCACATTATACTCTGTGTACATGTATTGTGTAACTCAGGTAACCCAGGAGTATGCATCAGAAGCTCTCGCAGAAATGCTATCATTTCCAGCTGACCAAGCCCCTACCAACCCCACTACCATACAGGTGTGTAGGGATTAATATTTGGACTGGATTATCATTGCTATTTTTTTCATTATTTTGATGTCTTATAGGCACTCAACTAATGTGTTCATAGTTGAGAAGGCGGCTCTCTCTCTCTCCTACCTCTCCTCAACTTGCCTTGGCAACCGGATGGCAGTCACTCAGGAGCGAGGGCAAGTTACTTGTACTTAGAGTCAAATTAAGGACTTTCAATATTAAAATTTTACTCACAAGCAATCGTATGAGTAGTTAGTATCATAGTGAAACTGTGGTTGTAATCTTTTATGTCAAAATGGGATTCAAGTCAGTAGTCGTGGCATGAAGACTGTTTTGTGATTATACCGGATTGTTGGTACACTCTTCACAGTCAGTAATGACATCACTGCAGGTTGGATGACCTTCAGAGAATCTTCACCAAATGTAAGTGAACACTTATTGTACTTATGATATAACTTCCTCTTCACTTCTGCTACACGTATGACATTGTATATGTCACCCGGGTGTGCATATGCGTGCATATGTACCAGTAATAGTTAAATTTTATTGTGCGCAGTTTGCAAGACTGTGATCATCAATAACCTCAATATGCTTAGTTTGTCCTGATACCAACATACTATATAGCGGGAAACATTTGAGGGAGAAAACTTTCATGTCTTAAGTAGGTAGTGAGAATTTTGTGTAGTGCTATATAAATCAACCATATAGGTGGGTGGAGCATGCCTAAATTTCATGGCTCTCAAATAGCAAATTCGTGAGAATTTCTCCCTCAAAAGTTCCCCACTATACAGTATACATTCCAATACCGCATGCAGCCCACACTGAGGTACAGCTTCTGGTTGGTCAGATACTGATGAACTTTGCCGTGTGTGATGAGTCCCGCCCCTTCCTGCTGGACCACGGGGGCCTGGTGGATGTGATGGTGGAAGCCGTTGGGATGAACCAGCTGAGGGAGGCCGTCAGAACTAGTGCTCTCAAGGCACTGCTGGAGCTAGGCAGGGCAGACAACAGGGTCATCTAGAATAGGGTAAGGGATGATCTCTCTGAAATTTGGTTTTCCGATTCATCATCCGTTGCTATGTCCCCCCTCTCCCCAAGACGTTCAACACTGTCACATTAATTTTTTGTTACGCTAAGATTAGAGAAACTAGAATAGTTAGCATTCTTATTTCCTTTCAGCCTGGGCTAGTGAAGGGTCTTCTGGACATTCAGTCTCTCGGAGGTAAGGAAATCCATCACTCCTGCTTGGAGCTGCTGCTCACCTTTGCCCAAGACTCTGAGGTAAATTACAGCAGCCCCTAGTTGTTTCTGTATTTTTCTAACTCATTTTGTTGTGTTTTGTTACTGTAGGGTTTGAAGCAGCTGCTTGTGCACTCTGACCTTCTCTCCTCCCTCCAAGATTTAGTCCACTCTGCTACCATTTACAGATACCTGGCTCTATTGATGGTACGTGGAGTAAAATTGTTGGTAAAAAAAAACTTAGAGATCCCTTATCAAATCATAAAATCTGCCAATAACGCAATTTGGGCCTAACCCCACCAATATTTATTTTATTACTAGGGGTATTATTTTTCTGCTGCTTCCTCTTCAGCTGCAGGTTATCTTGGTGATGCTGAAGGCACGTCGACACAGGGCTAGGTTGATCTCCATCGGGGTGAGGGATCTACTGGAGGAACTGCAAAACAAGCTGGACGCGGTGACGGCTCAGGATGATGAACTGATCAACCTTTTAGCCGAATGCTGGCTGCAGTTCAATAATAATTAAGTTGTACAGTATCTCTGGTGTATTATAGCTTAATTAATTTACCAACTCAATCAAACTGCAAAATTTCATTAACAGTATCAATGTCATTAAATGCCACCATTGATCACTTTTTAGCATTACCACCATTTGAATTTTTGTCAAATTTTGATTTAAGAATTTCAATAATAAAGCATCATGTCATACATCTACACGTCGTCTGATCTCTTACCAAAGAGCTGTCTGTGTGAACTATGACCAACAATGGTCAGTGGTGGTGGTGTGGGCAGGAGTGAGTATGTCCCTGGTGATTATGACTCTTAGGCTTTGGTGGTTCATACCAGGAAGGCATCAGTTCTGGCCTCTCAGTTCTCTTGGCTTCAACTGTGTCCTGTAAAAAAGTGGAATTTCGTTTAGGTTAGCAACTTTTCATAAAGTTCAAAGAGTAGGTATAATATTATTATACCAAAAGTGCAACTGCAGATCGACAGCTGTTTTGGCCTAACTCAACAAAAAAAGCATTAAATTTAATGTGCAGGTTATTGTAGTCGTTACCTTGGATACGGTGAAGCTTTTCTCCATATTCAGTTGTGCATAGCCCACTTTCACTGTAATTCGATGGTTAGTTTCGACGTTGATTGTTACGTCCAGCACCAGCCTTCCCTTGGGCAGAGGAGGGAGACCACTCAGAACAACTTCACCAAGAAATGCAGCATCTTCACGCACACCTCCTTGCTCTCCCATCTCATACACTTCAAAAACAACCGTCGTTTGGTCATCTACGCTAGTGGTGAACTGCCTAGTCACTCTCGCAGGGCAGGGCAGGTTTTGCTGTAGTACAGTCTTGACACTACCGTCTATGACCTTGATACCAAGCGCAAAATTTGTGGCCGATAAAATGATGAAACCTTCGAATCGTTTGTTTCTATCTCCACCCAAGAGTGCGGCGTAGACAGCTACACCTCGAACAGCAGCTGTGGATGGATCGGCAATAATCACAGGGGTCACCCCCATAAAAATATTACAAAAAGCTCTTTGAATTTCGGGAAGAATTGGTGACCCCCCACTGAGCAAAATTTGGTCGATTTTCACTTGTGCTTGCATCTGAATGCTTCTGACGCATTTTTCTAAGCTCTGAAAATTGCCTGAACTAAACTCCTCCAATATGTCCAGTGTGAGGGGATAGCCATATGAAGAACGGACTTCGTAGATCGTATCATCTATCGTGATGCAGCAAATATCAACGAAACCAGCACCAACATTGATGACAATGACATTCACTGCATCTTTGCTCTCAGTCTCAAATCCGTGAGCAACTGCAGCCGCCCACGCTTCGTTAATAAATCGTTTCACTTTAATCCCAGCCGCATCGCAAAGCTGTGTGATACGCACTCGATCCACGAAGCCAAAACAAGCGGGTACAGTTGCAACAGCCTCCTTGACGGGAACTCCTAGGTGCACATCAACATTCTCGATCACCTTTCGAAGCACCATTGACAGCAACTCCTCTGGTTTGTAGTGCTTGCTGCTGTTGGATGATTTAGTGGCAGGAATGCTGACTGCAGCAAGCCCATCTTGATCAGCCGCTATTGCAAAGGGCCAGTTCCCTCTCTCGCTAATAATTACAGGGTCGTCTGGCTTCCTCCCCAGCAGCTTCTTTAGCCCATACACGGGGTGAGAGAGGTTTCTTTGTGCCAGATCATAGGCATGTCGACCTAGGACAGTGGCTGAGCGAGCGAAGTTGTCAGCGGACTCTGATTGGAGGTTGAAGCCAACAAAGGCGGGAGTACAGTCGTTGCCAAGTTCGTCCTTGATCAGCTCCACTCGATTTTTGCGGAAGACGGCAGTTCGCAGGTTGTGTGTGCCCAAATCCAAACCAATCACTGTAGGTGGACTGGACGAGGCCATATCTGAGTGGTAAAGATCGTCGGTGGTGCATGTCGACCCTGTACCATTTCCGCGTGTGTATTTCAAGCAGAGTTGTATTTCAAGTCACAAGTCAAAATCGCAGTAGCTACATGTATATACTTGAATCAAGGGCTTATGTAACTTCAGTATTTCTCCGTAGACTTATATACTATATTTAGCATATCCGGTTTGGCCATTTGAAGTTTGCTAGGTGTGTTACGTATATACGTAGTTACATGCCCTCTCGCCTCTTACGCGGCTCGATAACCCCTTGCTTGAATACAGTACTGGCTCTTCACGCATTTTTAAATTATTGGAGCGGAAGGAAATATTAGGTATTAATTTTAATAACATTGTGATTGAGGTGTTCACGTAAACAATATATCATACAAGAAATAGATGATAAAGAACAAACTCATTTTAGTGCTTGGACTTGCTCTGCTAGATGTTCAAATCCAACAGTGGGGGACTGGAGGGCCTCAGCTAATGCTGCTAAAGTGGGTTTAGGTTGGACCATCTTCAGCCAAGTGGTCAGCATTTCTCTGAAACAATCGTTAGTCTTAGCATTGTCTCTTTTGATGACATCCAGTGTTCCGGGATCGATACTGAGCTCCAAGCCGATGTTGTACCACTCATCCCTCGAATCCCACGCAGCTCTCTGAACCTTACAAAGGTCTATGATAGTAAGTACACCTGTGTGCAAGGGTAATGATATTATAATTATTACGTAGGGTGGGAGGGATGCAAAACAAGACAATGGAAGGTACATACCTGCATCACATGAGAAAAGTGCATCTTTGCCGAACCAGATATTGTGTTCTTCAGTCATCTCACTGAATACGGAGGCTGGGTGAGTGGTACAGGTCAAAAGGCCACTGCTAGAAATGGTAGCTGCATGCAGTGTGGTGTCTCGGTGCTTGGAACTAGAGCAGAGAAAAGCTGTCTTGGGGATCGAATTGTTGTAGTTCAATCGTCGCGATGCTTTCCGAATTCCAGTGAGGACAGTCTCGCGGATCAATGGGCAGACCTTTTTACACACTTCAAGTGCTTTAGCTTGGCTAATATCAGAAGGAAATGTGATCTCAATTTGGAGGAAGGTAGTGAAAGAATCAGATATGGTGATGAAACCAGGGTGGTCTCCTGGAACTTGAAAGCGAGCTCTGTTTCGTGACAGCTGGACAGGACTACCACCCTCCATAAGAAGCTTCCAATTGAATTCAGTGATAAGAGCAGAAAGAAGACAGCAGTAGACTCCAAGCTTGGGACCATCTTCACCAAAATAGAAGAGAAGAGAAGCGGCAACCTGAGGGGCTGGGAGTGACAAGGGATGAGGTATGGCTTCTTCCTCAAGGAGACACGCCATCAGGTACTTACCTTCACCTACCTCAGCAACAATCAGAAGATGCTTGAAAAGCAAGATTAGGTGATCTTCCTCGAAAAGCTTTGGAATGTAGCCTGATTCAAACTGTGAGAGAATTTTTTGTGTGATTATACCACATAACTTAAACTCTCGAGAACCACGTACACTTCTAGCTGCTCGAACCTGGGTAGGTAGCTTTGCACGCAGTGTTAAGCTATGCTCTACAAGCTCTGTGATCTTGTCAAGGACGACCTGAGAATTTATGAATACTACTTCTGGAAGGACCTCACTATAATGCATGATAAGCTTGTGGGCTGTGAGATACTTCAGAGCATGCTCAAAAGATTCTTTCGTAAAGTGGAATTTGGTTGCTTCCTTGAAGCATTCTTCCTTGCTCAGTATTGCCTTCTTTTGGTACTTTGCAAACCGCTTGAAAGCCATCTCCAAAGCAAAGTATCGATGCGGAATTTTGACACGTTCGAGGTTCTGTAGCTCACGCAACATGAGGTATCTCAAATCAGCAAGGACTGCCTGATCATCATCCCCTGGGCATTTGGCATTAATGGCAAATATTAGCCTCTGAGACTCTTCATCACAAAAGATGACATGATCCATCATGTTTGGAGGGATGATGCTGAGCAGCTTTCGCTCCTTTTCTGCACTGTTCTCGTCCTTGCATTCATGTTCAAGATCCTTGTGCGTCCCTATGAAGGCAATCTTAGGGCATTTACCACTATCACAAGTCGACTGAAGGACTCGCATGCAGTGGCGAAAGGTCTGCAGGTGTGTGAAAGGAGATTTGAAAGGCTTTCCAATGGGTTTCCCATTAGTATAGTACTCAACTAATGGGTGACTGTCAAGAGGCTCATTGAGCTTTACCACAAGCATGCCAAACATGGTGTTGGAGACAAAAACTGGAAGTATTTCGTGATACGTTGGCTGCCCACCAGAATCGCCCATGTCAATCACGTCCTGGTCATCCATTTGACCAGCTGCCTTTGATCCAGCTTGCATTCGAACAACAAGCTCTCTCTCTAACCCACTATGCTCTAACTTCTTAGTAATATCAGTAACAGCAGATTCCACATCTTGCACTGGAAGTAAGACATTGAAATCTCCAGCTGAGATATGAGCTACAGCTGCTTCATCTCCCTCTAGTCGTCTGGTGTGTGGTTGTGGCGATCGCTTGCCTCTATGCGGCAGTTGCGAATGCTTGGCTGACTCACAGAGCATATCAGAGTACTGTTGGTCGGTGATCCTGGTAAAGCGAGTCTCACCAGCTGTCTCCTTGCTGACGCCAAGCTTGCATTGAGCTACTGCCCTCACTGGATTCTTAACACACTGTGTGCTTTGTCGTACGGGTGGAGGTTTCTCCTTGAGGAAAGCGTGAAGAACGTGGGTCTTTCCAGACCCTCCAGCCCCCATCAGGAATGAACTACCACTCCGGAAGTTGGACCCTCCCTCCTTCATGGCTTCATCAAAGTTGAGCTGTGCCCTTTCACTCACTGTATATTATATCCATGCATAAATTGGAAATATGTAGCTATATAACACTAGTCTGATACATTTCATGTCATAAACCATACATGTATATATACATGTAGCTAGCTAGGCCGTGTATACTATAGATCATCTTTTTCATGTGTACTATACTGACATTACTGCATGTGCATGCCAATCCTCATTCTAAAACGCTTAGCTATATGTGGGCGGAGCAACTGTATGCATCCATAGTGTTGAAAGTATTTGTCGACCCTTTACCATACTATACACACATTGTTCTTATTATTGTGCTGGCAGTGTTTACAGAGAAAACCCACACCCTTTATCATGCATTAACTGGTATATCACTTGCCTATACCGTATGGTGAATAATCTATATGTGGGTGGAGTGAGCGTGTACATTTGAAATAAACAGCGCTCCAAGTAATTGTCAACCCTTTACCGAACTGTACACATTATTTCTGGAATGTTCCTTTAGTTTACAGAGAAACCCATGCTACACATGGCCACAAAATACAAAGCAGTACTGAGAGTTAATGCACTTGCACATATGGTGGTATACATACATGTACCGTACTCGCTCTAATTATCCGAACGGCCAAAAATAATTATTAATATTGCCGTTCGGTGTTAAATAGAAAGTAAATAAATTCGGGCAATGGTTTATTCGAGTGTAAATAGAACGGATCCGGTGCAAATGGAGAAAGCACTATTATATAGCGACAAAGAAACAGCAGTCTATGTCCAACTATGAGTTTATCGTTGTCAGCTCTAGAGTTCTCAGGAGCGATCGCAAAATGATCGCCGCCGGTCTGTGTCTGTGTTACCTTTCCGCTCTTATATGCTGTCCAAGATGTGGTAGCCACACTCTTCAATGAACGTGGAAGAGTTGTCTCGAGCTCCTGCCATACCGTACCGCGTGGCCGTTCGGTTGATTTAGAGCGGATGAGAAAACTTGAAATTCAAGACGTTCGACGAATTAGGAAGGAAATAAATTACTTAAACTTGCCGTTCGGGCTATTAGAATGTTCGAATAATTAAAGCGAGTACGGTACTTCACAAAACTACACTGCACGTAAGTTGAATTGGCGAGTTTTTAATTTTTGGCAAATACTCCAAATTGTCAAATTAAAAACCTCACCAAAGCTTCCCACTAAACGGTATTAGGATTGAGTGAGTGAAGGTTTGACTAAACATGGTAATGATGGAAAAATATGTATCTGGTGTATGTCATAATACTACGAAACAGAATGTTGTAAGTATAATATTCTTGCATTCTACCGGATCCACATTATGGAATGTATACGTACTACTATAGAATCCCGCAACTACACCCCTCCACCCCCCTCCCCCATTAGCACTGGGCAAAACCGGGGAGGGAGTTCCGTGTAACGACCATTATTGATTTTTGAATACCATGGACGTGCGATCTCTGTACTTTCTCTGGCTGTTTGATGGGCACATCCGAGAAATATGATAAATGCAAAATATGACACAAATGGCTAGTTTGATAGACGTAGATACTGTTTTAATTTGGTTTATGGACTCTTGTATCTACATTTTACAGTCAGAGAGGGGGGAAGGCTTATAATATGTGATATAAACCTACCTATGTAGGAACTTGAGCTAAAGTGCAGGGTGGGCTTATGCACGAGGGGGGAGAGGGCATAATTGCAGGATTCTATGGTGATTATAGTATCCCATCATATACAATATCATGCAATCACTACACATACTGTACTGCTTGTGTGTGAATGCTTATCCTTGGGATTGAGAATTATGTTAGGCGATATTAAGAAACTTCAAATCTGGCCCTGATTACAATAATATGGAATATACAGAGGTGCACTCCCACTCCCAGGCAGACTGTGTCAGCTCCAGCTTTCAAATTAACACACACAATAATCAACAATGTAACTGGGAAGGTCCCTGTATTATGCTTGGCCATTACAAACCTTACAATGACTGTCACAGACAATGGGTGCATTGGTATTATCAAGGGCTTATAGACCCCAAAGGGGTCTATAAGCCCTTGGTATTATCCTAGTACCTTGAACATAAGTGCTCTCCACTGTGATAGACTGAAGGGGAAGGCCAACACCACGGAGTGCCTCAGCAATCTGTCTCCAACTTGGGCAGGGGTGACCAGTAGCATAGAGGTCAAGGTACGCTTCTCTCCTCTGGGAGGGGCTGTGGAGGTTCCTCTTCATTTCAGCAACCTTAGACTCTGGTAGATCTAACCAATCATCTAGCTCGATAGCACCAAAAACAGTTTCACGTGCAAGCCCCACATACATATCATACATTGTTGCAAACAGCTCCACCAGTTTCTCTGTTGTGATAGTGAGATCTGTGTTGATAACAAACCACAACGTTAATGTTGTGTCTATTACTTTAATTAATCTTTGAATAATTAATTACTAGCTATCCATAAAATTAATAGTAATACTTGCAACAAAATTCACAGCATACAATACATGGTAAACTGTAAATCTGAACGTGTGCACTTGTGCAGCCCAGCCATCATTCACATACTTAGCTGTGAGCATGTGTAGTAATGTCCAGCATCACATTACACACATACAGAGTTGTAGTAGGTGTGGTCGATGGGCATGACAAAACAAAAATCCACACCTTGTTACATTGCTGACCATTACCAGCCTGTGCTTACAAAATTTAATAAATTTTTCACTGTTTCTGACATTTTGACAACACTCATGCACCACTCACTAAGATGCCTAAAACTTTAAATGTAGCATGGACAACAACGATGACGATAGTAAATAAGGATAAAAACCAATATTTTTTATCCTTGCTGGAAAAATAATTCATCTGACACGGGCAAGCCTATTTTGTGCACCTAGGCAATAACCATCAAAGCACATACACAAACATACAGTAGGTATGGGGTACATAGTTTACTTACTGATAGCCTGGCACTTACCTCTGAGTGGTAGGAATGATTTTAATTTCTCCACAGCAGCAAACTCCCCCTCTCTGTACAGCCGACTGGCAAGATGTGTCCAGGAAGGCTGAGGCTGGTAGTGGACATAGTAGGAGGCACACTCGTTGGCTATTTCTCTCTTAGTGGAGCACCTCTGCTGGATCTCAGTGAGTTGGCTGCGAGGGAGTACTATCTCAGTAATATATATGGAACAAAGTGAGTCCCATTTGTTCACCAATTCCATGACTTCAGCCACACTGTTGGTCGTCAAGGTGGGGTCTGAAATGGAGAACATAGCTATTAATATCCACACAGACTTTAAGAGCATCCACCTACAGACAAATCTCACAAACATGTACAGGCTACATTCATATATGCAAAATTTAGCAGCTATCATTGTAGTGGCAACAACACGAACGGTTGAAATTGGCTGCCTCACCTCAAGACTCTAGGTATTTTGTACACCTGCTTAAGTGAACTCTTATACGGTATACATGGAATTTTTGTCGTTGGACAAAAATTTATGAACGCATGCTACCTTTGTATTGCATAAAAATAATTATTCTGATGCAATAAATTCTTATCGATATGGTAAAGATCACCATAATATCCTCTATACAATCATAAAAAATTACCAATAGTGTGATAAAATTTTTGCCTATGAGAGTAAGTGGTGAAATTGGCAAAAACTTGCACCTATTCACATAATATTATACGGTATGTGTATGGTGCTGCATCCTACACTACTGTGATGGTACACATGCCGTGGTATGGCGTGAGTGTATGTATTGTTTGCTTGATGTGTGTATGTGTATCTACCTTGGACTGGTTCTCCATAGCTCCTAATACGACTGGCAACAGGAGTCTCTCCTGCTCCATCAAGAGCAAAGATCACTGCCCTCCATGAGGGCTGGAAGCGACCTTGTCCCTGGAGAAATTTCTCCACAGCTTCCTTGAGGCTGCTGCTGCTGCCGAGGTATGTACCAAGCCAAGTGGCCACCACTACCCAGCTCTCCACTCCCTCCAATGCCTTCAAAATGTTTTCCACCGTTAGGGGCGGGGCTGGTGAGAGAGCATAAAGGCATATTTTAGGGTACATCAAATTCCCATTCAAGACGTTTTAATGTTTACAATCATGGCTACCATATTAAAATTTAATGCTATATTCCACACAAATGGACACGCCCACTACGAATTGAGATTAGGCTACACCAATATCGAGCCTAATCATTCAACTCGGACAGTACAACTATGGCTATGGTAGTGTGACACATGCATTAAGTATCATTGATTAGATTTTTACCTCTGTTCAGTGCTCCTGCTTCATTGTTTATCTCCGCCATCTTTAGCAGTTGGGCGTGGCAGGATTGGGATCATGTGCGCATGCGCTGCAGTGTACGTGTACGTTCCGACGATGACGTTGTGCATAAACATCATGATTGCATATGAAATTTAGATCACACTGATAATCTAGCAATAACGTCCTTCATAGAAGGTCTGTCATCTGGAAGGATCTGTAGGCACTGTCTAATGACAGGGGCTAGCTGAGATCTACTCTGAATCTTCTTCAAGAGAGCCTCGTTGTCAATCGATTTTGGATCGGGGAACTTTCTTGTGCACATCTCCAGCAACAGCACACCATAGCTGTACACATCCATCTTTGGGCCCTGCTTTGACGGACTGTTGGCCTCAGGGGCCGCATAGGTTGGGTTGCCAGGACCAGCGGTTAGCGTGCTTCGGACGAAATTCGCCGAGCCATAATCAGACAGTTTTGCTATCCACTGGTTGTTGAGGCTGGGGTTGAGGAGAACATTAGCACTGCTGATGTCTCGGTGGATGACTGGGTCTGGACGCATCAGGTGAAGGTAGTTGAGTGCTCGAGCCACGTCCAGCCCGATGGAGAGAATCTGAGTGGGATTGAGGGGCTTCTTCTCCAAGACAGATCTCAAGCTGCACGCCATCAGCTCCATTAAGATGATTGGCTCTTTCTCCATGGTGGCACCGATGAACTGCACCAGGTTGGGGTGTC
Source organism: Cliona cf. orientalis (assembly GCA_963930775.1). Lineage (NCBI taxonomy): Eukaryota > Metazoa > Porifera > Demospongiae > Clionaida > Clionaidae > Cliona > Cliona cf. orientalis. The sequence continues at coordinate 8,670,785 of OZ005696.1, forward strand.
GCACTCGAGCAGCAATGGTCATCTCTCTCACAAAGAGGTGACGGTTGTAGTCTGAGATTATGAGCTTGTGCATGCGTTTGGCTGCGCACCGCAGACCTCGGAATTCTGCCACTTTGACCACACCCCATCCACCCCGCCCAATTTCCTCCTCGGTAAACTCAATCTCCTCGTTAGTCACCACCCAGAACTGATGCTGGTCGAACTTCTGAAGTGCTTGGTCGCCGGATGACGAATCGGGCTGTAGCCTTGAGCTCTGCAGACTATTTTGTAGCTCATCTCTGGCCTCTTCCGCTCTCCTTTCAGCCTCCTCCGTTCGCTCTTCGTAACTTGCTCTTTCTCTCTCGGCAATCTCTGCTCTAGTTCTCTCCATGTTCAGCTTCTCTTCCGTGTCACTCAAGAGATTAGTGAGTGTCTCTATCTCTTCTTCTCTCTCTGTGACTTGCTGTTCAAAGAACTTCATTCTTAGCTCAGTCTCCAGTAGGCGTTCCTTGAGATGTTGGAATTCTCCGCTAGAGGTTGAAGCTGCAGTGGTAGTGGTGGCTGTGCTTTCAGCAATGCCAATGATCACTGAAGAAACAGGTACAGCAGGAGTGTCCTGTGGAATAATGAAAGTTTGCAAAACATAGTATCATCCAAGCACCTATCACAAGGAAACACTACATGTACATGTAGATATAGTTATTACATGCTAGCCGGCTTGAGTACTAATTTCACAATAATTCAATTACATGGACAATAATAATTATTGTGTTTGATGACTCAAATCAAAACCTAACAATCCTAAGAAATTCTCAGTGACTATATGTATATCACATGGCACCTGAGGTTGACAATCTTCACTAATTTTGTAGCTCCAGCTACTGTAGCAAAAAAAGTTTATCCCATGAAAAAAATTAGCTGCATTATTATTATAGTCTTGAGTCTTATCAGGATTCTTACAATGTGAGTAGATAATGAATACGATATTGTGCTCATGCATGCAGCACATCATAGCTACCACACTCCACTCCACTCTAGTGGGTACCTACTCACCAAGGAGATAAAGGGGGTATGCAATATTATCACTACCACGGACACACTGTGGACAAGCATATCCCTATTATAACCATCCAAGGTAAACTACAAAGATAGAAAGATAAGCTCCGTACAACTTTCACATTATACACCCACAATGTCCACTGGGTACTAGGGGCTGTATTATGCTCTTGCACACACTCTGCAGCATATACAAAGGTTGACATGCAAAGCTGCTGAAATCGGCAGGTATACAACACACAGTATGGAACAGACTGCCAGTAGAAGAATAATGAATTGTGATGGTCGATCCAGTAGGGAAAACTCACGATATTACATTCCTACTGGACATCTAGACCCATGTATGTACATATATTATATGTACCTCAGGTTTGGGTGGAAGAGGGGGGCAATATTGTACTGGCGATTTCATTGCTTTCTCCTCCGTCCCACTGCCGCTCCTAGCTTTGGACTGAATTTCTTCACCCAGGGTAAGATACGTCTCCAAGCCTCCCTCCTCCCCTTCATCCGAGTCGTCAATGTGAAATCTCGCATCGATCTCTGCCATCGGTGACAATGAATCAGGAGGCAAGGAGTAGTACGGACTTGGTTTGTCACAGTTTGAGGAGTCATCATTTTCAACCTCCAAAGGGAGACTGACTGGATTGCTGACACTGCGGTTCTTCTCCCTGGCTGGGAGCTGAGGTGAGGAGTCGTCGGGAGACACTGGACAATACGGCATACTCGTCACTTTGAAAAGCTTTGTCTTTTTTGAATTCTCGGCAGCACCAGCAGCTGCCTTCTTCTCTCTCCCGGACCTCCGTGCAGGTACGGGTGGGGTGATGGGACAGAGCTCCTTTGGTGGCTGGGGGGAGCGAGCTCTCTTGAGTGGAACGGGTGGATTCACACCAGGTGAAGTGGCCATCACGATACCTTCTTTCCCTCGACCTCTCTCCTCCTCCTCCTCCGTTTTCTTCTTTTTCGATTCTTTCAGCTCTACGTTTTCGTAGCCCTTTCTCGGTGGAATAGTAGGCGGGTGGCTGCCCATCGATATCGAGGTCATAGCCGTAGTTGGTGGATCTATAGGCTCTTGTCCCTTCAGCTTGATGTTCTCGTAGCTTTTTGAGACCCTTCTAGGGATGAGCGGAGGTGAGGGGGCCACAGCGTCAGGAGGGAGGAAGTAGTAGACATCTTTGCCCTGGCGGACAGAAGTGGCAGCTGCAGAAAGTGAAGGATGAGATACAAGTCAAAACAGGAAGGACTACCAATATTATTATTAGTGTGATTTTTTTTCCCCCTAGTTCTGCATCATGGGAAATTTGGAAAAATAGCTCTCAGATGCTTTAAAATTTTGGCAATTTGTGTACTACACAACTTCTGTCAAGAGTACACGAGTACATGTATGTGCACACCTTAGGTGCTGTGGATTTATCAAATTTTAACAAACTTAGCAGCTAAACAACACTATATTATTGTCAACTGTTTGTAGACCTTGCCTCCTTACTTATGTTGCTGTGGACAGCCTCTTCACAAGCCACTACGCCAGAGGATGGGTCTTGGATCCGAGTTGACATCATTGTCTCCTGAATGGATTAGAGGTGCATTGTGATATATGGTGTTGGATTCCACAGATTATGGTGTTGAACAATAATTGTCAGAACAACACCTGTATGGCCATGGTCATGCAACAATTAAATGTTTGAGCCCACATGTATCCATGTTTTTCAATGTTTCTCTCTCTCTCTCTCTCTCTCTCTCTCTCTCTCTCTCTCTCTCTCTCTCTCTCTCTCTCTCTCTCTCTCTCTCTCTCTCTCTCTCTCTCTCTCTCTCTCTCTCTCTCTCTCTCTCTCTCTCTCTCTCTCTCTCTCTCTCTCTCTCCCCCTTTCTCTCCATCCCTCCTTTCACTCTCTATATCAACTTACAATCGAGATATCCAATTCTGCCTTGCTGCACGACATCTCTTCTTCCACCATCACAGACACAGAGCCGTCCCACTGCACTTCAACCGTGACGCTAATCTTTGGCATACCCCTAGGGGCAGCTGCAATCATCAACACTACCTGACCGAGGTAGAGGTTGTCCCTCGTCACTGGGCTCTCTCCTTCGTAAAAACTCACTACCACCTGCTTCTGATTTTCAGTTATCGTCGTCACTTTAACAGTCTCTTTGGCGGGTAGTTTGGCATTTTTAGTAATCACTGTGGTCACCAAGCCAGTGGGAGCTTCAATACTGATGCTGGAGGGTAGGGTAGTTTTGAGAATCACGCTACTGATGGAAGGGACTTGGTACGTTCGATTTTGCAGGACGGCCGCTAAAAGCGCAGATCCGTGTGCAGCCGATTCTGAACTCAGCAGCTGCAGCTCTTTCCCATTGAAAAAGTGTCGGATGAGCTCTTGAATTTTCGGCACGCTACTCCCCTCCCCCACGAGGAGAATATCGTCGACTTGGTTTATACCTAGCCTTCCACTGTTGCAGCTGCGAAGAGCACCCTCTATCTCGTCCATTAGAGCCTTAAAGATATCGCCACAGAGATCTTCGAGCTTTTCCCGAGATATTCCAACCTCACAGTTGTACAGTTGAAAGGTGATGGTGGCCTTATTTGAAGTGGATAGTTTTCTCTTTGCCGCGGCTGCGGCAAGTCTCAGTGTACGGATGAAGGGTTTATTCCGCGGGATGTCGTGTCCGATCTTCTTTTTGAGCTCCTGGAGGTAGTAATCGACAAGGACGTGATCGACTTCGCTGCCAGAAACGTCGCAGGTGCCAGAAATCGATTTAACTTCGTACGTGGTACCTAGTGCACCCATAACCACAACACTCAGGTAGCCCGCTCCAAGATTAACCACGAGAATATTCCTCTCTTTCGTCGAGTTTGCAAAAGTGGCCTGTTTCTCGATGCAGTGTGCTAGACCAGCAGCTGTTGCCTCATTGACGGTGCAAAGTACATTCAACCCGGCTTCTTCGCAGAATTGGTGAACAAGTTTTCGCTGTAGGAGGTTGAAGCAAGACGGTACAGTTACTACAGCGTCTCTCACTGGCATACCGAGGCTGTTGAACGCATTTTCGACAATCTTCTCCGTCAGGGTGGTCATGAGTTGCTCGGGGGAATAATTGGTAGGTATTCCTTTGCACTTGACTCGAATAGCAGCTAGCTGGGTCTTCTCGTCCGGAACCAGCTCGATGGGGAGGTATCTTTCGTCGTTTACGACCCTCGGGTCAGTAACTGTGCGACCTAGGAGCCGTTTGAAACCGATTGCCGTGTTCGTCGGGTGGAGAGCCGAGAGATCGCGCGCTTCTTTCCCGACTAAAACGACTGCGCTGTCCGGGTCACTGCTGAATCCGACATAAGTCGGGAAATTAGAGTTTCCTCGCTCGTCTTTGATCGTTTTCGGCTGTTCAGCTCCTTGGCTGAGCACGGCTGCTCGGCTGTAGGACATGCCAAGGTCCAGTCCAATGGCGGGAGGGAGCGGAGGTAAAGGAGGTGGCTCGGCCATGTTGGTTTACTCTAGCTTTCGAGTTAGTTTCTCACTGCGTAAATCTTTGGTTTGCAGCATGTACTCTTGCTTGCAGCTTTAATAGCGATATATATATCTCGTGTAGTTCAGCTCAAATTTGGAATGCAATATTAAATCAGATGCTCGGACGTATCCGTAGAAAATGTACCACAAATATGCAAACTATTATTAGCCGGTTCTTCCGGTCAGTATGCATAATATTAGCGCTAGCGCAATCCACATGGGCTGCTTGGTTCTGTACAGTCTAGACTCTGGGGGGATAGGTGCACAAAATTCTTTGATGATTGTGTGCAAAAAGTCATAACATTAAAACATTAAAATAAATACAATAATGACAATGCACATATACAAATGATTAAAAAGACTGCACATAATACTGCTAAATATGTGGCAGGTCTCGGAAACTTAAAAACTAGTATTATAGTTCGATGTCCTTTTCTCTTCCTCTCTTTAACGAGTGCTCGTTGAAAGCTAGCTGAAAAGTGGACTTCCATCGGGGCCCGGTATCACAACTCCTTCCCGAGTAGCAATATAGACACCGATTAGGCCGAGGAGGTAGAAACCAACGGTGCCAAGTATCGTAACCAGGGCATTGACAACCCTGTTCGCAACGCTCGTCTTTAGCGGCCCACACAGCGCGAGGAAGGTGCTACAGAACACTAGCGTGTAGATGATAGCCACCAGAGTCTCTATGAGGAGGATGAGTCCGAATCTGGTGAAGAGCTGGATCCACGTTCCAAGGAGAGGGAGAATGGCAACAATGGTCGTTATGGCGGAGCTGATGATTGAGACGCCAATGAAGGAGATGGACGCCATTACTCTCTTCACTCGAGGAGAGGCACCTGCTGTGAACTGTGAGCGAGGAGGGCATATAAATAATAATTATTGTTTTCATAATAACTTGTTAATGCATGCAGTATAGCACTCTAATATTTATCATGGAGCACACGCTGTATAAGCTCGTCATAACAGAATCATTATGTCATTGATACTACACCAACTGTGAGGAAGTTTTCAACAACACATTTTGTGTATCATAATTTAGGCCTATTATTTATAAACAGCTTATCAAGGGTAGACAAGTTCTCGGATATAATTTGGCTATAGCTGATATGAATTAACATACACACAGAAACGGGAGTACCGTAGCTCTGTATTGCAGATGCAGGAATGTTTACCTTGAAGCGATCAACAAAAGCAAGATGCCTGTTATCCACAGCCATGTATCCCTCTGAGAGATGAATGCAGTAGTCTAGAGCATTCCCAACGAGAATCGAGAGCGACACAGCCTCAACAATGCCCAGCTTCCAGCCAAACATACTGAACAGGCCCAAGAGAGAGAACAAGATGGACATGATGGTAAGAAACATGGAGAGGACGATCCTCCAATTATGAGAGAGAACGGCCACGACAAGCGAACACAGACTGAACGATATGAGAATGCCGTAGATTGAGCCGTAGACGGCCACGAGTTCAAGGTTCACCTGGACCCAATGCTCACCCGTCTGGAAAGTAGAGGAGAGGAGATCGCCAGCTCTGTCGTAGAGCGTTTGCTCACGAGAAATCTCTTTGAGTTCATTTGCGAGAAAGTCTTCCCATTTTTGGTAAGTGGTCATGCTGGTGAAGGGACTCTCAGTGGGGTTACTGGTCTGCAGGGGGAGAGAGAGAGAGAGAGAGAGAGAGAAAGAAAGAGAGGGGGAGAGAGAGAAAGAGAGGTGAGGAAGGGAGTATGGATATCTTGACTGTTTTATTCTCTAAGGCATAAAGCTACATGCAATGATATAAATTCCAACAGTACACAAAATATTCCACAGACCACAGACTGTTGCCCATAGAAGCTCATGCAATGTGTGGTCCATTCCCCACTGGTATTCGTTAGGTCTCAGTAGAGGATAATATAAACAGGCTCCACTAAACCACAAATTAACATCACTGCCATAGATTGACCCAGTATGGAAGTGGGGGGAATCCTGAACCCTATCACCCACCACCACCCACCATCTCATCCAATATAATATACACACAATGATGCTTTATTTCATCACCCATTTTGGGATATGCAGGCATCATGGTGCCCCATAAGCAGTAACATAATATCTAATTTACAGTTATTTTCAAGGGAAACATCAAAAATACCCCACAACATGTTTCTCATAAATCAACTGTTGGTACAATGTCATGTTTATTAGAGGGGGGAGAATGAGGCCATTAAAATTACATTATTAAAATTTATTGGATGGCTAATTGAGGATTTTCTCCAAAACACACTACAAACAAATGAATTGCTTACCGATCTGAATGCCATTGCGAGATACTGCAGTTGCCTGGTGCCACGTTGGTCCATGTACTTGCCATAGCCAGCCTTCACGGTCACTCCCTTCGGAGTCGGCGACATAAACGAACTAATGAACGGGAGACACTCCCTAATTTCCCTCGCTAGATTGACCAGGCAGCTGAAATCGTTCCTCAGACCCGGAGCGAAGCACTGATAGTTCCCCTTCAAGACAAGGCCGTTGTCGGGGTTACTGATGTTTTGGCAGATTCTGCACATGGCTCTGATGGAGCCCAGGATGATGTTTTTATTGGATGGGTCGACAGGGCAGGTGAAGGTCAAATTGAACTTGGGATCTAGTAAGGCAAAGTCCTACAAGAGTACGTGCGCGAGTGAATGTGTGTGTGTATATTATAATTATAACATTCCATGGAACATTTCAACCTACCATCCCTAATTCTCATGGCTGGGCAGGTAATGTGATGATTATCCCCCCACCCCCCAAGGTTTAGTGGAAGATAATTTGAAGGGTATAGCCTCGTCCACAGGCCTTACTTTTCTGAACATTATACTACAACCGATTGTGGCTAAGGGGAACATGCACACAGCAAGCGACATCCTTTATGGTACATTACTCACTACCTAAACCAGGTAGTACATCCTAAACGTGAATCCACTCAGGTCTGTTCCCCACAATGATTAACAACTAGGCCTGAATCAACCTATACCAACTAACAATAACTACAGTCAGGAAATTGACTCATAAATGTATAATACTATCAGTTTTTTTTATCCTAGTACCCACAGTAACTGTTAGGAAAAACCAACATGTAGCTTAGTGCTCCTTCCAGTATAAGGTAAAGCTATAGGCTGCTAGAATTTCCATTGATGTGTGAATAGGGAGATTCCAAAAGCTTTGATGTGGCCACAGTATGCCCTACTGTCATGCCTTGAATTTTGCTTGGGGAGAATACTGGGCCATATCAAAATTTCTATATGGTTTGCCAAAGCTTTTCTCTCCGCCATAATTATTACCTTATATGCATATACACACCAGTTCCTGTACTAACATACATACCGTATAGCCGGAAAATTTGGCAGTTTGGCGGTCTATATCACAATCGCCAAACTAAAATCCGCCAAAATTTCCTACTCGCATATAATTTATACGTATGGCGATCCCGTACCGAACCACCAAATTTAAATCCGCCAATATTCTTGCAATAGCGATTTTGGGCTCAACCGCCAAATTTAATTTCCGCCAATATTTCTGGCTATATGGTATGCAGCATGGGATAATTACAGGGATATCCTCACATCAGCCAGACATCGTCGTAAAGCATTATAGTATCTTTATAATAATTAAAGGGGCTTACCCCTTCTCCTTCCTCGGGAATGACATGAGAAGCATCATATTTCCTATGGACACCATCGATTCCAAAAACGACGTAGACCACGGCATTATTGGAGAACTGATTACCAACTACATTCTCGTTAGTACCCGGACCAGTAGGGGCAGGGGGACTGTCAGTGACATGGGAATCCGGAGTGAAATTCGGTGGAGGAGGACGAGGGGTAGTATGGGAATCAGGATTGGGATGACTTGGTGGTGAATCGGTATGGGGCTTCGGATTCGAAGCAGTGGTGAGGTGTGTGTGATGTGTTGGGGGAGGGGGAGTGTTGTGAGGGTGTGAGGGTGGTGACGTAGTGGAGGGTGGTTTGTGAGAAGCGGGAGGCTGTGTCCGTACGGGAGGAGGAGGAGGAGGAGTGACGGGTGGGGGGCGTGTGGGAGGAGGAGGGTTACGGGTGGGAGGGGTGTGGGTAGGAGGGCTGTAGCTAGGCGGATTAACAGGTGGCCTTGCTGTTGGAACTGAAACCAAAAAAAGACAAAATATTATGATCACATAACATACGTACATGTAAGTTACATAATTATGTACATGTATGTGTACTATTACTGGTATTATGTACACACATGCATGTGATTACTCAGGAAAATTTTAATATCAACAATTTTATCAGTGCCAGTGCTCTCCCCAGCATAACATTAGGGAAGTTGTCCACATTTTTCAAGGGAATGAGTACATGTATATGTAATGCTAAAGCTTTGATGTACCACCACAGGCCACACCCTCCCATCATGCATTGAATTTGCTCGAGAAGAACATGACATGCGCATTGTACTAATGATTGACATACGTACAGCTGGGAGATGATATCATATACTGTTTAGATTTTCTCTGAGTGCTTTTAATACAGTAAGTAACTCATGCATATTAGCCACATTATTCCATGATTGTGACATCAAACATACTTGTTATTGTGAAATTTAAATACAAAAACTATAATAATATTATATAGTTTACTTACTTGCTCCTGGAGTATACCAAGCAGAGCAGCCGTAGCAGTTCACCGCCTCGGCACTTGTCAGGTTACCAGCGAGGTCAAGCATCTTCTGAATATTCGAACTAGGCTTGAAAAACTGTGGAGGGCGGTCAGTCGGTTTGAGAAACGCAGTAGCAAGGAACGACGAAAAGAGCACCACAATAAAGGCAAATACCATGGTGAGGCTGCACAGACTAGCCAAGTGCTTGTTGTTGAGCTTATTACCGATCAAGAACCAGAACATGACGGGATAAGCGACAAATCGGATCATTCCGATCTGCTGTATCTCGGTCCAACGACTCTCGGCAGACGATTTGCTGCTTCCCAGGACCGAGTCGGCTAAAATTGACTGTGGCTCTGCGGGGATAACTTGAGTTTCAGTGATAGTGAGTTGGATTTGAGTCATGGGGGGAAGGAGTGGAGAATTGTCCACATCATGATGATTGTCAAAGTGGCTCGGTTGCACATGTGGCTCGTTTGGAATCCTTTCGATCGTGGGTTCAATTTCCATTTCAGAATCCTTGATATCCGATTCTGGAATCAAAACATTGGTATCAGACACTGACGAACTGCTTGCAGTACTGGAGTTGTCCGAGTGTTCTCTACTCCCATTCCCATTCTCCATGATCTCAATCCCACTGTCCCCATCTTCCATGGATCGATGGATCATTCGCACTGGAGGTACATCAACAGGCTCTCTCTTCTTGCGACAAAGTTTAGCGCAGGGCAAGTAGCTAAAGTTTTCACAGATGAGGAAGTAAGAATGCCAGATGTGTAGGGTAAAGGGAACCACAAGGACAACTTGAACGTAGCAGGATAACACCACAAGCCCCATGAACACACCAAACTGATACACAGCTGGGATCTGGACAGGGGAGGGAGAATTGATAGTATAATAATAGCAGTTCACTTTTCTGTGGTTATGAGGTAGTGATGAGCAATGCACGAGTTATCTCTTAGGCAATCTACTGTATGAGGTAAATAAAACTTCAGTGCCTCTCTTGGGAAACTAAAGCAAGGAAAAATATTTCAACATACATGCGCATATGCCAAATTATGCACATTGGCGACCCTTTACCAATAAAGCATGCCAGGGAATCTGGTAAAGGGTCGTCAGACTATAGGCAGTGCTGAACATGAATATAGAACCAAAATATCACTTACTGATGAAATAGCATTGGCAAAGAAAGCCACAGCGGTAGTAATGGAGGTGAAGAAGGTGGCCTTGCTGGCTTCAATGATGGTGTGTGTGATCCTCTTGTGCACAGTGTTGAGGCCAGCCAGCCGTGACGACTGCTTGAAGGTGTTAATGAAGACCAAGATGTCGTCAACACCAATGCCAATGATGACAAAGAACGAGATCACATTGAGCAGACCGAACGTGTTGATCCCTGAGAGAAGAGAGAGAGAGAGACTCAAACCTTGACAAACAACAGTAGGTACATGCAAGTCTACGTCTGTGAAGGACCAATATTATTATTGGAGAGGTATACCTGGCACATTAAATATTGTAATACACTGTTCCCTCACAAGGCTGTATGGGAATTTCAAGCATTCAAACAGATGACGTTGGGGGTGTCATATCAAGTGAATTCCATTCCATACAAATCATCACAACTACGAACCACATGATTGCATTTCAATAGCATTCAGAAGGCATTCAAGATCAGATATCCCCAATGACCCTCCAACAAGGCCAGCCGGCCAGAACTAGCAATTCAGCTAAAGGAAATGTCTGCTAAGCAAAATCTACCAGGTGGTCAGTGCATAGGATGTACGACGATAATGTTCCATAATTATGGCTACAGTACACAGCTTGGTCAAAAAAATACTGCATTTCACTTACCTAATATCTTTGTGTAGATGAAGAAGGCAATGGGGAAGCTACTGCCAATGGTGTAGACGGTGACAAAGGTTAACCAGAGGGAGAATCCTGACATGAAGAAAGCTAGGAACAAGACCAGACCAAGACTGATGACAGCTAGAACGGCGTCGTGGATACTGGCATGCTTCACCTCGTAGTCAAATATATTGGGTCCACCATAGAGAACCTCAACCTCACTGGTTCCGGTAGTGTGAGAGAGAGAAAGAGAGAGGGAGAGAGAGAGGGGAGGGGAGTGGAGAGAGAGAAAGAAGGGGAAGAGAGAAAGCGAGAGAGGGAGAAGAAGAGATGATTATGACAAGTCCAACGATTTATACACAGAGACAAATGTTTTTGAAACATGACAAGAGAAGACAAGCTGAGCACAGAACAGGCTTCCATGCAAGCTTTCTTATAAAACTTCACAACAATCACCAGTTCTGTTTTGTAGCAAGGTCTGAAATGCCTCAATCAAGTTTAGAAGGCTTCTACACGATTTCAACGAAGGCCTATATATCTACAGGTACGATAATTTGGCAGGTTTAGCACTGCCTGCAACAAGTGTTACATGCCGCACGCTCATCACCTTCACTGAGGTATGGAAATGCACAAAATGGTTGACATTATATTGCACTCCAGCCAGCTACATTTGTGCCTATAATTAGCTATAACACTGCACTTATATTATTATTATTACGCATGGAACTACTAGGATGATCCAATGCACAGCACCAAAAACAGGAAGCTTTAGCAGGCACATAAATATGTACCACCACAGATCCCATACATGGCATATAATATGCATGTACACATAATATTATATTCCTCCCTACAGTTAAATGATTATTACAGTGTCATGCATGCACCAGATCAAGTGTATACCCTTACTATGACACTGAAGGGGATTCTCGTAGCTGCTTTGGATAGCGTAATAGGATCACACGGTGTTTATCATAAGACTATCATTTGGCTGGGTAAGTTTTCATCACCTGGTCACTCTTGGCTCGGCTACTGGAAGTTTGTGCAGGGCTTGGCTGACCGCCTAGCACTAAGACTACACACAGAAGAATTACAACCTTAATGAGGGATAACTTTGGCCATAATAGCGTGCGTTTGACAACGGTCTCTTTCTATTCCTCATTCTCACTCATTGATAGCTCTCTCTCTTCCTATCCCTCTCTCCCTCTCTCTTTCTCTCTCCCCCTCCCCTTCTCTCTCTGTCCCTTTCTCACCCATTGGAGGCTCCATCCAGGTAGGGTATCAGTGATACAAAAAATTTAGTCACCAAATCGTACTCCTGGTTGTAGCGATCCCTCACGCGGTCTCCAGTATACGTAAAGCAGGGCAGTGGTAGTCCAACTCGAACTTGTGACCGCAAAAGCTTGGCTATAAACGAAGTGGAGTTGACAATAGTTACTTGACCACCTGTGAACCAGAGAGCATTCGTGTAGTTGTTCTTTAACTGGAGGAGGGAGTCAGTCAGATTGTGCGTGAGGTGGTCGGGATTATAGACAAACGAGCCGTTCCCCTTGTGCCGAGGGTAGAGCCATGTAAGGAGTGAGTTGATGGGATCACAGAAATCGACATTAATCCCTTTATGACAGAAATCCTTATAGTCGGGGACATTGTATATATGCTCCTCGATCTCGTGAATCCGTCTGATCCTCTCCTCGGTGAGAATGTTCTTGTCGGGATCCGGGTTGCTCTCGGGAACGCGAAAGACCAAGTCCAACTCCCAAACGACATGAAGCCGAGTCTGATAGTGACCGTTAGGATTGCGTTCACAACCCTCGATGATGTTCCGTTTGAGGATATTATTTGTACCCTTTCCCAGCGGTAGAGATGGCTCAGACGGGTTAGTACCAGTGGCTGCGACGGAGTCGTTCCATATCTTGCCAGCTTTAGCGGCCGTGTACGCGTCCCAATGGATCTGTGAAGGGTGGTTGGGGATACTAAACGCCTCGATGGTCAGATTCAAAGCAGGAGGGTATTGATACACAGCCAATAATGCGAACATCAACGTCAAGAGAAAGTGTGCACCAAACTTCACGATCGGTACTAGAGAGAACCTCTCGTGGAAGTACATGTATCTCACAACGAAGTGCACTATGGGAAACATGAACGCATAGAGGCCCCCCTTCGCCGCCACCTCGCGCTCCGTGATAGCATCAGCGTCGACCTGCTCCGGCCCTTCGGTAGACGCAGCGACATTAGGACCAGCGTACGCTACGTGCACGACATTCGTAGTTGTAGTAACATGGCTGAAGTTGACAGCTGTGCTTGCGCTAGTAGTACTAGTAGCAGAATCGACAGGTGCTGGGATAGTATTTTGTGTCTGAACGATATCTCCGGACTGTACCGAGAGTGGTCTGTATTTGTTACGCTTTAGGGAGCCTGGCTTTAGCTTGGACGTTATCCAGGAGAGCTTTCCACCACCTCCTCCCGTCAATTTCTCTTCTCCCTGCTCCTCGACACTCTCACCGCCATAGTTGAACTCTCCAGAACTTTCAGAGTCGGAATCTGAAGTCTGGCCGTCCGTCTCTGCCGACACCAAATCGGACAGCTCCGTCGTCGACATGGCCGGCCAAAGATGAAACGATACAAAGCAAGGCGAGTCTTGTACTTGCCTTTGTGTTTTTAATAATGTCACGTCCCTGAATCAAATCAACTCTCAAGTGGTAAATTCTTCAACCGCAAAAAATCCCACTTATGTCTGTTTTTAATTAGTGTGTTCCTAATTAAACGCAAACTTCAATATTATTTAGCTAATTTACGGTACGCGGTACCACCCACTTGCACTTTAACCTCGGTACTGTCCCCACCCCATTTATAAGTTTACACAGGTTTACACAAATAATTGATCACACATATTAAACACACACCCACATGCACACAAGCGGATCATACAACACACACAAGCAAACAAAATGTCGACAAAAATAAACATAATATAGATGGGCACTCTCAAGCCTGTTCTAATTAAGCGGCCGTGGACGAAACAATATCGTAGTTTTGGGAGTCCAACAAATTAGTTCCTGATGTTGTGGTATCGTACTCCTTCACTCCGTAACCTGTGGCCGGGGTGGCTGCGATGAGGGGCGTGACATCGCTTAGAGCCGGTTTGCCGTTTCCCCTCAGTTTACCTCCGCCGCGTTTTTTACCACCGTTTTCGGACGCCTCGTTCTGGACGTGACGAATTCCCGATTTCGATGCCTCACTCTCCAGCAGTATTCCCAGTCGCCCCTCCAAAGCGTCCATACAGTTGCCACAGAGAGTGTTGCAGAGTTTTTCACGGATCGTAGGAGAGAGAAAGACGTAGAGAATGGCATTACCCCAGCCTTGACCACCATCACCAATCGCCTGAAATAAAATTAATAATGATTTTATGGTACCTGGTAATCTCATAATAAGCTGGTCATAAAAATTACATGTAATGCGGACTAAAAATTTTATTTATCAGCATTAGGTGCTATATTATATAGTACATACAATCTCACAGTAGGAAATTATTAAGAAACAGTATTATCATATGTTACATACATATATTATACCTGTAATATGCCAAGCACAAAGAAGGCAATGTGTGTGCTTTTGGAGACACAGCCATACTTCACAGAGTCAGCCACTGCCATGGAGAAGAAGAACTGTATGGTCCCCCACATGCGAAGCAAGATGAAGATGACAGGTATTGCCAGTAGACGTGACTCCACCTGAATCATCCTCGGTTCGAGGTTAGTGTCCCTCATCTGTTTCCGAGTCTATGAGGGTGATTAGTGAGTGTGTGTATACAAAAATCACTTACACTCTCTGCTTCTCTCCCTTCCTCTGCTCCTCCCCCACCCCTCTCTCTCTCTCTCCTTTCCTCCCTCCTCCCTCTCATATCCCATCCAGCTCCCTCCCAACTGACTATGAGAAAAACAGCACACACATGGCCACAACTACATAGCCTTGGAGATCAGATAAGGCAGTTAGGCTTTTGGGTTTTGCCAGCAGTGGTCATGTGACTACTACACAATCGATCCACATATATACGTGTACCATTAGGTACAGGTGCATGTACACGAAACAGTCACAATCGCTGTAATAACAACTGAAAGTTGGGGTGTTGGGGGGCGAATAAACATGCTATTTAAGCAAATTAACTACAAAGTCCCACCAGATACAAAACAAAGGCAGTATTGTAGTAGTCACTAAAGTCATATGACTCCCACCCCAGTACCATCCAATACTATGTACCCCAGCGTGCACAAGAATAAACAAGACCAAAGGAAGGAAGGCTAGCAAACATACCTTGGCAACATGTGCCGATATGAGAATAAAGAGCACGGTCACAACAATGTATGTTAGAATCTCCCATAATTTTCCATCGAAAAGAATGATGATAATCTCAGTTGGATCCGTCTTCAAACCTTGATTCAAGTGGGTATTTTTCACGAAACACCAGTTCGAGGCAGCATAAGGTGCGTAGCCCAAATGTCTGGTAGCCACCAGAGGTATGACAATGAATAGAGGGAACCCCCAGGCAACGATGTGATAAAGGGGCATGAGTCTAGCGGCAACCTGCACTCGACGGTAGACAATGATGAGATAGAAGTAGAAGGCTAGAATGGCGGTCCAGAGGAACGAGACGAGGGAGGACCAGCTGGTGAAGGTAGCTTGGGCCTCACATATGTCCTCAAATATTTGACATTCCTTGTGCTCAGTTTTATTATAGTGCGTAAGAAAGTTTACAGAACCAACGATATAGCCTGCAGCGCTGACAAAGTCGGCGAGTGCGAGAAAAGTGATGATTTTCTGCGCTCCAGAGCGCATGTCCTTCAGCGCAAAGAAAGTGACTACTATGAGGATGGATCCAAGACAGGAGAACCCGCTGGAGACAATGGCCACGTAGCTGGGAATAGGACCATTCTCGATACTGACGTATCCAGTATCCACACTCGTACAATTATTGTTCGTCGTAGGACATTGAGGAGGGGCAGTAGTAGTCATGACTGCAGTGACTTCTTGAATCAGCTCCATCTTGAGCTTGACTGTATTAAAATCTGCAGAACTACGTAATCAGTGCATTAGTGACGACCATTACCAGATTTCGTGCGCGTGCCCCACCCCTAACGGTAGCTGAGCAGATCAAAAGGCGTGCAACAAACAAGAAGAAAAGAAGATGGGCTGGAGTTGGGAAGAGAACACATACTGTCCAGAGGTGCAGCAGTGCCACGATGGACTGGTGAGCTTCGACATCGGGAGGGTACCGAGCTATTTGAACCTTGTCTCCAGCAGTTTGTCGTGTCTCGGCTCAGTTTTGATCGTGTTCACATACTGCGTACTCAGAGACATGAGGACAGGAGCTCAGACTGTCATTACGCTCTTGGCAATTGCGGATTTTTTCACCGCATTTGGCTACATAATCGGATCGTCAAATTTTATTGTCGCATTTGATTCCAAAGACAAGTCTAGGTGTGCCATATTCACAAGCATCTGTGAGGTACAGAGTTTTATCACCACTTGGTCGACCATGAGCTCCTACTGTTGGACCTGCATTCTAGCTTTCTATTTCTTTCTCGTACTGGTCTATCAAAAGGGAAAGCTTGCAGCCAGACTAATACCACTCTACAATGTCATTGCCTGGTTGGGTCCGCTTTGCATTGTTGGGCCGATGCTAGCGCTCGGAAAACTCGGCTATGCAAAGTATGTGGCGTCGAACTGGTGCTACATCAAAGACCACAGTTCACTTCCCCTCACCAAGAACGCCGACGTCATTTTGTGCATCCTCTTCGCAGGCAAATTCTGGGAGATCATCAGCTATGTTGTCGTGCTTGCACTCTATATCAGGATTAGATGGAAATTTGTCAAGGTCAGTAAAAATTATTTTTTCACGCTTTATTGCACACTACTCTTTGAATACAATAATTATCTTTGAGATAGGGCAAGGAATGTGAATGCATTGTTAGCCTGGTCACATGTGTTTAGATAGAATTGGGAGTGTGCACGTGACTGCTTGCTACGAAGTCTTGATAAATGTTCATGAATATTTTTGGAGAATATCTTGAGTGAAAGTGCCACAAAGTCCTTGTAGACCTATTACTACATGAATTCAGCATTATACATATATCGTCACGTGTGCACAAAAATATGTATTTGCTGTAAAAAGCTTGCATTATTTCTCTGTAAAAGTTTCTATTACTGCATAATTATTATTATAGGTCAACAAAATATTTTTTCTTCAGTCTCAAGAGATCATCGGAGAGAGTCCAGACCTCAGCCACTCCAGGCTAGCCACCAGCACAAAGACGGTGGACAAGCGACTGCTAGCCATACCAATTCTCTACATCATTCTTCGTATGTGGGGCACCCTCCAGTTCTTCTACTCTCTGGCCGTGGCTGGAACCCAGAGTCAACAACCAGGCTGCATCCCACAGATGGTCCAAGTAGGATACTTCATTTTCGGTCTTCTTCAGGTATGATGATAAAATTAATCAGCAAGTATGTGCTATAATTCTATATTAGAATTTGTGTGCTTTTGCTTGGAGGAAGGGGGGGGGGGGGTGGGTGGGGCGGAATCAGCTCAATTATAGTAACATGAGGGGTGTGCATACAATGTAATCAGATTTTGATAACCTTACAAACCCACAACCAACAAAACTTAATATTTAAACAGTTGATCAAATCTCACCCCACCCCCTCCCCCAAAATTTTTAGTGCAATCATATTATATACCAGCCAGCAGTCTTTATCAAGTCAATCACAATAATATTATGCAGCATGAGACTATTAATAACACAGAATATTGCTACTGACTATTAATTTCTGCATAATATTATATTACAGGCCATTGGTGATGGAGGGCAAGGATGGGGCAATGCCATCCTCTACATATTCTTCTCTCCCGTGATCCGCACACGTCTCTTCAAAGAGCCCTGCGAAGATTGCTTCTACGCCATCCAAGAAAAATTTTGCAACAGAGGAAGCTATCAAGAGGTGATGTACAACGACCAGGGAAAAACAGACAGCAGTCCCCTCATCATAGCGACAGAGGCGAGGGGCTACAAGATACAAGAGTATAATGACACCAATTTAACCAGCACAAGTGTAGCCCCAGGCAGCTCACCCGCGCTAATCTCGAGGAGCGACAGGCATGGCATGTTCAGACCACCAATAGCCAAGAACCCAAAACTGATAAACAGTCAATGATCGATCTTTTGTGACAATCAAACTTTTATTGTGTGATTTTTTTTTTTTTACAATTTCCCACAGGTTTATTACATGGCCATTTCGGTGTACACCAGGGAGAAAACTTTCGCGGATCGGCATAAAAATTTCGCGGGTGATGCAGTCATATCACGCATGCGCATATGCGCATTGCATGCTTGTTGGTAAATCTCCGTGGTAAATTATTATATCTAAGCGCCAGAAAACCACCGGGGAAAAAACCTTGCTGGTTCTATAAATATAGACGAACATCCACGGCGTAACAGGCGCAAGGTAGTACAGGAGAAGTATTAAACATCGCTCGATCATGGATTACACTTGGAGTTTGCTGAGATTTCTAAAACTAACTCTAGTCGTTACGTCCATTTACTGGTGCGTCCTCCTGTCGGTTCTCGTCTTTCTGCTCCTCGGGCAGTGCTCGAGTCAGCGGTCGAGTGGCGCCGATTCAACCTCGGATGCCCAGGGAGGTCTGCTCACGGTCGTTTTTGTGATAATTCTGAGCGTGTGTGGAGGAGCTTTGGTTACTCTCTTAGTGGCGTTTCACCTGCTCTCTCAACACTACTGCAAAGATTCAGGTAAAATCATCATTTATTTTCCTATAGGCCAGGCTAGCATATTGAAACCTAAAGTAAACGGCACTATAAATGACAACACTGAAAACCCACGTGCACAATCATTGCATTTCTGAGCTGCAGCGTCCCATATGCGTGATGTCTCACTCGTATGCAATAATTAATTCGCTGTACCAGCACGAGAACATTAAAGCACATGTTGAATATAATATTATGCTCCAAATATTCTAAATATAGCTGTTGGTGACATAATCATAAACTTTTGTTGCACTATTTTTAATACAGCTTGCATAAACTACTGATCCCCTCCACCCCTCAAAAATATCACATCACATGCTGAAACTTCTTGGATCGATGTTTACTTTTAATTTTTTTTTTACTCGTGCACGTTATCGGTTTTTTTTACAGAACACCAAAGCCCCAATCACAAACCAGCTTACAATCACACGGAGTGGGGCGAACTCACTACCCCTCTGACAATCTTCAACCCACACTTCCAGCGATACGCCAACCTCGATACCCTGGTCCCTCTCCTCTGTGAAAGACGTCTGCTGCAGGCCCCAGAGGTGGAGCATCTCGTAGAACACAACCAACGGTCAACGCAAATATCATGCCTCCTGGCGATGTTGGATAGGAAAGGGCCAGCTGGAGTGGCCGCAATTATCGACTGTCTGAAACGGGATGAATCACACCTCGGTCATCAAGATCTGGCATCGATACTCGAACAGAATTACTGATCAATAAAATTTAATAATAATATCACGAGGATATTAGGTTTATTTTTCAATTCAAATGACCCACTGTGGTCGTCATTTTCATGGTGTGGACCAAGATAGCAGCATCAATGTGGGATGATCAATATTTATGTTTGCCTCCTTGGAGAGCAGGTTACTCATTCAGTGCACTGCCAGTAGTAGTGTACACCGATCTCTTTTTGTACCCATCTTTTTATTCTCAAGTATATATTATTTTTGACCACCTTTTATTTATGGTCATCATTTTTAAACTACATGTAAAGATGAAAAATTAATTTTAGTGAACAGTAGAAAGAATACGAGAAAGAATGAACGAGGGTATGTTCTTACGAGATTAGTTTATTTCTCTTCATCGCTGTCCTCCTCCTCCTGATAGATGACCTTAGGCTGAGTACTGTGTATATAAAAATAATTAGTAGGTAGTAAACAAGACTAGTATAGAGGGTCATGTGAATAATGTGTGCTCTAAACTGGCAATCAAAATGGTCCAATATTATTATACAATGTCATGTATGTCACAGCTGGGAGGACATGATCAACGTGTGATCATTCGTCTGCTGAGTAGCACTAATGATTATTAAAGGTCATAACACACTGTTCGGTGGCCCTCCCCTATAAGGCTGACACTAAATAATATAGGATATTGTGTGTAATCAGGGTACCATTTAAATCCTAGCAAGGAGGAGTCATGTTTAAATGATTATAATCTAATATGTACCACTAATAGGACCATATTAGGGAACATCAACTGCTCTACCACGATCCTTGCACATGTGCTATTGGCAATATAGCTGATGCAAGAGTACACATTACTCTTGATAGATACATTCTCAGCATTCACACACCATGCACAGGTGCATGCGGCATCATCTCCAGGCCCAATTTCCCAGCTTTTCTAATGTTACAGTGAAAACTGAAAAGTTTATGAACGGCCACTGGGGACGAGACTAATACAGGAGGTCATTCTCAGCCGTCAACCAATCACATTAGCTTTCAATGCCAACTCCTGTCCAGATACATAATCAGATAGCCAGTTACATGTACCGTAAATTGCGAATATTTCGTGTGTAAAATATTTCATGCGATAATTTTTCGCGTTAAACAATTTTCAGACAAACAGCCCTGTACCGCACTGTCATTAATGTTGAGTATGTCTTTTATGTGTTTAATTTTCGCACAAGCCATGCTGTCCGAAAATATTTTAACATCAAAATATTCACAATTTATGGTACTGGTATTAAATTTTAGTGGGAGGATCCCTCCATACCTGTTGTAGGCTGGTGCCACCCAGTAAGGGTTCTCAGCTGCTGCCTTAGCATACTTGAGCAGAGCTTCTCGAGGATCAACGTCTTTGTCTGTCACCTTCTCCAGTGCTGCTATCTTCCTCACGTAGGATCCGATCGAGCTGCCTACGCCCACTCTCCCCCCGGCCCCCTTGTTAGCCAGCGGGGGCTCGGGCTTACGGGAGAGTACGGGGTCGGCTCTCGCCTTCTCTCTCTTTCGCTTCAAGCTCCTCCCTTGCTCGCTTTGGAATAACGGTAGGGCATGTGCTGAACACCAATAGAGTCAGCTGTAAATAATTATCACAGAGCTACAACAATATTACGCATATATACTTACGGGTATAAATGGGAGCATTGAGGGAGACCTCAAACATATCCTTGTTTCTTTTCTTCTTCACAACACACAACTTGGCACCTCTGTAAACAATCATACATAATACAACTGCACACAATAACCTCATTCACAGCCTAAAAATGGAAGGTGCACTTTTTTTCCACAATTAACATACCTCAAACTGTACTTTGGACTGAAGTAGACCTTTGCCTTCCCATCGCTGCAACCAACGATGATCTGATTAAGCTTCGGATGCCACAAGCATCTTGTCACACTCTGCAGGAGAGAGAATAGAAATATTTTTCAAGTTGTGGGAATAGACAAATACTGGAATTGTTGTAATAGATGTAAAGCTTTCAGCAAACTTACAGCGTCAGAAACAGCCACCTGGTAGACCTGCTCCAGCTGTCTGTTGAAGAACACCAGCTTACCCTTGCCCTGGAAAGAAGTACATGCACATTGATCATTATCACTCCAAGGGTGTTCACAATATTATCGAGAGGGTTTCACTCTATTATTGTGTCATCTCATTACCTCACCCTTTTTCACCGACACTCCTGTCATAATGGTCTGTTCGTCTGGGCTGAAGACACAGTCTGTCCCGGCAAACATGTTATCCAATCCGGTGACAACATTCACTGGTCTCTTGAATGACCTGATGTCCCACAGCTTGAGAGTATCATCACCTGCATAGTTAAAATTAAAATTATAGTTGTTTGTCCATCCCTCTTGATCTGTACACAATAGGAGGTCAGCGAAAATATCTAAATTTAATTATCTCACCTCCTCTTGAGATGAGCGTCTGGTTGTCGTGAGCAAAGCAGAGACACGATGTCTCACTGCCCTGCTGATGCGCTCCATAGTGCTGCATCGATGACCTCATCTGGAAAAAAAGGAAGGAGGGTGGTAAAAAATAATACTATTCCACATGTACCTTTAAAATTTATATTTCTGTGACTAACATAAGGTCCAGCACTCTTCCAGAGCTGAATGCTACCATCCAGCATAGCTCCAGCGATAAACTTGCCATCCTTGGTGAAGGCGCACGTGCTCACTGCACTTCTTCTACCTGATAACACAATCATAGTGAGTCATGTGACTACTGTACATGTTGCTAGGTATAACTGTAAGATGCTTTGACGTACCGTTCTTGTCCCTTCCCTTGATCACATGCAGTTGCTTCTTGGGCTTATATGCATCCCAGATTCTCAGAGTGCTGTGTGAAGTGTGGATCATAGCATCAACACAGACTATGAATGAATAAGAATTGAAGGCCTCCATCTCTTGATATTATGAAGCTAAATGAATATTGTGCTTACCAATCATTTGAACAGGTTAGAAATTGCTCCTTTATCTTGGGGTGCCAGCAAGCACAGTTTAACATTGAAATATGACCCTATACAATAATTATTAGTAAATTAATGATAATGGTAGCTTTCATAAGAATTTATTTCGATACGTACATCAGTATTGGCCATATCTGCTATGTACTGCCATCCCTTGGGGCACTCCATCAGAACATGACCATCACGATCCATCACTTTGGCCTGCATGTGCAAAGAATAACATTATTGTTAATATCTTGCTGATTAAGCAGTCTTTAATATCATCTGATGTGCCGAATTATCATGTATCATATCATGCGTACATACCTGAGCGCTACCAGACGCAACTAAAATGGAGTCACCAGTCGTGCTGTACTGTAGTGAACAAATCTGATGGCTGTGGGGGGAGGGAGGGAGGGGGGTGGTAAAAAAAAAGTAAAGAGTCAACTTCATTTATCATTCCTATCTCCCTCTCTCTCTGAATTGAGCCACACACTCACCTCTGACATGGCTGGATGGTTCTGAACGATCGAAAAGACGAGTCCATACCAGCAAAATCCCAAAACTTGACCTCATAGTCGTAGCCCCCGGTGACTACTCGAGCTCCGGATGGATCCAGGCCCAGAGCCGAGACTGGCTTCATACCATGATCAAGGCTAATCTCATGGGATATAGGAAACTTCTTCTCAAATTCCTGCAAGGTGCATATCGTATATTATAACTGTAACTAGTTGATCATGCTCACCGTGCATGTGACTATCATAATCTAAATATAACATGTACACTTGAAGCTAGGAAATTTTTTCTTTAACGCTCTTAGTGGCACTTACATCACCTTCTTCCTCCTCCTCCTCTTCTGGCTCCTCCCCCTCCAGCCCCTCCTCCTCATTACTGTGCTCCACACTACCACTAGGACCAGCCTCAGACTCCTGCACAAGAATAGTATGACAAATTTTAAACCATGTGCATACAGTAATACCTATATACATTGTACATGTATGCTGAATTAATATCATGCTCTCTTTACTACATTGTATCCAGGTGGGAGGGGTGGGCCTATGACATCATCACTGTCGTCTGGCTGTCCGTGATCACGTTCCCCTCCACCAGTCTCACTCTCCACATCCACACCTTCACCCATACCCTCAAGCTTCTTCTTCACTGGAAACAGATATGAAAATTAACTGGCAATAGGGTACTAATCCCAAACCTATTAAAGGGGTAAAGATCCCTCCCATCGTCTGCTCAGGCAAACCTAATCCAAGCAAAGGCAGAGTGGCCATGCCACTTGTGCAAAGTCTATCAATAGGCTATATTATATTATACTGAGGACCATAAAATGAGCATCAGCCCTATTTTTGCAACCTAAGAAGTAGGCTGGGAACAGGTTATGTATATAGGAGGGTCTGATCAGGCATGCAAGAGTAAGACAGCACGCACCTGTGACCTGCTGAGAGTACTCTCTGGCTGTTCTTCTCGTCTCCTCAAACATCTTCTCCAGATCAAACTTCATGGCGGTCTTCCGACCTCCAAAGCCAGAGAATCCCATTACCTTCTGAAGCTCACCATCTTCACTCATCTTGATTCCTATTTCCAGTCTATGATTCTATTTAGTACACACCATAACAAAGTTCATAGGTCACTATCCGCCATTTCGCGAAAATATTAAATTTTTGCGCCCATAATCTGGTACGGGGTCTCCAAGCAAGCGATACGCCTTCTCGATCTCAATCGACAGCGTATAGCGGGAAATTTTCGAGGGAGAAAACTTTCGCGGATCCGTAGGAAAGGAGCATTTCGCGGAGAAAACTTTCGCGGAATGCATAATGGGTGTGTCATGCCTAGAATTTCGTGGAGAAAACTTTCGCGGATGGCTGAAAAATAGCGAAATTCGTGAAAGTTTTCTCCCTCAAAAGTTTCCCGCTATACGGTACTAGCCATGGTTGATCTCGGGCGAGCTCTCGACGGGAGTTCAAGGAGCTGGTCATTCGGGAGATCACGGCTGATGCATCCTTATGATCTGGAGGAACACCACACCAACGTACAGGTTTGCAAACGTTCTGGCTACTGAGCGTGCTTTTACTATAGATTTTATGTAACTAGTACTTTACTATGCTATTGCACGAGCTAAAATCACATCATTAAATTTTATTCATAACTGAATGCACGTCTATTATTTGGTGTACAGTTGTAGTATAACTACAGATGTAAATGGCTAGCTAGATCTCAAGCTTGCAGAAAGGGGGGTGGATCATATGGATTCTCCAAGCCACCTGACCACTGCAAACAATTGTCTCAAGCATATTTACCAGTATACATAGATGTATAGTGATCAAATCTTTGTGTCTGTGATCTCATTGACCAGTATCAGCTGATGATTAGCATACAGCACATAAAATTATATAACCGTGGCAAGATCAGGTATAACCGTATTTGCTTTGTATCACCAGTGGCCCCGTATATAGCTATATTCTAGGATCTTGTAGCTATTGGATCACATGGAATATCGAGTCTCTGGTGGCCCATGCCATATTAAGCTAGCAGTACTGAGTGCCGGGCTGTGAGATGGAGCTTCAGTCAAGTAGCTAGCAGTTGGACTGATCATGACCACGGGACGAGTTGAGCTAACTAAGTTGGTTGGTTGACTAACTAAAATAATAGATCTAACAGCTGGTTAGCTACGAGTTTCGTGGTCTGTAAACCACTTAGCAAACATAGTGGGTGTATCAGCATACAGTGCCTAGTCAACTCTGGGAATTATTTTTCTCGTTGGACTAGCTAACTGCTATAAATAGCTAATTGCTATAAATATCACGTTAGTGAATTTGAGGGCAACGAGTCAGTGAGCAACTAGTGAAGAAGAATTCTACCATTAAAATTCTCTCGTGTTCATACTGCAGGAGGCTTCACATGGAGAGGGTCACAGTAGTGGATTTGAAAGTGTTCACGACGAACATAAGCCCCTCCTCTACGTGAACAGTTCAGAGCCGTCTCTATCGACCAATGACGTCATTGCTAGTGGATCGGGGAAGAAGGCTCAGAGGCAGAAACATGTACACTTCTCGGGGACTGATTCTGAGGAACGCACAGTTAGACGTCCAAGCAGCCAATCAACTGAATTGCCAACTAAAGATTATGATGTAAGCTGACGTATCACATGCATGCAATATGTTGTACAAGCACTAGCTGTAATAATTATCATGGTTGGTTAGTCAATCAAAATTATTATACGTGTAATTGCTATAAATCTTTGTTAAATTGTTAGAGTCTGGATTATGATATCTGCTACAATGTGCCTTACAAGCAAATGCTTCGGAAGTACTCCAAAAAGGTGAGCTAAATGTCACTTTTCTCTTGATCTTGACAACATAATGCACGCATGCACACACCTCCACAGACCTACATTCACATGGAGATAATGCGCTGGGTGTTAGTTGGGATCATTGGAATTCTCACGGGAATAGTTGCATTTATAATCAACATCTCTGTCAAGTACCTATTTCAGCTTAAGTTTGGTCTCTTCGACAGAAGTAAGCAGCAATATAATTTCCTCCTAATTAACTAATAATGACTGGAGATTAACCAGTAATGGTATGATTTCATATTCCCCTTGTTAGTCTATGATGTCACAAGAGATAATGGAAACATCATATTTGGATTTCTGATTCTTCTTGGCTTCAACGTGATCTTTACTATAGTTGCATCTCTGCTTGTCTCTTTTGAGGTGATTGTTTGCATTAATTAGGCATTGTTTAATATCACAATGCACATTATACTACACTTATAATAATTATACGGTACATGTACAGCCTGTGGCAGCTGGAAGTGGTATTCCTCAGATTAAATGCTACTTGAACGGAGTGAAGATACCTAATGTCAATAGAGTGGGAACTCTTATCGTGAAAGCTGTTGGAGTGCTATTCTCAGTAGCAGGAGGTATATACGTAACTTTGAATCAAAATCTACATTGCATGCATGGTGGTTCGTCTTTATGATTCCGCTATAGGTTTTTTTGTTGGTAAGGAGGGTCCCATGATCCACAGCGGTGCTATCATTGGAGCAGGCCTCCCACAGTTCAGAAGTTTGTTTTTTGGATGTGTCAAATTCCCTTATCCATTCTTCAGATCCGACAGGTTTGTCTTATGAAAGCAAATTCATAGCCAAATATCACTCATGTGGTATGTATATATTATATGTACAGAGATAAACGTGATTTTGTGTCTAGTGGAGCTGCTGCTGGAGTGGCAGCTGCCTTTGGGGCTCCCATTGGAGGAGTACTGTTCAGTTTGGAGGAAGGATCTTCCTTCTGGAACCAGGCCCTCACCTGGAGAACAGTAAGTCATTGTGCAACCACAATGCAATCATTACACTTAAACTTGTATCCCACTTGCAGCTCTTTTGCTCCTTCTGTGCGACCTTTACCCTCCATCTTTTGCTATCTGTCAGTTTGGGAGGCAAGTTTGGTTTTCTAAAACTCGGCTCACCAGGCTTGGTCGACTTTGGAATCTTTGGAAGGGTAACTATAGTACAATAACTTGAGTCACATTTTATGCAAGTGAGAGTCGATGCCATCGATAATTTAAAACAGGATGAGGATAAGTTGTGGAATACCTATCACCTGATCATCTTCATGCTGATGGGTGCGATGGGTGGACTGCTGGGAGCTCTCTTCAACAGCTTGAACATCAATCTCACCAAGTACAGGATGAAACATCTACATAGAAGGCACAATCTTTGGCGGTGAGTTCCTCTCTGCTTCTTTGAGACTGTGACCAGAGCCAGAGAGAGACAGGGAGAGAGAGAGGGAGAAAGAGAGAGAGGAAGAGATAGATAGAGTCTGAGAGAGAGAGAGAGAGAGAGAGAGAGAGAGAGAGAGAGAGAGAGAGAGAGAGAGAGAGAGAGAGAGAGAGAGAGAGAGAGAGAGAGAGAGAGAGAGAGAGAGAGAGAGAGAGAGAGAGAGAGAGAGAGAGAGAGAGAGAGAGAGAGAGAGAGAGAGAGAGAGAGAGAGGGTGGGAGAAGAGAGTTATTTTGATGTACACAGTCTCAAGGCAATCATTTATAATATTTTCTAGAATCCCTGAGGCAGTGTTGATCATCATGGTGACCACCTCATGTATATTTCTGGCTGCAACTCTGCTGGGGACATGCATTCATGAGAAAGGACTGAATGAGATAGAAACTCTATGTCCAGGATTACATGTATGCAGTGTACAACTATAGTGGTGTATTTTCATCGGTTATCATGCATGCATGCAGGGAGACACCAGTTTTCGGAATGAGACCAGAGATTATTTTTGTCCCGGGCCCGGGATTATTGCTGAATCAACTACCGCATATTACAACGACATGGCCACACTTTTATTCAACTCGCAAGAAATTGCCATCAAACAACTATTCCATCAAAATGGTACGTAATATGCGGACTGGCATAATAATATAATAATAATTATTGTGGACATCAATTTATTATTGTATTCAGGTGCATTTTCTTTGCCCACTCTCTTGATTATGTTCCTGATATACTTCTTTGTTGCCTGTTGGACGTATGGAGCTGGCATCCCCAGTGGTCTCTTCATCCCATGCATCATGATTGGCGCTTGCTACGGAAGATTTATCGCTACCATTTTTGGGTATGTAGTGCAAGAGTAGTACATGTATATGGTGTGATCTCAACGAATTTTCCTCACTGGACATAATACAATGTCAAACTACATGTTCAATAGATATCTCCATCACTGGCAGCCTCACATTTTTTACTTTCTGGTCAACATCTACCCCGGGACCTATGCTCTGATTGGTGCCGCTTCGTTTGTGGGAGGAGTCGTTCGCATGACCATCAGTTTGACCGTTATCCTGATTGAGTCGACCAATGAAATTTCATATGGTCTTCCCATTATGCTAACACTTATGGTGAGCTTCACTGGCATTTTGATATATTATTTTAAGCCACATGATTGTCACATGACTATATATCTCTAGGTGGCCAAGTGGGTTGGAGATATCTTCAATAAGGGTCTCTATGATCACCACATTGAAATTAACAACACTCCCTTCCTCGGCTGGGAGTCTCCCGAGCGAATGGACAGACTGATTGCGGCCGACGTAATGGGCTCTGACAACCTCTACTACGTCTACCCCATCACTAGAGTTCAGTCAGTGGAGAGACTTCTGAGAACGACGGCCTACAGTGCGTTTCTAGTGGTGACCCCCGTGGAGCCAGAGGATGTCCCAGAGAGACCAAAGAACATCCAAGATGCCCACTTACCTCAGCTCTACAGCTTTACAAGATCAGGAGAGTGGACGCTGTCATTATCAGGAGAAGAAACTGATCGAGGTAAACCGATTGCACATCAAGTCTATAATAATATAACCTCCTTTGTTCGCTCAATTTAATTCCGCTTCTTAATCACTTGGTAGAGCCTTGGCATGCCAGAAAGCAGCCCACTACTGGAGCATCTCCAAATCAGTCTAGGGAGCTGGACACATACTCTATAATATCCTATACACTGCCCGAAAATAAGAATAGCACAACGGTAGGGGCACATTCACCAACCTTCACCAACAAGAGGAAAGGAAATGGAGTGGTTAAGAGCAGTGAAAGTCATGGGAGAAGGCTCCTAATGTTCCATGGAATCATTCTGCGATCGCAACTCATAGAACTCATCAAGAACAAAGTATTCTTTGATGAGGCTTCAGGGGTGCGTGAGTACACTATGACAATTCCCGTATTATTATCTTTTTTGAATTCTCTAGCCTGAGTCTCAGAAGCGGATCACCCACGCTGAGCTCACCTCTGACTATCCCCGCTACCCCAGCCTATTCAAAGCTACCAAAAACTTAACGCCAGCAGAGGGGGGCATGCTTATGGTACGGCACATTCATACAAATACACATTACTGAATATGGTGACATTGTGATTGTATGTCTGTAGGATCTATCGCTGTACATGAATCCGTGTCCGTACACCATCTCCCATGAGGCTCCACTGCCTCAGGTCTTCAATCTCTTCAGGACAATGGGACTCAGGCACCTACCTGTCCTGAAAGAATCAGGAATCGTAAGCACACGAATAATATAGCTTTGTACAATGTCGTATTGAGTCAAGATAATTATCAACTTGCGATCATTCTTCATTCTATACTAGGTTGTTGGTATTATCACTCGTCATGATCTGACACACGAGAATCTTCAAGAGAAGTACTACATGAAGTGGCAGTGGGCCAAGCAGCGTCAACGTCGACGGGAAAGGCTATCCAATCAGATGCAAGATCTAGAGGATGGACCTACTAATCACATGATTATTAACATTAATAGTGCAAGTACTTCATCATCATTCCATGGTAGTGTCAGCGATGATAAGCTTGTTTAGTTCTAGGGATCTTGTGTGAGTGCAGTATGCCTGGTAATTTTTATCATTTTTATGAAAGTAATGGTATCAGAGTATTGTCAATATTTGAAAGATTAAACTCTGGATACATAGCATCCCACATACTGCCTCTGATGGCTATTGGAGTGCTGCATATAGGTAGGGTCCGCAAAGTGAAAATTCGACCTCTGAATTTCGGACAAATTACAACCGGTGCATCAAGGGCTCACCGGTACTTAATCAACCGCACCCCAATCCCCGTCCTTAGTGCTTCCTTTGGGGGAGAATTGCAACGATTTGCCACCAATCCGAGATTGAAGTGGGCGTGGTCATGGGACGGCGCAACACAAACTTATTCTAATTAAGCCAGCAGCTAGCCTAGGTACTAGCGCTGCAAATGCGCCCCTGTGTACCAGCAAAGCCCTTCGTTTCTGGTGCTGGTAGGGCTGTTTTATCTGTAGGTAAGTGAGAAATGGAGAGATTTGGGGGCATTGCGGTTAAATGGGTGTGGCCTTGCGATCCCTACCACTTGCGATTTATGGGATATGGTCCACACATTGCATGTAGTGGATGAAATGAGATTCAGTGAACCCTTGCCATCTGGCTGGGAGCACTCTAGTTCTGTCTATTGATAGCGATGTCAAACAACATTGAAACCTTAGAAATGCATTTCACTCTTGCATCTCACAGAACCGAAAATTTCTGCAGATCATTTTGGTGAAATTTTTATCTTTATATCTTGTTCCTGAGTGAAGTTATGATGTAAAGTATGTGTTGAAGTCTCATAACTGGCCTTGTCAGTTCTTTATAGGAGTCCCTGCTGTTGGTGTTCTGTGATAAAATTCCAGATTTCATTGTAAACTTTGCGTCATAACTTCACTCAGGAAGAAGATATGAAGATGAAACTTTCACCAAAATGATCTGCAGAAGTTTTCGGTTCTGTGAGATGTGAGTGAAGTGCATTTCTAAGGTTTCAATGTTGGTTAGACATCGCTATCAATAGACAGAACTAGAGTGCTCCCAGCCAGATGGCAAGGGTTCACCGAATCTCATCTCATCTGCTACAACGCCCCCAGATCTCTCCATTTCTCACTTACCTACAGATAAAACAGCCCTGCCAGCACCGAAAACGAAGGGCTTTGCTGGTTCACAGGGGCGCATTTGTAGCGCTAGTACCTAGGCTAGGTGCTCGCTTAATTAGAACAAATTTATGGTGTGTCACAAGTTGTCTCGTGACCACGCCCACTTTATTCTCAGATCGGCGGCAAATCACGCAATTCTCCCTCAAAGAAAGATGTAAGGAGGGGATTTGGGGTGCAGCTGATTAAGTACCGATGAGCTCTTGATGCGCCAATTATAATTTATCCGAAATTCGGAGGTCAAATTTTCACCTTGCGGACCCTAATATAGGTATAGCGTGGAATGGGATATAACTATTCAAAGTTATCAGTTGTTTTTTTTTTTTTGTGAGCTATGTAAACTCGGGCATGCAAATAAGTCTACTGTCCTACAATGGAGCTGCAGCAACAATGCATAATTATGAGTCCAGCATTTTATAATGCTGGAATAAATATTCATGTCACTGCATAAGCCTGACCTTACAATAGAAGAGATGAATATCATTCATTGCAGCTAGGAAAGGGCACCTGTATCAGTTTGAAACAAAATTATGCAAACACAGCACTTTATGAGTAGCTGACCTATATAGCTGCTGGATGAATAGCTGGTAATGATGGACCAGGACTTGAGCCAGACCATAGAGTTGAGTCAATGCTCTCAGGAAGGCGAGAAAGCCAGCTCGAGGTCGAGAAGATGGTCCTACAGGAGGTCGACTCTTGACCACCCCTATGAGCCTGACCTGCAGCTGAAGGAAGATGACCACAGCAATCAGGGAGGCACATGTACACAGGTTGGCCACAACAATGCATCTAGTCAGATAATAATACCACTATCACTGAAGGCTGCTATAATATTATAGCTACATCCCTGCCCACAGTCCCACATGCATGATCAATTCTTTTAGCTAGCTACTATCAAGTATTTCTTCCCTTTGAGAGCCTGGAGATGAGACTATACAACGGAATAATATTAGTGATTTGCCATGCACACCTATGTACTACATAGACCACCTTACAAGCAACCAGAAGCAGACTTCAAATTCAGTTGGACAGCCATGGCGACAATGAGCACAAGCCACTTCTTCATGGCAGCACTAGCAATAGCGGCTCTATCAAAGGGTCCATGAAGAAATCGGGCACAGCTGTTCGGCAGAGGAGACATGTACACTTCTCTGAGGCCAACACCGAACAAGAAGTGAAGGGCAACCAACTGCCACACAAGGACTGTGATGTAAGTTGCCATGGATGCAAATGGATGAGCATCCACCTATATAGCTAGCTGCATGCGTTCGTCCCCAACAGCTATATCAATATTGCATACTGAATTGGGAGCATTGGCCTTGATAGCATAGGTACACAACTTCATTAGTTAACTCATTTCCCATGCAGAGTTTGGACTATGATATTTGCTACAATGTTCCATACAAAGAAACGATTAGGAAATACTCCAGATGGGTGAGTGATCAATAAGCCGTATACAATTGATGTCATTCTACTCTTTCCATTATTCTCGTGAAATAACAGACCTATGTGCACATGGAGTTCATGCGGTGGGCATTGGTGGGAATCATTGGAGTTATCACTGGGGTAGTGGCCTTCCTCATCAGTATAGCCGACAAGTACCTCAACCAATTCAAGCTCAGCGTATTTGAAAAGTGTACGAAAATGCATGCATGGGCATAGCTAGGCTATTACATTATCATCATAATTTTTCAGATCATGCTTCTGAAGACGGCATAATCCACGGCTTTCTTGCACTATTGGTTTTCAATATTGTAGCGGTGATAGTTGCTTCACTTTTTATTGTTCTTGAGGTATGCTGTGAATCAAGATTAGATCTACAGCTCTGCAATAAAAATATTTATCTTTCCGTTGAACATGATACAGCCTGTAGCAGCTGGTAGTGGTATCCGAGAGGTCAGATGCTACCTTAATGGGATCAAGGTCCTTCGAGTTACAAGAGCGGTGACACTGTTCTCAAAGACTGTTGGAGTACTCTTCTCCGTTGCTGCTGGTAAGTATAATAATAATATTATGCATAATGCATGCTTCCGGGTGAGTCATTAAGTTCACCAGATCTTGACTTTTTTAGGTTTATTTGTTGGCAAGGAGGGTCCTATGGTTCACAGTGGCACAATCATTGGAGTTGGCTTCTCTCAGTTCAGAAGCATGCTCCTTAAATTCAAAGTACCCTACAACTTCTTTAGAACAGATAGGTAATTTTTGCAACATTTACTGTGTTATCCTTGATCCTGCCTCAAGTCCGTGGTCTAATGCTTTTCTATAGAGATAAGCGTGATTTTGCTTCCTGTGGAGCTGCTGCTGGAGTGGCAGCTGCCTTTGGGGCTCCCATCGGAGGTGTGATGTTCAGTTTGGAGGAAGGCTGCTCATTTTGGAATCAACTGCTCACATGGAGAATAGTAAGCTTAATAGCCACAATATATTTTAAAAGCTATCCGTTTCACTTCCTCTGTGCAGTTATTCTGCTCCTCTTGTGCTGCATTCACTCTCAATTTCTTCTTATCATTGAGTAACGGGAAAGATTTTGGCTTTCTTAGCTTTGGTACTCCCGGTCTAGTGGACTTCGGCACCTTTGGAATAGTACGTTTCAATAATACCAATCTCACTACACCTGCATTTCTAGATCTAATATCACTGTGATATTACATGCAAGGATGCCAATCGACGATGGAATGCGTATCACCTGATCATCTTCATGCTGATGGGTGCGGTGGGTGGACTGCTGGGAGCTCTCTTCAACAGCCTGAATATCAACATCACCAAGTACAGGATGAAATTCCTACACAGAAGGCACAGAATATGGAGGTAAACTTTACCAAGAGAGCACATGATTGTGAGCATTTATGGTATATATATATATATTTGCATGCTGATATTGTCATTGTTTGATCTTTATAGAGTTCCTGAGGCTATTTTGATTGCCATGGTGACTACTGTGTGTATATATCTGGCTACGGTAATCTTAGGAACATGTGTGCAATTCAGCAATGTTGAGCAGAACACATGCTCAGTAAGAAAATTTTTGTTTCAATGTATGCAAAAAATAGTGAATGTTCCTTTCTTATACTTTTCGATATTATTATGCAGATCATGAACAATTTAAGAAATGAAACTCGAGACTACTTGTGCCCAGATCAGGAGTATTACAATGACATGGCTACCCTAATGTTCAATCCTCATGAAACTGTCATCAAGCTGCTGTTCCATCATAATGGTAGTGCTGAGGCTATTTTTAGTTAGACTACAATTAATTTTAGTCATTGCTACCAATTTCCAGGTGCTTTCTCTCTCCCTACGCTGTGGATCTTCATTCTACTTCATTTTCTGATTACCTGTTGGACATATGGCGCTGGTATCTCGGGTGGTGCGTTCACTCCTTCTCTTGTCATTGGAGCTGCTTTCGGAAGATTCTTAGCAACTATATTTGGGTGAGCTAAGCTTTTAATGCTAGTGGCGTATGATAACTATTAATGACTATTGTTAATTTTGCTCAGCTATCTTTCTCTGTGGCAACCTCACTATTTCGGTTTTCTGACCAATATTTATCCTGGCATCTACTCGCTGGTGGGAGCCGTTTCATTTCTTGGAGGAGTTAAACGAATGATTCTCAGCTTCACTGTCATCCTGATCGAATGCACTAATGAAACCTCACTGGGCTTACCAATTTTGCTAACCCTCATGGTAAGCTTAGTGACTATATATGTGTCAGATACTGTTTCTATGATATTATATTCACTCTGAATGATTTAATTTATAGGTTGCTAAGTTTGTTGGTGATCGATTCAGCGTGGGTCTCAATAACCGGCAGATTGCTTTAAGACAGATGCCCTTTCTCGGTTGGGAGTCGCCCGAACGCATGGACAGACTTCTTGCTGCGGATGTGATGAGCTGTGAAAGTCTCTGCTACGTCTACCCCATCACTAGAGTTGAGTCCATGGAGAGACTTTTGAGAACGACGGCCTACAGTGCGTTTCTAGTGGTGACCCCTGTGGAGCCAGAGCATGTCCCAGAGAGACCAAAGAAAGTGCAGGACTCACACACTCCGCTACTTTACCGCCGTCCCTCCATTAGAGGAGAGTGGAGAGTCACTGAGAAAACAGGTTTGTTAAAATTCTTAATTAATTTTAGACTATAGCTGCTCAGTATAGCTGCCTGGTGATCAATATTAAGGAATAGAGCCTAATATGAAGACAGATCGAGTTTGGCCTTCAGAGGGATATGGCTAAAGATACATAATATTATTCTTCTCTTTATATTATAATATATTATAGAAGGTGCTAGTGATGAGAATGGATGCAGTATATCGTCAGAATTGTTCGCAACAGGTTCCGAGAAAGAGGGTCTGAAGCGTCCCAGAAGTTCTCTGATCAGCAGTGGCAGAGGAAGCCTTGGAATGGATGCATGTATGCAGTCACATATATACGCTGAAGGGGTTGAAGAGGAGGTGGATGGGAAACCAAGAAAACTGCTCATGTTCCATGGAGTTATTCTTCGATCGCAGCTAACAGTGCTGCTCAAAAATAAAATCTTCTTTGATGAAAATGAAGGAGTAAGTTAATATCTTATCTGCCATGGCATACCCAGTACAGCTATAGCTGTATACATGCACCACACACTTACCATCATGTATTAACAATCTTCTTACTGCAGCCGGAGTTTCAGAAAGGAATTTCTCACTCGGAACTCACTGTAAGCTATCCTCGATACCCTGACGTGTTTGATGCCATGAGAGACTACACTCCTCAAGAGAAGCACAAGCTTATGGTAGATTAAATTACCTCAAATTTTAGCGTAATTATTATTGGATACATGTTGATTTACGGCCATTTTTATGTGGCCGTACGGCCTAATGATATTCATATACTCTTAGATTGCTAACGGGTCACGATCACGTTTGCATTGTAACAATGCCTTAATACCTTTTTACCTTGTAGGATTTATCGCTCTACATGAATTCCTGTCCATACACCATCTCCCATGAGGCTCCACTGCCTCAGGTCTTCAA
The DNA here is from genome assembly GCA_963930775.1 of Cliona cf. orientalis. NCBI lineage: Eukaryota > Metazoa > Porifera > Demospongiae > Clionaida > Clionaidae > Cliona > Cliona cf. orientalis. The sequence goes on from OZ005696.1 coordinate 8,706,814, forward strand.
CCTCTTCAGGACAATGGGACTCAGGCACCTACCTGTCATGCAAGAACCTGGAATTGTAAGTAAAAGGGATTTCTATTGCACAATTAATGCTCATTGTGGTCTATTTTCTCTAATTGAGGTTGTTGGAATTATCACACGGCATGATCTAACTCAAGCTAAACTTCGAGAGAAATATCGTCAAAAGAAGATAAGACAGGCAAATGAGACTGGACACTCCTTGAGCATCAGTACTCCATTTTTATTATTTAGCAACCAGTAGATTCCGTTCTGATTCACGGTGACATTCAGTGTATTTGTACAACATTGGTACCAGATTTTCACTTTGATTCAGTCATAGATTATATATAATCTATTATACATACTTGAATCACTGTATTAAACCATACAATGTAGATGCTCCTGCATACAGCTGCAGCTACAAATTTGAGTAAAAAGTACTGTGCTATCTTGTAGAGGCTATATGACGCCAGAATTCTAGTGCATGTACTTTCAAGTTGCACGCATGCCTGCCGCTGTGATACGAGTTTTTATAGCACAACAATGAATAAATCATAGGGCCACTTTGAAGGCTGTATGCCATGGCCAGAGGATGTTTGCACCTTGCCATAGCCTATGAATGCCATTATATCCTGGAGAAAAATGTGCCCCATGTGACGTAAGGCTGTAGGTCGTGTACATTGTACCAGCACTGAAATAAGATCTGAGGGTTTGTGTACCTTGCTCAGTCCACGACCTAAAGCGCCGCTGCACGGATCGAGTCTAAAAACAACTATAGATACATCTCTCGGTTCAGCTGCACTGAGTAGTCGAGTATGGCTGACGAGTCTTCCTCCCCCGGTAGCCCGAAGGTGGAGCTGTTACCAACCTTCGAATCGATGCTCTCCAGCATCAAGCAGAGGGTTACTTTCAGCAAGGGCAATAAGAAGCAACCCGCGACGTCCACCGACCTCAATGCAGCCGGCGATATTCAGCAGGTAAGCTTATGTAGGTCTATATTGAGTATCGCAGCAAATTTACAGTTTACTACAAAGTTTACCACAAACAGCGCCTTTGATTACCACTAAAAATGCCACAATAGTATCATTTTGTACAACCATGACCTTTAGAGTGTAGTAGCTGCGAGTACAAATAATTTGTGTGGACACACCCACTCGCACACGTACACATGAACTTATTATGAAGGGCACATTGACTGAGCCGCTCATTCGATCTGTCTCTCCCGAGTTTTCGGAAGAAGCTACCCCGAAAGAGGATGGCAGCAGCGTGCACACACACCAGGCAACCCAATTCGGCCATCATGGCCTCCCAGCTAAAGATTATGAGGTATGTATAAAATTTCGTATAGTTTATGTTGATCTAGCAAAATATACTAACAGCTATTAACGAGCTATGTGAGAAAGAAAACTAGTGTTTGAAAGTAAAAGCGTGACGTGTTTTTCATTCTTTTTCTGACAGAGTTTGGACTATGATATCTGCTACAATGTGCCATACAAAGACAATCTACGAAGCTTCAGCAAAGGGGTATTTTCTTCAAAACATTCACTAAAATAAAATTAATATCCATCCCCCCCTTTCTCCATAGACGTACATGCACACTCAGATCATGCGCTGGGTGCTCGTGGGCATAATTGGCTTCATGACAGGGATTGTTGCCTTCCTCATTGACATCTGTGTGAGGCACCTAGTTGAATTCAAATTCGATATTTTTGACAAAGGTAGGTAGGGTGTTAATAATAATTATTATGTACTTTGCCCCTCCCCTCCTGGGTTAAATTCACTCATCATCACTTATGTACACGTACATGCACACAGTGTACCAAGCTACGATTGAAAATGGTTTCATCTTTCTGGCGTTTCTTGTCCTGCTTGGTTTCAACGTGTTGTTTGCAATTATTGCCGCCTTCCTCGTTTTTGCTGTGGTAAACATTTTATAACCATGCCAATACTTTACACAATAGTTAACCTGTGCATGTATGCAGCCTGTGGCAGCTGGTAGTGGTATACCTGAGATAAAGTGCTACCTGAACGGAGTTAAAGTGCCTCGTGTCACAAGGATCACTACCCTGATCTCGAAGGCTGTTGGAGTACTGTTTGCAGTAGCAGGAGGTCAGTGAACAGAGTACCATTACCAAACAAGCAATCATTCTCAACCAAATTTGTGCTTTTTTCACAAATTAAACTGTAGGTTTCTTTGTTGGCAAAGAGGGTCCCATGATCCATAGTGGTGCCATCATCGGTGCTGGCATTCCTCAGTTCAGGAGCATCATTCTGAAATTTATTAAGTTTCCTTACCCTTACTTCAGATCTGATAGGTACTTGTATTTTACAAATATTTGTGCTCACACTGTTATTGAAAGTATTTTATTTATCAGGGATAAGCGTGACTTTGTGTCTAGTGGAGCTGCTGCTGGAGTGGCAGCTGCCTTTGGGGCTCCCATTGGAGGAGTACTGTTCAGTTTGGAGGAAGGATCTTCCTTCTGGAACCAGTCCCTCACCTGGAGAACAGTAAATCTATGTGTAATTCTTCCTTCACTAAATCTCAATTTCTGTACAATCTTCTGCAGCTGTTCTGCTCCTTCGCTGCCACCTTCACGCTGAACTTTTTTACCTCTGTCAGTCGTGGACAGAGCCCTGGTCACATTAAGCTAGGATCACCTGGCTTAGTCAACTTCGGCACCTTCAGCAGCGTAAGAAATTATTACATGCACATAATAAAAAAGTACCTAAGGCCTTGCAAGAATGATCATTTATCTGTATAATTATGTATATAGGAGGAAGGGACGCTATGGAATGCTTATCACTTGATCATCTTCATAATAATGGGTGCGGTGGGAGGACTGCTGGGAGCTCTCTTCAACAGCCTGAACATCAACTTATCGAAGTATCGGATGAGATTTCTCCACAGGAGGGGGAGAATATGGAAGTACGTTATATTAATTAATGTCCAGGGTTCTCCCTGCTCTTTTAAGTCAGCTAGCATAGTATATAGTGGTTGAAAGATCAATATAATTATGGTTTAGTAATCACATTAAATGAAATATGCACCCCATCTCTTTTGGGATTTAGTCGCTAATAAAATAACTGTGAATTGAATGTAGAGTTTTTGAAGCTATCCTGATTGTGGCGGTGACAACAGCCAGCGTGTTCATTGCAGCGACCTTTCTAGGGACGTGCGTTCGTGAGAATACTCCAACTACTGCTACTGACGATTGCCCGGAATTTGTAAGTAATACGTGTGATCATTGTGTATATTTATGCCTGTGCAGAGAACTGGGGCAATTTAGTAATTTAGCCTCGATCATGCCTAGGCTCCCCAATCTTCCCTTCATATACGTATGCCTCCCATTTCTCAGTATGGAATATTGAGAACCTGAGAATGGGACCTGGGAATGAGACTAGGCCAATTGTTAGCCTGCATGCATAGTAGTAAAAATTAACTATCATGACACATGCAATTGTGCCTGATTCTGATTCTTAGGGTGATGCTTCGTTCAGAAATGAGACGAGAAACTACTACTGCCCAATGGTTGGGTCGTACACTTACTTCAACGACATGGCCACCCTCATGTTCAACACGCAGGAGGTTGCCGTCAAACAGCTCTTTCACCAGAATGGTTGGTACTTAGCAGCTTCAGTAGCTTATCATAATACAGTACATATAGCAGTCATGAATCAAAGCGTTGGCTGTTATGGTAATGGCTTTGTACACAGTTGATATTTGTGTATGAGTACCGACAGATTGCTTTACAACCATGCAATACAAGATATAGGTGATATGCGCCACATATATTATTATGGATGGGTACCTTAGATTGCATACATGGGGCCTGTAGATCTACCAACTCGCTTGACTAAACATTTTCTGTTTCAACATGAATAATACTATAGGAGCATTCACTCTGCCTACACTTTGGATAGTGTTTTTGGTGTACTTTTTCATCGCTTGTTGGACGTACGGAGCCGGTATTCCCAGTGGTCTCTTCATCCCTAGTCTTCTGATTGGTGCAGCCTATGGACGCTTTGTTGCCACAGTCTTCGGGTGAGAACAAAAATCTAGTAATTTTGCTGCTCTTGTATTAATTATAAATCTATTAATATTCAAGTTATCTCTACGATTGGAGACCAAATATCTTTGGATTTCTGATCAACATCTATCCTGGGACCTATGCTCTGATTGGTGCCGCTTCATTTCTGGGCGGAGTCGTGCGCATGACCATCAGTTTGACAGTCATTCTGATTGAATCAACCAATGAGATTTCTCTTGGTCTCCCCATCATGTTATCACTATTGGTATGCTAATCTAGCAAACAGAATATCCACATTGAGCATCCCGATAAAGATATGTCCTTATTTTAGAGGTCTTTATAATAATACTATGTAGCTGGGACAATAGAGAGTGTCTAATTGTGCGTCCTTATTTTGGGGATCCATAAGGAGATTCTACTAAAATTAATATTAATTTTATTCATTATAGGTAGCAAAGTGGGTCGGTGACTTCTTCAATGAAGGTCTCTACGACCACCACATTGAGTTGAAGAGCACTCCCTTCCTCGGCTGGGAGTCTCCCGATCGCATGGACAGACTGATAGCGGCCGACGTAATGAACTCAAAGGATCTCTGCTATGTCTACCCCATCACTCGAGTGAGATCCGTGGACAACCTCCTCAGGACGACGGCCCATGGTGCGTTCCTCGTGGTGACTCCCGTGAGCACCAAGGACATGCCCATGAGGAAGAAGAACATATCTGATTCTCATGTACCCGCTCTGTACACTAGGGCATCCAGAGTGGAGCTGCCAACTGGTTAGTCAACGTTTATTAGTTAACGCAAGTAGTCACTTTCGAGAAGATGAGGGACTTCACTTGCCTTCTGTCAGTTATAATTAAACAAACAATGCAGTTTATATAATGCTTCTGGGAAAGAATGTATCTACAAAAGCACATTTTGTGTTAGGAGCTGCAATTGTGTATACACTACTTTTTGAATTCAATTTCTGTTTTGCAAAAAATTCATTAGATGGGCTGGATGTGAAGGAGGTGGAGATGGACCAGGCATTTACCTTGGAGCACAGCCGTACCTTCACTATGTCGTACACTCTCCCACAGCACAGGAAGAAGATGGGCACTAGGTCACCGACTTACACCGATGGGAAAGATGGATCTTCTGGCCAGACTACTGCGCATGCTGCAGCTATCCCTGAGGAGGAGAGTGATCATGGAGTGGTGCTCATGTTTCATGGAGTCATCCTGAGGTCACAGCTAGTGGAGATGATCAAGAACAAGATCTTCTTTGACGAAAATGAGGGAGTAAGGGAGAAATTGCATAGAGTGTGGAGGGAGGGAGGGAGGGAGAGACAGAGAGAGGGAGAGAGAGACTACTACTCTTCTAGTCTGTTATTGAGTTGTACATTTTTTGTCCTTCTTCCAGCCTGAAAAGCAAGAGTTGATGACATTCTCTACTTTGACAAAGGATTACCCTCGTTATCCCACTGTGTTTGAATTCCCTCTCACAGACGCTGAGAAGGACAAGTTGATGGTAATGACCATGTTACAGATTTACACACAATTTAACACTTTAGTATGTAATATATTATATGCAGGATCTCTCTGTATACATGAATCCATGTCCGTACACCATCTCCCATGAGGCTCCACTGCCTCAGGTCTTCAATCTCTTCAGGACAATGGGACTCAGGCACCTACCTGTCCTGAAAGAACCAGGAATTGTAAGTATCTAACCTTATTATTCTGCACTATCTCAGTGTTTGCTCAGGCTCATATTATTATTATTTTAATGTATAACATTGTGTTGCTCTGCTAATGTAATTATAATGCCGGGTACTTTTCTGACAAAATTGAAAATAACAATGATTGTGTATTAATTCTTTAGGTTGTTGGTATTATAACTCGCCATGATTTGACACACGAGAAGCTGCACGAGAAGAGGCACAAAAAGAAACAGAGAGAAGAACGGTCAAAGAAAACAATGAAAGGATTATAGTGTTAGCACACGTGCATCTGTTTGATGTTGTTACTTTTTTTCCTGACTCAGTAGATAAACACTGTATAGTTTAATCATATTATATCTATGATTAATGTTATGTTTGTTATTATTTTGGACTGCACTGCTACACAGTGACAACTCGTGCATGCATTTTGCATGTGACATTGCGCGCATGCGTCAGCAAATTTTCGTCTCCCACGCACATGTGACTTTCAGCCCCACCCCCTTTCTGCGTGCAAACTAACTGTGGACAAACATGGATGAAGAGTTTGTATCTCGCGGCTCTACTGTTGAGTTGAGCCCACTCTTGAGCAGATCTAGAGCTAAGCCTGGGAAGCCAGATACCAGTGGTGCTCCTGACTTGCAGAGTGGCGCTACAAATATTCAGGCGAGTAGTTCCAGAAGTCTGGACTTTAATAGTCTATGAATTTTGATTTAGTGGTGGCACGTTTTAATAGTCACTGGTACTAAAATCTGAATCAGAGATCAAATTGCATTGAGGCCAATTCAATTTTTACCATTATTTTTTTAAATATACACAGAACTCAGAGACTGAGCATCTTGTACCAATACCATCAGATTCTGCAGTAGATCATGATTATCAATCACTAACCCCTTCTCGCCACCATCACAGCAGCCGCCTGCCATCCAAGGATTATGAGGTGTGTACAAAAATATTCTATCCAATAAAAATTTAACGATAACAAACAACCTAGACTAATATGCAAACTTTCCATTCCTTTTAACAGAGTTTGGATTACGATATCTGCTACAATAAGCCTTACAAGGAACACCTTCAAGGTTACTCCAAAAAGGTAGAATGTCATCAAAAAATTAATGATTATCTTGATCCAAAACTATCAGCACTGCCAATATTTCTCTAATTTAATACAGACCTATATCCACTTGCAAGTGATGTACTGGGTGCTGGAAGGAATCACTGGCTGTCTGACGGGAGTAGTGGCGTTTCTTATCAATATCTGTGTCAGCTATCTCTTCCAGTTGAAGTTCGGTCAGTTTGACAAAGGTATGACTTATTATTTCTGCTATCTGAGTGAATTCTACCATTTCTTAATGTGCAGTGTACAAGGAAACACTGAGTAACGGATCTGTCTTCCTTGGATTTCTTGTTCTGCTTGGTTTCAATGTGCTATTCGCAGTCATTGCCTCTTTGCTCATATTTGCAGTGGTAAATTAAGTACCTATTCATTTCAGATGTATTTAAAAAATTCACATTATAACGTTACCATTCTACAGCCTGAGGCAGGTGGCAGTGGTATCCCTGAGATTAAGTGTTACTTGAACGGAGTCAAAGTGCCAAATATCACAAGACTAGCAACACTCTTCTCAAAAGCAGTTGGAGCACTACTGGCAGTAGCTGCGGGTACAACTAAATCAATAAAATTTTAGCCTCATTCTTCGTAAATTACACCTTCTTACTAATCTGATAATTCCTTGTTGTTATACGTAATATGCAGGTTTCTTTGTCGGCAAAGAGGGCCCTATGATCCACAGTGGTGCCATCATCGGTGCTGGCATTCCTCAGTTCAGGAGCGTCCTTGTGAAATTTATCAACTTTCCCTACCCATACTTCAGATCAGACAGGTTCGTTGCAGCTGCCGAAGAGTATGTACTATGCATAATAATTCACTCAAAAATGCATTTAGGCATAAGCGTGACTTTGTGTCTAGTGGAGCTGCTGCTGGAGTGGCGGCTGCCTTTGGGGCTCCCATTGGAGGAGTACTGTTCAGCTTAGAAGGAGGATGTTCATTTTGGAATCAACTTCTCACATGGAGAACTGTACAGCAGTGATGTTGTCTATACAATCATAGTGTTGCTTATGAGAGTATATGTTTTTGTATACACAGCTCTTTTGCTCATTCTGTGCCACGTTCTCTCTCAACTTTTTAATGTCAGTCAGTCAGGGGAATAAGATTGGTCACATCCAACTTGGATCTCCTGGTCTAGTGAACTTTGGCACTTTTGGCACAGTGAGTTAATCCAATTTTGCCACCATGGTATGGCTACTGATATTGCATAAATTAATGATAGCTATTATTATTATGGTGCACGTGCGTATCTATTGTTACAGGAAGAGGGGACATTATGGAATGCTTACCATCTCTTCATCTTCCTATTAATGGGAGTGGTAGGGGGGTTGCTGGGAGCTCTATTCAACAGCCTCAACATTTCACTTGCCAGATATCGTCTGAAGTACCTTCATAGGAGGAGGAGAATATGGCAGTACGTACCATTACATTAACATCTGAAAATTGTGTTAAAGGACTTATGTTATATCTCTGCAAAACTAGGGTGGTTGAGGCTATTCTGATAGTCATAGTAACTACTGCGAGTGTTTTTATTGTGGCAACGTTTCTGGGGACTTGCGTTCGTGAAAATACCCTCACAGACACTTCCGATTGTCCAGGATTTGTGAGTCTCAGTAAATTTTACCTAAGTAGCAGATCCTGCTCTAATATTAGGCCCTTATTCAGGGTGATAATACATTTAAGAATGAGACCAGGAGCTATTTCTGCCCTCCATCTGGAACAGACAAGTTTTTCAATGACATGGCTACCCTGATGTTCAATTCCCCTGAGATTGCTATTCGACAGCTCTTTCATCAAGATGGTAAGCTTAAAACTGGATCAAACTGTGTGGTATGGTGATTAATTCTTCCTTTCAGGAGCCTTCACTCTCGCAACTCTCTGGATAATCTTTGTTCTCTACTTCTTCATCGGCTGCTGGACCCATGGTGCCGGGATATCTGGAGGCATCTTTATCCCTTGCCTCCTAATTGGAGCTGTCTATGGAAGATTTGTGGCCACAGTCTTTGGGTATGTATTAATAATTTGTAGTATATATGTGTGTGCATCTTTGTAATTTCTACGCTTAATCTGTCCCTTCTTCTAGTTACTTAAACTACTGGCAACCACAAATATTTGGTTTTCTGATTAATCTCTATCCTGGGACCTACACTCTGATTGGTGCCGCTTCATTCATGGGTGGAGTTTTACGGATGACTCTGAGTCTGACGGTCATCCTGATTGAGTCGACCAATGAGCTATCACTAGGTGTCCCAATCCTTTTGTCTGTTTTGGTATGCACCATGTTTTGAGTCATGTGACAGTCATGTGATCGCCCTTACTGTACAGGTGGCCAAATGGGTGGGAGATCTCTTCAATAATGGTCTATATGATCGTCACATTGAACTCAAAAATACACCATTCCTCGGCTGGGAGTCACCGGAGCAGATGAACGCACTCACAGCAGCCGACATAATGAGCTCCAACAATCTCTGCTATGTCTACCCCATCACTAGAGTCAGATCGGTGGAGAGACTTTTGAGGACAACAGCTCATGGTGCATTCCTGGTCGTCACTCCGATGCACTCTACTCAGCTGTTCCAGAGAAAGAAGGGCAAGCGCAACTCAAGGAATGAGAACAATGGAGGTGAATTGATAGCTTCATCTCCTTACACCCTCAGATTCCCAGCTTTCTTTATGGGCAACTGGTGTCATCATGTACTAGGTTTATACCAATTCCCCAGTAAAGAATATATTGTCATCTACTATAGGTGGAGATTTAGAAGTGGAGGAAGGAGCTTCTCTAAGGCGGAAGAGATCCCAGAGTGAATCGTACTCCCTACCAAGAGATCAGAGGAGCTCAATGGGAGTTAAGTCTTCTACCTACACTGACGAGCAAGGGGGAGGAGTTAACTCCAAAGAAGGAAATAGCAATGGCGCGTTGCTGTTTCACGGAATCATCCTGAAATCACAGCTGGTCGAGATGATGAAGCATAAGGTCTTTTATGAAGAGAATCAAGGAGTGAGTCCAAAACATAGCAAAATATGGTCCACTCCACAAAATATGAAATTCATAGATATTTGTGATATAATAGCCTGAAATGCAGCAGAAAATTTCATACTCCACACTAACAAAGGACTACCCTCGCTACCCCTCCGTGTTTGAGTGTGCTCCCACTGAGCAAGAGAGGGAAATGCTAATGGTATGTAGTACCCCCCCAATCACTATTAGAATGGTTTTTATATCCCCATTATCAGGATGTATCGGACTATATGAACCCGTGTCCGTACACCATCTCCCATGAGGCTCCACTGCCTCAGGTCTTCAATCTCTTCAGGACAATGGGACTCAGGCACCTTCCTGTCCTGAAAGAGCAAGGAATTGTGAGTGTAAAATATCATTCCAACTAGAGTCAGTGTGTAATTAAATACTATTGTTGATATGTGCAAGGTGGTCGGCATCATAACTCGACATGATTTAACTCATGAAAGGCTGCACAAAAGACGAAAGCAGAAAAGTGAAATTATTGCAAACTAGTTATCACAATATTATTATGCATAGTGATTAATCAGTTACATTATTTTTGGTACTAACCATTAATTATTAATGTTACAATAGTTTTATAAGTAGCTATGCATGCATACACATGCATGGGGTGAGGGGGTCAGTGTGTGCTACCATTTTAATAATCAGTGCATGTGACATAAGCATGTTAATCTTGTGCTCCTTAAAGGCAGATGTGGCTGCTACTTGCATGAATAGCTAGCCCATCTATGAATCCATGAATTAGTAATTAGATTCATTGCTCGGTGTGGGACAATGATTGGGATTAGACGCTTTGTTTGTTTGTCACAACCGGCTGAGCTGATCTAGGATAGTGATATAATAGCTTGGGTCTAGCTCCACCTCACACACACCCTTTGTAAAACTCTCAAACTGATCAGTCACTTCAAAGATCTAGAGAAGTTTAATTCAGCTGTGGAGTAGCTTGATATCGTGATGGCAACATCAACTGATGAAGATTCAGGCAACAGTGGTCCCAGATCTAAGCCACCGGGATTTCGGTTCTCTCTTAAGCTGAGAGAGAGATTCTGCAAGACCAAGAAGAAGCCAAGCTCTTACTTCGAAGATAATGTAGTCACTATTCAGGTGAGTCTACCTCTGCAACATAGCTAACTATCTAGCTATCTCTTTCACCTATTATACTCCAAGTGACCCACCTCTATCTGTTGTAACTAATGTCATTACTGTCATGCATGCTTCCAGAATGAAGAGAATGCACCGCTCTTAACTGAGAGCATTGACTTGACTATGGAGTCCAAAGAGGCTGGTGAAAAGATGAGCAAGAGAAGAATGGTCCCATTGCCGTCATCAAGACACAGCTATCGGACCTCAGTGCCACCACAGCACTATGAGGTAATTAGTAGTATATTACTGAATGTGACTAGCCATCACAACTAATTTTTTTTAGAGTTTGGACTACGACATTTGTTACAATGTTCCCTATAAAGAGAACGTACGAGGATACTCAAAATTTGTAAGTTACAAGGGTAGCTAGTTGATCATGAGATCTTAGCTTTTTTATATACTCTCTTTGCCTGGCAGACCTATCGACACACTCAAGTCATGGTTTGGGTGCTAGTTGGTTTGATCGGTGTCTTTACGGGGATAATTGCATTCCTGATCGACATCTCAGTCAGATATCTCTTCGAACTCAAGTTTATTCTATTCGACACAGGTATGTAAGGGACTCAAAGTTATTGCTCGAGCTATGACCAATTCAATTTGTTTACAGTATACGACAGTACTCTGAACAATGGGATGATTTTCCTTGGTTTTCTGGCACTACTTGCTCTCAATATACCATTTGCAGTCATCGCTTCGCTCCTCATTTTTGCCAAAGTAATGCAATTTATAATAATATTATTATCGTCAACTTCAATGGAGTTACTATAGTTGTATAATGGTATTGTGTAGCCTGAGGCAGCTGGAAGTGGAGTTCCCGAGATCAGGTGCTACCTGAATGGAATCAAAGTGCCCAACATCACAAGAATAACAACACTTTTCTCCAAGGCTGTTGGAGTTCTCTTCGCTGTTGCTGGGGGTAACAACTAATTACATACTTTGTGAAATTCAATGAGGCATGTAGCTACACTACTGGCTATGAAAACTATGTAGGTTTCTTAGTCGGTAAAGAGGGCCCCATGATTCACAGTGGTGCTATTGTTGGCGCTGGACTTTCACAATTCAGGAGCTTGCTTTTCAAATCGGTCGATTTTCCATATCCCTACTTTAGATCTGACAGGTATACAATAAATATTGTGTACTCACAAATGAAAACAACTTTACTATGGCATACAGGTATAAACGTGATTTTGCTTCTAGTGGAGCGGCTGCTGGAGTGGCAGCTGCCTTTGGGGCCCCTCTTGGTGGGGTACTATTCAGTTTAGAAGGCGGGTCTTCGTTCTGGAACCAGGCTTTAACTTGGAGAACAGTACGTATCACTTTTTGAGTCCATCAGCTAGCTATCCGATATATATATATTATATATTTTTGGGATCCATGTGATACTAACCACCTTGCATGCATGCAGCTATTTTGCTCCTTCTGTTCCACCTTCACCCTCAATTTGCTCATCTCTGTCAGTCATGGCGACACATTTGGTCACATAAGGCTCGGCTCTCCTGGTCTTGTCGACTTTGGCACATTTGGCTCAGTAAATCTACTATATAGTTCCCAGCTGCTTCTGTCGTGATACAATATGTATTGTACATATTCACAGGATGCTGGGACTCTTTGGAATGCCTACCACCTCCTTATCTTCGTCATAATGGGAGCAATTGGTGGACTGTTGGGAGCTCTCTTCAACAGCTTGAACATTACTCTCTACAAATATCGTATGAAGTACTTGCACAGAAGAGGAAGAATATGGAGGTCTGCAGCTAGCTAGCTACTTCTTTAGGTCTCAGTTGATGGAATTTGTTTTGTGCAGGGTTTTAGAAGCTATTTTGATCATCATGGTAACGACAGCAAGCATATTCATTGTATCTGTTTTTCTTGGTACTTGCGTTCGTAAGGATACTCTCACTGACTCTTCCACTTGCCAAGGATTTGTAAGTTCAATCACTTTGGCCTTATGAGTATTGCATGGTGAGTATGTGTATTTTTTTCCTTTTCTTCATAGGATGATGCTACCTTCCAGAATGAGACTAGAGAGTACTTCTGTCCTTCAATGGGAGGAAATACGTACCTAAACGACATGGCAACACTGACGTTTAATTCTCCTGAAGTAGCCATCAAGCAGCTGTTCCATCAAGATGGTGAGATTACATGATCAAAGTTAATGTAATTATACAACAATGGCCTGTATTATACTACTAGGTGCTTTTACTCTATCATCTCTATGGATTCTCTTTCTCGTTTATTTTTTCATTGCCTGCTGGACACATGGTGCTGGAATTTCTGCGGGAATCTTTCTACCCTGTCTATTTATTGGAGCAACTTATGGAAGGATCATTAGCATGATATTCGAGTGAAGCTTTAATATCCCATCATTATTATGTGCAAATTTAATTTTTAGCATTCTTTTTCCCTCCACAGTTATCTTAAAATGTGGCAACCAAGTATCTTCAGCTTCCTGACGAACCTTTACCCTGGGACCTATGCTCTGATTGGTGCCGCTTCATTTCTGGGCGGAGTCGTGCGCATGACCATCAGTTTGACGGCCATCCTAATTGAATCAACAAATGAACTCTCACTGGGTCTACCTGTCATGATATCCATTCTGGTAAGATTATCTCTCCCCCCCTCCCTCTCTCTCTCTCTCACTCTCTCTTCTTCCATCCCTCCCTATATATATACCTCCCTCCCTCTCTCCCTCCCTCTCTCTCTCCCACATGCGTGATTAATAATTATTATATCCTGCAGGTGGCCAAGTGGGTTGGTGATCTCTTCAATGATGGTCTCTACAATCACCACATTGATCTGAAAAAGACGCCCTTCCTTGGCTGGGAGTCACCAGAGCAGATGGATGCACTCATAGCAGCCGACGTCATGAATTCCACCAATCTCTGCTATGTCTACCCCATCAGCCGAGTGAGGTGGGTGGAGAAGCTGCTTCAGAATACGGCACACAGCGCCTTTCTCGTCGTTACCCCGGTGGACTCGAAACGAATCCCTCAGAGAAGGAGGAGCATTTCGGATTCATATGTTCACATACAGCTCTCCAGGATGGAACATAGCAGGGGTAAGTGCCATGTAACAATTGCATTGCATTACGGATGTATTCCATGATTGATCGACCCTTTTCTTAACATTGGCCCACCACTCATTTATATCCCTTATTCTATTCTAGTGTCAGGGGAGCATCCAACTGCCACTGATAGAGACTTAACTGAGTTGACTGCAACAGTCCAGGGTCTAGAGACGCCCACCAAGTCCTCTCATGCTCAGCCCCAACACGTTATATGCAGAAGAGGGAGGAGGAGCAACACTGCCTCACCAAACCACTCTCCCGGTCATATTACGTATAACACTGTATATGAAGGACCACATAACTTTGATGATGCTGAGGAGGAAAGGGATAATGGTCACGAGGTATTGACATTCCATGGACTCATACTCAGATCACAGCTGACGGAGATGTTCAAGAATAAGACATTCTTCAATGAAAGCGAAGGGGTAAGCCTTACGAATTTATGACCCAATAATTATAGTTTAGTGAATAATAATAATTATGACATTGTGTGGTACTATTTCTGTAGCCTGAGTCACAAAGGAAGATGTCATACTCCATGCTAATAAAGGATTATCCTCGTTACCCGACTGTGGTCGACCATCCACCGACCGAATCAGAAAGAGATATGCTCATGGTACGTAATCTGATAAGCTTTATGTTGTGCCACAGATATGTCATGTAATACTAATTCTATTTAATGTTAGGATCTGAAGAATTACATGAATCCATGTCCGTACACCATCTCCCATGAGGCTCCACTGCCTCAGGTCTTCAATCTCTTCAGGACAATGGGACTCAGGCACCTACCTGTCTTAGGGGAGCAAGGAATTGTGAGTATTATTGCTAGCCATCACTACCCAAAGTGCATAATCCATGCAATCTGTAATACAATGCTGTAGGTTGTGGGTATTATCACCCGTCATGATCTGACACAGGAGAAGCTTCTCGAAAAGATTAGTGAAAAGAAACAGAAAAGGAACCTATGAAGATTATGCATAAGAGTAAAAAAAACTCATAGCTTAATTAACCGTCGTGCAGTTTCATTGTGTATGACAACCTCTCTTCATTTTTTACATACAGTCTAAAAATTTAATATTCTAAATGATCATGTAGTAAAACTGAAAGAACACAAAATTTGACAAACTATTATATCTACAACACACTGCTGAGATAGCCTGTTAAAAACATAATGAATTGAAGAAAATCATGTGACAGTGCATGTATGTACGGGCAACCTGACTTAGTTCATGGTTACTGCTATTCATGGTTCTTAAGTTCCTGTAATGAGACAGTGAATATAGTATGCAACGTAATTTCCCTCCCACAAAATTTAATGATGCCACATATGCATTGTGTACTGTAGACTTATGATACAGTATGTAGCTGAATCTGTGTATAAGTTGACTTACCATGTACTTTCCACCACCGTCGACTTTCTTGGTCCGTTTTTTATCCTTCTTTTTGCACAGTCCACAACACACCCCTATGACAGAGGACACACATACAAATGTGTGTATAATAATTATTGTATATTGTGAATGGCACAGAATAGCTTGAAAAAACATAATAATACTGTATCCCCCTATGTATGATTGATTATCATCATAGTCCCAAATGAGATACAATTCAACATCTGCACAATGTCATGGTTTATAATTAACGTTTTCTTAGCTGTCTCCAGATAAACAAAACAATGACGAATTAACATTCACCGATTCAAAGAAAAACACTTTCAAGGTTTGGATGAAGCTGATACAGAATTCCTCTTTCAGTATTTTCAGTATGGGCTCTCTTTACAGTAATTTGCTAAGAAGAGCTATAACCTTGGGTTCATCAAATTTGAATACTTATTACATAGCTTCAGATTCCACTTAACTCTCTCTCTCCCAACATTACACACTGCGTGAGGTTTCGCTAAATTCTCATGGAAGCTAGGATCATGCAAACTCACCATTCATATCCTTTTTGTGGTCATATTTTCTTCCTGTCAGGCAAGCTTGAATGAGGAACCCAGATATGCAGAGAATTAAAAAGAGAGGTATGATGATCCACGAGTACCAGCACGGCTTGAACTTTGCTCGATGTTCGGCAAACAAGAAAAGAAAGTAGATCATTGATCCGAGTTCGAGATAGTAATCGAAACCCCAAATAATCATGAATGAGCCTAGTACAGTTATTCCGAACATAAAGAACCATTTCTGGACAAGTAGTGTGATCACTCCAACTATGATCCCACATAAGACAGCTATGATAATCGGAACGTATATGTGAGTATGAAAGAACTCCACATCAATGGCCGACAGTATGAACCAGGCTATAAGAAATCCGACGCTACCACCGGCTAAGAACAGGCCGATGTAGTAGATGCAGATGGTTAGTAGTCCACAGAGAGCTCCCACTACGACGGCTGCTCCTATGGCGACGTAGGGTAGCCAGCTCTCGGGGCGGTCGCGAATGAAGGCTATGATTATGAAGTAAGTGATTGAGCCGCCGGCCAGGAATCCAATGAGAAAGAGAACAATCTTCATGAGCCGATAGCCTGCACATGTATGTGTGCGCGTGTGAGTAATGTGTGGGTAGGTCATAGGCCTTTTGTACACGACATGTATTACTATGGATACAGCATAGGGCTGTGATAGCTAACAAGATCAGAGTGCTTATATAGGTTCATCACAAAGTTGCAACTAATATTATTAAGTTCTCGAGGAAACCCTAGCTACCTGATCAGATAGTACCATTTTTCTCGGTAGGCACTAGCTTCCTTTACGCATACGTACTGATTACTATGTATCAGTCGTTTGTACGTGTAGTTCACTCTCGTAGGAATTAAATACCACAACTCACTACAAATTGGTTCCCTTACCAAAGTATGCATACACTGCTCCCAGTACTATGAGAACGGCTGCCAGGATCAATGGGATACTGTGGTAGAAAGGTCTATTGTACTTCACAATGTCACACTTCTGCCCTTTGGTCATGGCATATTCAACGTTCAGTGGTAAGAAGCTGGACAAATTCTTGAAGGCGTTGAGCAGCTTGCTTCGTGAATTGTTGAAGAAGTCGGCAATCGATTCTTCGATTCCTTGGTCGTCTGCGATGTCCCCTGGTGTCTCATCGGTGGTGCTTGCATTTTGTCCCTTCGATGTCAATATCACAGCTGACAGAATGAGGCCCATGGCCAGAAGCAAAACACTCAGTGTCTGTATCATAATAATTATCATGACATCATAGTCAGAAAATACTTATTGGTAGGCTACTAAGTGTATTTTATCAGCTGCAAATGGTTTCCAAATGCAATGCACACTTTACTGCGGCGTTTATCCTACACTCAAACTACCCCAGTGAGCCGGGCATATGCGCAACATGATCAATAGCTGGGTCAAGTTCCTCGGTTGACATCGTTGCGGTAAAATCGCGCAACACTGTCACAGGGCCTACATCGTTTGCTATTAGTAGGCTTTAGCCATAGATAATATACACCTTGACTATCTATGTGACACCTTATCTATGCTTTAGCCATGGATATTAAAAGCAAAGCGTATCAAATACACAATTAATCCAAAAACTTACCTTGATCGCCATCTCCACCGTCTCTGCCACCTTCAATCGCTTTGCGAATTTGACCCGTAGGAGGGTTCAGGGGAGGGGCTTATATTATGCTGGATTCATGAACCATGACGTCATGGCGTATCATGCGCTATTGTGTGGTACTGCGCATGCGTGCACCCATCATGGAAGAGGGAACAACACAATCAAAACTGTTACAAATACACAAACTTAAAAACAGAAACTGTGTAGTGTAAAGAACAAGTTTAATAGAATAATTAAGTTCTTTTTTTATTGGTAAATTTTCCTATTTTACTTTTTGAAACAGAGCTATAGTTATTAGCAGACGACAGTGCCACTGTTAGGTAGGAGTGGTAGATGGGTGTTGGTGTGGGGGCTGGTGCTGGAGTGGGCAGCTGCAACTTCTTGACAGCCTTCATGAGACCGACAACATAGACTCCGGCCATCAACCTCGGCTGATGCAGGGTAAGTCCAGTAGACAGTTCTGCTCGCCTGTGAGCAATAATTAATAGATTTTCATGATTATTATGACGCTATAATATATTAGCTATATATCATAGTGCCATAATCAGATGGTAGAATTAAAGTTAAAAACTTTTTGAATTAATCCTACAGCTAGATCATGATTCTGCTTACTTGTAGTGTTCTATAAGTGCCTTGAGATCCGGAAAGCTCAAACTGTTATTGATGATAGCCGGAGTGAGAGTGTCATATCCACTGCGTCCATCGTGACTGTCATGGCTGTCGCTATCTTCGACGTCCTCAGAGAGATTTGTCAATCGGTAGGATACTCTGTCTTTGTCGTGCTTCGTACAGATGATGGAGAACTGTTTGATGCCACTGCGACCTAGGGACACGGCCAGACCAAAGTTTGAGCTCGTATTCAGTGGCTCATCACTGTAAAAGATAGAGTCACACAGTATGATTGTTGATTATCAGAATCTGATACTAAATTTCTATCTCTTTACATACCTCAAGTTTTCCTTATAAATTGCATACGTTCCACGAGGTTGCCCCATTATAAACTCCTGCAGCATAATAATAATACAGTAGCAATAATAAAAATATTGCTGACTTGTACTATAATTGGCTAACTTACGTGAACAGTATTGTGGTTGAGGTGGGGGTAAAATCCTAAAATGACAAGGTCCCAGTCGTCGATATTGAGTGACATCATCGATCCTGAAGGGGTGGGGCCTTGCCCCAGATCGCCACTCCCACTACTCAGTGAGGCACTCGGCTGAACTACTAAGTGATTCTTCTTGCTGCTTACTCTCTTTCTTCTCCGACCAGGACGCCGGTCAGCCTAAAGTTAATTTTTACGGTGGTTAGCTAGGTATACATTCACACAATCATAACAAGACTTAATATAATATTATTATCATACACATGGATTATAATACATAACTGATCAGGCACACTGTAAGAAATACTATAGCCATTATCATGAGCATGGTCTGAATAGCAAATTGGCCACCAGTTGCCTCATATAATATTACTTAGCAAACACTTCATATTAAATCTATTCAATCATGTTACCTTTGGTGAAATTTGGCCATTAGACGGATCGCTGGTATCAGAAGGCTTCCTTGCATCCCTAGGATCAGCGTACTCTGAGTCATTGTCAATCATGGTACCTGTTGGGTTGGCACGCTCCTTTAACATCACATAATTCCGTGACATTGACAGTGTTGGAATAGACGAGGTGAGGTCAGGGTTCGACTGAAACTCCAATTCACGTCGCTGCAGCTGTTTTGGCTCAGAAATCGGTTGACGAGTTGTGCTCCCTGCACCCGCGCCTGAAGTAGCACCTTTCATGACTCTAGGCTGGCCATTGTGTCGGATGGAAGATTCAAGATCCACCACAGTTTGCTGATCTTCTTGACGGGACAGTTTTCTAGCTTGGGGTACAGGCTTGGTGGAATTTGGTTCAGTTTTATCCTTAAACTGCAGTTGACGGCTGGTTGGAGCAGAGTCGAAATTTATTCGTTCCTTACGAATTTGCAGTTGTCTTGATCGGAGAGTTGGATGGGAACTGCCATTAGCTCCAACCTTGTCTTTTGCTTCTCGTCGGTGACTGGTGGAGGCAGTGGATCCTTGAGATAGCAGACTTTCCTGGCGTTTCACCTCCTGTGATTGCCTGGGGTTCCTACTCTCATCCAGCTGGTGACGATTACGAGCAGATTCAAGATTCAGTTGTTGCACTTCGGAAACTGGGCTCTTCATTTCTTCTTTCTTTTTCAACTCCTGATGGCCAGGGGTAGCCTTTGTGTTTGTGTCTTCCTCGTCTTTTGTTGAGAGCAGAGGATTTTGAGTCTCCCCCTCTCCTGTTGGACCACTGCTGCTGTCACCAGTGTCTGGAGACATCTTCAAAAACTCGTCAAGAATGGAATCAAGGGACATACTGCTGTTACCAATAGCCGCTGCAGTTTCCGTGGAAAAATTGCGACTTATATGCGATGAAGTCGGCCCAGATGATGCTATTTTGGAAGGAGACGACCGGTCTTCCCTCTTCAAATTCGAAGAAGAGGCAGCCACTTCTGAAGGCAGTTGGCTTCTGAAAGGAGAATTTGAACTTGAAGCAGCTGGGGCCTTCTTTCCATTTTCCATATCTGTCAGAATCGAGTCCAGAGACATGCTGCTACCACTGATAGGTGGTGGCTTTGTAGAAGCAGCAATGGTAGATTTCTTGGATAAAGTTGAGCTTTGGTAGGTAGTTTTGCTACCAGAAGAGGGAGTTGGAAGCCTACTGGTGTAAGTAGAGCTTTGATATGTCGGTAGTTTACTGGTGAATGTCTTTGTCTGCTTGTTGGAACTTTTCTGGGGTGTAGGTTTGTCTGTTGAAGTTTGGTTGCTCGTTAGTGATTTTGACGAAGGGGGCTCAAGTTGACGATATGTAGCAGCTGGTTTCGAAGTGGAGCTGCTAGGATTCACAAAAGAGGGCCGACGTTCCTTCTCTTTAGGAGAAGAACTGGTTGCTTTTGAACTTGGAGGCTGTGATTCAGAAGGGGACGGGGATGCCCCTGTGTATTCATCAAGAATTGAATCCAATGACATGTTAGACTTGCTAACACTGGATGTGGCAGCCAGGTTAGAATTGGTAGTTTGCTGAGTTGACATGGAATTAGATGATGTACTAACTTCCTGAGTGGCCTGGACCTGTGTGGTTAGCTCTGCCGGAGGAGAGGGTACCTCAGTGTCGGCACTTTCCGAAGGGGGATGCTCCTCCTCGTTAGGTGGGGGTCCGGGAATAAAAACCACTTCAGGGGGTGGTTGAGTTCTAATTGGAACCAGATATGGCTGAACTTTGTAGAGAGACATGCGACTATTGACGACAGCTGCTTCGGCAGGAGTTGCTTGGGGTGTGCGCGGAAGAAGTGGCGGAGGGCGATAGTATGTCTTTGACACAGGAGGTGGTACTTTTGACGGAGGGGGACCGGACTGCTGATCTTCGTGTCTGGGGGAATATTGCTTATTGGGGGGTGGCACCCTTTGCTGATATGAAGGAGGGATGTTCGAATCGGAAGAAGGCTGTTTGCGATGATAGGAGGAGGAAGGAATGTGTGATTCTGTCGTCGGTTTGCTTGTAGATTGCTGCTGTGTCCTTCGATAGAAGGAAGGAATGTTTGCTCCTGTTGGTGATAGATCATTGGTCCGCCGTTGGTAAGACGGAATGGGAATGCTAGATTCTACCGATGGTTTTTTGGATACTGGCCCCTGACGATACGTGGGAATATTTGACTCAATCGATGGTCTGCTAGAGACTGTCCCCCGATGATTATAGGCGGCAATATTCGATCCCCCCGCCTTTGGTGGTGGAGGGGCCGGTTCACGAGGGGGAGGGGGAGCTGGTTCCGTCGGAGGGGGGAAGTAATGCTTCGGTGAAACACTAGTACTGGATGACTGTTTTGCTAATTTTGGTGGGGGTGGCCTCTTTGGGGATTCAGCTTTTTCCGCTTGCGGCTCTATCTTCGCTGTCAACTCTTTCACTCTCCCTTTCCCAAACGGCAACTTAATCCTAAACCTGGAAGTGGATTTCTCTTTCTCTTTCTCCTTGGTGGCCAGTAAGTCTTCATAGTGACTACTCACCTTCTTCTTGGGCCGTGAAAACACTCCCAAACGACTGGGCTTTGCAGATTTAGCTGCCACCTTTGGGGAGCTAGATTCCGATTTTTTGGCATTTTCATCCCGATTGGCATCACGTTGACCACCTTGTCTTTGTGACACACCAGCAGCTGCTGCTGCCGCCAAATTACCTGTGTCCGTTTCAGACCTGTAATATGAATTTTTGTCTTGACCACCTTCCTGGCCGTATTGAACTGTAGAGGCTTGAGATAGTGCACCTGTGGAGTAACTAGTACGAACTGCTGCCGAACTACGACTAGCTCTCTGAGACCGATTCGTTGCTCCACTCGAGGGACCAGAACGAATTGTAGGAGGCGGAATATTGCTAGCAACTTGAGATCGCTGGTATGACTCACTGGAATCTCTAGAGCTAGTTTCTTCCAGTTGCATGGATGCCTCAGGAGTTGACCTGTCAGTATAATTTGCACCTGTGCCATTGGCTGTGCTAGAAGAAGAAGCGGGCTTTTTGTTGTGCACGGATCTTCTGATTGGGTCGATGGGAGGAGATGGGGCCACAAAGGTTGGTACAAGCTTTACACCAAGGTTCCGGGCTTTCTCCAGTTTTCTCTCGCGGACGCTAAGTCCTTCGTAACTCCTGGAGTTAGATACAGTAGGCTTCCTTCTCATTTGACCAAACCGCTCCTTTACCGAGAGAATATCTTCCCTATTCATCTCAATCAGTTTGGGCAAGTACTCTATGAGAATAATTAAACAAAAGGCATAGCTACTACGTAGGTGATGGCAAATTCAGCATCTTGTAATAATATTATGAGCACTTCAGAATCTAATTAACACACATAACATGTAGGCTACTTTAAACATACATGTACACATGTACCTTTTCCATGCTTGCTGATTTGGTTCAGCAAACCAATCATGTACTTCTTTTCATTCTTCCTCATATCCCTGATACCTTTGGTTCTGCATAATTATCATTTTTCCATAATAATAATTTCTATAATGCATTTGCAAAATTGAAATCCTTCACAGAAATGGCCCTATTAGTTCCCTAACCTTTTTCTTGCTAGATAGCCTCTGAAGGTCTTCTGGATTAGGATGGCCTTGTCGTCGATGTCCTTCAGCATCAGTTGGAGCTTTTCTTCATGGTAGTAACGCAGGAACACCCTCGACTGGCCCATCCTCCAGCCAACTATCCCAGCCTTCGTGAGGATATCGGAGCACGCTAACACCGTGCCTTTGATTTTCTGCAAGAATAAAAATAAAAATGGGTCTCCATTGGCTTAGCATTTCATTGCCATCTGTGTTTCTACACTGAATTGCTGCTCTGTGCCCCATTACAAATACCGGTATGTAAGTTGAATTATGGGATGGTGATAAAATACGTACTACGACATTATTTCAATCTTTGTATATAAGCTAGCTAGTACACATGTAGTATATCATGCTTCTGCGCATAAAATACACCATCAAAAACAAGAACTATATCTGTAATACTACCAGTATCTACATTATGAGGAAGTACATGTAGTATACTCACGACATCAGTGTATTGATAAGCAATGCCTCTGTAGCTGTTGAAGAAGTCAGAGAAGTAGGGTCGGTAGGCATATCCCTCTCTCCTCACCCGAACAGCCTCCAGCATACCAGTGTATCGCAGCTGCTTCATCATAAACTCATCGTTGCACTTCAAAGCTTTCTTCTCCTGATTCGGTTTGATGCAACGGACGAAGTGAGGAGAGGCAGAAAAGATTCTCTCCATTAGTAGGTCGAGATTTTGTCTGAAATGAGCGCTGACTGTCAGCAGTTTCTTTGGATTCCCTCCCTTTGATTTGCCAGATTTTCTCTTTGACATTGCTCTGTACATTGATCTTTGACTGGATAAAATAGGAAAATTGGTTAGATTACAGTGACAGGGGGAAAGAGAGGGAGGGGAGAAGAGAGAGAAAGTGAGAGAGAGAGAGACTCACCTCTTTCTCAGTGTGTTTCTCCTCAGGTGGCTTCTCCCTTGACTATCAGCTCTTATGAACAGAGTTTTGACCAATCTCATGGAGGATGACTTGACTGTATCCATCAGGGTATCGGGAAGAGAGTCCTTGTTCTTCTCTAAGAATCCTTCTGCTACATACTTCACCTGCAGTCAATTATAATTCACACTTTAATGTACCCCTTAATGTAAACCAATTCACACCCTGTTCGTATCTTACTTTAACGTACCCCTTAATGTCAACCAAAGGCATGGTATTAATAATATTACAATTTTTGAGCATGAGGAGTCAAAATAATTATCAATACTTACATCTCCAGCGTAGTGTCTGATGCTGAAGGTGAGTGCATTGCCCTTGTGCGGTAGATAGTTGGCGTGACTGCTAAAGCTCTCCTTGCATCGAAGAACAAAAGCTCTCTCCGTTCCCTGTGCAAGAAAAAGTAAAAAAAAAAATTAGAGTATTGATCTATGGAATGTTAATCGTAAAAATGGTAGCTAGCGCACATACATTGAACCCTCTGCATTGTTCATCAAGCAGAGAGAGGAGTCCAATTGGTCTGGTGAGGTAGAGATCCAGGACTGGCTTGTTGTCAGTGAATCTGATCTCCAAAGCATCAATACCCTCCTTCTCCAGCTCCATCTAAGAAAGGAAGAAAGAAGGAGCTTAACTTCAAGATCAGGATATTTTTGCCGGTAAAATATTTCGCTTGTAAATTTTTCGCGTAGTCAAAATTTCTTCGCCAGACTTCAGCAACCAAAATAAGTATAGGTCGATGTACGTTACACAAATTATTTTGCGTGTTTAATTTTCATTGGAAAAGGTCATCGACAAAAATTTAACGGCGAAATTTTGCGATCTATGGTATGTAGTTTAGCATAATATTATTGAGCAGTCTAATCTTAGTGGATAAATTAATAAGGGTTGTGATCTACTTTTATAAACATTTTAACTAACCTTTTCCATAGCAAAAATCTGATGGTTGAAGTAGCACTGCAGTTGCTCGTTGGCCAGATTGATGCAGAACTGCTCAAAACTGTTGTGCTCGTAATTTTCAAATCCAAAAATGTCGAGTATTCCGATGTTGAGCTGGTCCAGCGTGGCAAAAGGTTGAAGGTGACCGTTGAGCCTCGACACAATCCACTGAAACATCCGAGCATAGAGTGCCTTAGCTAGAGCATCACGCACGTTGGCAGCTTTTGTGCATGTGTACTTCTTGTCCACTTTTTCACCTAAAGAGAGAAAGAACACATAGATCTGGTTAACTTTTTATCTATAATATCATACGGGCCGAAAACAGTTACAGGCATGGTCGAAAATCAATATAAACGTTAGTGAACATCAGGAGTGCACCTCCTCGGGTATAATGATTATTACGTATATTATATTAAATTTTGTCAAGCTGACCTCTTGTTTCTGTTCTGAGAGTGGTAAGGGCAAAGCACAGCTCCCCGACACTCTCCAGTTCCAGCACCTGTGCTACAGCCTTGGCCATTAGTCTGTTCTTCACTCTGGCATTGTCCTCGCCACCATCAGCTCCTCGGAACTCCTGCCGCGGGGGTGTGGAGTAATCAGTTCAGATTATTAAGAGCTAATTTTTTTCAACTCACAATGTCTCCGATGAGTATGATCCCGGCAAGGAGAGAGACCACGGCCACTATCTCCTCCTCCTCAAACCCAACACTCAGCATGCTCCGAACAACAGACTCAAATGCAAATCTAGAGAAAGAAGAAGATTATATTCTATCGCATATCTACTGCATATAATGTTATGATGACGTACTTGCTAGTCTCTGAGTTGCAGTCTTTGAGAACATTGGGGTAGTGACTGAGATAGCGGTGTTCAGTGGGATTCTGTAAATTCGTAAGAGAAACAGTATACACATAAACAGCGCTTTTAAACCAATTCTTGAACACTCTTCAAAGATTAACTTATCCTATTTCTAACGGAGGTGATTCATAGTAAAGATTATTCCTTAACAGACCTCAATGTACTGATTGATCTTGACTAAGGACTGAGGTGCATGTCTAATGTATCCCCCCCCCCCCCCCCATATCGAGGGGGATTTACTCTATCCCCCCTAATAAGGCTAACCCCACTAAGCTAGCACACACGCATGCACGGAGCAGTAGCAGCCTCTTCCTGCACCCTTTTTGGCTGTGTCATACGAACCACCCAAGGCATGTGATCTGGCTTCAGTCCGGAATGTGCCCACTTGTGAGCTACCAAATCAGACAGTGTTGTCTCACACAAAAGCTATTCCTGGTCCTTTGATATCCAGTCCAGTATGGAGAACAGTAATGAACTCAAATTAGATGCATTTCATAATCTCCAATACACATGCACATTTAGTACTAGTTACAATACTATATTGCACTAGCATCATGCAGACTTAGGTACTTCAGTACACATATATCACTTGTACACAAGATGATATAACTTGGGAACTAATTTGAACTGCTTAATTTGTTGGTTAAAATGTTGAAAGCCAAGAAGGATCATGTTTCACACAACTAGCACCAGGAAATGCCCCCAATGGAGAAGGCAAACCCACAAAACTGTGGCCCAAAGCCATGAGAAGTATGCAATGCAATCATATTAAACAACACATTCGTGATACTCGCTTTTTACTCACGCACACACAAACACACACACACACTTAGAATTATAATTACTTTCCATCCTCGATCCTCCCACCCTGTCCTAGCTATCAAATCTCCTATAACTAACGTTCTACCTTCAGCTGTAGCCTCTTCAGTTTGTCCTCCGGCAGTCCGGCATAGAGGTAGTAGAAAATGTGAAAATTCCGTTCCTGCATCAACAAAATGCAAGCATGGTTGAACGAGTGTGTACGTTCGAAAGATAATATGAGTATTGACCCTGCATCGGTTGGTGTATCACAATCCAGCTAACTATAATAATATTGCTAAAAAGATTTTTATTAAATACGAGAAAGCCCCCATCCTCCATGTATGACATACTATGGACATGTGTATGGGTACCAGAGCATACATACATGTACATGTGTACATAGACCAGTCACTACACATACTCTGTGCCATATAGAAACAGGCAGTGTGTTCTGGGCGTATGTGAAAAACTCCCATATTCCATTACAGTGCATACACCGCGTGCCATAAATAAAAGATCAGGGAATATATATATTTTTTAAATTGCTCGCTAGCTTCCAGCCTGCATGAGTATGGGTCTCTCACCTAGCTCGAGACTACACATACATACATACATGTATAAATGCCACATGCAGTTGTGTCCCAAACGGCAATACACTAAGTCTACATAATATATGTGTGTTGTATATGGGAGTATAGGCTTTGTGAGGAGGGAGAGGGAGAGAGAGAGTCTTCTAGACTAGGCCCTCTGCCAATATGGTGGCATTTTAAGGTGAGAGCTTTACCCAACAAGAGCACCATAACCGCGCTACACGTAAGTAGAACCAAAGCAAGATCTTGGCTCAAGAAACGTTACACCTGGGGGCTAGGAACATGCAGGCAAGTGTATTATAATTTTGTTATACGTAGAGTGAATTTTACGAGTTAGTTGTAGAAAAGAGCTTGAGTGCTTTTAATAGATCTTTGACCAAAAAATGATAATTGATTAAGTAGTTACTAATCCTTCAAGGCTTGCTCAAGAGCAGCTTACAACGTACAAAACAGCATCCACTTCTATCTGTCCAGAAATGCCAATATGTGACTATAGCAATGTGCTATTACCTGTTATGGAAGGTACATGTACATATAGAATCTAAGTTGGTACATTTTTCTGGTGAAAGTTTCTAAGATTTTGTACAGAGTGAGCAGAATTACATTACGAATAATAATATAGTGTTTTATTTCTTACCATTTCTCCCTGGACGCAGACTCTTGATTTCTCAAGGAGGTACTGCTCGAGACCAGCCCCGACAATCCTTCCGTTGGGGTCAAAGATCAGCTGGATGTACTTTCCAAAGCGGCTGGAGTTGTCATTGAATGCTGTCTTAGCATTTCCAAAAGCCTCTAGGATAGGGTTGAGCTGCAAGGGAGACAAATTCAAAACTAATTTAATTCATGGCAAAATTAATTTTGCACACTCCTCATACATGTAATTAATAGAAGGCATTAAAGTTAATGGGGATTTTCATAAACAATCTAATAACAGGGTCAAAATAATTAGTCCATTATGCTTGACGTGTCTATTGCAGCAATTGCATATTTCTGTGCTTACTTCTATAATTCCCTCCTCCCTCCCTCCCCCTCCCTGGGGCATGCTGAGTCGCTACCAAAGTACAGCCAAAAGTTTTTGGTCACAGAGCACCAACAGAGTTCTGTCATTTCCTGGGCACTTTGGGTAAAGTTCTCACTACACAGCATACACACAGGACCAACTTTGACATGCACCGGCGATGAATTTGTACCTTCAAAAGGGGTAAATTTTGGCCATTCTTGGATTGACGGTTTCTGTGTTTTTCTAAGTAGTGGTTCCACCCACAATTCCCACACTTTATAGCTTAATCTCTCTCTCTCTCTCTCTCTCTCTCTCTCTCTCTCTCTCTCTCTCTCTCTCTCTCTCTCTCTCCCATGCATCTCTCCCTCATTTCCCCAATTCTCCATTACAGTAATACCAGTACAGCTGATAGTGGGTATGTATTACCATACCACGCAGCCTTTGCGTAACAGTTCTCCTCAAGTTTCACTCAGCCATGATTATCATAAATAGCCACTTCCTATTCTCAGTAAAGGGGGGAAAAGGCAACGTGATCCAGACCTTCCACAAGAATGAGAATCACTCTATTGAGCAATCATGAGTGGTTACAATTTTTTCCCCTCGCGCTTCAAAAAGTGACGAATCCTTACTCCCCTGCTAGTGTTCCTAGCATACATGCATTCAGCTCTACGCTCATGATAGAGCTTACCCCACTGTTTACTGACATTGTTGGCAAATAATATTACGTTGGTCACAGCAGGTTATATGTACTTGTATGCACATACACCATAATAATATTGGTACGGCCCAACAAACGTACCATCAGCTGTCCAAAAATTTTTGATCAGTGTTGTAAAACAATCTCGTCTGTTATTCAATAATCCCAGAGGCAGAGACAGTAGTAGCTCAATGCATGATGCTGTTCGCTATGTACAGTGACTCTTTTCCCCGTATGGCGATCTAGACGCAAAGTAGGAGGGAGAGGGAAGGCTTTATGGTGACACTAAGACTATTAGTCTAAGATAGTATCCAAGCCAAGCTTTAGCTTCTTAAAGAAACGCAAAGACGTAACGTGTTAGTAGCTACAGATTAACACTGACTACAGTTATAGGTTATAAAAGTTTGCACATGATCGCCTAACGTTTGAACCCTTTATCACACCATAGACACACATAATACATAATATAGGTGGCAGATCGGCCGCCAATCTGTATGGGTAAACATTCCTCCTCCCGATCCCACTATCCTGGAGCTCCACCCGCCCACTGTTGGCCGACACAAGCATACATTATCCCCAGCTCATGATAATCACATGGAAAGAGAGCAAATTTAATAATACCTATCTTCAGTTCAGCAGATGTATATCCATCAAAACAGGAGCTAGCATATGAGCCTGATCAAAACCATCATCAGTGGGTGTATGTCATAAGGTAAATGAGATTATCTTTCACATGTCTGTGTCCAGGCCTTCCCATGTTCTTTGACATGTAAGAACATGGGAAGGCCTGGATACGAGCTCAAGGCCATGTACCCGGCAATTGTTTTACTACATCATGATTCAATAGGCTATGCATGGAGGGTTACCATTCACTATAATCGAGTCCCATTATATTGTGTATAGTGATCCATCCATGCATGCCCCTGCCCTCAAATATCATCCTTTCAATCAGGAAGCTTGGTTTTTCAGCAAAGAGAGATCTCTGAGCTACATATATATATACATACCTGAGTGATTTTTTCTTGAAGTTCACCCCCCAGTCCAGCGGCCGAGCGGCACATCTTCATCACCTGCAGGAGAATATATTATGATAAAAAAGAATATCATCTTCACATATCTTTTCTTGTGTGCTTTTTTTTGGCTCAGCTAGCTCCATAATTATTATTATGTGTGATCATTTTTCCTTCCTTCATCCTAATTAACTCTTCACTGTACGCTTGGCTGAATACTGATTGAAGTCGGACTGTTATAGGAATCCAACATGCACAAGGAACAATACTAGCCAATCACATACAGCATTGAGCAAACTAGATGCTCAGTGATTGCTGACAATACCCAACTCATAATATTAATATAATATTTAGTGTGGGTAATTGTTTCATTAAACATCTTGTTTCTAACCTGGTACATGATGAATTTAGCAGACTCTGTCTTCCCTGCTCCGCTCTCTCCGCTGATCACGCACACCTGGTCCTTCTTTCCCTGCACCATGGCGTTGAAAGCCCTCGCAGCAACACGGTAGATGTGCGGGGCTAGCGTGCTGACGTCGGGGCAGCTGTACGCGGTGGACCACGCTTCGTCGTAGATCGGCAGCTCTCGAAACGGGTTCACTGCTACTAGAATGTCTCCAACGTCCGTGTAGATCAGATTGCTTCCATAGCGTTGCTTCGTGGCCGAGAGTAGTGCTTTTTCAGTCATTTCTTCCAAGCCCGTTAGATTGTCGGAGTCCAGACGAGACCACGGGTATTCGCGAGCGCTGCTGTGCGCCATAGTCGCTCTCGTGTGATGATGCTCCACTTCACCAAATCCTCAAAAGAATCTATGCTGAAATAGTAAAAAGACGCATTTGCTTTGCAACCAGAGAGGCATAGACTTTGGCGGCTTCACGGCAACGTGCACAAATACCCACAAGTACTTCCGTACTACGAGGAAGTAAACACAGGAAGCGAAAGCGGACCACAGGATGTGACTAATTCGATGTGACGACCCCATACCATCTGATCACTCCACGAGGCCTCACATGCAGCAGGCTTGCGTGCTCGTCCGCTATTAAATAGACACGATGTCGCTATCTGAATGTCGTCTTCCATTTCTTCAGCTTCTCTTCCGTCGCGAGATCGAGCCAGATCATGAGAAATCTCTCAGGATCAGCTGCAAAGTGGCACAGAGAATCGTTCTTCAGGTATGACATGTCATGTGCTATCACTCTGCATCTGTCTAGCTAGAGTGGGTGGAGTTTGTAGAGTTGTGAGGTGGAGTTTTAATCGTTGTGTCTCCACCCCCTACCACCAGCCATCCTCAAGTTTTCGTCCAATTTGGAAGAAGGAATCACAGAAGCATGTCTGTATTGGACTAGATAGGTGAGTTCGACTGCAATAATTTAATATTAATTTAGGTACACAATTCAAGTGTAGCGGGCCCAGCCTCCTTTCTGTGTGTGATTTATACTAGACTAGATGTCTTGATCTGTATCATTAATGACTCGTGGTGGAAATTACAGTATAATTATTGCATTAAATTTTAAAGTCTTCAATCATGTCAGGCGCATATATTTCGACAACCATCAACTGTGCTACTTTAACGATGGAGTGGATGGGAAGCCACGTCTACTCTACAGACTCGGCAGCAGAAGTAGGCACATTGCACCGTCACTGAAGATATGGGCTGTCATTCTCTACCACAACCAAATTGTAAGTTCGACACTTTTCAAGTACAAGTTGACTTCATAATAATGCACATTATCACTCATAATTTGCACCTTTAGAGGTGGAAATAAGTAATAATTATTATTATTGCCATGCATACATACATGCAGAGAAGATACCCCTGCACTCCAGAGGAGAGGGAGGTATGCCTGCTGGTTCTGACGGCTGATGGATATCTGAAAGTGTTGAATGCGGACACAGGAGTAGTGCTTAAGTCGGTCTTTCTGTCGTCTGCAATCAACAATCAGTTCAGGTACAGAGGGAGAGGAGAGAGAGAGAGAGAGAAAGGGAGGAGAGAGAAAGATTGAGATTTAATATATCCCTTCAGATATCTCTCATGGGCTAACTATCTCTACACAATTCAAGTGAAGACTGTTCAGACGCTGCGCCCACCTCCAGCTGCCCGTAGACCTGAGGGGGGCCTCAGCTCATCCTCCCAGCCATTCACTCGTCTACTGACTATAGCTGTCTTCAATATCCTCCCTCTGGAGCTACTGACGTGCTTCTCTGTTGACAGACATGTATGTCATAAATTAGTATCGTAGGTGTTGTTCAAATCTAATACCGTATAGCCGGAAATATTGGTGGGAATTAAATTTAGTGGTTGAGCCCAAATTGCTATTACAAGAATTTAAATTTGGCGGTTCGGTACAGGATCGCCATAATATGTATAATTAGGAAATTTTGGCAGATTTTAATTTGGTGGTTGTAACATGACCGCCAAACCGCCAAATTTTCCGGCTATACGGTGTTAAAGTTATATTAGTGAGTTCCCTCATGATTCTATAAGCCGTTAGACAACTCTTGATGATACTATGGTAAACCTGCAGATATTTGGTGAAGACATCAAGGATGCCTCCGTTCACGGGGACAGGCTGGTAGTCTACCACCAGAAGGGCAGCATCTTCAGAATCTACAGCCTCTACAAAGTCATTGCTAACTCGACCGTTTCTGGTGCTAAGCTTGGACAACGCTTTCATCTCGATGACTATCGCAGTGGAATAGTTGGAGATCCTGATTTTGGCATCCCTGTGGCAAAAATCACAGGTATACAATCATATTTATCATAGTCTATTCTCCAGATCCTTTCAAATTTTGCACCTCCACGAATGCTGGAATGATGGACCTAGCTACATTATACTGCATAATTATCTTGTGTGCTGCATACCATCTGTATTACAGAGCGTCCTCCAGTTCTCTTTGAAGCCAAGAGCAGGTCGGACCTTGGGATCAGTTTTGGTGGAGTTCCCTCAGTCTACCTGCACAATGGAGCCCCCACTAATAAGAGTGTCTTTCATATCAGATCCCTGCACAGCAAACAACTGGTAAAGAAAACACAGATTGTAATAATAATATAGTACGGTATGCACAAGTATTTTAATAAAAATAATTATTATTAGTATAGCTTATTTTGTAATAATAGATCAGTGAGCTGAGTACAGACACTCACGTCCTCCATCCCGATGTAGCTGAGTTCCATTTCGATGACTGTCAACGCGTTATTCATATCAGCGGCTGTACCCTCAGGTATTTTGAATATTATATCATCTAACATACATGTACATTAAGTTTTGCCCGATTTTAGTTGCTACAGGCTTCAGTTGAGCAACGGTAGAAAACGACAAGATCTTATCAGACAGTACTCTGTCGATTTCAGAAAGCTGATGCAGCGTGACAGGACCAGTGCTCCACAGAGAACCTCTTCTGGGAGAACAGTGAAGAGGCGATTCTCTCAAGATGTTGAAGACCTTTATACTGTGAGTTGTGCCATTTACTTCTCATCCATATGACTTCAAAATTTTTATAATAATAATAAGTTTGAGAGCTCAAGGCCTTACTAAGTGTATAAGGATGAACTGTGTATAATGAAGATTTGATCTTCTTTTCTATCTACATTGTATATTATCTGTCAGTCTGCCATTCAAGACGTTGACTATGAGAACGAGCTGGACTTGCTCTATGCTGTGGTGACCCTTCATGACCCCTCCCGGGAGGGCAGCATGGAAGCTAGCCTGTTCTTTGTGCATGACAAGACTGGTGATCTCTTAAAGAAGGTCCCTCTGCCAACGTGGAAACCAGTACGTTTTTAATGTTACTATTGGTTAACCTTGTCCCAAGGCCACTGAGCCCACGTTTTCTGCGTGTGATATTGAAAATGTGGGAATGGTCTGGGGACGAGGCTAACTATTGGTTACTGTCTAGAAGTTAATCAAATTCCTTGTATATAAGAATTATGCATGTACTGTACCACCCCCTAGTTCTCAAGGCTAGGCACATACAATAACTAGAGCTCTATAGAGCACATACCCCGCGCGCTGCAGCGTCGATCTCGAACTCTTTGGCTAGCTAGCTATATGCATGCCACCTGTAGGGTGTTGCCGACCTTTACCTACACATTGTGCCAGGTTGTGCGCATGAGCAGAAAGCACATGGTGGGTAGTGTTGATAGGCGTGGCCAACAAAATGCAGTATTTGCGACGCTCATAGACCTTGCCAAACGATTGGAAGCATAATGAAGCCAGTTTTTCGATGACATCGACGGGTAAGTTATATTTACGAGTCGCTCAGATGCCTAGATCTCCAGATCTGGCGATTTTTGTGCTAACGACAGACAGACAGACGACAGACGACAGACAAAACCGATCACATTACCCCTTGCGCATGCGCGCGGGGTAATAATAAGTGGCTCTGCCTTTTGCTGGGAGTAAAATTAATACGGAAGATTATACTGTGGATCAGGATATTTTTGCCAGTAAAATAATAATATTATTTTGCTTGTTAAATTTTTTGCGTAGTCTAATTTTCGTCGCATACACGAACGTACATAATACATCATTGTATTAACTAATACGCACAAATATTTAATTTTCGTCGAGAAAGATTGTCGATGAAAATTTTTAATGACAAAAATTTCCTGATCTACGATAATAATTAAATATTTGTATGATTGTAGGACTTAGGGAACAGTATTTACTATGAGCTGAATTGCATCATCCACCTTGTTCAAGATGGGAGCCAGTCTACATGTCACTACTATAGACTCTGTAGAGACAGAAAACCTGAAACTTCCAAAAATGCATTAACTTTAAGAAGTGCTACTGATTGTACTAAAAGTAAAAACAGTGACTAAAGTAAAATTTTAGCTTCTATTGTGCAGGCATTGTTTCACCATCACAATAACGAGACTTCATAGTATGTTTGATGTAATAATGATGGGATAATGTACATGAGTTATTCACCTCCAGGTATTAAGGATACTAAATTGTCTGAAAAATATTTTTTGTTAGATTATGAGCTATATTTTGGTCTTACTTTGTTCCAGCTCCATAACTATTACCGTTACCAAAATAAGTTTTTTTGGTCTGAGTATAAATGTGACAATCATACATGTAAGAAGGTTGTCTCTCTCAGAAGAAGCTTGATATGTATACTATGGCATAGTCTAACATATTCAGGACCATGGTAGCTGCTTTCATCTGCTCAAGAGCTACATTTTGGTTTTTGTTCCAGCCCCATAGCTCTTTCTAATTCTGTTGCCGAGATACACTTTGGCGCGCGCCGCGGTATAGAATTAATGATATTCATAGCTTTTAATTAATCACGTCACGGTCTATACATTCCAACGTGAAACCCATACGCGTTTTGCTACCCCCTGTCCCAGCTCAATAAATAGCATTTTCTGGGACGGTCTATCGATAACGGCGGTAGTGAAAGCTACCGCATGGTCCTGGGCATTTAGGGACTAGTGGCTGCCCAGGATCTCACTTGAATACCCCCATCCCTGGAAGTATGCCTGCGGTAATGTCCGCAGTGTTCACTCCCAAACGGATCACCGAAGCTGCGGCACCTCGGCCCGGGGGGAGGGATGATTGGGACTATTTTTATTTACTTTTTTTCACAAGTAAGCACATGGCACAACAATTCTGACCAATCGTGAGTCTTCTGAACTTGCAGCAGAGCGCATCTTTTGTGTCCTCCAGGTTAAATCTTGGGCACTACCCAAGTTACGTACGTACTGTTTATAAAACATTGATCATAGTACACACACGGTATGATTTTGATAGTCAGTATAAATTTCAAGCGATTAATCATTGGAAGCCTAGCTGTTTTGTTGTGTAAAATAGCCGTAGAACCCTCTAAACGAAGCGCTTCTGTCGGCCACTTCCATCACGACTGTCATGAAGTTGCTACCACCTCCGACCGTCATATCTGCTTCACTCAGATCCCCACAGAGGGTAGCAAGAAGATTCTCTTGTGTGGTACTGAGGCTCCTGTACACCTTCAAGCTGTTACTGCCACAGTCGGGGCTACTACCTGCAGGGATGTTGAAGTAGATCAGCTTGAAGATATAGTTGACGCCATTCAAGCCGGCTAACGTCCATGAGCAGGAGGAACTGGTGTCCGTCGTGATAAAGTCGGGAAACTCCGGTGGTCCGAAATTGGTATTAACCAAGAAGAAACCACGACACACAAACTGACCTAAGATCAAGAACAAAAGATAACAGTATATAGCAAGATGGATTGTGCAGGAGGGATCTGAAGGTCAAAAGTAAAAAAAAAAAAAAGCTTGATCCTTAGCTATAATGTATATCATGTGTATGCTAGATATTATGAAGATCAAAAATAGCTCACCAGTGGGATTTTGAGGGACCTCCTGTACTATAGGGGGTTGATAAGCTCCATCCACCGATACGAACGATGCCCTGAATCCTCTCCTTGATGGATTGTGGGCAGGGCCAGCATGGAAATGGACCTTGGCTCGATGAGACGTCGTTTTGATGGTATCTGGAACACGATAGTGACAGTACGGACCCCAGGACGACGCCTCGCTAACTTCGTGACCGTCGTAGACTTTTACCCAATCCTTCGGACAGTCGGGTAGGCTTCCAGCTATGCCGAAAACGGTCCTATCAAACGATATTTCAATCACTTTAGTGGTATCGGGAATTTCAATATTCCATTCACAATCCACGTTCACAGGATACGTCTGTGGCCAGTTTAGAGTCTGAAACATCCCATTCCCCATCCTTAAATCGCCACCACATAGAACTGTTGGTTGCTCCTCACTTGCTGATGATGTCGTGTGACTTGTTGCCATGGTAACAGTTGTCGGTATAGTAGAGGATGGAGATGTTGGCGGAGGAACGGAGGTAGTGAGGGGGAGAGAAGCGGTAGTGGGAGGAGGGGGAGGGACGGTAGACAGAGGAGGAGGAGGAAGAGGATCGGGATGGAGGGGGGCACAGGTACGTCCATCGATGGCTATGTAGTGCCCCGGCTCACAATTGCAGGCAAAGGAGCCGGGCACATTTGTACATGTCTGACCACACCCACCATTGTCTTCCTCACATTCATTAATATCTGAAAAATATAACATGAAATAATCAGGCGCCACTGAGGTCCAAACTACAAAGTATGATGGCTTCTCAAATCACACATTTTGTGCCCACCACTATTGGAGGAGCCTAAAAGAGGTAGGGGGATCCATGCATAAAACTAGTTCCAGCTCTACTCCTACTGTACCTTTGCAAGTCTTTTTATTGCTCTCTAGCAAGTATCCAAGTCTGCAGAGACACTCGTAGGATCCGGGCATATTTCTACAGTAGACCTCACAACCTCCATTGCTGTCGTCTGCAGAGCACTCGTCCACGTCCTCACAGCTCTTCCCGTCTTCGGCGAGCACGTAGCCGTCTCGACAAAAGCACTCAGCAGACTCGGTCTTATCTGCGGCCTTCACTCTACAAGCATGCTCACACCCCGCCTCCACACATGCAGCAGCTTCAGTAGTGCCTGTAGCTGCTGCTGGTGTTGCCATGGTGGTGGTGGCTGTGTCTTCCGTCACAGGAGAAGGTACTGTTGTATGAGTAGTTACTGGTGGTGGATTGTCAGATTGGTCTGAAGTGGTAGTAAAAGTGGGGCTAGATGTTGTCGTTGTCCTCACTGATTTGTCTTGGGTTGCCTCAGAACTTGTGGTGCCCATCCGGAGTCGAGGCAGCATGGTAGTTGTTGATTCAGTTGTCTCTGTATAATAATAGATAGGAGTATGCAAAATTCACTATTATTATTTCAACATACAATGTCATGGGGTAGTGATTGCCAAAATATAGCCTATAACCTATACTCGTGCAGGTATATACCATTACTATTTTAAGACCGTGCCAACTTTTTTTCCCACTGTCACCATAATTATACCTTGGGAGGTTGTGGGTGTGGTAGGCTGGACTGTGGTGGTGGTGAGCTTGCAGGAGCTGCCATCCTCGGAGAGCTGGTACCCGAGGGAGCACACACACTCGTAGGAGCCTTCACTGTTTGCACATTCGAAGCCCTCCTTGCAGTCGTGACCATCAGCTTCACTGCACTCATCAACGTCTAGATAACAAATTTGATTCTATGATACGATACAAATAACATTAAATTAAATTTTGTTACATAGGGTGAAAAGTACATTTATTGTGGAATTGGATATAAAATAGTATACCTTTTAATTAGGTTAATTCTACATAGTCTTAATGTTAATTTAGCCCACTTATGTACCTTCACATGTGAATCCTGAATCATCCAGCTTGTACCCATCTCGACACGAACAAACGTAGGAGCCGTGTGTGTTCTTACAGGTGGCCCCCGAGGGCAGGTCGCAGTTGTGGAGTCCGCTCGCACACTCGTCCACGTCCCCGCATGTGTATGGACCTCGGAGCGTGAGCCCGGGGGGACACGTGCACGTGTAGGATCCAGGGAGGTTGAGGCAGATGTGGGAGCAGATGTGGTAGCCACTGGCACACTCGTCGTTGTCTGTAGCGCCATAATAATGGAGTAGGCTTAATAAAGTGAATATGAAAGATTTTATGAATGATGTTAATACTGTATAGCCGGAAAATTTGGCGGGGAATTAAATTTGGCGGTTTGGCAGTCTATATTACAACCGCCAAATTAAAATCCGCAAAAATTTCCTACTCGCATATATACGTATGGTGATCCTGTACCGAACCGCCAAATTTAAATCCACCAATATTCTTCCAATAGTGATTTTGGGCTCAACCGCCAAATTTAATTCCCGCCAATATTTCCGGCTATACGGTATGTAATAATATAGCCAAACTTTACAAAAGCACCACAGACCCTTCCATTACCATAACAACTTAGAAGCTCATCTGTGCTGTACCTGTGCAGCTGTGGCCATCTTCATTGAGGGTGTAGCCGGTGGGACACCTACAAGTGTAGGAGCCATCGTTGTCTCGACAAAGATCTTCAAACTGACACTGGTTACTCCCATCCAAACATTCATCGATGTCTATATAATAGAAATTAAAGTACTGTAGATATACTTTACGGAATGATTATGACTTACTTCTGCAGAAAATCCCATCTGAATCAAGGGAGTACCCTTGCCAGCAGTCACAGTGGTAGCTTCCATTGGTGTTGACACAAACGTGGCCACATAAACGCGCATTGAAACATTCATCTGTATCTGAAGAGAGGGAGTGAGAAGGAGAGGGAGTGTGGAGAGAGAGAGAGCTTGCATGAGGGCAACACAGTGGAGACTCATTAACATACCTTCACAAGTCATTTGGTCGTTGCCTAGGTGATACCCCGGGGGGCAGCTGCAAATTGCCCCTTCATTTGAATTTCTACAGGAGTGGCTACATCCTCCATTGTTGTTGGCACACGTTCGCTCTGAAACAAAAAGTAGCAGTTAGGATGGAAATAAATACTTTTTTTTTTCCAACATGTAGTATACCAGGGGTACATGAGCGTTGGTCGTCTCTCAATAGAAATCCACTGTTGCATTCACACCTGTATGATCCGGGTGTGTTGATGCATGTGTGCTGACAGCCATGGCTGCTTGAACCCACTGCACATTCATCAATGTCTGAAAAAAAACCCAGTCAATTCCTCAGAATAATTTTATATTTATGATAGCTATATTATTATAATATTGAAGCTCACCCCTGCAAGTTCTCTGGTCGGCCTGGAGGCTGTATCCACCATTGCAGCTACAGACCCTACTAGTCCCTGTATCGTTGCACTGGTGAGAGCAGCCTCCGTTTCTATAAGTACAAGATGTCCCTGGAACGAAAATCACCAATCATAAAGAGCATACTGTGTTTATGCTAATAGAATGCATGATCTAATTAGCGCAAGAAAATTCGCGTTCTAGGATTTTTCATAGTGTATCTTAATGGAGCGCGTGATGACCTTTCGCAGAAAATCGGTGAAATTTAAAATTGTAATTATTTTTTTAGCTTGCGTTATATTAGCATAAACACAGTAGTTGCACTTGAATACTAAGACTAATTATTATAGCATGCCACTATGGTATGGTACATGTAGCTGTACCTGGGACCCTGCATCTCTTTCCATCCGGTTCGAGATTGAAGCCCTGGTCACACCAGCAGTAGTAGGAGCCGCCTATGTTAGTGCAGTGATGCTCACACCCTCCATTCTCTAGAGCACACTCATTCATATCTGCAAAAATTAATTTTAAAAAATTCGATATGCCGCTGGATGTACTTTCTGGATCTGCAGCAATTGGACCGCGCTGGCTTAACAGCTGACTAGTTCATGAGTTACGGGTAGTTTCTCCTCACTGTATGAGGCTTACTAAGCTCCGCACACGAGGCTAGTTAAAATTTAATGTAGTAGCTATCATACCAAAGCAGGTGACTCCATCGGCTGAAAGGAACCATCCATCCCTACACGAACAAGAGTAGGAGCCAGGGTAGTTGCGGC
The DNA here is from genome assembly GCA_963930775.1 of Cliona cf. orientalis. Taxonomy (NCBI): domain Eukaryota; kingdom Metazoa; phylum Porifera; class Demospongiae; order Clionaida; family Clionaidae; genus Cliona; species Cliona cf. orientalis. Next base: position 8,746,844 of record OZ005696.1, read on the forward strand.
ACTCCTGGCTACAGCTAGCAGTGTAGCATTCATCAATGTCTAGATAAAAGAATAAAAATGACGACTTATTGGAATAAAACTATATATACGACAAATGTATTTTAATGACTTTATTTGGGATTTGAACAGAGAGTGGCATTCTAGCTTGCCCCAGGAATGTTAGCAGATTGGTGTGTGTGTGTGTGTGTGGGGAGGGGGAGAGGTATGGGGAGCAACTTACCAAAAGACTCATACGAGACTTGGAATCCGTTAATTGGCCTATTACTCGCACTATTGTCTCCATCAGTGTGGTAGTACATCATCACGGTGTTGCTGTGCGACGAGAAACGGAAGTTGAAGAAGTAGCCACACCTCCTGGCAGCGCCGGTGCTCACCTCCAGGGATGTCTCAAGAACAATGTAGTCCTTATCACAGTTAGTGCTAAGCAAAACCAATGCAGTTGGTCATAATTACATACCGTAGTAGTCTTTATGCAAACTCCTAGAATCTATGTAACTACTCAGTATGCATGCATGCATAGAGAGACTAACATGGAAAATTCAAGCCAAGGTTGTAATCATGCAGAATAGTCATTGTCCCAAAGCCTTCTCCCACCTTTGGGTATACACTCTTAAAGTTATAGAACTATGCAATAATAACATTCTGTAATATCTTTCCCGATGCAAACTACAATGATTGATTGACATACCTATACTCGATATTCAAAGGGCTGAAGGAGAGCCTCAGCCAGTGGCCCTCTGGTCCATTTATCATCCACGCACAGTCCGTGTTGTGCGTGTAGGTGGGGTAGCTGGGAGACGAGAAGGAGCCGGAGGCATTAGTGAAGACCTCTCCACACGATGGGAACGGCAGAGGAGGGAGAGTCGGTGCAACGGTAGGAGGAAGATCCCGGAGAATGGTCCTTGGTGGAGGCATGTTAGTCACATCTACAGAGAGCCAAAGTTATAAACACTTAATATGAAAATTTGAAGGTAAAAAGTGGGAAAACATAATAAATGAAACAAACGAAGATTCTTTGCGGACAACTTAACTGTTCGATAAAACTTGCCAACGTTTCAACTAGATGCTCTAGTCATCCTCAGAGCCCTGAGCTTTACCGAACAGTTAAGTTGTCCGCAAAGAATCTTCGTTTGTTTTATACTAGTGTGTATTGGACCATTGAATCATTGAATCATTGAGGCTACAAGATGAATCTCTATAGCAACAGCCAATAAATATTATAGTAACTGTTCTTACTGCAGTTGTAGAGTCTGTTGGTTTGTATGATATCCAGTTCACTCAGTTCTCTGGCCATTCCAATAGGAATGGTGGGGTCCCTAGCCCGCATCGTTTCGAAGCCGATAAAATTTGCAAAGGAGTCCCTATCGTAGTGCATGATGCTGTTGTAGTCGTAGCCCACTCCCTGAGAATCGATCAGACTCTCTTCCTTCTTGTCAAAGTTAAACTCGTAACCAGGTTGGACGTTGGCCAGGATCACTTGGATGTGCCGGTCGCGATCGGGACGGCTCTGCTCGTGCCAGAAGCCGATCACGTGACCTAGCTCGTGAACGACCGTGTGGAAGGCGAGGCACCCTCTCCCCACTGAAGCACCCTGCACACCAAACCCTATCCTACCCACATACGAACAACACCTGCAAAATTAACAAGGAATATAATATTATTATTGTGTAAAAATTGGAAGGTTTGGCATTAAATTTCAGTAGCTCTAGAATCACACTTTTTCAGCATGAATACCGTACTTAATCTAATACTATGTATGGAAAAAAATAATTTCAATTTTGAAAAACGCGTGTTTTTCTGGTAAAGGTCGTCAATCGCTCATATATATATACACGTTATGAGAATTTGTAAAATGCTAATTTCTTACGTTAGATTGGATTATACGTTGTATTCGATTAACTATGGTACTCTAAGTGTCCTAGTCATTGATATCATTGTGAGTCGGTTAGTGCATAAATTATGATTGCTAACTGTAGCATTAATTTTATATAATATACCCTGATCCAGGAAAGATATTGACGTAGACACGCTGAGTTGTACGCTGCTGAAATCGAATGCAGGTGTGGTCCTCCCAATGCTTCATTGCTTCAAGTACAAGCCTCCTCTCTGCATCTGCATGCATAAAAAAAGTGCACGTAAGTATAACGACCTTTACCAACAAACGCCTCAAATGGTAAGGGGTCGACAAATAATAGGTAAATACTGGTAAAGATCGTCACGGATCATAAGTAATTTCGCCAATTTGTGGGGGAGGACTCTCATCAAATCAAAATGGCGGCACTAGCTTATGACATCTATGACGTTCTCAGTGAAATCTCTAAGGTCAACAACGACCTGGGAGAGACCCTGAGCCAAAGTGTGAAGGGAGCAACTGCCATGGGAGGGTCTACCTTCACAGGAGCTCTGACTGGAGCGCTGATCGGAGGGCCTGCAGGAATGATAGCGGGAGGAGCTATAGGATTTTTTGGTGGAGCAGCATATGCAGCTGCCAACACTAAAGACTTCAAGCCACTGCATCAGATTCTCGGTGAAATGAGTAGAGAAGATAAGGAGAAACTAGTTGAAGCGGCTAAGAGGATTATCGCGAGAAAGGGAATCGATTTAGCTCACCAAATCATTGGAAAATATGGGTCTCAGTTTGCCAGAACCTTTTTGATTGATGCCTACAACGAATTCAGTGGGAAAAACATTGGAAATTGAAACAAAATTTAATAAATTTGTGAAAGCAGTTCACTTATTTTCGGTTTTGTAATCACACTCCTACACGTGACCACAGACAGCTGTGCACTAACCACTGAGCTGAATAAACACATCACTTAGATTGATAATCACTTCACTTTGGTCACTTGTTCAAGCTCATATTGATTATACTCAGGAATAACGATTGAATTTTGCTCCTATTGATTTATATGACATTGTTCAGGCCATAGATTGTAGGCTGAGTATGGCAGCAAGGATAAAATTTTGAGCCTTAACGATAATTATACCTGTATAATGATTAGAGATGATGTAATAGATTACACCATCAGGCCAGAGTCGATGTCTGAGGGATGTCGCAGCTCTCTTTCTCCTTCCCCCAGCCTCCTCCTCCTCCTCTCCTTCTCCCCCAGCATCAGCAGCCTCTTGGTGGACACCAGTAGGGTAGTCAAAGATGGGAAAGTATGCTATATCTCCACTGTGAAGCTGAGTATCTACGATAATTATGTGGGATTGGATTTGTAAATAATTTGATGTGAATGGCTGATCAATTAGCAAAATTATAAATTATGGTTTCCTGCTTACCGGAGCTTGCACACGGATCGCTCGTATCCGGAAACTGGGAGTAGGAGGACTGTATTCGCCACAGAGCGATCAATACTGTGACCAATACTGAACACAGGGTAGTCATTGTTTCTCTGGATCGAGGTGCTCCGTTTAGTGGAGGGGAGGTGGGGCGCGCAGACGGCGCCAGCTCGTGCGGACTGAGCATGCGCATTACGGTGACCTTAGTTCAAAATAGTCTCGCGGAGTCCAAGTTCAAAATAATTTGCACACAACTTGACAACTCAACTTGAACTTCAGGTATACTGTGTTATCGATTTCCAATAAGTTGATGCATAATAGCCTTATCCGATATCCAGTGTTGAAGTATCAGTCCGGGGATAAATCTAACAGATACCATTGAACATGACTGGGCTCTAGCGACCATTACCATATCAGTGTTCAGCAGCTTCAACAAAGGTCAGCTGTAGATATTGTGTGTATCTCCATTAATTAAACTGCAAGTACAGTATGTCGTAGTGCTGTAGCAAGAGTAGATTAGGATAGCTCTGCCATGGTCATAGTACATGTAGCTATCTGAGTGGAACAGGGCTGCCATAATGATCTTTTGACAATAAATCCTAAGGAACATACCCCAAATCCTGAGAAATGGAAAATACTGTACCTTATGGAAGTAGAGGTAAAAAAAAAAGCCGAATATTCCTAATTTGCATATGCTAATGAAGCAAAATTGATGCTCAAAAATCCTAATAATAGGATGAAATCCTACTCCTTGGCAGCACTGGTGGAAGATGCACTCTTTAGTGTCTCTGGTACACGTTTGAACTCTTGCCGCACGGTGGAGTCCCATGCAACAATAATGTAATTACCACATTACCACACAATAATTTAATTAGGGCTAACTACTCGAAGTGAATGCAAATCATGTGGCTTTATCAAAGGCACTAAGGGGAAGTCATTTGTCCCGACTTCTGCTGATTTCCCTTGTACCTTCATCCGGTATCCTCGAATACTGAAGTAACTGAACCTCAAGTAGTTGCCATACCAACAAGGTCACGTATAATATTAATAATATTCTGTATCGGTATTTAATGAGCTACGAATCTATGACAACTTTCACTTTGTTGAATTGAGCATCCTAACAACAATTCATCGAGGGCTTACTGTAAGTAAATTTCTCAGAAAGTTCTCATTAATTCAATTGGCGCATGCACACTCTTCTGGTGACACCTGCCGTTATTGTACTCTCTGAAAGAGCTGCTGAGATGCTTCCTCAGTACAGAGTGAAGTCACCATCCTATGCCAGCTCCTCTTGTGATCCTCCTTCCGTTCATCAACCGCTAGCCCAGTATATATATATAGCTAGGTATTATTAAATAAACATCGAGATCAAACTTTCTTTGGTATATGTTACAACATCTAATATCACTGAGACCATTCTCCAGTAGAGCATCCATAGTCAAGTCATGTTCAAAAAACTAATAAAACAGAGCTACCCTAGCCCACAATAATTCAGTTAGCGTACAGTGCCTGCATGGTATACCATATAAGTACCTTCAAGAGAGCGGTGCATGCAGTTAGAGCTGGGTGGAAATCATCTAAGATTTACATGCATAGAATACTAGCAGATAAAAATCATGATCTAATGACCTATAATCTAATAAAGTATGACTTCCAGTGAAGGTTCAATGTATCCTCTTTCTCATCCTGTCCCGGATTTACCATAGAGGAAGCTATCACAGCGCCCACGTAATCCTCAGGTAAACATACAGAACTATATAATTATTATACACACTCATGTATGCAGGACAGAGCTAGCACGTGAATACGTAACAGCAAATGTGCACATGACTGACACAATGTCATGGCATTGTCTATGTACTATAATAGTTACCAATGGTCGGATGATAGTGCTGCAAACTGAATATTACACATCACTGAACACCAAAATTTAATTATTCTTATCGTGTGCGACATTATTGAGGGATGCTTTAAATACCAATAGCAATTAAACAATTGAACTCCCCACACACATAACAAATTTAAAATTACTCAGTTAACACGATCGGAAGTATTTCTGCGTCAAATCTGTCACATTTACAAATGTCATCGGAAGTATTGGTGGAAGTTCACAGTGCCAGGTGTAGATGTATTGTCTGTGTATGTATAAAGCTTCAGTGTGGAAGTAATCAATTAAGGGGCCCTTCCTATATGCGACATCATAATGTCTCGAGGGATATTTATGACAGACAACTGTCTCAGTATATTATCTGATTGTCCTTCCTGAAGCTATATGAATGAGAAGTGTGTAGTGTATAAAAGCTGACCCTCAGCTCCTGATTACAATCAGAGAAACTCAGTGCAGCCAATCCTAGACCAGCTATATCCTACATCTCCAGCAAGCCACTACTCTCAGCCGATAACAATGGATGGACTTCTGCCACTGCTAATTACAAGTGTAGTCATTGGCAGCTGTTTTTCGGCACCAGTAACCACACCTTCTCTAACTCCTACACCAGTGGATCAAGATGGAGAAGCACACTTGAATTTTTTGGACATTGAAGATGTTATGATGGATCCAACTGCTAAAATGCGTAAGCTTGCCCGCAGACGCGTGGTTGCATGCTAAGTACACAATCCCTAGATTATACTGGTATACTTTATTTATACTTCTGTAGCTTGGCAGAAGCAGGTGGGTGACATCGCCTACCTTACAGACAACTTTCTCCTTCCTGAGGATCCAGACGATCCCTTCTTTGAGCTCCCAGTGACAGCCGAGCAGCGCTCAAAGAGGGCAGCTGTGAGAAGTCGATACAAGCTCTGGCCAAATGGAGTTGTGCCTTACAAAATATCTGATGCTGAGGAGTATACAGGTGTGTTAGCTACATAGATTTCATTAGAGCAATAGATAGATAATCTCTTTTTTTCTGCAGAAAGAGAGCGTAGGATAATCATTAAAGCAATGGATCACTGGGAAAACCACACTTGCATCCGTTTTGTCCCACGTACTGACCAACGAGGTTACGTCGTGTTTTTCCCAGGAGGGGGTTGCTCCTCATATGTTGGCCGTTCGGGAAGGAACCAAGGGATCTCACTTGGACTTAGGTGCTTTAAGGATGGAATGCGTGCTGCTCTGCACGAGATCGGTCATGCCCTTGGCTTCTACCATGAACATACAAGACCAGACCGTGACAAACATGTACGAATCATCACTGATAATATTATTGCTGGTGCTGAGTCCGAGTTTAAGAAATTAAAAGATTCAAAAGTCAATAATCTTGGAGTTGGTTATGATTATAACAGCATCATGCACTATGATGCCAACCTCTATTCACGAAATGCTGATATAGGCACTATCGAAGCTCTCGATCCAAGCATTCCGATTGGACAAGCAACTCGGCTGAGTGCACTCGACATTGAGGAGACCAACAGGCTCTACCGCTGCCCAGGTAGCTATCCCTCTCCTCTCTCCCTCTCCCTCTCTCTCTCACTCTCTCTCTCTCTCTCTCTCTCTCTCTCTCTCTCTCTCTCTATCTCTCTCTCTCTCTCTCCCACACACAAATCACTTCTGCTTGCACCTAATATTACTCCCTTTATCCACAGCTGTCCCACCACCAAGGTCTACTATTGCCCCTGACGATGATGAGGCAGAGAGTCCTCTAGAGCTGCCTTACCCAGACTGTGGTGCTATCCTTACTAATCTTACTGGCACTATCCAGTCGCCTGGCTATCCCCAGTATACTCACAACATCGACTGTGTGTGGCTGATTAAGTTGCCTCTGCCTAGATTCAACCTCATCTTGGAATTTGAAACTTTTCAAATAGAATCAAGGTAAGACTATTCCCCCCACCTCTCTCTCTCTTGCCTTATAATTGTATGCACTGATAATGTTTTTGTAGTCGTGATTGTGAAAGTGACTATGTTCAGCTCTACCACGGTCTTGACACCAGTGGACAGAGTTCTGGAAAGAAGTGTGGAAGGTTCGTACGTGAACTGACCTCTTGGAGTGGTCATGCCTATCTTCATTTTCATACGAGTAACTCCACTGAAACATCGAACATGAAGGGCTTCAAGCTTCACTATCATGTTGAGGACCACGATGAGTGTAATCCTGCGTGGAAGCATAGACACTGCTCCCACGGATGTCACAATTTTCCAGGAGGATACGAGTGTTCTTGTCCAGAAGGATACTTCATGTCTTCAGATGGCAACCATTGCTTTGGTAAGATTGGTCGTCAATGGTATGCATGTCTTTACACGCAATTAAGAGGCTCTATATTCATAATATTCCATTCTATAATAATATACTTTCAGATGTCAATGAGTGTGGACTGGACAAAGGTGGCTGTGATCACAAATGTATCAACAAAGGTGGATCGTACCACTGTGCCTGTGCTGAAGGCTACTCTCTTCAAAGCGATAACAGAACTTGTGTTGCAGGTAATAACACCTAGCCTGTGTAAGCATGAATTTATGCAGCATTAGCACGTGAAGGCTCCTGGTTACTTATAGATGTTTTTTTTTGTTGCCTTATATTTTCAGATGGTAAGGGTGATCCATGCATTGAGGCAAATTGTGAATACAAATGTGAACTGGACGACGATCAAGCTCAGTGCCTATGCCCTAGTGGATTCCAAGTCGACACCGACGGAAGATCGTGTGTTGACAAAAACGAATGCCTTAACAGCAATGGATACTGCCAGCACATATGCAACAACAATGTTGGTTCTTACACTTGCTCTTGCGATCCAGGCTATGATTTGATGCCAGACGGTTACTCTTGCTTGCCCTCCAATCCATGCCCCATTAACAATGGTGGCTGTGAACACATCTGTCGCTTTACCGGTGTCTCTCGTGAGTGCAGCTGTCGATCTGGCTACGAGCTTGCTTCTGATGGTACATCATGTGTTGAGGATGCTGATCTCTGTGCTAGCAATGGTGGCAGAGGTGACTGTGAACACACCTGCACCAGCATCTCTGGTTCACGAGTTTGCAGCTGCTCCACTGGCTATCAATTGCTCACAGATGGAGTCTCATGTGAAGGTGAGCGAACACAACATTACAGCATAATATTTTTATGTTTGTTTATGAGATATTATCATGATTTTATACTTTTATAGACGTCAATGAATGTGAAGTTAACAATGGTGGCTGCGAGCAGTTGCATTGCATCAATCTTGAAGGATCGTTTGAATGCGGTTGCAAAGAAGGCTTCAATCTACGAGGTGACGGCAATGGTTGTGCGGAGATTCTGCAAGGACCTAGTGGGAAGATAAGCTCTGGAAACTGGCCCGAGACTTACCCCATTAATGTCGATCTCCAATGGGTCATCCAGTGCGAAAGCCACCAGGCAGTTGAACTGACATTCTCACAAGGATTTGGTATTGCTGGTAGCCTTCCAAGTTGTCCTAGAGATTGGATAAAAATCTACGATGGAAATAGCACTAGTGCTGAGCTTCTGGGAAAATTCTGTCACTATGCTATTCCTCAAGTACCAAAATCATCTTCAAACAGTCTACTGGTTCACTTCTATGCCGGTCCTTCACATAATCCTGCCCGTAAAGGATTTGAAATTTCTTACACATGCGTGAACATTGAGTTCTCTAAGCCTCCACTCGTGCTTCCCTCCCAATCTCCACTATGTGGTCAAACTTTATTCACGGGAAGCAGTGGTACGATCGAGTCCCCCAACTGGCCTCAAACCTATCCTACCAATCTCCAATGCGAGTACTTCATCCAGCTTTCCGACGAAAGTAGCAGAATTGAGATCAGCTTCGATGATAAGTTTGGGATAGCTGGTGCTTATCCAGCATGTTCTATGGATTGGGTCAAGATCTACGATGGTCACATGACCGATGATGCATCTCTCTACGGTACCTACTGTCATTGGCGGACACCGCCCGTGATCACGACGTCTGGCTCAAGGGCAAAGGTCGTTCTCTTTGCTGGTCCAAGGCACAGCCCATCCAGAAGAGGATTCTCAGCAAATTATCGCACAATTTAGTAACTCAGTGTTACTATTTTGATGGACTATAACTTGTATGGCTAGTTTATAAGTTGGCACAGACAGTCAAGTAGTTGCTCATTTTATGTTTTATGCAAACAATCTCTAATAGCTGCACGATTTCCTCACAAATAATATTATTTTTTGGGAGTACATGCTCGGAACCTGCTAGAAATTTGCAGCAGTTAATTTAAGAGATGTATACTATAATATTATATAGTTTGTACAACTTACTCCACTTAAATCCATGAAGATATTAATGTGTTATCATTTATTGAAGATACAGTTCATAATTAAAATTACCTCATCTATAGATACAGGATGTTGTGGTAAACATCCTTAGAGCCTGTTTTACACAGCTAGCTAAATACAGCGCTGACATGTGGCACTATAATATTATTATATTATGCTTTAAATTAAATAGTGATCTGATTTGAATATTATCATCACTTTCAGTCAATTATCTAGGAAGTTATTTGCCACTTAATTAGCATGGCTTGCATCCCCTTGGATTGATATGCATGGACTGCTTTTCCGTCCAGTCCAATATCGTGGATGAATTTAACTACCACATCCTTGCACGTAATGAAGTCACGGATAGTATCATTGCATGATACAATGGCTACTCAATAGGCTATATAATTATTATTGTAGACAAGAGAGTGATTGTAGTGTGGGGGTGGGGGGTGGAGGGGTGGGGGGGGGGGAGGAAAAGGTCAAATCTTCATCTCTGTACCATACATGGAAGTATTGAAAGACCTCCTTGTACATCCTTAATTGGCTAATGATATATAATCATGGGGAAAAGTGTGTTTCTATACTCTTTCTTCCCACCGGTACCGCTGATGATGTTATTTATTTTTGTAGCATGCATTCATGGTAAGAACCACACTGTGGGCTTTCGTCATGTCCTAATTAGGATCTTTCGAGAGATTCATGGAAAGAAACGGTTCACCACTAATTAATGATGTTATTTTGTAGTGTACAGCTAGCTGTAGTATCCCATCCGCTCACAGGTTCAGATCTATAATAATCCGTATATGGATGTATTGGTGAGTAGTTCGTGAGAAAAAGAGAGAGTGATAAATATGTGATCCTCTTTCCATGGAATATTACTTCGAACTACATAATAACCTGGTGATTTGATCTGCTCACAGGTTTAGACCTGTATCATGTTGGCCAGTAGTGAATGTACCCCGTAATAATACCATTAGATGTTTATCAAGCTTGTGCCTTAATGTCCTGGTCATTTGAGCTGCTTGCATGATTGAACATCCCTCTATTTATGCACCATAGATGGAATATTATGCTATTGCTGATACGTAATATTGCATGCTCTGGTTGTCTGGGCTATCTGTTCACGTGGGAAGAAAATCTTGTTTACTACAGATCAGTACTCCTCTAAACTTCCTTATTGGTGGCCCATATTGGTTAGTAGCATGCTTTTGATGTAGGTAGGGGTAAAACCACATAATATGCTATTCATTCCATACCTAGAAGCCCAAGCACAGCATAGTCCAGGGCCGGGGGAGCTGCTCCGGCTGCTCAGGCCATGGCCTGAGCAATATTTGGTCTGATTTTTGTACTCACATAGCGGCTATGCGCTTGTTGGGCGTTCCTGCAATGCTGAAACTATGAACCACGCCTACCGCGTGTTCTGCGCAAGTGCTTAAGCGCACGCTCGAGCAACCACATGCACGTACAGCTAGTCTAGTCAGCTGTACAGTCCTGGTCTTTAGTGATCTTAGAGACCAGGCATCATTCATGAACTGAAAGTTAATTATAATATTGCTGAAAGTGTCCATCTCAGAAATATTATTCGGGGGAAAGGAGATGCTAGGCCCCAAACCCACCCCCCCCCCCTGCACATTAATATGCTGCCACTTTCACTTGACTTTCGCCTCACCATAATTTTCTACCTTCCCCCGGCCCTGTAGTCCAAGCACAGTCCATCATGTACTGGACGTCATTTAAGGTGTGAATAGCTCGCTAAAGTATCATATCTAGGGTTGCACAACTTGTGTTTTACTGTGGGTTGCACTGATCATGTACTGTCTTCTGATTGGTGGCAATTAATTAACAGTTACTATTAATAGCTCTCACTGTCTGGTTGAAATATGATCTCCCTAAGCTTCTTGGCTTTCCAATGCAGTAGTGCTGCATCTCTACCAGTGCAGGCAGTAGTTTGCACAATTCAATGCTCTTGTTAAATACGATTTTGTACCACTTCCTGTAGTGGCCAAATAAGAGATTTGCTAGGCTTATGTAAGCTAGTACATGTACTAAAAATTTGGCACTTAGTTTTGAAGCACTGGGATTCTAAAGGAAAGGTTTTCAGTTGGCAAACATCAATTTTAGTTGGTGTGGATTTCATTACATCACATTGTACACAGTACTTCCCCCGTTGCTACAATAACTTTTGGGAAGACAAAGAAAATGCGTTTGAAGGTCGTAAAGAACTTGTTTGCCCAAATATGGTTACATTTGCCGGGAAGTGTGCATGTGGCCTTAAAATTATGTTTTGCCAGTTATTCTACAGCTTGCAATCAATTATTGCAAAGCTGGGCAGGTGGACACTCTGAACTAGAGTACTGAGCAGTACAATAATAATCATTATACTGATAATCAACTTTACCCACTTATAATATTGCTCTATCCTTCCTTAGCACCCATAGCGGTGCCTGCTTTTGTTAATGAGATTTAATTATTACTCTGAATTACAAGGCAAGGAAGGAAGCCCATGTGATGTGACACATGCACATACACACAATGATTGCTTTTTAACAGTTGACATAAAATGCTAATTAGGCCATATGTGATTCTTGGTAGCCGCAACTTCAAAGGTTGGCTTAATTTCCAGGCCTGCTTAAGTTACTTCCTGATACAGTAGAGCTTTCTAGGAATAAAAATTATTTATTTCTTAGTAGATTGGAACTGTGTTCAAGGGTATAATATTTCACATGTGCAATGGTTACAATTATTGGGGGGCAAGCTTAATTCTCGGGTACACTTTGTATGAATTCTTGGTGCACTGCAACTTCCAAGCACTTAATTATCTATAGAGTTGCTTTGGAGGTCATTTCAGCTATAAACTCATCTGTTCCCCCCCCCCCCCCCCCCCACCCTCCCACCACAGATGAATTACTTTTTCCTTCTTCAATAATTATGACAATTATAGCTGAAAAAGTATCCAGTGACATCTTTCCCAGTTGCTATCTGGACAGGAATAAACAGAGATTCTAGACAACTTAATAATTGTTCAGTAAACTTACCAACGTTTCAACTAGATGCTCTAGTCATCCTTAAGTGAAGAGAATTGAATCTCCATTTGTTTCTATAATATTCACTTGTTTGAAGTTAGATATTCAGATGTCTGGCACCACTAGCAAACATTATAGTATTATCAATCAGACAGTGTTAAATTTTCAGGTTTTATAAAATTAAGCATCAATAAATTTTAACAAATGAGGGCACATCTATGAGAGGCGCACCCCCTAGCACATATTATGGACAACCAAATACTGCTATATATAAGCAATCACTAATTATTAGGGCTGAGATCAGTATAACTATTAATATACCGATAATACTGTTGCCCAAAATTGCAATTTTGTAATAAATATTCAGATGAGATCAATTAAGACTCCTGCACCACTTTCCATCCTATTCTACTACCCGAAATTAGATCACACTGATAATTCTGATAACTTTGCATGCAGTGGTACCATGATGAGCAATCCTTTTTGGTATAATAATTTTGAAGTGAGTTAGCTAGCTGAGTTGATTTCTGCAGCCGATGCAGTACAGCTGTGCAAATACTTGCCCACATCCAGTGGACCATTAGTGAGACAATGATCTATTCTAATCATAGGAAAGAAATTTGCCAGGATAAATTGATTTCACCAATGACAGGAGGCGCATGGTGTGCATGACCTGATTTAATGATCTTAGCCCTTTAGTTAAGGCATCATCTCTGTAACCAATTCCACTATGCACCGTGACATGTAACTCTACTTTCAACCCCCTTTCTCCCTTCACTCTTGTCATGGACTTTCATTAACATATCCTGCTCTGCATCCCATCATCATCAGACAATGACTGTACGATTAAACTGGATATTACCTGGCCTCCTTGGTTTACGTATTGTTGGTACTTGTGATTGTGCACATGTACATACTTGTACCCTCTCCTTTCCACTCCACATTCCTGATCCGTGGACTTCTATTTCCTATTTCCTGTCCCATGATTGGTTGATTAATTAATTAAATTAATTACTGCTGACCACAATGGGATATGTGTGGGAGTAAAATGCTCATACTCAAGTACATTAATTTATGAGACTCACTCACGGAACTAACGAATCCAAGAAGGGGAAATTTAATTCTTTCCACTTCCAGATCCCCGACACTTTTGCATCCTCTTTTAGAAGAAGTGATGATACTACGTATCTCTAAGTCCCAATAGCCATGTAGGTGCAGGAAAGTGGGCGGCCACAGGATTAAGGAGAAGCTACTACTACTAGTAGTAAAGGGCTTCTGGTTTCTCTCTTGAGATACTATCCTCTAACTGCAGGAAGATTCAACAGCCGCAGTGGCGCCTTGACTTTCACTTTGGTGTTAAAAATCCCGGGATCGCCTACGCACTATACAAACATCGGCTAAGGGCCACCTGTGATAGACAACAACGGGAAGGTACTTAAGAGGAGCTAGCTATAGGCCTAACAAGTGTACTTTAGTCACCTGTTAGCTACACAGAAACCACTTCCTGCAGCTTCAGAGGCGGCACCAATTCCTACAATGTAGCTACATGCAAAGCTTTGTCTAGGACAGGGCCCGTTGCTTGCTTGCTGCATGGACTTATCAAGGCTTCATGTAGTGATGATACAAGCTAGCTACATGTGGCGCAGAGCTTCACTGTCTGGTCAAAAAGGTTACGATCTGTGATGTAAGATGGAGGCCACTTGTCCAACCGCCAGCCATTAGACCCATACATCCATATATGGCCATACGGATGTGCACAGGTTTCACTGTAGTGCTCAATGAAGGACCCCCTTTCCTGTGCAGACGATAGCAAAAAAAATCACGAAGGCCTACACACTCCGGCCCATTAAAATTACCATAAAAGAAAAATTAAAATCCCCTTCCGCTTCCCCTTCGAATGCCCCTTGTCCCAGCTGATTCTGACATCAGACTTCGGCTTCACTTCCTCGATTTCACCTTTAGACTAACCAAGTACTGATGTTACTCATGTAGTTGCAGGTAGCTACTTCGGGAGTGATCGATGGTGATCTACAAGTCTGGACTGTAGTGCTACAAGTCCTACTCCTACTCCTACTCCTGTACCCTTTTCTTAACCCCTGAACTAAATCTTCACGTCACGTATGCATGACCCTGTACCGTGTAGGTAGTTAGTCGTGTAGTCACATGTACCATGCAACATGGTTTGCCGCTGGTGTAATCAATGAGAGAGGTACGTGGAGGGAAGAAACTTGACTGGAGACGTTTTACTCCCTCTCCTCACCTATGAACCAACTCCTGATGTAGACTGATGGACATCATAATTGGATGATCATGGAAGTTGGTACCCATACTGTAACTGTCCTCAATTTACTGTACATGTGCTGACGTAACAAACAGAGGAGAAGTTTGTCTGGTGAGCTACCCTACACTCTTTCCTGTTCTTCACTCCTGACGTTGAGCTTGCTGGCGTCAGCAGCTGATGACCTCATCACTGATCAGTTCACGACGTAATCATGCATTGGGCATCAGGTGATTCGTGCATCAGATTTCCAATTTGTCCTCGTATGTCCGATTTATTTATCCCTTAAATTTCCTGAATGGGGTTGTTGTTGGTCACTGACGAGTGAACTAATGGATCATGTGGGCATTGGTCCGAGACATGACACGCATCAAGTCGATCGAGTGGGATGGGGGAGGGGGTGGAGGAAGCTTAAGGTGGGGGAGGGGTAAAGTGATCTTCACGTATGTACGTACGTCATGGGGAGTTTGTTGACTTCCTCACTGGAGGATAGTCTGCACTAGATTATACAAGAGTTAGAGGGGCGGACATGACCTGTTTCAGACAATTCATATTAGTATGAATATGAGTGCAAGGTACATGCATGTACGTGTACAATATCATGCATGCATGTGGGGTTGAGGACTTTACAATAATCTGGAATGATCTTTCGTGGAGTGTAGTACTACATTGGTGAGATGACTTAGCAGTGACCTTGTTGTTGCATGACATTAAAGCATGCATTGTGTGTGTGTGTGCAATTTAAGCTTATGATTGCCTCCCCCCCATGGAAGTAGAAAGGTATAGTATTATTATGGAAGTGGTTTTCATTGCATGCAGCCAAAGTGACTAGACATCTAAGATGAGGGGGTGACTGGACATTTAGAATGAGTCGGTGGGGAATAATAGGAAAAGTATGCCAGGGGCTTCTGGAATCCTATATATCCTCTCTCAACAGAACTTATGTATGCAGAAGGTGACCGTTGGAAATGAGATAACACTTTTGTCTAAACTCTGACGTCCTGGTTTGAAGTGAAATTTTATAGGTACACCTACCCTGAACTTATTCACTATTCAATCCTTATCGCTCAATCATTAATCAGCATTTTTCTGTACAAATAATAATTATTATGCAGCATATGACTTATCTTGTTTACACATAGACCCCATGTATCACAGTTCCATTAGCAGGCTCTTAATAAAGAAAATGTGGTCCTATTTCCTGAGGTTCTCTACCAGTGCTGAGGTCATGTGGTATTCAAATTTTCAATCTGCATAGCAGTGGCTATTGATAGTTCAACCACACTATATTATAGTCTACACTAGTACAGCAATCACTGGCGATATTAAATAAGTATGAGATTAAGTTTGATAAATTCCATACCAGACATCAAGCAGGCTCCCTTCAAACTAATTATTAATTAATCACCTCTCAACAGCTATCCTCCCACACAATGTCATAATTAATGCACCCAGAGTTTACAAACACACCAATAGAGCGCTACTGTGCCATGTCACATCACAAAAATCCTACCGGGCAGGTATCACGTCTCGTCACAGTTATAGTACTTCCTATACATGCATGCATACATGCTAAATATTTCATGTATTCAGGCTGGGCCGTGCGTGCAGAACTTGTATGTATAACTATGTATGACATTGTATATATTATGTGTGTATATATGTATGCATGTACCATTGCATGCCTGGTGATACTGTTTAGAGGCCACATTAAGTATATGTTATATGAAGTATATGTATGTATGCCCTTTGAAGAATGATACTAGTGACAATTAACTGCAGGTAAGGGACAGGTGGGGACATGTAAATTATATTATCAATGTATCCTTGGAAGTAATTGCTCATGCATAGTCAATCAACTGACAGTGGGAAAAAGATTTTATTGGTAATCCAATCCAAGAGGTCAGTGTTAATTGTCTGCCAAGGCCCACTGCATTGGCACTCCATCATGTCTTGGACCAATATCCTATGGATTCCAGACTTCCCAATTAATTGCCACTCTGAGTCTTGCAGCTGACAGGTAGTGGGGTTTTTTGGTACTAAATACTTTTATATGTAAAGAGGATACTGCATTGGCTCTCACTTTTGTTCATCCTATAGATCCTGGACCTTGCAATTAATCACCACTCTTACAGCTGACAGGCATTCTTTCTACTTAATTAATGTGTAAGGATATTGCATTAGCGCTCTGACAGGTAGTGTTTCCTTTTAATTAGGATATTGTCACTCTCTAACAGATACTGGATTATGCAATCATCACTTATATTACCTGACAGGTAGTAAGTGCTATAATATTATTGTAAGTATGTAAGGATATTAGCAGGTGCAATAAGATGGTGGCCTAGAAACCCCGCACCTTCCTCTTTGAGCTACTTGTCTCTAGACGCTGACTTTCTTCTGGCTTTGTCTCTGCAACGAAAAGGAAAGGGTTGACTTCTTCAGCTGATAGACTACCTAATAGAGGCTTCTACCTTAATAGTAGATATACCAGCTCCTGTGTACGTGGTGTGTATACCTAGATCAGGATATCCACTTTGAAAAAAATTTCCCTACTTTTTTTAGTACGCATGTGAAATCGATACGATAGTGATATCCTTGTCCATCATGTCGGAAATGCAATACTATAATTTTCTATATCCTGCAGTGGATCCATGCACCATATCTAGCTAGGGGTGCGTATATCACTTATCTTCCCAGCATCTCTTAATATTGCCGTATTTGTATGAGCTTTGTTTGGCTTCAGTGGCTTGGGCTTTACCTATAGCTTGCTTAACTGTTGCTAAGCACGGAGCAGCACTGATGCCTATATATGGACACGCATAGTAAATAATTCTAAGCCACAGAGTCTAAACTCGAGGAAACAGTCGTGTGTCTGTAGAGTCCCTGATGTACGTAGCTTTGTGCTGATCGATGCATGTATCGTAGATACTAAAGCTCAGTGTGAAGAAATAAACCCAGTTTTAGTGTCCAGGATATCCAACGTCAATAGCTAGTGGGCTGGATGAGGGGGCGGAAGGGGATATTTGAAGCATCGAAAGCTGCATGTACTCTGGTTATATAATATCTAGCAAGATTGGAGGGGATGGGGTGCTTCTTTCAATCAAAGGAATATCCTACTGTTATTATCTCTTTCCCATACATGATATCCTGCTGTGTTTCCCAGCAATTAAGGCAGCATGACGCATCTGCACTCATAATAGTACTATACCATACATGGTATGGAGCTGCATCAATGTAAGACCCCGAGAGATTGATTTAATTTTGGTTGTGCTCCTACCACAATTGAGTGCAGATAATAGGTCCGTCCATTATCTAATAGTAAACAAGTAGATTGTATACTGACTGATTGGAGGGGATGGGGGGGGGGGGGTGGTTTCAAATTGGTCACACAAAAAGGAAGGCTCTGTAAGTTTCCATACTTAGTTAAATTTTAGTGTGTACACACCTTATGTGCTTTTACTACACTAGCTATATGGCTTCCATGTGTTGTTGTTAGTGTGTATGTTTTGATAGAGGGTAAGATGTCCCAGCTGGTTACATTTATCCTGGGAACATCCTTTCCACACATCTGCTATATCAAAAGCACTTCAGCTATACTGCTAGGTACTAGGATTAGTGATAATTCAATAGACTAAGTGCTATACACAGCCAGAAAAATCCCATTCAGTCAGTACTGGGATCCATTGTTGTTAATGGGTGATAAACAGCAGTGATATGTACATGTAGCATCAGTTGTGTCCATACCCAGCTGTGCATATATTCACAGCAATTTGCAGTGGATAGTCACCAATTTGCAGCCTCAATTGTTCAAAGCTCATAGTAGGTTGCAATCTAATTGGCTAGTCTAGTCATGCTCAGCTACCTGTGTACTCCCTCTATATATTATTACAAAAATACCCTCAAATAGACATTCAAAGACTCAGCTATAATAAATTATATATGGTGCAAAAACCAGTAAATAGCTAGTGTGTATATTATTATGTACTGCTGAGGCTGAGCAAAGGAACCCAGACTGTCATAATTGTATTCACGGTAGCTGGGCATTAACTTGTCCTCTCATTTGTAGGACAAGATTAACATAAGTTCCTGTGATCCTTACTTCACCTATCAACGGATGTAATCCGACACTGTTTAGTAGAACTATTCATGGTTGCTATGCTGTGAATCACAAGACAAGTTGTATGGTTTGGCCGTTTTTTTTGTGCCACCATGCATGCACATGTACGTGGGTGCATCTAGAAGCCATTTAATTAATGGAGGTATGGATTGCTCTAGACACATTAATTGACGTACATCTGGTACAGGAGGCTATTCGATGCCTAATCGTGTAGTGCTGTGTCAAGTTACGTTAGGATCAAAGAAGTATCATTTCCTCTGTCTGACCCAAAGTTTAAGTATCTGTTGGCAACAGACTGCATGCATACGCACTTTAACACTGGCCTATTTTTAGTATCACCACATCGATCGATCAGACTTA
The DNA here is from genome assembly GCA_963930775.1 of Cliona cf. orientalis. NCBI lineage: Eukaryota > Metazoa > Porifera > Demospongiae > Clionaida > Clionaidae > Cliona > Cliona cf. orientalis. Next base: position 8,766,125 of record OZ005696.1, read on the forward strand.
ATTGTATTCAATCAAGTTGTAAAATCAACACTGTTACTATTTACCTGCTCTTTGCAGCAGGTGGTGCATATGCTCAAAGAAAACTTAATCTATTGTGTATAATTGCTTGCGCATTACTCGCTTACCACACTAGAGTGTTGAAGTGGCTGGGTGGGCCGGGATATATAGCGGGAGAGGCCATGCAGCCCATGCAGCCAGGAGAGACAGAATCCTCTTCTTCCATGGCACCCCCTAGCTATTACTGATGGCCATCATGCACAGCCACTAGCTAAATCTTTTTTAGCTGAAGGTAGCAGAACTACTGCAATAGGAATCCCTTCAGATTTAATCTGAGATCAGTGGTGCTACTATCAATTTTTTTGCACCGCTGTTGCTAGTTAGAAGCATCCTAGTTATCTCGAGCTCTATATTATATAATAATGTACCATGCTGGTCCTATGTTTGCGGTTTGCAGAATGTTTGCAAATATCTTGTAGGCTTGTCATATCTAAGCATGTTTTCACTGATCCGAGCATGCATCAAAGGGTGTGTATGGAGCCAATGCCTCTTTCATGCATGACAACCTCAAATTTTGTACAAAATTATTTGTACAGTATTGCAAGGGTAAGTGATATCAAAGATTGTAGGTTTGCAGATCATTACCGGATATTTTCAAGGAGATGATCTTTGAAAGAGTGGGCCATAGAGCTATTAGCAGGGCTTCTACTCAAAGGCACAGGAAATTAAATAAGTACAGAGCAGGAAATCGGGAGATCACATGATAAATGATGTCATGTAAAAAATGCCTTAGGGTATAATATTATTATAGCATGGCGCCAATGTCACACCTAATTATCATTTATTAATGGCCTAAACTTTACACTGAATCACAAAGTTCTAAAATCTCCTATATTTTATAATTCTATAACTGTCTGAATAATTATCATTTTCACCAGAATTTTGTACACTTCCAAAATTGTGCAACTAAAATCTGTATAATTAAAGTGTTGTGCAATACAGTTTGGTGGTATCTATGCTAATTTATTTATGATTAAAGCACAAGGTGAATGATCTGTCGACCCGAGTCAACGCTTGTGACCTTCACTAGATTCTTTAACATTGTTGTAGTTAGGAAGTGATTCAAACTGGTATCAGTGTGTCTAATGTTTGAAGTCATTTTAGCACTGATTATAGCTACAAGGAATTTGCAATATTATTGACCCCCTGGCTAGCAGTAGCATTGCCTGCACTGAGCTAGATGTATGCGAGCAAGCAGTGCCTCCACCCATGACAGACAGGCTCAGGACAAGTCTTGCATGACCACCATGATGCCCCAGCACATGCGCCAGTAGGCCTGGCGGTTGCCATACTATATACTACCTTTGTAGGTTACCACCGGCACCAAGAATGTGAGACACGTGAATTTTGCTTGCGTAGTAAAAACAGTTTTCAGGTTTTGGGAGGTCTTTTCAAGTGGCTCAGCGCGTGGTCTGGTTCTATTGACGTGGATGTTGTCAGAATTCGTACATATGCGTATAATATACGTGCGCGCGCGCGATCGCGATGCAGCGAGCCGTCCCGGATATCCTGTGTGCATACATGGGATATTCTACCATGGTGGAATTTTGTGTATAAAAAGAGAACTTGCTAACTCCAGAAAGTGTCAACTTTCATCTCTGATAGCGAAGAGGAGAGTAAATAAATCGATCATCAAAAGCAACGAAGGACGAAAAATATGAATAAAACTCCTGTAGTACTATCACTAGCGGTGGCTCTGTGCGCCATCAGCTGTTTCTGCGCGCCGATAACCACGCCACCGCCATCATCAACACCCGCTCCTTCAGTGCCAGTGAACGAAGAAGCCAAGGTGTCCAGTTTGAGCTTGGCAGACGTCGAAGATGTCATGATGGACCCTTCTGCAAAACTTCGTAAGTTCAGTGACAACAATTGCAAGTTGTCTGAAATAATTATTTGTGAAACTTTGCTCAGTAGCTGGCTTCTGGACAAAGCTTCACACCTTTTCATACAATCATGTGTTGATAGCATAATTATGCATTTTTATATTCGTTTCTGTAGCTTGGCAGAAGCAGGAGGGTGACATCACCTACCTTACCGACAAGTTTCTCTTTCCCGAGGATCCAGACGATCCCTTCTTTGAGCTCCCAGTGACAGCCGAGCAGCGCTCAAAGAGGGCAGCTGTGAGGAATCGATACAGGCTCTGGCCAAATGGAGTCGTGCCTTATGTGATATCCGATGCTTACACAGGTACACAATAATTACCTAAACTATGCAGCCAGTAATGGTCAAGCATACACAATTCTAGTAGAAACAGTGATCAATGACATGCTTGTTGAAATAATAACTATGAATTTGGTCATGATTTCTGCAGCGAGTGAAGTCAAGACTATTATTAAAGCAATGGACCACTGGGAGGATCACACTTGCATCCGTTTCGTTCCACGCACCACCGAACGAGACTACGTCTCTTTCTTCCCGGGAGGAGGCTGTTACTCGTACGTTGGCCGCATCGGAAGGAACCAGGGAATATCCGTCGGAAGACGATGCTTTGCCGTCTACACTGCTGTGCATGAGATCGGTCACGCCCTGGGTTTCTACCACGAACAGAGCAGGCCGGATCGTGACGAGCACGTGGAAATCGTCTATGACAATATTGTGGCTGGTGCTGATTCCGAGTTTGAGAAATTGAGCGATACACAGGTCGATTCTCTCGGAGTTGGTTACGACTACAACAGCATCATGCACTACGATGCCAACCTTTACTCACGTAACGGCAATCCCACCATCATTGCCCTCGATCCCGAAATCCCCATTGGAATGGCAAGAGAGCTGAGTGAACTCGATATTGAGCAAACCAAAAGGCTCTACAACTGCCCAAGTATGTATACATACAGTGTATAATAATATGGCTGCATACTTCCTAGTACATGCACTCTCCCTTTTCTGGGTTGGGCTTGATTAGTAGCTGGTTTGATTGACAAACTCTGTAACCAAGGACGTTAGGTGGGTGCACTGAAGTCAACCTTAGTTCTTACTAATGAGCATTACTGTAACCTGTCCTTGAATGAAGTAACCTTTTATGTGGCTCATATGCATCCTTAATGATCTAGTTCTCTCCTCCTTTCTCACCTGCAGCTGTTCCGCCACCAAGATCAATCACTGCCCCCAACGATGATGAAGAGGGTCTCGCTTTCCCATCAGAGCTGCCTTACCCAGACTGTGGTGCATTCATCAGCGATCTTAGGGGCACCATCAAGTCGCCTGGCTACCCCGAGTACACCCACAATGCCAACTGTGCATGGCTGTTCAAGATGGATCTGACTGGATTCAACATTCTCTTTGATTTTGCACCTCTGCAAGTGGAATCAAGGTGAATAGCTATACATAGCTGAATCTCTGGCCCAAAAAAAATATTGATTAGTTAGACTGCAAGCCTGGCATTTGATTGAAAGCTATAGCGCTAGTTGAAACCTGTCAGACTTTGAACTAAAGCATAATAACATACACTGTTTCCTGATATTCCTTGCAGTCCCGACTGTGAAAGTGACTACATTCAACTGTATGAGAGCCTCGACACCAGCGGATACACGGGGGGCAAGAAGTGTGGCAACTACAGGTACTTTCCAATGTCCTCGCTCACCAGCTTCGCTCGTCTCGAGTTTCACACAAATGCTTCCAACGAGACACCAAATCTGAAGGGCTTCGAACTCAAGTACGAGGCCTACGACATTGACGAGTGTAACCCTCTGTGGAAGGTCTGCTCCCATGGATGCAGTAACTTCGAGGGTGGATTTGAGTGCTCTTGCCCCGAGGGCTTCTTCATGTCTTCCGATGGAATTAACTGCTTTGGTAAGCATTGTGGATTGTAAAATCACGTATATGTATAATACACCTCTTGATTAATTGGGGAAAGGGATTGTACTTGCATGCTGGTGTTAACAAAACTTGTATGATCAAACAGACATCAAAGCTTATGATACAAATTTGCTCAATTGTAGATATCAACGAGTGTGGATTGGGAGACGGAGGATGTGACCACAAATGTGTCAACCGTGCCGGAACTTACGAGTGTGCCTGCGAAGATGGCTACACTCTTCAGGGAGACAACAAGACCTGTGTCGCAGGTAATAATAATTAATTTTGTAGCTGAGCAATTATTGATCGTGTATTCTCACACGCCTAAATTTATTGGCTCTCAAGTCGAACACTAATAATTATTTGATGTCTTTTCCATGTGTCTCTTCTTCGCAGATGGTGCTGGTGATCCTTGTGTCGAGGCAAGGTGTGAGTATAGATGCCAAATCGTCAACAACGTGGCTCAGTGCCTGTGCCCTAATGGATTCCAAGTTGATACCGATGGAAGATCGTGCGTCGACAAAAACGAATGCCTTAACAGCAACGGATACTGCCAGCACATATGCAACAACAACGTTGGTTCTTACACTTGCTCTTGCAATCCAGGCTACGACTTGGTACCAGACGGTTACTCTTGCTTGCCCTCCAATCCATGTCCCGTTAACAATGGTGGCTGTGAGCACACCTGTAGCTTCACTGGTGTCTCTCGTGTGTGTAGCTGTCGATCTGGCTACGAGCTTGCCTCTGATGGTACATCGTGCAACGTGATCGATCCATGTGCCGAGAACAATGGTGGATGCCAGCATTCCTGTACTAAGTCCGGTGATTCTCGAGTATGTAGCTGCCGACCTGGCTATCAGCTATCATCCACCGATGGAACATCATGTACCGATATCAATGAGTGTGCTAGCAATGGTGGCAAGGGTGACTGTGAGCATGCTTGCTCAAACACCGACGGCTCAAGAGTTTGCACCTGCCCAGCTGGCTATCAGCTTCTCCCCGATGGAGTATCTTGTGAAGGTGAGCATTTTAATAGAAATTATATATACATAGCTGCAGTACATCTGCTTGCTTCTACTAGTTAGGCCATCTCCTAGCTTTTTACTATTCATATACCATCAAATCTGACTGTGGTTGATCAGTAGCAAGTGTAGTTAATGGGGGTAAATTAATATGGAAGTTAGTGTTTGCAAAGGGCAACAATCATATGCTTACATTTAAGGATTGTCATTGACTGGCGTACCATAATTATGAATGACATTTTCTCTATATTTGCAGATATTGATGAATGCAAGACTAACAATGGTGATTGTGGACAACTACACTGCATCAACCAAGATGGCTCCCACCAGTGCGGTTGCAAAGAAGGCTTCAAGCTACGAGGTGACGGCAATGGTTGTGCGGAAATTCTGGAGGGACCCAGTGGGAGGATAAGTTCTGGAAACTGGCCTGAGACTTACCCCGTTAATGTCGATCTCCAGTGGGTCGTCCAGTGCGAAAGCCACCAGGCAGTGGACTTGACATTTTCTAACGGATTCGGTATCGCCGGTAGCCTTCCAGAATGTACCAGAGACTGGTTGATGGTGTTCGATGGGGACAGTACGTCTGCAGAAGTGATGGGAAAATTCTGCCACTATGCTGTTCCTCAAGTTTCAAGATCGTCTTCGAGTAGCGTATTGATTTACTTTTACGCTGGCCCGAGTCACAATTCTGCTCGCAAAGGATTCGAAGTTTCGTACACTTGCGTTGATGTTGCTCCCCGTGTTACCACGACTGCAGCACCTGTAGTCAGACCAGTGACACCCTCTGAGCAACCACTAGAGTTGAAGCCTGAAGCTACTCTACCACCTCAAATACCCTCTGAGCAACCTAAGCCTGAAACTACTGCACCACCTACTCTACCACCTACTCTTCCACCTCAGCCCGCCCAGTGTGGCCAAACTTTATTCACGGGGAGCAGTGGTACAATCGAGTCCCCCAACTATCCACAAACCTACCCTACCAATCTCCAGTGCGAGTACTTCATCCAGCTTCCTGACGAAAGTAGCAGAGTTGAGATCAGCTTTAGTGGATTCCGTATCGCCGGTCGCTATCCAGAATGCGCAAAAGACTGGGTCAAGGTTTACGACGGGCACACGAACGACGGGAACCTCCACGGAACTTTCTGTTACACTTCGCTTCCTTCCACGATCACAACGTCGGGATCAACGGCAAAGATTGTCCTCTATGCTGGCCCATCTCACAATCCTTCGAGAAATGGCTTTTCAGCAAGTTATCGCACTATCACAAGTTAAATGGAATCAAACATTACAGTATTATTGTAATAATAATATTTATTTTTATCTCTAAATTTTGTTGGTTGTTATTTGTGTACTTGTCCATATTTTGTGTTTTTGTGTTCAAATTTTATCACTCATTGAATTTTAATCTTTTATGTTGTATTGTTTGGCTGATGTGTCTATATAGAATGTTATGTGAAATTAGTTAAGTTTTATGACTATACACACAAAATGTGATTTTTAACAATGATACTAATCATCATCACATGTATACAAATTATGACTAATTATTAAACAAATTAATGTACACGTACAATGGAATTACAATTTGTTAGTCATAATTAACACCCCTCCATATTCTCCCATAGAGATGTACTCTGGTGCATACAAATTATTGTTCCATTTCCTATACTGTTGATTGTATGATTCTTGTTTGCTGAGACACTCCCACATATATAATACATTATATTATACCCATCAAACTGTACCTTTAGAAATTAGTGCATACAATTTATACATGGCTGAAGCTAGCCAAAAGTTGAGCACTAAGTTGCCCCCACACATCTGTCCATCCATACTGCGCTATTCATGTTAATCGCATTATAGTTATGGACATCTTCATTCAGCTCTATAAGAGTGATACAGATGCTGTCAGGTACCAGACTCGCGCTATTAATTTTGCTAATGATTTATATAGGAATATAAAAGTTGATGTTGTATTGATTTCGGAATAGTTCTGTAATGGATAGGTAGCTGGGCTCAGCGAAAATTCAGACATTTTTGGCTATAGTAATATGGTATTAGCCAGAGAGTGGGCTGAGGATTAAGCTGCTCTAACAAATGGTCACCAAATCAAAATTATGCATGCTTATATATACATAAATCTTACGGATCCTTTAAGGTGATGATAATAATGGTCTTTAATGAGATCGCCCTATACATGTAGTTCCATGCCAACTCCCAGCCACGCACACTCCCATATACACACACGCCGTGGCATGTAGTCTCACCACAATACAGAATGAATATTAAATAATTTTCGTCGAAAGGATAAATCGGACTCTGACCCGAGCAATTTGTATACTATGTCCCGGATCTTCCTCTAGTGATGCTGTAATATATTAATTAGATTAACACAGTCAATAGATTAACGTCATCATCAATTAGATTAGCATAGTCCATCCTGGATATGCTGAATATGTGATTCCATGAAACCATGTAACTATATTTCCTTGGCATAGACTAGCTATAGATACGCTAGGTGTCATTCAGTACATGATCTCCTCACAGCTGCTGCGTACGTGACATGTGGTCCTGTTCACAATGGACAAACAACAAATAATATTATTGGCTATCATTAAATTTGTAACAAGGAAAACAGAGTTTTGAACACATGCAATAATAATAGATCGCTGAGGAGCCATGGTGTCCCAGCCTCAATCCCACCATTTCCGTCGCTCGTCTTACATAAGGCGGACGTTACAGCTTTGTACACATAATTGTTACACAAATGAGATCTGCTTCTGGATCCGGCACTGATCATGCAATGACCTAGTGTTGCATAGAAAAAGGTTTAAAGTCTTCCAGGGAAACATTAATCATAATTTGTAGTGAGTTTGAGACACCTATATAGGAGCCATGGTCACAGTGCATCACCCCTCCCCCTCCTCTCCCCTCCCCCCCCCCCTCCCTTTTCTTATGCACTCTTTGGGAAGACAAGAAGACATTCCATGTTATGTCATGAGTGGTCATGTTTGCACTGACCTAGTGACACATAAAGGCATGTGTAAAGTGTCAAAAACAAATATCAATTATAGTACTGACAGTACGTGCATGTAAGACAATCTCGATTAGAATCCAGAAGTTTATCGGACCGGTACTGACATGCACGGTCAAAGTTTATCGGGTGCAAAGGAATTCAACATTCTCATGCTCAGTCTGAACATTGAAGTGTCGCCATTAATAATTATTACCTGTGATGATAATTACCAATTATGCATTCAATAATATTATTATGCATCTAAAACCTGGGGTATCTCCTGAATCAGCACCCTAATATTCATTTTAACACCCATCTGAGATAATTACAACTTAAACAGTATTTGCACCTGTGTTATATATATTTGCGCTGACATCCTGGAGCGTAGCTATAGCTCATTATCGTGATACTGTTTAGACTAGGCCAGGGCTTTGTGCTGCTTGGGATTCTGTTTGTTATCCACCTAATTGTATGGTAGAGGGAAGATTCAAGATCATATACTTCGTGGGGGATCTTGTAAGCCGTAGAAATGTCCTTTATAGTTCGCATGTATCCTGAAGAGGGGAGCTATATTATGATGGTGATACGTATAGCAACCAGCCATATTATGACTATTTATGGTGATATGTTAGCCAGAAGCTTTGCTCATGAAAGCTTTGTATGCTAAGGAGCTTGAATTTCACAATGGAAAGACAGAGATGTCAACGTATATGATCATATCATGTAGGTTGTGATCAAATGCTCATGCAACCACGAACTTTTGTTGGATGTCTTAATTCATTCGTGCCTTTTTCACCTTCCAAATGTGGAGGGATAAATTATAGTGACATAACTGCTATTCACAACTGCTCAGTGGTAATATCATCCATCCTCCAGCTAATTTTGATCTCAGCTGTGCTAATTATTGTGCTTGCAATTGGCTTCCATTTTCAACACTTGTAGTTTCCTGCTCAACACTTTATCCCTGTGCATGACTTAGTCGCCTGTCTTGTGATATATAAATTAATATTTAGGGCACAAATATTATGATTCAATTTCACACTACCATTGCTGATTGAATTCTCAACCATACCGCACTACAGTGTGGGTGAGTGTATTAAAGTATACAGGCATTACCTTCTGCTAATTAAATTATTAAATTAATGGTAGTAATTTGCTCACCAATACTAGTGTGTGTGATATTATTTATTGGGAATAAATATTATGGAGGTCAATAATTAGTTGGCTATTTTTCAGCACTGCAAAACTAAAATGAAAGTATTGCTATATACATACGTGAGCCCAATAGGAAATCATATATGCATACAGTGTGTTGCTACTTCCATACAGCCAGGGATATCATGTTTCGCAGCACCTTTTGCAAACACCAATATTGCTCAACTTTGGCGACGTGACAGTGTGCAAGCAACTATTTATGAGTACATGACTGTGTGCATACGCATTCAAAGATCGATGTGCATAGTTTTCGCCTTTTATCGTTGCTGTGCAGATACCTGATGGCCTAGCTTATAATTCTTTAGTTTGTTTTGAGCCGCTGCTGCGTGGATACGTACATAGCTGATGGACCGATCGATGATTCATACTCTTATTTGGTTTATATCGTTACTGCAAGGATACCTGATCGATGGCCGGCCTTGTATAGTGTAGCATAATTTTGTCATAGCCGCATAGATATAGATTACGTAGACACATCTGATGGTGTGGTTATTGTTTAATGTTCACCATTTACCACAGTGTCATGGATAGCTAGATACCGAGGTATCGCCTGATGGCGTGATCGATGCATGCATGTTACCTGACTACTTATGCATCAGATAAGAATCAATTATAGCAGAGTGTTATGATGTACATGCATTTGGCTGAATGCTCTATTGATTAAGCTGAAATTCACACATTATACCTGTATGCACATTTTTTTTGACGGAGTAATGTAATATTATGGTAGTCTGGCTAAGTGTGATGGTATAGGCTTATATTGTTGTTTGAGGTGACAAAATTAATTATTAAGGCAAGTGGTGTTCGTGGGATAACATTAACCGCGAGCATAGACTTGTGTAGCTTGACAGTGATTCCTTATCTCAAACACGTGCTTATTATCCATGGTTTTGTTCTGCACTGGAATTCATGAACCTGTGTCCACTAAGGTCAAAAATTAATAAGGCGAGATATTATTGCCTAGAGAGCCGAATATGCATATAATATATCCCAGTTAGTCCATTGAAACGTTCACTGATTTCTCACAATTAAGATACGTACATTTTCCAAATAATTGACCGCAATAGGCCATGTCCACGCGCATGACTACAGCCTCAATTCAACCATCCATGCAAGATTTAATAGGGTAAAAGAAATTATCCAGCTACATTGCACACACACTCTTTAATTAATGACATTATATTATTATAGTATGTAGCACAGAGTTCATTATAATTAAATAATACTCCCTAATTAATAACATCCGATATGAGAGTCGTTTTGTCTATTTATGACAACCTATCCCGGATAATTCATCCCATTAGTATTACATTATTTAATAATTATTTAATTTTCGTCATGACTACATAACTGCATTAAGTTTAGTAGTATGCGCATGTACGTATGTGGGCATCCTGATGTGGTGAAGGGAGGGGGGGGCTAAGTTAATAGTGGCAAATTAAAGACGATAATGTTATTTGTATGCCTTACAAGTTCATCACCCGCTAATGTTCTACCGAGACAGCTGCACATGTATGCTGTTGCCCGTGCATCAGCTAGGCTCTCTCTTTTTTCCGCATGTTGATTCAGTTGATAGATGTTTCCAACCTATAGCATCTGCCATGGTAGCCTCATCTACTCACTCCCACATGCACTAACCATGATAATAGTGATGGACACCCATAGTACCATATATGTACAATCTGGTGCTCTGCTGCTACTATATACTAATATTATTATTATACCTAATATATCCCAGTGTTAAGTTCTAGCTTGCATGCCCACTCAAAGAGCACATAAAATTACGTCTAATAACGAGTCTTTGTTATTCTTTCCCCCACCGCACTCTACATCCTTATAGATATGTAGCTCCCTGCCTCCCCCCCATGCATGTGCATGTGCGTGCATGCACTCTAGTATACTATAACCACAGCTGCCACATTTATCTCCAAGTATAGTATGGTAGCCAGTGCACACTGACCACAATGAGTTGGTACTGATTATTACTCTCAAATTTTCCAATACCAAGTAGCTATGCCGGTAGTTGGGTTTCCTTCTAAATTACTTAATTATGGTGGATTAGCTAATTCTGTTAATTAGATTAAGTATTCTGCGTAGCATCCTACAAGTAGCTACGTAGATATCGAAGAACCTTTCATCCTGAGGGATGATCTTGTGCTTGGCAGTTATTCTCACTCATGCGGGTTTCAAATTTAATGATGGAGGGACCGCAAGGCCACATTTGAATGACGAGAAGCCATGGTTAACCAGTTCTCTTGAAAACCATCATGATACTCAGAAATTTATAGCACATAGTTTTACGCTCAGCCTGTCTTTAATTACTCTAGACTTTAGCTCTTGTCCCATGTGTACATGTAGCTAAATTAGTCTTCACTGAGCTAGATCCTTACACACGGGTGGTGGAATGTGGTCTGGCCCCACGAGACTAGAGAGCTTTCAACATGCAACTTTGGCTGAAAGCTGCATGGCAGAGAGAGCTAAATCAGTTCAGAGCACTCCATAGGGACCAGGGTACTATTTGGTAGTCTACCTCGGCACTATGGTCTATTACCACTTCCTGCCTGACTTGTATGGAGTACTGGAGTATACCAGTGACAAACTTTCAATTTGTGCGATATCTTTTCTTTAGAGATTTGGTCAATATTTGGACTCGGAATAAAAGGAATCAAGAAAAATGACACACTTTAAATGGCCATGATTTTCGATGTCATCTCTGATCTCAAATGAACTACTAGTTTACTAGGTGGCGTAATCCATATCAGTATTATCTTGTCACATTTTGTACGCTGCACTAGGTGCATGACCTTGAATGGCAAACTGATTTCATGGCTGGTGAGGGTTTGCAACCTTATGAACTGGCTGGATACTGCAAAAGACTGGAAGGAATGCGTGGGCCATGACGACCACTCTGCATCAGGATCAAAGAAAACCCATATTGATACGTAGCAATGACCTTATAAATCGATATCTGGAACAGTACAATTCCGGAAACGATCGGTAGTCCGTGGTAACCATCAATATGATGGCTGTGGTTCAGCGCTCACGCCCGGCGCCCGCAACTCACGTTCGTGTGTACGCCTACACGTGGGTGGGATCCACAGCTAGCTTATAAATGCGGCAAGGAACGCACAGAGCAGCCAACAAGATCCCCCTTCACTGAACAGATCTTCACGCATTTTGTCTCGAACAAGCAAAGCCGGCCGAAGGAGACAAGATGCAATCATCAACTGTAAGCCCAATAGCCTCTCTTCTTTGCGTATTGGCCGTGTGCACGGCCGTTCAGTCTCTAGGAGGGAGAGTGTTCTACGCCACAGGAGAACACAAGGACGATAAATTCGTGACCGATCCGTCCGCAAATGTACCAGGTAAAGTTTTTATAATCATTGCGCATTTGGATGCTCGTGTCTATTGATATTGATCATAGTTTATTAATAATATTATTATTGTGTCCTGATTGCAGGAATTTTCAAGAAGGAGGGAGATATGACCTTCATCATGCACACTGATCCATTGTCTGACGATTTTGAAAAAGATGATACGGATGAAGAAGAAAGAACAGAAGACTCTACTGGTACTGGTACTGGTGAACGAAAGAAGAGGAACGCCATCCTCAATAGCAGAGGCCTTTGGCCCGGGGGCATTGTTCCTTATGAAATATCCTCCTTCTTCATTGGTGAGTCCCTCAGGGGCACTTAGCTAGCTATAATATTAACATCTACTATCATGATCCGATAAGAAAGGGAGTAGAGTGTCAGATACCTAACTCTAGTGTACCTATCTGTAATCGTGCTGCTATGAAGTATTCCTGACACTTGCATGAATTATGTTTAGTACCATAGGTGCTATTATAAACGACTTGAGGTGTGAAACATAATATATCACGATTAGTCTAAGTGGATACCACATACTGCAGCAGCAGTGCATGCAGCTGCCAAAGCTCCATAGACAGCTGTAGATGACATTAGACTTAAAGATTTAGTCCATTAGATGACCACCACATGCAGGGGGCGTGACCAGGTGGTGTGACTAGCACCTTTGCATGCTGGGCTCATGATGAAATGAGCACACAATAGTATATTACCGTAGAAACTGGTTGTTAAGCGCATGCGCTTATAACACGCGGCAGCAAGAAAATATGCGCTTAATAAAAAGTATGCGCTTAACAGGAAGCATGCGCTTAATTAAAAGTGCTAAAACACGGTAGGTGGGGCGTGCGTAAAGAATGTATCGAGGGTAGAAAGGCCTACAGCGATGGCCAAGGAGCGAACAGAGAGCGTAATTCTCGACGTTTTCTTCTCCATCCCACTTCTAGCCTTCTTTCTTGGCTCGTGTAACCGATCGCTCGTCTTTCAGGTGGCTTGCTGGGCGTATGCGCCTAACAAAGAGCGGTAAAGCTCGCACAAAACTATGCGCTTAATAAAAAGTATGCGCTTAACAGCGAGCAGCGCTTAACAACCAGTTTCTACGGTATTATAGCTATGCAGCTGTGGAGTTTATTGTTATTAATCTTATGTTTGCAGACAGAGAGAGGAGAGTCATTTTATCAGCCATCAGACACTGGGAGGAGAAGACTTGTATTCGCTTTCGACCCAAAGTTTCCAGCGATGACTTCTACGTAATCTTCATGTCTGGACCAGTTGGAGTGTAAGTATTATCATATTTGAATCAATTAATTATGACTTAATTAATAGCCATTAATAGCATGGCATGTCTTGGTGGGCATATGGAACTGTTTTAGCTGCAGGTTGAATTTACTGCCTCCCCTCCCTTTTCTGCAGATGTCAGTCGTTTGTTGGCAGAGTGAGTGCAAGCTACCAACCTCAGGGCATCACTCTGGGACAATACTGTGTCCACTTTTCCACGGTTGTGCACGAGATTGGTCATGCCCTAGGCTTTTACCACGAGCACAACCGGCCCGATCGAGACGAATACATTGACGTTAAACTCAACAATGTGGTAAATGGACTGCAGAGGGCATTCGAAAAAGTTCAACCGGGACGAACGAATCTTCTTGGCTATGGCTATGACTATGCTAGTATCATGCACTACAGTAAGAACGCTTTCAGTGCAAATAACCAGGACACCATCATAGCCAAAGATCCAACAATTCCATTCGGAGACGCTGAAGAGCTTAGTCCTCTGGACATCGCCAAGGCTAACGTTCTCTACAGTTGTGGTAAGTTCAAGGAAATTACTGTTCTTATAACCTCAAACCAGATTTCCCTCTGCTGCCATCAAGTTTTTACATTATAATGGAAGGCAGAGCCCAGTTCAAGGCTACTATTTCATGAGCTCACTCTATATATTATTTGCATTACTCATTATCAATGCTCTAATACGTGTAGGTGCTGAAAGTACCTGGCCAGCACTCAATACAGTCGTTCCTGCTGATACTTTGTCCCTGCCTTCCGGCATCACGTGTGGTCAAATAAGCGACGGGCAGACGAGTGGCACCTACACATCTCCAGGCTACCCCAGCCATCGACACAACTTGGACTGTGCCTATGTCGTCAGGGTTCCGAAAGGATACAACATTCAACTCAAGCTAAACAACTTTGACATAGAACTAAGGTATGATATGCACATACAGGGATGTTAATTATTTTATTAAATTAATCAATGGGCTATCTTTTTTATAGTTCTGGATGTTCAAAGGATTACGTACAAATCTACTATGGGACTGAGCTTACAAGTAATAATATCGCCCAATTTTCTGGAACCACAGATGGCCGTATCTGTGATAACCGTGGACGTACACTGACCTACGGCATATTCACTGACCTTGTAACTCTTTACTTTCACACGGATGGATCAGGCAGTGGAAGGAGGGGATTGAGTGTCACACTAACAGCTATAGGTAACGGTTTTGTTTTGTAATTCTAGCTTCTAGGCTAGCTATAATAATTATAGCTAGTTGCTGCTCTTCGTTAGAACTTATGAAATGTAGTCTGATCTCTCTCCTATCTTCTCTCTCTGTAGATGAAGATGAATGTCGATATGGTGGGGTTAAGTGCCATGAATGTAACAATCTCGAAGGTGGATTTGAATGTGTTTGTCGAGATGGCTACTACCACTCCTCTGCTGCTGCAACTTGTTATGGTGAGGACCCTTTACCATTTTAATAATCTGCAGTATACTATTTTAATATTCTTGCTCTACCTGTGTAGACGTCAATGAGTGTGCCTATAGCAATGGTGGATGCCAGCACCAGTGCATCAACTCAGGAGGCTCCTACAGGTGTGAATGCAACAGTGGCTACTATCTACAAGCTGACGAAAAGAGCTGTGCAACCACTCCACCCAGTAAGGCAATACTATTATATAGGTTGTCAAGTACTTTAGATTATAAATTAAGCAACTCCGAAGTATCATTTCGTATGCTGTGATTAACTTATGAGGGGATATATACTGTGAGCACGGTATAATTTTCCTATATCTAAGTAGTGTACTAGATTCATTTTTCTGTATCACTTACTAAACTCTGCAGTTTCAACGTGTGGACAGAACTTCACAACATCAACTGGTGCATTTCAGACTCCCAACTGGCCACAGACCTATCCTACGGACATCAATTGTGAATGGTTCATTCAACTTCCAGACAATAAGAAGCTTGTGGAAATAACTTGTGGCGACACACCTTACGGAATTGCTGGTGGCTATCCAGAGTGCACTAAAGACTATATCACCATCTATGATGGGCACAGCTCCCAGAGTACTACTCATGGCCCCTACTGCGAGTTTACCAAGCCTGGTACTATCAAGATGTCATCGAATTTAGCAAAAGTGCACTTTTATGCTGGACCAAGCCATAGTCCCAGCCGTGTTGGAGTTAAGTGTTCATTCCGATCTATTGATGCTCCGACACCTCCTCCAACCACACCCCCTCCAACCACGCCCCCTCCAACCACAACCCCTCCTGCCCAATGTGGTGGCCTATTGACCACTTCCAGTGGTACATTCCAGACTCCAAACTGGCCAGAAACCTATCCCAACAATATTGACTGTGAATGGAGAATCCAGCTGCCAGACTCAAATATGGTGGTTGAAATAAGTTGTGAAGAGGAGCCATTTGGAATAGCTGGTGGACTGCCTGCTTGCGATAGAGATTTTCTTAAATTTTACGATGGTCACAGCAAGCAGGATACTGCATATGGTCCTTTCTGTTACTTCACAAACCCAGAAACCACCAAGATGTCCTCCAACAAGGCAATGGCTGTGTTTCATGCTGGACCGAACCATAGCTCCTCTCGCAAGGGATTCAAATGCTCTTTCCGATCTGTAACTGCTCCTACTACTCCTCCACCACCCCCTCCAACCACGCCTACAACCACACCTCCTCCAACAACTGTTGGCCCCACTTTTACCACTACAGTTTGCGGAGGAACAATTTCGACATCCAGTGGTACATTCCAGACTCCAAACTGGCCACAAACCTACCCCAATAACATTGACTGTGAATGGAGAATTCAGCTTCCCGATTCAAACAAGGTGGTCGAAATAAGTTGTGAAGATGAGCCATTTGGAATAGCTGGTGGACTGCCAGCTTGCGATAGAGATTTTCTTAAATTTTACGATGGTCACAGCAAGCAGGATACTGCATATGGTCCTTTCTGTTACTTTACAAACCCAGAAACCACCAAGATGTCCTCCAACAAGGCAATGGCTGTGTTTCATGCTGGACCGAACCATAGCCCTTCTCGCAAGGGATTCAAATGCTCTTTCCGATCTGTAGATCCTCCCCCTCCCTGTGGTGAGACTTTAACTGCAGCTAGTGGCACGTTCCAATCTCCCAACTATCCTAGTACGTATCCCGTCAATATCGATTGCACATGGACCATCATCTTACCTGATTCAAGCAAACGGGTAGAGATCGATTTTGAATCACCATTTGGAATCGCAGGTTCACTTCCAGCATGCAGTCATACAGATAAGCTTCACATCTACGATGATAATACTGGTACTCGACATGGTCCATACTGTTACTTTACCGTGCCCAATCCACCAACCATGACATCTAACCGAGCGAAAGTCGTGTTGAATGCTGGTCCTTCGCACAGTCCCTCTCGTCGTGGTTTCAAGGCAAACTATCGCTCCGTATAGAAAGATTAATAAGGACACTAACCTTCACCATTAATTTTCAACAATATATACAACATATTATTCAAATTATTTAATGTTGACATTGTATAATAACTAAAACATAATAATATTATTATGTAAAATTATCAACGTATTATAATAATTATGGCACTGCATTAAACTTGATTCATTGCAGCGTATGCGCATGACGATCATTACCTTACGCGTTCAAAATTTAACTCTCTCCTCACTATCCCACAAACAGTATAATAATAATAATAATAATATTATTATATATATATATATATATATATATATATATATATATATATATATATATATATATATATATATATACATATTATAAACCCGCTTCCTCTCTCTCGTGCATTCGGGATTCGCCCCAATAACTATGCATACATGTACAGCTGAGCCGCATGTTGATATTACTGCGCATGCGCGATTTTATATTGTCCCTGCTGAAGGGCGCTATGCGTGGCATTGATATTGCTTTAAAAAACACTGACTACCGATCAGGACACGCAGAACTCACGATCAGTGCATAAAATCGATAAGATGCAGCTGTCGCCATTCTTTGCATATCGGTCGCGTGTACGACCGTCCAATCCCTGACTGTTCGAGGCATAGGGCGAGTGTGTCACACTGCAAGAGAGCTAAAAGAAGATCAAGATAAATTTGTGACTGATCCATCTGCAAATGTGAAAGGTAAATTTCCGCTGCTATTGATTATTGGATTGCTTTATGAATGAGATCCACGTACTTCATTAAATTTATCAATGATTAATCTAACCATTTATTTATCAATTTTATGGTGCCGTGACTGCAGGGATATTCAAGAAAGAGGGAGATATGACCTTTATCATGCACAATGATCGGGATCCATTAAAAGAATTTGACTTCAAAGATGGAAAACGCAAAAAGAGAAACGCTGTCCTTGACACCAACAACCTTTGGCCCGGTGGCATCATTCCATACGAAATATCCTCATATTTCAATGGTAAATCACTAAGTAATGCAGCTGTATAGGAACAATAATAATGGTGATCCGTATTATTGAGCTGAGCATTATTGAAGGGAAGTTTGAAGTTTGCTAGCCAGCACTGTCAAGCTAGTAACTTAATTAACTTTATTTCTTCTGTAGAACAATCGAAGTGGCTCATTATGGCAGCCATGAGCCACTGGGAAAATAAAACCTGCATTCGTTTTCGACCAAAAGTTTCCAACGATCAGTATAGCGTCTTTTTTACATCCGGATCAGTTCGTGTGTAAGTTGTATATAATAACAAATAATTATTATTGATACATTCTCCGTCTCTCCTCTATAATATTATTATTATACAGGTGTCAATCGTTTGTTGGCAGGGTCACAAATGTAACCTTTCAGCCTCAGGGTGTCGCATTGGGACCTGGCTGTGTCAGATATCCAACAATTTTGCATGAACTTGGTCATGTGATAGGCTTTTATCATGAGCACAGTCGCCCCGATCGCAATGAGCACATTGAAGTTAAGTATGACAACGTGATACCATCGTTCAGGAATGAATTTGGTAGGTATAGGCCTGGAGCAACAAACCTGCTTGGATACGGTTATGACCATGCCAGTATCATGCACTACGATAGAGACGACTTTAGTGCCAATGGTAGCGACACCATTGTGTCCAAAGATCCTACTGTTCCAATTGGAGGTGCATGGGAGCTCAGTCCACTGGACATTCTCAAGACTAATAAGCTTTACAACTGTAGTAAGTTATTTAAATGATATACATGCTACATGCCAAACATCTGACTATAATTATTATTGCAAAGTGGTAACCTTGTTCTCAGTGTAGAAAGGAAAAATTAATGTGACAAATTAAGGGTCTAATTTGAAAGACTATAGCACTTAGATAGGCTCATGAAATCTTACATTTTTTTAGGCTCTGAAAGCAGCTGGCCACCCATCAGTACGATATTGCCATCCCTGCCAACTCCTGCACCACCATCCCTACCTACTGGTGTTACATGTGGTCAAGTGAGCAATGAACAATTGAATGGGACCTACACATCACCAGGTTACCCCAGCTATCGACACAACTTGGACTGTGCCTACGTCATCAAGGTTCCTCAAGGCTATCATATTGAACTGCAGATAAGCAATTTTGCCACAGAACAAAGGTATAATATTATATAATGTATTATAATTACAAGCAAGATACATTGTTCAACTTTATTATAGTACTGGGTGTTCAAAAGACTATCTGGAAATCTATGCTGGAACTAACCTTGTCAGTAATGAAATTGTGAATATTTCTTATTATCAACAAATTGGACTTCAAACCCCGGAGGGCCGCATATGCAGTAGCCGTGGCTACACTTTCTCGCTTACAATACACACTGATATCATTACCCTCTACTTTCATACGGATGGATCAGGCAGTGGAAGGAACGGCTTGTATGCCAATTTCACCGCTGTAGGCAAGTATACGTAGCTACTAAGTATTATAACCACAATTAATTACTATGGACACATGTTCTATTGTTACTGCGTGAGCTTCTTCTTCATTTCCTTCCTTCTCTCTCTCTCTCTCTCTCCCTTTTCTTTCTAACTGCAGATAGAAATGAATGTCCATATATTGAAAGAACGTACCCTGACTGCCATCAATGTAACAATCTTCCTGGTGGATTTGCTTGTGATTGTCGAGATGGCTACTACCACTCTGCTGCAGCTCTAACTTGTTATGGTGAGTACCCTTCACTACAATGCCAATGTATCAAGCTTAATTTTGCTGTTGTCTTATCAGATGTCAACGAGTGTGCCTATGACAATGGTGGATGCCAACACCAGTGCATCAACTCGGGAGGTTCCTACAGGTGTGAATGTAACTGTGGCTACATCCTGCAACCTGATAAAAAGACTTGTTTACCAGGTATTAGAAATCATTTAACATAGACACTTCCTATCTCTTATACTCAGTTGAATAAATAAATTATAGTCACGTGAGTTTAGTTATTGTTACAATAAAAAAAAATGACAATGGTATAACTTATAGGGAGATTTGGATTGTAAAAATAGGAATACCATTCCCATGCATATCTATAGATATAGCTATAGCTAATTATATCTAAACTCCCTGATCTTCTGATTGAAAGTGACCCATTTCCAACCTCTTGCCTATCATAGTGTGCATAGTCTAAGCTATCACTCAATATACGATGCCTAGACCACAAGATCTAGTTATTTCATGAATATTCATGATGTCCCAAGCCCTTTGTTTGCACAATTATTATGTTGTTATAGGTAGCTCAGCATAATATCGGAGTTCCACAAGATCATTCCCTAGAAAATCTCTCTGTATTAAATTACAAGCATGCCATGCACATGAAATTGCATTATACCAAGGGCTTATAGACCCCAGAGGGAGAGAGGGCATGTAACTGGCACCTGGCAAACTTCAAATCCATAGGCTAAAAATAGTATAATCCACATTATCAGTCCATAGCACTAATGCAATCCAGACAGCAGCTGTTACTATAATTAGTTACAAACCACTGAAGTTTGCTAGGTACACTATCATGTATGGCAGTTACATGCCCTCTCCCCTTTGGGGTCTATAAGCTCTTGATTATACTGATCTATAGACGATGCAGTGCTGTGTCTGCCTAATGGTATAACCTGTGGACAGGTGAGCAATGGACAAATGAGTGGTGCATA
Source organism: Cliona cf. orientalis (assembly GCA_963930775.1). Classification (NCBI taxonomy): domain Eukaryota; kingdom Metazoa; phylum Porifera; class Demospongiae; order Clionaida; family Clionaidae; genus Cliona; species Cliona cf. orientalis. Next base: position 8,787,020 of record OZ005696.1, read on the forward strand.
TACGTCACCGGGCTACCCTGGCTATCAACACAACTTGGACTGTACCTACGTTATCAGGGTCCCCAATGGATACAGTATTCAACTGATCATACACAACTTTGACATAGAAAAAAGGTACACAATTGTACTGACATGTGGACATAGTAGCTAGCTACTGGTATTGCTAATAATTTATTGTCACTGTACATGTATTGTTTTCCACTGTTGTAATAGTGCTGAGTGTTCAAAAGATTTTTTAGAAGTTTACACTCGCAGGAGACTAACCAATTGGCGAAAAGCACTCTTTTCCGTATTGATGGACCATGACATTCAAACTCCGAGTGGCCGCATGTGCGACGAGCGTGGCATTACTTTAACCATTAACACCAACGTTGCTTACATGCTTATCTATCTTCACACGGATGACTCAGGTACTGGAAGGAGATCGAGGGGATTGAATGTCACATTCACTGCTATAGGCAAGTACTTTAGTATGCTCTTTATAGATTACAATTATTGCAATGAATGCACAGGAGTGCAGAATACTCACCGCTACATGCATGCATAATAATATTATAGCATGGCTCACTGTGTACAATGTTATGCAAATTCAATATCAGGAGTATTGATAATTGAACTATATATATATATACCCTGCACCTGAACAGGGTTCTGGTTTACTATTGAACTGAAGAGAATAGTATACCGGAACTGCAGGGTGACCATACTTCAACTGAATTATGCACTTAAGCGTGGCCACTGCCTGTTTACACTGTCACTGCATTGACAATTTACCAATCAGTCATGTAATTGAGGTAGGTGCCATGTAAACAAGTTGCAACAGCTGCACACTACGAGAGTACTACTCCACTGGGCAGGACTTAACATGACCACTCTTCCTTTATGCCATGTATACCTAGAATGCATATTACATGCTCTATGACAACCCATACCATTTAGCAAAGGAGGATTGTGACGGACAGACGAACAAAATTCGCCGAACGATTGCAGTAACCCTCCGACTACGCTTTTGCGGCAAGGATTAAAAACATGCAACAATAAAAAATTTGAATACTAGCAGCCACATAGCCAATAATATTATAATATAGGTGGTATATCTGTCACTAAAAATTCCTCCACACTTCCAAGCTCACGGGGAAGCTAAAATATATTGAGCTAACATTTGCTACTTTTTAATGTCATGCAGATATCAATGAATGCGACAACAACAATGGTGATTGCAATCATATATGCATCAACTTGGAAGGCTCCCACAGATGTGAATGTAACAGTGGCTACTACCTTCAGCTGGATAATAAGACTTGTGAAAGTACACCACCAGGTATACTAATGAGATCAAGCAGGTCAAGTATTTTTATACAAATCTACTCTGTAGCTAATTAATTATGATCAGGGTACATGTGAGGGGAGAACTACATACTAATAGTTATGTAAACTGAAGCCAGGGAAGGTTGTGGATTCTGCTGTGTATTGTAATTGTATCTGGTGACATCTGGCATGGTAGTACATGTACTACCAGTATTTTTATACGCTGTAGTACTTGCATGTGAAGTTGCATATGAACAATAATCTCTCTTCTTCTCCTGACCACAGCTTCCACCTCTCAATTTATGATAACTCCCCCTCCAACCACACCCCCTCCTACCACACTTCCCCCGACCACACCTCCTCCCACCACACCCCCTCCGACCACGCTTCCCCCGACCACATCTCCTCCCACCACACCCCCTCCGACCACACTTCCCCCGACCACACCCCCTCCGACCACACTTCCTCCTACCACACTCCCTCCTACAATACTTCCCCCGACCACATCTCCTCCCACCACACCCCCTCCGACCACACTTCCCCCGACCACACCCCCTCCAACCACACTTCCTCCTACCACACTCCCTCCTACAACACTTCCCCCGACCACATCTCCTCCCACCACATCCCCTCCGACCACACTTCCCCCAACCACACCCCCTCCGACCACACTCCCTCCTACAACATTTCCCCCAACCACATCTCCTCCCATCACAACCACACTTCCCCCGACCACACCCCCTCTGACTACACTTCCTCCTACCACACTTCCCCCGACCACACTCCCTCCTACAACACTTCCCCCGACCACATCTCCTCCCACCACACCCCCTCCGACCACACTTCCCCCGACCACACCCCCTCCAACCACACTTCCTCCTACCACACTCCCTCCTACAACACTTCCCCCGACCACATCTCCTCCCACCACACCCCCTCCGACCACACTTCCCCCAACCACACCCCCTCCGACCACACTCCCTCCTACAACATTTCCCCCAACCACATCTCCTCCCATCACAACCACACTTCCCCCGACCACACCCCCTCTGACTACACTTCCTCCTACCACACTTCCCCCGACCACACTCCCTCCTACAACACTTCCCCCAACCACATCTCCTCCCATCACAACCACACTTCCCCCGACCACACCCCCTCTGACTACACTTCCTCCTACCACACTTCCCCCGACCACACCCCCTCTGACTACACTTCCCCGACCACACCTCCTCCCACCACACCCCCTCCTACCACCACAACTGCCACCATTACCACCACACCTCCTCCTCTATGTGGTGGGGTATTGACCACTTCCAGCGGTACGTTCCAGACTCCAAACTGGCCAGAAACCTATCCTGTTAACATAGACTGTGAATGGAGAATCCAGCTTCCTGACGAAAGCAAGGTAGTAGAGATAAGATGTGAAGAGAACCCATTTGGAATAGCTGGTTCCCTACCAGCTTGCAAAGATTATCTCAAATTTTATGATGGTCATAGCACACAGGATACTGAATTTGGTCCTTTCTGTCACTATACAAAGCCAAGCACCGCAACTATGTCTTCAAACAAGGCTATGGCCATATTTCACGCTGGACCAACGCACAACGTTGCTCGAAAAGGATTCAGATGCTCGTTCCAATCCATAGATGTTTCTGATGCTCCTCAATGTGGTGGAACATTAACTGCTGCTAGTGGCTCATTCCAAACTCCAAACTGGCCAGAAACCTATCCTGTTAACATAGACTGTGAATGGAGAATCCAGCTTCCTGATGAAAGCAAGGTGGTAGAGATAAGATGTGAAGAGAGCCCATTTGGAATAGCTGGCTCCCTACCAGCTTGCAAAGATTATCTCAAATTTTATGATGGTCATAGCAAGCAGGATACTGAATTTGGTCCTTTCTGTCACTATACAAAGCCAAGCATGGCAACTATGTCTTCAAACAAGGCTATGGCCATATTTCATGCTGGACCAACGCACAACGTTGCTCGAAAAGGATTCAAATGCTCGTTCCAATCCATAGATGTTTCTGATGCTCCTCAATGTGGTGGAACATTAACTGCTGCTAGTGGCTCATTCCAAACTCCAAACTGGCCAGAAACCTATCCTTTTAACATCCATTGCACGTGGACCATTATATTGCCTGATTCTGGCCAACGGCTAGAGATCACTTTCGACCCAGATTTTGGAATTGCTGGTTCACTTCCAACTTGCAAGGATAAGCTTCACATCTATGATGACAATACTGATACTCAGTATGGTCCGTACTGTCATTTCGCTCTGCCTAATCCGCCGATCATGACTTCAAATAAAGCAACGGTTGAGTTTATTGCTGGTCCTTCACACAGTCCCTCTCGTGTTGGCTTCAGGGCTAATTATCGCTCTGTAGCATAGAGCGAAATATTTTGAAGACTAATGATTATAAATATTATTTGAATTCTATACTGATTGTTTAGTTAGAAACTTAAGTAAAATTTGTATGATCTGATTATTGTGTGATCATGACCCAGCCCCCTAAAACGCACTGGTCACAAGACTAGTAATGTCTATGCACGCATAGATTGATTGATTGGTAATTATGGGACCCATGGGGCATTGCAAACACAGAATACCACAAGTACTAGCAATACACAGATATACACAAAATGAAACAAAGCAGTTCAAACTCAGTTGAAGATGCATAGGAGCATCTTGCGCGTGCGCATAGTAGTGATCCACATCGGCGGCTCACGAACAAGGGGCGGAGCATATGGAGGCTACGATTATATAAGGGGACACTATTAATTTTGATTATCCTAAACCTGGATCGCGCTCTCGGACTCGAGACAAAATGCCAATGCACTGGATATCGTTAACATTTTTTGTTGGAATCGCATTATGCGCTATCGGAATCCATGCTGCGTCGCAACCGCTCATTGAACTCCTAGCGCTCGGGGAGCGGCTCGGAAGAGTTCACGGTGACCTGAAGGAGGAAGACCACAAGTTCGTGACGGATCCCTCTGCAAATTCTGACGGTAATCTTATTCTAATTGCATGACTAAATTATTAATTATGTATCGGAGTCGCATTGACTGTGACCTGAAATAAATGGGGCTGCTATGCTCTATTGAATTCAGTGTTTCAAAAGGAAGGAGATATGACGTTCATTTTGGGAACCAATCCATTCATCCGGGATGGCCCGGCTACCTCTGGGAATGCAAAAGATCCGCATACTGATCGTGAAAGGAGGAATGCTGTTCTTGAAGATGACATGCTTTGGCCTGGAGGCATCATTCCATATGAAATTTCCTCTGTCTTCGATGGTATAATAATATTATTATAGCTAAGAATTAGTACATTATCACAGTATTGATTACTGTTAATTTTTCCCCTGCTTCCGTGGATTAACAGAGTATGAGAGATTCATCATCCTTTCTGCCATGCGCCACTGGGAGGAGAAGACATGCATCCGTTTCAAACCAAAAAATTCCACCAACATTAACATTTACTATGTATTAATCATGTCTGGACCAGTTGGAGTGTAAGTGATATACTGGTAATTACCCTTACAGTACAGTTCCTATAGACTTAGTGTGAATTTTATGTCATATAAAATTATCTTAGTAATAAGCCCATAGCCTAATTCATTAAGTTTATTATTATTATTATACAGTTGTCAGTCATTTGTTGGAAGGATACATTCATTTCAGCAACCACAAGGTCTCACGCTAGGTCCCACTTGTGTCAACTTTCCAACCGTCGTTCATGAGCTTGGCCATGCCATTGGCTTCTATCATGAGCACAATAGACCAGACAGAGACCAACATGTGGAGATCCTCTACAACAACATGTTTGAGGTGGGACGAAACCAATACGTCAAGAACGAGGATGGCACGACCAGATTGCTTGGCTATGGATATGACCCTGCCAGCATTATGCACTATGACAAGGATTTTTTCTCCAAAAATTTCATGGATACGATGCAATCCAGAGATCCAACTATTCCACTTGGAGGTGCTGAAGAATTGAGCCCACTAGATATTGCAAAGGCAAATACCCTCTACAACTGTGGTAACTTAATATTGCATGTGCATACCATGCAATTAATATTCTCTCTCCAATCGACCATAATGTCATGCATGAATGTATATAATTATACAGGTCCCAAGGAGAACTGGCCACCGATATGTACCATAGTTCCTCCTAAACCAATGCTCTCTCTCCCGCCAGGCAGTACCTGTGGTCAAGTCAGCAATGGACGATTAAATGGAACATTCTCAGCTCCAGGTTACCCCAATTATCAGCATAACTTGGACTGTGCCTACGTCGTTAGGGTTCCCAAAGGATATTACGTTCAAGTCTCCCTACCTAATTTTGCAATTGAGGAAAGGTGTAATAAATCCCCAGCCAATTTTTCTATTGCATAATATTAATTTTACCGTTTATTATCCGTTTCAGTACTGGTTGTACAAAGGATTATGTGCAATTCTACTATGGTAGTTCATTACGCAGTGAAGATCTTGTTGTATATTCGATTCATGCTGATAATGGCGGTAGGTTCTGTGACAGTCAGTCTGGTCGTTTTCTCTATACCTTGACTGAGACGGCAACAGTGTACCTTCACACTGACGGATCTGGTAGCGGAAGTCAAGCATTTCAACTCTCATTCAAGGCTGTAGGTAGGGGAATGAATTCTTTTCTAGAAAGTAGCTAGTCCAGTTGTCCCTGGGGCCTTTTCTATGCAAAACTGAGTTGATCATATTATTAAACTAACGTGGGTTGCCTACACGCACTACCTGTCCCATCATAATTCTCTTAATTGCGTATTATAACTACTACAATATCAGTATGTTAGTTTGTTTATTTTGCACGTCTTGTCCCATGAGAGTTCTCATGATTACATAATGTTATTATGGAGGACGGAACGTTACATATATAGCTACATGGGAGTGGTAGTTGTCTCAAACATGCCAGCTACTCACAAACTGGCATGTTTGACATACTGATAGTGTCTGTAATTATGAGAACTAAGGTGACTTCTCAATGTTCTGTGTGCGGCCCTGCCCAACTATTATTCAATGGAAAGAGCTGCTGGGATTAAATAATAGATTTACATTGCACAATACAGATGTGAACGAGTGCGAAGATGATACAAGAACTTGTCATAATTGCAGAAACTTTGTTGGTGGATTTGACTGTGGATGTAACGATGGCTACTACCATTCACCAGCTGCACAAACATGCTATGGTGAGCCTAAATTCTTCGTAATACAATAAACATTGATCAAGCAATATGAATAACTACTTATTATCATACGTAATGTTTTCTAGATGTCAATGAGTGTGCCTATAGCAATGGTGGATGCCAGCACCAGTGCTTCAACTCAGGAGGCTCCTACAGGTGTGAATGCAACAGTGGCTACTATCTACAAGCTGATGGGAAGAGCTGTGCAACCACTCCTCCAGGTAGTTATAATACTATTACACAGTTTATATATTTTGAAGCTCTTATTTTATATTACATAAGCATCTCAGTAGTGGTGCATGTACTCTTTGTATGCCATTGTGTGCTTGGTGGTGCACTTGAACATCAAACACTAGCCATTGTGGGATTTTTGTCTTTGTTGTGTGATTTGTTGCTAAGCCGTGTGGGGTAGAAATTTTACATTGTGATTGATCTTAAATTTGCTTCTAATAATAATTATACAGTGGTTACTTGTGGAAGTAACTTCACAGCACCCAGTGGGACACTTCAAACACCCAACTGGCCACAGACCTATCCCAACAATATCGATTGTGAGTGGTTCATTTGGCTTCCCAATTCTGACAAAGTCGTTGAGATTTCTTGTGGTGAAACGGAGCCGTATGGGATTGCTGGCTCCCATCCTGAGTGTACAGAGGATTACATTGCGTTCTATGATGGTCATACTGAACAGAGCTCTTCGTACGGACCTTACTGTGGTTCCACAAAGCCTAATGGCATCAAGATGTCTTCGAATTTAGCTAAGGTGGTGTTTCACGCTGGGTCTACTGACAGCTCCAGCCGCAAGGGAGCTCAATGCACATTTAGGTCCGTTGATGGTCCCACTACACCCCCTCCAACTACTCCCTCTCCTCCCACTACACCTCCGCCCACCACACCCCCTCCTACCACACTTCCCCCGACAACATCTCCGCCCACCACACCTCCTCCAACTACTCCCTCTCCTCCCACATCTCTGCCCACCACACCCCCTACCGCCACAACTGTCACTATGACAACCACACCTCCTCCTCTATGTGGTGGGGTATTGACCACTTCCAGTGGTACGTTCCAGACTCCAAACTGGCCAGAAACCTATCCTGTTAACATAGACTGTGAATGGAGAATCCAGCTTCCTGACGAAAGCAAGGTAGTAGAGATAAGATGTGAAGAGAACCCATTTGGAATAGCTGGCTCCCTACCAGCTTGCAACAAAGATTATCTCAAATTTTATGATGGTCATAGCAAGCAGGATACTGAATTTGGTCCTTTCTGTCACTATACAAAACCAAACACTGCAACTATGTCTTCAAACAAGGCTATGGCCATATTTCACGCTGGACCAAGGCACAATTCTGCTCGAAGAGGATTCAAATGCTCGTTCCAGTCCAAAGATCTTTCTAGTACTCCTCAGTGTGGTGGAACATTTACTGCTGCTAGTGGCTCATTCCAAACTCCAAACTGGCCAGAAACCTATCCTGTTAACATAGACTGTGAATGGAGAATTCAGCTTCCTGACGAAAGCAAGGTAGTAGAGATAAGATGTGAAGAGAACCCATTTGGAATAGCTGGCTCCTTACCAGCTTGCAACAAAGATTATCTCAAATTTTATGATGGTCATAGCAAGCAGGATACTGAATTTGGTCCTTTCTGTCACTATACAAAGCCAAACACTGCAACTATGTCTTCAAACAAGGCTATGGCCGTATTTCACGCTGGACCAAGGCACAATTCTGCTCGAAGAGGATTCAAATGCTTGTTCCAGTCCATAGATCTTTCTAGTATTCCTCAGTGTGGTGGAACATTTACTGCTACTAGTGGCTCATTCCAAACTCCCAACTGGCCACAAACATATCCAGTCAATATCGATTGCACATGGACCATTATCTTACCTGATTCAAGCAAACGAGTTGAAATCTATTTTGATTTGCCATTTGGAATAGCTGGTTCACTTCCAGCATGTGTCAAAGATAAACTACATATCCACGATGATCTAGCTGGTACTGTGTATGGGCCTTACTGTTACTTTTCCCTGCCCAGCCCTCCAATAATGTCTTCAAATCAGGCAAGAGTCGTGTTCAGTGCTGGTCCAGCACATAATCCAAGCCGTGTTGGTTTCAAAGCCAATTATCGCTCTGCATAAACAACTCTAATAGTGATTAGAATAGATGCTGGAATTTTCTATGATTATTTTGTGCTTGGCGCCTTTTGTATACGCATGCGCATATTGTTTGCGCAACTGAGAGCTTGCGCGTGCGGCCGGCTGTTAGCTTAGCGCTATATAGCTGACATGACATCGGGCGCAGCGCGCATATCTTTTGCTGTGGGAGGGGCTCGTAGTATGAATTGGGCATGGGAGTTAGGCACCGCCCAACATTCAAGTCGTAAAGCCAAGAGAGAACACCCTGTCTCCGAAGTCTCTCTGCTTTGCGTTCCTTTCAGAGGTAAGCTGAACCTATTTTTGCAACCAATAAAGTTATCTTTTAATATAATGGTTTAATAGCTCACTCTGTTTGAAGCACAAGTGTGCACCGTTTGACTGTACATAACGGAAATTAATCACTTGATGCTAGTTTTTCAACACATCAAATTAGAACCGCAAAATCAACCTGATTTGATGGTGCAAGTGCTTCTCGGTTGACATGTATTAAAGTGTGAGCAGCAGTCATTCAGATCAAGTATGAGTTCATATACATTTTAGATCCTCTCTGGATCCTATGATAGTCTATTTATTAAATAGTTGAACTTCGAGCTAGCTAGTAGTTTCCTTGTTGCCTCCTCAAAGAGTTGCCTGCCAAACTAATGGATTCCTCTTGCTTCTATTGGAGTGTGGGGGAGTTGCCCTGCCTGGCAGCACTGCTAAGTGGGAATAATTGACTGCTGGCTGCCTTTTCCCTTTGCCAACCTTTACAAATGGGAGAGCAAATTAATAGCGCCCAACCACACGAAAGCTTTCCTAAATCTGTTAAAGAACTCTCTCAGTGCCCATACTGTGTATAGTTTACTGGATCTGTATCAAATTGGGTTGTTTTTATGCGCCACCTTTTCTCAAAAGCCCTCAAATTCACAAGACGGCCAAGAATTTAATAATTTGCTTTGAGACTGCTCCTGAAGCACGGATGAGCTCTTATATGGCTTGCTAGACATCTTGCCATGTGATCGTCATCAATTGTAATGTTCATATCATGCTAGAAGTGTTTGCAGCGTGGCTAATTGGCAGTACTGTACATCGTTACAAACAAGTCTACAGTTTACTAACAGACCATCAGCAAATACTTCCAGTTGACCCCAAAGGGAGATTCACAGGCAATAATATATACGTGCGTTACTGGTGCATAGCTTTCCTTCAAGGACGAGTGGAGTAGCAGTAGTATAATATGCTGGTAGGCATTTCCCTTATGTCTGAGTGCGTGACAAAAATTGGTGTAAGTGAAAACTTACAATCCTGGAACTGATGCCTGGTTGCAATTGTTGTAGGCCGGGGTATCTGCACAGCAGTGCATGACACCATGGCTTAGTATATTATAGAAAAGACCTTGCTTGCCTATAAATGGTAACAGCATTGATTTGTGCCTCAATAATAATATTAAATGTATGCTTAATATATACCATAATAAAGGGGTTGGTACACATAATATTCCCCTGCCTATAGGTGTGTTATTCAACACTGTTTTTTTTTTTATTTATCTCCTTCTGGGTAGTTCTATTTCATAATGGATACACTGTAATCAACTATCAATGACAGATGATTAGCGGATGTATGGCTAATATAGTGTATAGTGCCAGTGTAATATCCGTAAGTCGCTGTACGTAGCTCGCTGATTCAATTCAGAGCTTGAAATAAATTTTGGTTTATCTGGTACGACAAGTTCTGTGTTTGGAAAACATGAATACTGTATGCTCACATACTCTCCATGATAAGATCATTGGTCAACTCAAGCATAACAATAACACAACCACTGATATTGTCAGCCATGTGATAATAAACCTGCTGATTCATGCAGTATGTATTAAAACGGCACTATAATAATTTCTGTAGCTGTTGCTGCATGCAAATCTGCAGCTGTACGACGAGTGTACATCTGTGCGTTAATTAGCAGCAATACTCAGATACTTGACCTAATTGTGCAAGACCGAGATCGGGTTGGAGTGAAAGTAATGCACATGCATGCATGGCTCTAAGTGGGATGTGGAGATCATAAATTTTTAAACTTTGAAACTGTGAGCTGGCATGCTCGCCATTGGTGATGCTATACTGGTATCAGTTACTGGATGAGTGGTTCTTGATCAATCTATATATTATATAGTGCATACAACTGGCTGACGAAATAGTATGTATACGTGTAAGGGTGTACATTAAAAATAGAAATGATGTACTGTAGCGTATATATACTAAGTGTGCATTCCAAAGTCAATTAAACTAAGTATCAATCTATATTATACATGTACACAATAAGTTTAATACTTTATAGCTCTACTGGTATATATACCTCCCCATGGTATTACTTTAGTGTATGTGTGGTTGATTCTTGCAGCTAGAGTGCACGAGCGTTAGTGTTTAACATGGCGGCACAAGTAGAGTCTAGACTAAGTGGATAATGGCCGCCCATATCCCGCCAAATTTTAAAACGTGCTACTAACTTAATTATCTGTCTGCATTCTGGGCAGCATGTAACTAGCCACATACCCATGTTTTTCAATGTTCAAGACTAACCACGTACAATATCATACTAGAAGGCTTACTGTAGAATTTAAAAAAAAAAAAGTACTGATATTTGCCATACCCGGATAGTTAGTTATTAATGCTGTACACCACATCCTGGCTGTAGCTACAAATTGGCTCCAATTGCTTCATATGTTGATCATTTGTTGTTCCCAATAGCTTGGCCTGGAGCTATAGACTGTCGGGGGGGGGGGTACCCTATTACTACAATGTCATAGGTATGCATGTGCCTACAAAGTACATGAAGGTCAAGCCACAATGCAACACACTGTGGTATGTACAAATTGAATTCTTTGATCATTAGCAAACCTCACCTGTGACCAGCTACTAGTGTTGTTGTGCATGCGTACCATAATATTGATCACATGATAGTCATGTGATTTTAAAATGCCGTCACAGCGTGCGTAGGGCTCACAACATGATCACAATATGTTTGTGCTAGGCAACAATTGTATCAGCCAAACTTTGTTTGAAACCGATAACCATATTCGCCATCAAACAATTGTCCGCAGGTGATACAAAAGTTTAAGTTGGCAGGATCGTGACCATTTCACTCGCTCCCAGTGTATATACGTAGTCCAGGCAGGAGTCCATTCTAACTTACCTTGCCCAGTTACACTTCATTTAGTATAGCTAGCTCCTTTTCTACTGTTGACCTAGTAAATCAGTGTGATAGATCCAGTTCTTGAGTTAAGCAGATATACGTATGATGTAGCCCCATAATAGCTGATGTTGGTAGTTGTATGGGGCACTTGCTTAGTAAGCGAAGCAGTGGGCAGCCCAAGTGTGGCACAACTGGCACGGCACTAAGAAGAAGAAAGTCCAGATCAAAAACCCTCTCAGCCTCCTTCTCTGGAGAAAAGAGACACGACGGTCACGCCCACGTGCACACTGAAGTACCGGCCAGGTATAGCCATACATATACGTATGTGATCTTTACTAGTGCATGCTGATTCAGGCACACATGGCAGCCAGTGATAACTTGATACTTAAACAGCTGAGCGGTATCCGTGTGTATATAATTAATTTAGGCTGCATGGTGGACTTGCCCAGTAACCATGCCCCACTCAGTGCAGTGCCTAGCTGGGTGTGTTCAGCCCACTGCTGCTCAACAGTGGCAGCTGAGGTGGTAACCTGAGCTGTACCATAGTTTTTATTATAGTCTACGGCTGTATATACTATATTATAGTCACTTAGAAGAATCCTTAATCTCAGTCCTTATGCAATATTATGTACACAAGTTTACAATATAAAACTAATAAGTATTGTATAATAGTAAACACTGACAGTGGTAGTATGGCTATTAGCTTTAAATAATTGATACGATATTGGATCTATTGTGTGTTGTTGCATCTAGACGTACAGTATTACTGTAGTGATTCAGTCCTTCTTTGGAGAGATATTATTATGCTTCCCTTTCACTTCTGACATCATGTTGCTGTGCAATAGATCAGTATCCTTGGCCTTGTAGAATTCCTGTCCAAGGGACCCCACCCCCAATTTGTACTTGACTAATACTATTACCACTGAAGCTGGTAGATGCATGTTTAAAGGTGATCTGGCGTTTTAGACAACCATATCAAGTCAGTTGAATAATTTCAAGAAGGAAGGCTAGCAGTGTTTGTGTGATTCAAGACTGATCAGGCATGAGTACTTTCAGGTAGGTAAAAAAAAATCATTACATCAGTCAGGGCCCAGGGGATTTAGCTATATAGTATTATCAGGAGTATCATTTCCACACAAAATTACCTAATTTGTGGTATGGTTCTCCACCATTGCTAACTTATCATGTACCGCGTAGTAAATATTTGTGGAAACGTGACGTTTATCGCTATCTACTTGGGAATCTTTGGACCTTCCCTCCAGCACTATTAGAACGCTTATTTTCGTACAAAAAGCCTTATCGAACTGTCCAGTGTATATCAAGAGCCCCAAGAGGACGTCTGACACTCTCACCGTCTCAGGCTGCTTTGGTACTTCGAGTGGAGTCCTCAGCTACTGCACTCTTCCTATTCGGACGCAGTGAGCCGAGCAACCACATCAAACGCACCTGCAGCTGTGCCGTCTTGAAGCTGTCTCGTGGGAGAATCACTCGAGCCAGGTTTTGAAAACCATAACACGATATCGCTAGCCATGAGTAGTGTTCAGCAGCCGATACGCAGATCAAGAGTCCTGTTGGGGAAGAACGGACGCGTCAGACTGAGGTAAATATGCATGATTTACTCGATAAAAACTCAGCGGGGAAGTTGTGTACTATCTTATCTACCTATGGCAATATACTAAGCTGCAAAGCTATACTCCTCAGTAAGCTTTGGCACACTCAGAAAGTTGCTCAGAGTCACGTCCATAGTGTCAACTGAAACTCGTGGGTAAGGCTTACCGTTGTTGACTTCAAGAATAGGGCTTCATGTATCCAAAACTACGTAGCTAGCTAGTGTACACAGCACTGCTTTACAGGAGAGTATCTCTACCACCCACCCGTCTATTGTGTCTGTTAGATATCCATAAGATAGTACACTGTGTATAGGAGCTGAGAGGTGTAAATTGCTTAAGCAGCTGTCATTGACCTGTTAGCTACATGGAGCTAGCTGTGGCTATGCAAATAGCTAGCAGCAGTGTGTGATTTCATTCTGACCTAACACCATTCTGTCATAATTTCTGTGTTCATGAGCATCCTTCAGTGTTTGCTATAAGGCCTCAAATTATTGTAGTATAGTCTATCGAGCTAGGCCCTTCCTTGTACTATGTGCAAGAGGAAGGGCCAATAAAAAGAGTCTAGCTCACTTATAATTCCCATTAGGATGATAGAATACAAGTCATTGCCTGAATGAACTTTATGATATGTCGTGTGAGGCACAACTTTCACTACGAAATTTAATCCTAGCTGCAGTGCCTAGTAGAAGTTTAAATTATAATACACCTGGCTGCATACCTAAAATGTTACGGTCTATGCAAGAAATGTTTGTCCTTGATGTCGCTGCTATGCTGTTGTTCATTAAATCTTAGCTGTGGGTCTTCTCCTGCCTTAGCTATAGGCAGTATGTGTTTTGATTATTTTACTAGTAAGGAATCTTTCCTACCTCTCTCTTTCCTGCGATGAGATTTGTACTACATTAATATGCCCATTGATATAATGCAATAATGCCTTCGTTTGTGCTGTTCCTAGTTCCCTGTGTGTACAAATAGAATTCTGTATGTGAGGACATGTCCATTCACATGCGGATACATGGAGCAGCTGCCATCTTTATAGTGCATCTGTATGTGTCTATCAAGAATTTGTCTTTTTGATGTGATAGTCAAACTAGTTAAGTGTCATCCCATTAAAGATACATAGTGGGTATACACAGCACTAACTCTAATAATATGTAGTGTCCAGGAAACACCGCCACATTACCTTCAGTGATGCCCGATAAGAGCTGCCCATATAGTATACCTACGTCAGCATAATGCACACCTGTACTCGTATTTACAGTGTTGTGGCGTGCACGTGGCATGATATTATATAAGTCGAGAGTGTATAAACCTGTGCCTGCAAGTGCATCCAATAGTTTCGTTGGCAGCTATAGCCTTTGTCGGGAGTGAACTAAGCATCTTTTGAGCATCTTTGCCACATAGCTAGCACTCTTAAACTTGGAGATTGTCGCCGTTGACTTGTCTCTATCTGCTTGCCTTACTCTACCCTCTCCCCATTCCCAGGAATAGAAGGAGATTCAAACGTATCGGTTATCTGAGATAAGAGTAGTGAAATAGTAAAAAGAAAAAAACCTAACCATAAAAAGATGAACGTATCTATAGTTCAGCTTCCTTCTCCAGGTTTGCCAAATAGACAACAAGAGGTTTGTGTCTACATACATGGAACCGACAGCGATTATGAAAGTATTGATGCATATAAATAAGCAGTCAGCTCTCGGAGATATGAAATAACTAAATACAGTCACTGATGAAACACGTTTTGATTGGTTGAGCAATCGGAGGTATATTTGTGTAAGCTTCGTGTATTTGGACTTGCATTGGTTTAGATATTTTCACTATTTAATTTATGGTATAGTGGCCAAGTTAAGTTTGCCATTGAGCAATAAAGAACTGATTGCATCCAAATCCAAACTTTTCAATCATCATTAGCTACCGTGATTTATTTTCACAAATTATTTGTTTGAGATGTAAAGATATAGATGAGATCATGACCAAACAGCTTACTATTATTGAAAGGCAGCCATTGAGCAATGCAGCATGAATCCAAACTTCACCAAATTAAGTTGGGATGAAGTTTCAACAATAACATGTTTACTGGAATTTTGAAGTTACCCCCAAAAGCACCCTAGCTGTCCCCCTCTTCTCTCTGTGGGAACAGACTGGTGATCAAAACTGATCAAAGTGTGAAAACTAGACTGGTAGACATGGTGATAACTAAACTTGATTGTATAAGTGCATGGACTGGCTAGCATTAAGCACTTAGAGGAAGCTTCTCAGCTAGGGAATCAGACACCACAATAGAATTGCTAGGGCCAATTTGTGTGTGCTAGCCTATGATAGTTGATCATGTCAAGGTGCCTATGATGGTGCATCAGATTCCAGGACACTGTGCTATCAGCAACACCTATGTAGCTTTAATTTTTTTTTTTGTGATACCTGCTTCCTTTCTTGTCTATAAGTACAACTAGTACTTGGGAGTACATTGTAGGGGAGGGACCGCTAAACGTAGGAGCGGTTTGCGGTGGGTGGGGGGGGGGGGGGGGGAGGGTGTTGGAGGATTGGGGTTGGGGTTGGGGGAGGCGGCAATCTGGTGAACCATTAAGGCACATCCTTTTCCTTAATAAGTGAAGCATTTTGGAAACTACCATGCACATTATAGCCTTGCTGGAAGATCCCCCCTCCCCCGCCCACACACCGTATAGATGAATTTAATAAATATGACAGTAGTGTGTGCAATAATTATAATATAAAATATCTATATTATAGACCTGCAAATGTAGAGCCAAAGCGTTCTCCCAATAGAGGAGGTAGTGTATAGAGTGAGAAATGTGGGCATCAAGGAACCATAATATTATTATATCACTTGCGTACTTGGTCTGTGTTAGCTGACAATTGATGTTCAGTGGGAGATATGGAAGTGTTGCTAGTGCAACATGGCCTATGCACACCAAACGCTCACTGAATATAGCAATTTTAAATCTATAGAAAACTTTATATTATTTAAGATTTAAGACCTCAGCTGCTCCTGAAGCACAAGGGGCAGCTGATATGTACACACATGGCTGGGTTCCAGAAGTCAATTATTTGGTCTTGAGGTTGCTCTTTCTCATGGTGTAGTATGACCACACCATCGAAGCTATGTATATGCACAGCTGGTGTGTCGATATTACCATTATAAGTGTTATTATAGCATGCATATGTACATCTTATACTGGTGTATGCATGAGAAAATGCTATTGCATTGGCCCTGGTGAAAGTATTCACATTTTGCAGCTTCTTGGCAAGGATGTAAATGTACGATGAATACAGAGAGAGAGAGAGAGAGAGAGAGTAGGCGGGAGCAGGAAGCTGCTTGCATTCGCTCGTACAGCGAATAACAAGAGTATAATACGGTTCATGAAGTAGTCTATGACCTAAACATTGATTAGTGCATGCTTTTCCCATCATGACAATGATCCGTGCAGTAGGTGTGGTAGATGTTTTTGGCATTTGGCACGATCATACCAGCGCATACACGATATATTAAATGTAATAATATTGCATGTATATATACCTCCCTTGCTTCACGCTTTTGCCAGAGTTGTCGTGATAGCTAAGCTAGCTTGCAGTGTTTAGAGCTTGTGATAGTCGTGTAGATCAGCAAGAAGAACGTGTAGCTGAACATCGTCAGCAGCACGATACAGTTCGGAGTTCCCAGAAGTCAAATGATCTTCGTGTGGATGTATACGAATGTAAGGGATATTCGTCGTAGCAAAACATCCCTTTATGCCGCTAGAGCGCTTTGAAGTAGAAGGAGAAATTGACAAATGGTGATATCAAGAAGGAAAATTAGTTTTCTAAGACCTAATTAGAGACAGAATGCAGGCATCAGGCAGTAATAGTCTTGGACGAATAACATTTGCCAACCGATTCTTCAGTCTTAGGTGAGTGAAAGATGCAACATGATTCTTGTATAATGGGAAATTTTTTAAGGGATTTTGACACTATAGCTCTATATATATGTAGCAGCCTATGAAATCATAATCAAGTTATGGGATTAATAACATAGCATAAGTGGTACATGTCGTAAGTTTTTGATATTTTGGGCCCTGTATACACAAACGTGATCAGTCAGGCCTTTCTAACGTAGTAGTAGCGTCCTTTGCTCGAGATACCCAAAACCGATGCGCAAAGAATGCCACTGTTTGCAACACAGATGATTAGCCAAATCTGAGGCACAACGGTCAGTATAGCTACATTTTGATTTGGTCAACGGTGTACCAACACTATGAATTATGGAAAATTTGTCAAACTATGAGTGCTATGCCTGTTAATTTATTGCATTCCTGTCTGCTTTATATATAAGTATTATCAGTTTTATAAACGGTAGTGAATGGTGCCAGGTATCCATATTAAGCCGCCCAAAAACTTCCCTACTATAATATAATATTATAGCGCTTGAATCCCCTAAAAGTAGTATTTTTGGTTGGAAAAGATAAGATCATTATCATGGACTTGGGGGGTGTATATGATTGATATTATTCCCAAATGCATGGTCTGCAATATGCATTACACCATTGAAAGTCCCTGGTGTTAATGAAATATTTTTATCCACTCTTGATAAAATCTCCCTTCCTCCCTCCCTCCCTTACTCCCCCCTTGCCTTAAAAGTACAATGTCATGTACGTGCAAGAATTAATAATATGTGTTGGATCAGCAAACTGAAAGCTCTGATAGGTTAATACCTATGATAATGAGTAGATAAACAGCGCAGTAAAAAAAGGGCTATGCAGTTGAATTAAATAATTATGCTACACAAAGCACACTATTTAAAAGGGCAAACTTGAAAGGGAGGGAGAGAGGGGATTCTGTATTCTATAGAATATCACAAGAGACTGTATTTACTACTCTAGATGCTTAATTGTATTGTTGGGAGCAAAATTCAATTTACGAAGATGCATCCCAACAAACTATGGTGTACTACTTAACGTACTACATATTTATGGGTGCTTATCTGTGAACCATTTCGCTGCTTCCTGAAGTTGGGTTCGCTTATTGAGTTAGGCTATCTTGCTGACAGAGCTGTATATAGGGTAGGGCTACCATAGCTATAGGGCTATTAAGGCTGCGTGCGTTGCCAGATGCCTGAATTGGGAGCTACACGTTCTACAAGTAGGGTGGCCCACCGTAGAATTACCACAAATATGATAAAACGATTGGATGTCTCTCTCTGTCTAGTTGTACTTAATCAGTGGGGGGAGCTCGGATGTGGTGTGGGCTAAAGGGCAACTGCTAACCTCTACATGCTCTCCCCTTTTCTCTTCTTCCCTCCCCCATGATTCCAGCTACATGGCCATGTCTTTGCTACTTAATTAAGTCTTTTGTAAGAACAATAAGGCGGTCACTAGGCATACATGCACTCTCCCTGCTAGATGTGTAAATGTAAATAGTCTCATCCACAGGCAGGATATCACAATATTGAAAATCTTGGGAGTAGGTCTGAAGAGACAAGGCTAGAGCCATTCGAACAATAAATTCAATGGGTCTAGCCTTGTCTCTCCGGACCTACTCCCATGGCCAGTTAGCTTTTGAAAACTGTAACATCAAAAGTGTGGGAAGAGTCTTTCCTGTCCTACGGATGAGGCTACATGCATGTGCGTAACTCGGAGACAGCATGTATGCTAAGCTGCTTCGTGACCCGCATGGACAGACACACTGACTGACTTGGCATTTTGATGCCCTGTTACTCACACACCAGATACAAGGGGCAAGACATGGACCGAGATATCCTTCCCCACCCCCCCCCCCCCCCCCCCATGGGAATTGTTTGCATTCCAGTTTCCTCTCTGATATCTCGACAATATAGAGCACTAAGTCTATTTACTCTCGAAATGAGAGCACCTCCTTTAATCAGGGCACAATTACTGGATGTCCAGAGTATAGGGATGGGTTCCACTGTATATATACTCAGAAAGGACTTCCTTCTTCTCATTGAGTGTCCATTATAATAGATATCTCCCCATTGGTCACAAACCTCCCCCCCCCCCCAACCCAACTTTACCCCCTCTTAGCTTTTTAGCCACAACTTTCAATCGTGCATTAGATATTTAATGTATTCACGCCTGGCATCATTCGGCACCACTAATGAGCCGCTAAACCAAACTGTTTGCACAGTACGTGTCGGCTGGCGTAGGGGATCCCACTCCTTGTTTGTACAGCAGCACATTATGTGCATGGGAGTATAGTACAGGAGTTAAGGTGTGGGGCCAGTGGGGAATAAAATTGACACTAATCGTGGGAACGGTGGATGTGAGAGTAGAAATCCCTTTGAAATGCCACTGAAATCACTGTGAATGTGATGCTTATTATGTACTATTTTTTGTATGAAGATGCTAGCCATATGTTATTATATTGGGTATACTGATATATACTGTTTAAATTTTTATGGTGAGTATACTACATTTGTATCCATTAGAGTTATGGCGATTGTTGTCGCCTGCTAATGTAAACAGGTTACTGGGGTATCCTGGTTACCCTTTGTAGCATTAATACAGTCTCACTGTGTCTGTTTGAAGTTTTCCCATCGCTCTTTGCCACTCAGCGCAGTTCAAGTTGTGATGGTTGGAATGCTTTGGCCGTATTGACGTCGAAAAGATGAGCCCTTTGTCAGAAGATTAGCTCAGTAGTTTGATCGGCAAGGCTTTCCACAGCTTATGTGGTTATGTTATTTGGCAAGCGCTACCATTGTTTTTCGCTAGCAGCATTCGCTCCATTCTCTAAATTTGCACAGACCTGCATAACACATTTTATACGCAAATGTATATAAATGTACACCCACACTCTGTCACACTTGCAGCCACTCACAGTGTGTTATTGTAAACATTTGGACAGTGTCACAATGCACATCATACATATACTTTATTTATTTATTGCCGTGCAGGAGAGGAAAGAATTACAGCTCTTTGAGGATCAAAAAGAGCAAGAAAAAGAGGAGCAACAGCATCTCCGACCAGAACACCCTGTGGAGGTAAGCTTTACCTCTCTCTCTCCCCCCTAGTCCCCCTCCCTTCATGCCTTTACTCAACTTACTCTTTATTGCGTCCATTGTGCAGGATGAGTAATGAGAACCTACTGATGGATCCTGGCACAAGAACTGTTGACAGGGCAGATCTAAGGAAGTCAGAGGTAAGTATGGGTATTCGGATTATATTTGAGAACTTAATTTCGTTTGTGATGGGTATTTAATTTCACTGGTCGTTGCTTGATTGATGCTTGCACCTGCACGTTGAACAGTGAGAAGTGTCTCCCACACATACTGCTTGCTCAATGGCCTCATCGTAAACCATTACCATCATTAATCAATAATAATATAGCTCCCATAAATATACTATAGCCACCATCATCATTGTTTAACTTTTAGCGATTTTTGGCCCATTCTGCTGGCTCAATGATCCGATCATGATAGCAATGATCACTATGCGTGTTATCCATGTAGCACATATTATGGCACGTCTGGTTGCTGTAATTATTTTCGATTCCATGCATACGTATGAAATGTGTAAAGCTAGCTGTCATTGATGATTCAATGTGTGAAACGAAGCTAATTTTAATGTAAGTATTTTATGGCAAAGCAAATTGATTAACCTCAGTGGAATCAATTTTCAATTATTCAAGGCATTCAGCCCTGTCATTGCTGATTTGTAGGCCAATAGTGTCATCATAAGTACTGAGCTTTCACTAGCTACTTATATTATTATACTACCTATTATTGACTATTGTACTATAATGTTATCATCAAGGATGTGATTATCTCGCTCGTTATGTCATGAATGTACCCTTTGTACGTCCGTAGATCCAAGAGAGAGATACCTTCCTGGAGCTGCTTTGTAAAGTACAGGTACGCTTGCATGGAAACGCACGCACCCCCACACACTTACGCCATAAACACTCGCACTCACACGCAAATACATACAATCACTGTATGATATAACACATTGTGTGAACTACAGTATTTGAGAGAGGTGAAGGGGGGGGGGGGAATTTTTGCCTTTATTATTTTTTCCAGTGATCTTTTCCTGAATTTAAAATGGATGATGTGTACTAGTGAAAATATTCCCTTTGTTGTTATTCTGTACATGAACATGTAGTACTGTAATGAGTACATGGTTTGTTTATTTTCCCGTCCTACTTAGCTCAGATATTGGTCCTTTCCCACACTAAGGAAGCCTATATGGAGTGAGTGGGGTGTCCTGGTTAAGTGCTTCTCTGACTTCAAACTAGTTCACATAGCTTTCCTTCCCAGGCGCTAGCGCTGTACATACATCGACTTTAAGGCTTGAGCTATACGTGTACATGATTATATATAACTCGATTGTGTTTGTTTATGCCATTCTGACCACAATGCAACCACAAGTGGTGAAGCACTATCAGTGTGTGCTTCTCTCTTATGTGTAGATAATCAAATTCCTGTACAGCACAAAAAACATCCATGCAGCCAGTTATATATGCTCGATTTCTGTGCATATCTCATACATGCCCAATGGAATAGTGGCATCTGTGAGATAGATTAGATACACATAGCCTATAAATGTACAACTGATCCAGCGTACAATTGGTCCAGTATACCTACATGTACGACTGGTCCAGTATAATATACTTAGTAAGTTACATAATAGCTACCTACATGTAGGCTGAGTGCTATATATACATCGCAACAATTGTACAAGGCTTAATGAAGCCAGGTGTATATGTATACACAGTGGTCTTCTGTCTGTGTCAACATTTGAATCATGCACCGTGCCCTATTCATGTTTCTCAAGTCTCGGCTTACTCAATACATGTACTACATACATCCCTACATCTGTGTGTGCGTGAGTGAAGCCACTTCTGACACGGGCTGCAATTGTACTATATATCAAATACTAAATCACTGTACGTGAGTCTTCTTTATTGTTGTTGCTTTTCTTTTAACTGCACTGTACAGGACAATCGTTACGATAACCAGCGGTACACGCTAAAGGCAGGCTCGGTGACTGATGAAAGCAATCCCGACGATGTCTTTGATGTAAGTGATATGCTTGCTGCATGCATAGACTAGACTAGCTATCTCTGGCTAAAAGAAGTATGACTCAATCTATAGCATAATAACATTATTAATCACATGCACATGATACTGTACCTGATTATGTAATACATACAGGATCCACTGAGGCCAGATGGGGAGGACCCTGACATTATCCCCATTAACGGGTCCATCACCTGCAACGGAAGGGTCGGCACAGATATCCACGAATCGCCATCCAGCTTGAAGCGTTCACCCAAAATGAGAAAGACACGGACTGTGGGAGACCTACCCACTGTGCAGTTTCAGGAGGAGAGCACGGATGGAGGTCGGCTGGGTGGGTCGGCAAATATCTCTGAAGTGGAACTGAGAAGGGAGTCATTGAGCCCTCCATTCATGATGGCGATTGACGGTATCATGACTCCAAGCAGAAAGACAATGGAAGCATTGAAAAAGGTTAGATATTGCACTGAATCGTAACAAATGTTTACAAATTTAAGTTGGTGAGAGAGAGGGAGAGAAAGGGAGGGATAGAGAGAGAGGGAGAGAGAGAGGAGGGAGAGAAAGAGGGAGGGAGGGAGGGAGGGAGAGGGGGTGGAGGGGGAGGAAATTATTTATTGAATTGGCTAACTGGCATACTATTGCATGGAATATTAACTCAATCACACTGAGAATGTCACTTTTGCATTCTGTAAGAGTTCATTTCGTTAACCTGATTATGTTGCAACGTCAATAAAAATACCTCTCATAAACTAAAAATTATTTTATGTAGTTGATTTCTAAGGAGGGTCCTTACCCCATGCTGATGACGCCACCCGATGGCGGATACTGGATCCAGAATGGAGAATACGAATCTGCCCGAGACAAAGCCGGGACATGGAGAGCTCCAGAAATCGACACCGATCACTTCACCATTGAAATGGATACCGTTGCCAACGTTTACCGCAAATACTTCAAAGGACAAGTGAGCTTGTAGTTACATATATACATGTAGCGTGTATTTCTGATCAAATTAAAAGGGTGTAGCTCTTGTCATTAATCTAAGTAGAATTCATGTTGCTTGGACTCCCAAGGGAGATGCAGATGTACACATGATTACTCTTGAGTACAGAGTTCAAGTGTGTGTTCATCCCTGCACGGATTCTATTGAGTTTGCATCCCCCACCCCAATTATACTATTGATATCCATAGCAATTGATAAAATCACCCCCAACACACACACACACAATCGGATGTACAGGTACAATTATGTAGATACACCCTCCACTGGGGGCAGCACATTATCCACAATGCATGCATTGCATGACAATAAATCCGTCTAATATAGACTGAGGTCTGCCATGTCTGGCTAGCTAGGTGTATATGTATACATGCATGTAAATCGCCATCTATAGCATTTATGCACATCCGTAGTGGCAGCCAACTGCTATCCCGTTGAAATCACCTCAGGGTCTATCCATTGTGACTGTTCTGTTTTTTCTCACAGGAGCATGCCAACTACATCACTCGCGATTCAAGGGTTGGGCCGATGCTACTCTCCATCAAAACAGAGCAGGACTACCAGGGAACCTTTTACAGGGCACTCCTCAGGACTCAGAAGATGACTTTCTATAAGGTCATGCAGAAGGCTAACCTGCCGGATCATATGGAGCCAGAGGATTTTATCAAGGTACGTGCGTGCTTAGTTGTTGCTACTATGATAACTTATCTAAGAAAGTTCAGTTGCTAAGAGATAATCAGTTTCAGTAACTGTTGCTAAGACAGCTTTTTTAGCCTCGTAATATCTATTTATAAGAGCACTTGCTGTTATAGGGTTTATTTCAGCTAGGGGGGCAGGGGGTGTTTTTGAATTGCTTAGGCTAATAATTAGCTTAATTTCCCTGCCTTTAAATAGGGTTACCCCCTCGGATTTATATTTGCTTCCCCCCTCTCCTCCCTGGCCCCTTTTGAATTTTGGTACTACCCCCCTCTTGAGCAAAAAAAAAAAATACAAACTTCAGATTCAATGTGTACAACTATACACACACTGCACATGCAGTATATTTCCAAGGTGAACGGAGAAGAGCTGCATGTGGACAAGGTGATCAGAATCACAATCCCCAAGGCTGAAGGATGGATCCAAAAGTTCGACGAGCACACCGTGGACATGTGCCACAAGTTTGGAATCATCTACCAGAAAGAAGGACAGGTGTGCATTGCATGTGTGTATGCAAATTAAGTCTATAGCTAATATCGTTTTTGTCACCTGAAGATCAGCTGCCATAGTTACAATGGACTATTTCCCTTGAGAACTCCTGGGGGTCTGTCCACCACAGACCACTAGGCAGTAAAATTTGACCTTTATCAGATTGAGAAAAAATAATTGTGGAATATTATAGAGGCTCTTAGCTTGAGCACTTTCCTTGAGAACTGAGTAGCTATAGATCATTCATCAATCTCGATGCAAATTTGCCAACAAGGAGCGCATACATATGCATGTGTGTGTGTATGTGTGTGTGTGGGTGTGTACATAACATTTTCCCCCTGTGGTTATATACTGGAACAAACAGCTCCAAACTAGAAATTCACGAAGGTGACCAAATCAGGGGACTATTCCTTAATCTGAAACTTCCACGCCCCATTATTGTCCCCTAATTGACCACTACCTGTTCTTATTCCTTATATGAGGCTTCTGGGGTGTCAGTCCCTGTGGTAATCCTATCTATAGCATAATAGGAAGGAAGTACAATACATATATATATAAATGTATCTAGTGTGTACATGTATATATGGACTGTGACCTGACATCCTTACGTATATGCTCATAGACATCGGAGGAGGAGTTGTTTGGAAATATCTCCCACCCTGAAGCGTTAGATGAGTTCCTGGATGTGCTTGGTGGGAAGGTACAACTGAAGGGATTTGACGGGTAAGTCCACCCTCCCCAGCACTGTGTCCTTGGTATATCTGTACCCATATAGCATGCACACTGCTATGTATACTGTATCATATTTGGTTGGTTCAGTGCAGTAGCTTCAAATGACATGTTATGCATATTAATATAGTGCTTATGGTACCCAAGTTCATAACTTTACTTTGAATATGTTTTTCAAATGTTCGTACATGCATTTTCTACATAATAGCACTACACTGTTTTTTAAATCCAAATCTGCAAGTGACTTACTATAGTGCTTTAATTCTGCTAGAACGTCTCCTTATATGGTCATGTGTTTCTGCTGTTGTACTATCGTTGTTATGATAATATATGTAGATACCGAGGGGGTCTGGATGTCACTAACAATCAGACCGGAGAGACCTCTGTCTATACGGAATACAAAGACAGGAAGATAATGTTCCATGTCTCTACCCTTCTCCCTCATGACTCAGGAGATACCCAACATGTACGTACTAAAAGCCAAAGTGCTTAAGTGTCCTTGTGAAACAAGCCATATCATGCTGTCATAATCTTTCCTTTTCCTGTACGTACTTCAGGTTCAAAAGAAGCGTCACATTGGCAATGATATAGTGGTCATCATCTTTCAAGTGAGTAGTAAATCCTTGCTAGCTGTTTGTTGCACAGATTGCCTTTGAGCTTAAAATTGCCAATTATTTTTAACTACCCCCCTTTCTTTTCCCTCTCTTTCCCCCCGCCCCTCTTTCCATGCATCCTACAGGATGGAAACACTCCATTTTGCCCAAATATGATCAGATCTCACTTCATACACTCCTACATCGTGGTGCAAGTCGAGCACCCCAACACGGACCACACCGTCTACAAAGTGGCCGTGACCGCCAAAGAATCAGTGCCTGACTTTGGCCCCCCTCTCCCCGATCCAGCTGTCTTCCAGAAGGGGTCAGAGTTCAGAGAGTGGCTGTTGACCAAGGCACTGAATGCCGAGTTTAACTGCCACAAGGCTCCAAGCTTCAAGAAGCTAGCCGTAAGCTAACTAACTAGCTGATTCTCTCTCTCTCAGTCAATATAATTATATACCCATACAAAAATCACAACCTTGACTTTGTGACCAAACAGGTGTGTACTAATCAAATATTTACCTTTACTTCACCACAGACTCGCACAAGAGGTCAACTGTTTCTCAACCTCATTGGAGAGATTGCTCAAGTTCTCGAAGAAGCAGATCTCTCTCCAAGTGCCAAAACTTTAGTAAGCCTTGACATCAAATAAACAATAATAATGTTTATTGATTGATCACCCTATTGTAGTGTAAAATGCTCATTAATTGCTCTATTGTTATAACTGTACAGGCTCAATCACTGCAAGCCTCTGGGTCAGGCCCGGATCTACGGGCGGTCAGAAATCGTAGGCGAAGGAAGACATTAGCCGGCATCTTTACGAGGGGAAACAGTGTTAAGGACAATCACTCATCGCAGGGCCAAGGATCACCTTCGCTCCTCTCCTTCCCAAAGAGAAAATCCATCTCAATATCACCACGGGTAAACACAATGTTTTGGCTTGAGAGCTAGCTACAGTTATCATTGTGATAAACATGTTGACTGCTCTCAGTAGTTACCAAAATTTAATGTATTTAATCTTACCATGTACACTTTCAGAATTTTCGCAAGGGTTCCCTGCTCCATGAAGGACCCACATCACCTGGAGTTCGTGCTATGATGGTCGGAAGCACCCCTGACCTCACCATGGCCGAAGAGTAAGCCCCTTTAATTAGTATGTGCCCATGACCTCATAATATAATAGTGACCACTTAAACATACAGTATAATATTATAGTAGAAGGCTCACTGGCACTCTTAAACTTTGATCCTCACTCCCTTTCTCTGCACACCACAGCAGGTCTCTGAGCCTATCCAACGGCAGAGCTGTCCACCTTGATGTGCCCGACAGTCCAGACGCAGACGGGATGAGATCCAAGAGAAAGAGACGCTTCACCTTCAAGAAAGGCGACAAGGATAAGAAAACGAAAAGAACAGTTTCTGTTGGTGGAGCTGGGGGCACTAATGTCATCAAGAGGAGCTCCCTCAAGGGTGATAATTCTGACGAGTCATCGCTTTCTTCGGCCCTGAATTGGAGCGTTCCATACGACCTACCTGGAACAGTGGAGGCTGATGAATTTGAAGACTGTTACTACACCTATAGCTCGAGCAGCATGGCACAGTTGAAAGCCAAGTGGAGATCAAATCCGACCATTTTGGAGCGAAACGAGAGCAGTGATTCCATCTCTCTGCACGATGTCGACATTAGTGTGGATATACCTACGACCTCTGAGGTGGCCGTTCAAGTTGGTGACAACGAATCCAGCGCCCGTTTCCCCTCCCCTCCCACTTCACGAAGGGTCAATTTACGTCTCCACCATCACCACTCCAACAAACCTGTACACCTGAGCCCCATCCTCGTGCGATCTCTTCCCTCGACTCCGCAGAAACAGCGAAGACAACGCTACATCAATGTCCAGGTACCCAACGGCGAACAGGATAGCTCCCCAGAACAGAGCATGCAGCGATCGCGCAGGATCTACCAGAGGAAGGGAAGTAAGACTAAAATTTCAGCTCATATGGCGAGAATTAGCGACCATGAGGGAGAATCACCTGAAGAAAAGGTGAGTAGATTTGACTCGAGATCTGTGACCTATTATAGAACTATGTATAAATGATAAGCTTATGTGGTAATGATCGTCAATCATAAAAACACTTTATTCTGATTACTGTACAGGCGGTGCATAGAGCTCAATCCCATGACAGTGTGACGGCTGAACTTGATGAAAGACATGGTGAGTTCAGAGCTGAATGCAGTAATTACTGTACCCGAGGGATATTTTTTTATGTTTTTATCACTAGGCCATCTGATGGACTCTGTGCAATCACTCACAGATGAGGTAGCTTTGCTCAGAAAGGAGAACGTTGCCCTCACAAGAGAGAACACTGTAAGTAGAATACAATTGTCCACTCCACCTTTGATGCACTAGAGTTGGAAATAATCCCATTAGCAAATCTCTAGTAGGCATGCAATACAATGTCATAAAGTTTGTTGTTTTTTTCTCTGATCTATGTACAGAAATTTGCAACACAGAACCAGAGACTGAAGGAGAGGTATAGTGAGATGAAGCTGGAGCTCAAAGATGCCCAGAAGCAAATCCAGGAACTTCAGTTGAAGCTAAAACTTTATCACCCTGACTTCTCTAGAAATGACAGCGACTAATAAAATAATAACATTATTATTATTATTCATCACCACTTATAATAATAACTAGTAATAACTGGATCACTCCATGCAATCATTTTTTTATGCCCTATATACATATTTTTATGTGCATAATAATAATATTTCGCAATTATTTTTTATGGTGTTGTAATTATTTGTGTATGAAGGACGTCAACTGTACTAAAACCTAGATCCAGAATTCGCACAAGTAGTATGGTAAAGATCGTCAATGATACTAGCGGCGCCACGCGTAAAGAATTGAATATCCGTTTGCAAAACAAAGTAATAATATATGCATGTTGGGAGAATGAATTAATGGTTATGAGATGCACTATAATTTTTATATAACTTTTGAAGCCAAGGGGGGTGCACATAATAATTATTTTATGATGTAATAATGACATCATTATCATTATGATGATAAGATCCAGAGTCTGTCGTCATAGTCCACGGACTGGTGATCAATAGTCACATACTTAGTCTCCAAGTCGCTGGAGCGCACTTGTGAGTATTCCAAGCGAAACCCACTGTAGTCGACGCCCATATGCATGCCACTATTCCTGCTTCGAAATCTGAAATAGATATTGCCCTCCACGACGTAAGTGATGTCGCTATAGTGATCGCAGAGCCTTCGTTGGTTTGGAAAATGTCCCTTTCCAACTTTGAGAAAGTCTACAGTGCATCGGTTGCTATGAAAGATGTGCAGATCTGTGATTGAGATGCGCAAGTAGTGACCAGGCCATGCAAGCACATCCCACTTGCAGTTTTGTTCCGCAGGGTAATGGAAAGGAAAGTTCTGTGATTGGATTACCCCTCGACTGTTGTTAAATATCCCTCCACATGCTGCAGAGAGAGAGAGAGAGAGAGAGAGAGAGAGAGAGAGAGAGAGAGAGAGAGAGAGAGAGAGAGAGAGAGAGAGAGAGAGAGAGAGAGAGAGAGAGAGAGAGAGAGAGAGAGAGAGAGAGAGAGAGAGAGAGAGAGAGAGAGAGAGAGAGAGAGAGAGAGAAGAAGAAGAAGAAGAAGAAGAAGAAGAAGAAGAAGAAGAAGAAGAAGCATCAATACAATTCACTAACTCATTAAACCACAACCGACCTACCTATACAATCTCTCCCATTTTCTGCCAGGCGAAAGCCAGGCTTGCAGAAGCACTGGTACGAACCAGCAGTGTTAGTGCAGCGCTGATGACATCCACCCTCCCTGTACTTCAGTGCGCACTCATCAAAGTCGATGCAAGAGTACCCATCTTCTGCAAGAGTATATCCATCCCTACAACTGCAGGTCACGTCGGTGTTGCCGTCATTATTGCTGCATGTGTGCTCACATCCACCATTGTTGATGGAGCATGGCTTCACGAGGTTGCTGTGGTCGGCTGCAACAGGTGGTGAACATAGAGTGTAGTTATTTAGAGATTGTTTAGAGGAATGCTGGTGTGGTTTTCAGTATGGGCCACATACCGGTAGTTAATTTAACATAATTAAATAATAATTACGATTTTTAGAGCATCCATGCAGGGAGTTTGCATTTAATTGTCTCAGCTAAAAATATATTCACATAATAATAATATTATGATATTGTCATACCTTGCAGGGTGTAGCTGAATTGAAATCCACTCCCTTCGTGCGTTGCATCAGAGTGAAAGTGAGCAATGACCGTTTGAGTCTGCAGCTCTGCAGTGGACCCCAGTGCACTGTTCAGCATTGAAGCCGAGTGACTGCCGCAGAATCGCCTTGTGCTCATAAGCTGTTCTCCTGCTGCACTTAGGAGAAAGAGCTTGAGATGGTCATAACTGCAGCCGTCTCGTGTGGGAATTTCGATATCCATGTCGGCCTGAAATGTCAAATTGATGAAGTAGCCATCTGGAGCAATGATCTTCCAAACACAGTCTGAGTTTATGGGATAGTGGTTAGGGTGATTTGGTGAACTTATAACTCCAGATGAGGAAGCAGTATTGTCATCACTTGGAGGCTGTAGCAGAATACATCTTGAGCATGAGTCTGAAAGGAAGGAAAGAAACAGATAAGGATTAGATTTGTAGTTCGGTTAGTTAATACAGAGGGACCACAGTCGAATATGAATTATTGTTCATGCATATCAACCCCAATTGTTAAAATTCAAATCCTCCCGTCCCAATCTTTACTAAGGAAGCCCTTGAAGTAATCCAGTAAAAAATGAGGGCACAACATAGATAGTCCCTGCAGATCTCTATAAGAGGGCTCATGCACGCATTTCTATATCCACTATGACATCACATTATGGCTATATCATTGAGGTGGCCAGATTGTGGTTGACAGGTGTGTGTGTGTGTGTGCATGTGTAAGAGTGTATGTGTGTGTGTGTGTGTGTATTTATGTACGTGTGTGCTCTCTCTCAAATTGCATACATGTGGAGCCCTACGCGTAAACCACAGAGCCTTGGTGTGCAGAATTCAATCCTCCAACAAGCAGTTAGTAGTTGTGCACGTGGGCAGACATTTGATCTATTGGGGGACTGGTGAGGCTGTGCCGAGAAAGCTAAAACAGCTTAAAAAACTGTCAAAAGATGAACAAGTAGCTACACACGCACGTGTTATTCCAGGCACTACTGTATCCATGGCTATCAGACCACATTTGAGCTCTAGAGTAGAGTCTTAGAGCTCCTCCTAAGTTTTAGATCGTCCCTTACTCTACACCTATCAAACCACATATAAGTTCTGAGCATTTTGGGAAGTGTGCTTGGTTTCTTTAAGAATGCACAATCGCCGTACGCACAGCCAGCACACCTGCAATAGGGGAGCCAGTCAACCGGCCACAGTTATGCTGCACTACACACTACCAATCCCTTATCAGTGAATTCTGTGGATGGTCAGTGCTATATAGGTTGTTTAAATTCCTGAGGTGCCCGAAATCAAGCCCACTGGATGCTTAACCGCATGCAAGTATCCAATCGTGGCAGCTGTTTCACTATACCATAAACTCTACCATACACCCCCTGTGGTTGATAAGCTACAGAGAGTTATGCGCTTTTGGGGGGATGGGGGGAGGGAGCGGGAACATAGCACGCGCGCCGCATCAGATCGGCCC
Organism: Cliona cf. orientalis; assembly: GCA_963930775.1. NCBI lineage: Eukaryota > Metazoa > Porifera > Demospongiae > Clionaida > Clionaidae > Cliona > Cliona cf. orientalis. Next base: position 8,818,718 of record OZ005696.1, read on the forward strand.
GGGATTCAGCAGGCTAGCTGGCTAGCTGGCTAGCTGTGCCCACCTGTTATTGAACGATAGCAGCTTCCCGCATTACATATCTATAACCTGCGTGAGAAAGGTTGCGCAAGTCAGCTTATATTCACTGTAGAGACGAGATTCCTTCGTATTCATACTAATTGAGTGAGGAATGCATTAGCTGCGGTTTCCCACATAATATACTGCATGTGTCAAAAGGTGCTTGATTGATCTATGGATAAGAATCTGATGCAAACAAGAGATTTATGGGGAGGGTCTGCAAATATATTATGTAATACTAGGCTGTTGCAAGATTTCCTCCTCAATGGTGATATCATGGCATGCAGTAGCAAAAGAGAAAAGCCTGAAGTATTGCACTAACTATAACTTGAAATAGTGGCTGTCTATGCAGAAATAAGTGTCTAATTAAAAATCAAAAGGTAGTGATATACTTATTAATTTTGCTGTATCCAATATTGCAAGAGGCAGAAAAATCTCACTACCTAGTGTGATAAGAACTCACTTGCACATCCTTGAGAGCTAACATCGTCAGTTTGTTGGGGTTGGTTCTGCTGAGCACTGGGAGATCCAGAGTCGGATTCCGCTGTTTGGTGGGAGGAAGGATCAACGTCTCCTATCAGAGCTTGGAGAACCCTGTTGATGGACACGCTCTCTTGTATGCAGTGCTCGCTGAAGTACACGTCCTGTTTCCCTGGCCCCATCTTACCATAATGGGAGCAGCACCTTTAGTAAATTGAGAGAGAGAGAGAGAGAGAGATAGAGATGTGGATACATAGAGTGAATGATTGAGGCATGGCAATCTGATATGATTGGTTGACAGTAGAGTGTGCAGTTGCAATGTTACATAATGCCTTGTGTAATTCAATAGTATGACTGCTGTAAAAATTATGGACAGTCTCTAATTTCAAAGTCATTTAAGTACACTCATTGATCGCGACAAAATTGTAACCGGTATCTGTACCTCCACATTGCAACGAGGACATTTATGGTATAAGTTTTGGTTTGTACCACTGCTCACTGCCATAACAAAAGTATTATTTTAGTTCCTACAAAAAGGGATCGCTTCCTAAATAGTCAAGTGCAATCCAAATTTGCGCCCTTTAATCTTTTTTCCTCCCTACCGCAGCAGAGTGAACAAACGTTTTCTGTTACCTGAATAGAGGTCTAATGTTGTACCCACTGAAGCATAGTACCAATTTGAAAATTGAGTGCGTAGCTAAGTATCGACATACTTTGGCCTCTTATCAGATTCCGGTTACCTTAGCAATCGAGATTGCACAAAGATGCTGTTGATTGCGTTTTGTGCCGCGTTGCTAGCGAAGAAGCTATTAAAACGTTGCCGGTTCACGTACGCTACGTGCAGCACTATAGAAATGGAATGAGTAACATTGTGTCAGCAGTTATCGGGTCTTGATTTGTATTTTAAGATGCCGGATCGATGAAGAAACCACCATGTTTGAAATTCCAAGCTCTTGGTTACTGGCTTGGGAAAATCCTTTCAAATCTATAACACAGTGGCTTCATGTTATTAGTTAATTATATTGTATTATTAAAGCCGTAAAAAGTAGCTATTCCGTCCCCATTGTATCATTTCTATTGACATCATGACGTTGAAGGATAAATATTATTGAGACAGTGATACCATTGCTGGTAATTATTTTGAACACAGGTTGGGGGGGGGGGGAAATTACAAAAAAATTACTCGCTAATGACTAATTGGATTACATAACAATTGTAACTCCTCCTATACAGTTCATAATATACTATCCATTGCTTATAAATGAATTAATTTACCAATTACAAAATTAATAGCATTGTGGTCACTCTGGGTATAATAGCCAATTACCTATAATTCATCGTAGATATTTGATCGCAATCCAATCCCCTTACGTGCCATACACTACTAATTAATACTATTAAGGTGTTTGCGACATTAATGATAATTTGTTGCAAATGTACTTTACCTTGTGCTCATCTTGAAGAGTACGTAGTCTTGCTCGTTGGTTCTCGGGATAAACAATACACATGTGACGTTCTCCAGGTGGTGGATTGAGTTGATCAGACTGGTCCTAGCAAATGCTGCAGAGACACAAACACGCATATATTATATATATAATATAATTATATGTATAGAGTGAGTCAATAATATTATTATTATGTTAGCATGCAGTGAAGAGTGGTTTTGGCCTCATTTTGTGCAACAGTGAAAAGCTGGAATGGGTCTTGGGCTGAACAAGGCTATTATGGGAATGAGCCTGCCTGGGGCTGGACACGCTATTTGGTGTGCAACATTGAAAAAGCTGAGCTGTGATGAGGTTATTCAATGAGCATGCAACAGAGAAGACTGAATACGATGCATAACATTATGAAAACAGCAACATGTGCTAAAGAAGACGCACAAGTTCTGTGTAAACATTGTGGGAGGGGAAGTTACTTCCTCCACAGGCATTTTTTTTTGTATCATCAATGCATACGAAAAGCTGTCCCATGCATAGTTAGCGCAGTGAGTCATCTCACCACAGGCATTACATTTAGGATGTGAGGGCACCACTTAGAAATGTGCAATGCATGACAATCTATTTATTGTTTGTGTACGACAGTTTGCTACCATGCCAATGTGGTATAGGGGAGAGAGTTCGATGCAAGGTTTACAGGTCATGCACAGGGACCCACTGCATGGGGAAGGTTTTGGAAAATCAAATTCTTAGGGGTATCTCGATGAAATATGAAACCGCTGTATCTACAACAATAACTTGATTGAGGTCAGTTGATTATGTAATAAGGCTTTTGTGATTTTAGTCTGTCCGATTGACAGTAGTATCGATTTTTACTGCAGATGCCCTTGATCTGACCCAGTGTTTTTCCTTTCTCCACTGCAACGGTTCCTACAGACGCCAGTTGATTGCCCTGCCTATTATAATCATACGCCGATGTAGGGAGATCAGGTTTCGTAAGCCATTGAATTCACTGCCGCCGTTCGCTTGCAGGTGATACTGTTTTTCTGCTATGCACACTGTAAACTTCAGTCCCCACATTTCAAAATAATCGCTTCCTTCACCAGTGGATGCTAATAATTGTATTTATAAGTGTACTTTGCACTCTGCCTGACATTACTAGACAGCAAAATCTGATGAGAATAATAACGATCATAATAATATATTATTACAGTAATTGATCGCATAATCATAGGCGGACCGTGTCGCAGGTTAAATGAACTATGCGTGGTATTTGGCCAAGAATAATCATTAGCGCTGATTTCTTGTCCAAAAAAGACCTGAGTCTTACTTAATTATTTTCCGAATTCGACAAGAATGCACATATCTGCATATTTCTGTATGCACATGATAAGTCATGGGATTGGATTCATGCATGCTATAGCCGAGTGGGGTTTGGTTGTTAAGTTGCCATGGTTACGTGCACACCCCCCACACATGTTTGGTCTTGCAAGTCACACGGTCTGCGACTTCATTTGAAGTAGGAAGACTGTCGTAAACAGTTTCTCGCTTGAAGGCAAAATGGGGGGGCCGCGTACATGCAGTGTTTTGAACAACACTCATTAGCCACGTATCCCCAGGTCTAAGTAGTCTACAGCATATATGGTAGCATTGAGATGAGGGTTTAATGCATGCTCTGGTCGTTAGGGTCATTAGGGTGGGCCGGTTGTGTTTTTCACACTCTTTTTGATATTTTCGAAAACCAATCAAAACCACTTGGTCACTATCTCTTGATTATTTGTGTATCTCTCGGCCGGCTCTCCCTCCCTCCCTCCCCCTCCCTCTCTCTGAGTCTCTCCCCCTCTTGCTCTCCCTCTCTCTCCATACCAGTGAAGTTGGAACCAATTGTGTAAGGAACAACATTTCTTGGCCACTTTGTGCTGTCTTGTGCACCTACAGGGAGATAGGAGGGGGGAGATAAACAATAATTAATGCAAATTTCAATACAAAAAGATAGCACATTTTCTCAAGTCCATTCATAGGATTTTTGATCAAATACTTTGCATAACTTTGACCATTACAGCAACGGGAATCATAGTCGCAGGAAAGTAATGCTATGAACCCACTATGAATCTTTTTCCGATGACGCCATGCCCATTCAACCAATAGATATGATAGTATTGAGTTGTGGCTAACACGTAACAATATTATAGTGAAGAAAATGCTAATAGTGGTTTGCACTCTGAGGAATTCTGGTGCATGCGCACGCGGTGAGGTGGTAATTACTTGTGTAAACTGTCACAATCTAATAACCTCATCACCGAAGCGAGGCGTAATTGCAACAAATTAACGCGCCAGAGGCGGTCGAAAAATAAACCACCGCTCCCTGAGACTCACCAGATGCGCCGCCGCATATGTTCGTTCTTTCTTGCGTTTCGTTCTCCAACGGTGCAGAGTTCACCTCATGAGCTGCAGCGAAAATCACAACTATAGCCAGGGTGTTGATCAATGATCTTCCCATTGTGGCTGGTCTGCTTGCAAATCTGCTTCTGGAAAAAGATCTTGAAGATGAAGATTTGAGTTCTTTGCTTTCTTTCTTTCTCGCTGGATGGTTGTTTCGGCTTGATTCGCAGAGAGAAAGAAAGCTGTCTTAAATAGTCGCTCTGGGAGAGTTTGCGTTGCAGATTAGCCCCACCCACACACGTGGATAGCGGTTTGCGCAATCGCAGTAAACAAACACCTAATCCCTTGCTCGTGTACACCATCATCGTTTCAACCTATGACCACTTTTAACTTTGTCGACCTTTTCCTAATCACGTGGAGCTATTTGAAACCGCGCGCTGTCATGGACGATGAAGATGGTGTACAGAAGCCTTGGGAGACAGAATACGAGAGGACATGGTAGTGAAAGAAAGACTAACTATAGTCTACGCATGGGTGGTGGTCTAGCTTTAGAGAGAAAGTAGTTTTGATAGAGAATCTTGTAAACTATCTCTCTCTCTCTCTCTCTCTCTCTCTCTCTCTCTCTCTCTCTCTCTCTCTCTCTCTCTCTCTCTCTCTCTCTCTCTCTCTCTCTCTCTCTCTCTCTCTCTCTCTCTCTCTCTCTCACTCACTCACTCACTCACTCTCAGGGAGGCAATCCAGGAAGATGCTGAAGGTCACCTCCAGACTGGTCTGGATGAAGAAGCCTACAAGGCTAAGAGGAGAAAGTAGGTTCTCACTGACAGTGTGTGCATATGTATCTCACTGATCTGTTTATGTCAGATTATTTGAGAGACCTGATTCTGTGCGTCTTGGAATGGTAAGTTGAAGATCTGAGAAATGTATTGTATGGTAAGGGGTCACCATTCACCTGTGTGTCTGCAGAGCTGTATGTGGTAAGGGGTCAGTCATTTTTGCAAACATACCAGGGGAGACTTGTTCGCTGGGATTATTGGTTACATCATAATGCCACTGTTAAATCTTCAAGTTGTGTTTTGACCATCTGCGTGACTATAATATATCTCTAGATGCGGCATGTATTTGTCGTCCTGGATGTCTCCAAGGCGATGGAGGACCATGACCTTCGACCTGACCGCCTCTCCTGCTCAAAGAAGGTAGCTGATATTATGTTGTGCAACTGATAGGAAGTGATAATATTTATATTGTGCAACTTACACTCTAATTATTAAGACTGGTTATTATTTATTTCAGGTGCTGGAGAAATTTTTGTCGGAATTTTTCGATCAAAATCCCATTTCTCAGGTACAGTGTATATGAATTAATCTGGGAATGGGAATGGGACACATGCTTCACTTTTGTTCGTCACTTGCAGCTCGGTGTGATCCTGATGAGGAATGGAAGAGCTGAGAAACTAATCGAACTGAATGGTCAGTGCATGCATGACTCTTTTTGCACCTACCAATGACTTAGTAACTCTCATTGATTACTACCAACATAATACTGTAGTTAGTCGAATACAACACATGATCCAATTTAACTCAAGAAATTAGCATTTTACGAATTCTCATAATGTGTATATATGGAGCGATTGACGACCTTTACCAGAAAAGCTAGCGTTTTTCAAAATTGAAATTATTTTTTTTTTCCATACACATAGTATTAGATTAAGTACGGTACTCTCATTGATTACTACCATCATAATATTTCTTCAGGTAATCCGCGGCTGCACCTGAAAGCGCTGGACCAGGTGGTGACCTGTTCGGGTGACCCCTCTCTCCAAAATGCCCTAGAGATGGCCACGAGAGCGCTGAGGTATATAGTGGAACGTTAATTAACTATTTCCTATTATTACTCATTAATTAAATTTAATGCTTGAGTGAGTCTGGTATAGTAGGTAGCTACATATACATAGCTGGCTACCTTCCTCCATACCTTACTACTGAGGTAATCGGCTACAACGTAATGAAACCTCACTGGCTAAGTAAGCATCAGTTCCTGGGGATCATGTAGACAATGGTGTGTATATATTTCCATATAAGGAAGTATCAGGTACACTTTTCTATATATGGAAGTATCCTGATTTTCTAGGCTATTTCTGTACACGTATATATAGCTAGGACCATGTACATGTATATTGTGCTGATTAGGCAAAAATATAAGTTATCTCATTCAGGGATGTGCCTTGCTAGCGAAGTACATGTATTTCTCTAAAAATTAATCATCATTCTGTGTGCTATAGACACGTTCCAAATCATGCCAGTAAGGAGGTGTTGGTGGTGATGGGGTCTCTGTCTTCCTGTGATCCTGGAAACATCTTCAACACCATCGATGTACGTATGCAAGAGAGATAAAAATAACAGTGTTCTCCCCAAGCAAAATTCGAGGCATGTCAAGGCACGACAGTAGCCTAGTCTCACGTCAAAGGATATTCTATACTGAAGGCTTGTTGGGCCGACATTCCTTGTGTATGCTGGGGAGAACACTGAATAACATCAAAAATGGACTTTCCTCCTGCAATATAGCATACACTACTCTTGTACTCTTGTAGATGGTTGCTGATGTGCATCATGATATTGTGATAGAATACTTAGGTGATGCGTGTTTTTTTTTTTTTTTTGCCTTCTTCCACAGGAGCTAGTGAAGCAGTCAGTGAGATGTTCTGTTGTGGGGTTGGCAGCTGAAGTCCGGCTCTGCAAAACCATCACTCAGAAGACTGGTGGTATGTCGGCATAAATAGTATTGGAATAGTATAGTATTAGAGCTCATGAATGCAACGTCACGTATGCATACACAAAAATTAATACTTGATAGTTTTGTTGCTTATGCTACTCTCTCTCTCTCCCTCCTCTCCCTCTCCCCCTACCTCCTCCAGGCTCCTACAGCGTCATACTGGACGAGACACACTTCAGGGACACCATGCTGCAACACTGTCACCCTCCGCCAGCCAAGGTGAGTCGGTAAAGGTCGTCAAAAAAGAACAACTGTACAATTAATACCTCACTTTCAACCATGACGATCCTTTCCTATCATTCACTTGTGCAGGGTAGTTCGGAGGCTACAGCCATCAAGATGGGTATGTAGTGTAATAATAAATTATGATTTTTTCAATATTCCTCACTGCACTGTGCCATGATCCATGACGTGGCTGGTGTGCAGGATTTCCCAAGCATCAGATGAATGGTCCTCTGGCTGCCTGCCTCTGGTAAGTGGCATTAATTTTAGCCATAATAAGGTACTGTAGGTAATATAGGTAATGTAAGTAAAATTGGTATTGTAGGTAATTAATAGTGGTGGTGAGGGAGTGGCTAGCTGTTGACCATTACCAGTTCACTCTCCGTTTGTATCTTAAATGCATTAGTCATTTGGATCAGAGGTCATCGGATCACATCACCACTTCAGGATACTTCTGTCCTCGAGTAAGTGCACTCTCCTCTCTCTCTCTCTCTCTCTCTCTCTCTCTCTCTCCCTCCCTCTCTCTCTCCCTCTCTCTCTCTCTCTCTCTCCCTCCCTCTCTCTCTCTCTCCCTCTCTCTCTCTCTCTCTCTCTCTCTCCCTCCCTCCCTCCCTCCCTCTCTCTCTCTCTCTCTCTCTCTCTCTCTCTCTCTCGTAGTATCTTCGCTTGTTAGGCATAGTATGTAACTCGATTTCTAAGCTTACATACCATGATAACAGATCTCAACAAGGCTATTAAAAAAAACAAATACACGTGCACACGGCATCGACTCACACAAACAAAGCATCAAACACACACACACGCACACTCATCAACCTCGAATCATACGCCTTAATTTCCTACACTCATATAAAGGCTGAATTGCAAGTCTAGCACGAGCCACCGTATGATAAAAAAGGGCAGGATATGATCCCGCCTGTTGACAGACCACAGAAAAGGTGTCCACAAATTGGAACACAATGACCTAATAATTACACACTTACGTGTACGCACGTACGACGTGATCAACATTGTTCAAGGAATTGATTGGTCCAACTCTAGCTTGGCTGCATGTACATACGTACTTACCCCCTCCCATCCTCCCTCGCTTGCTCCTAAGATTAACTCATAGAGACAAACCGTCTAGGACCAAATCCGAATGATTATATTATGCTGCCTCCAACTGCCAACAGCTCAGCTAGCCTCCCTTTTCTTTTTCGAGGTTGGAGGTTGCATGCTGTGGATGACAAGCATTCCTTGGTCTAAACATAATTCACATCGATTAAATTTGAGTGTGAGTGTGTGTGTGTGTGTATGTGCGTGTGTTCGCTGGTCAGCGTGGCGTTGATGTCACTCCGTTCTGTTGTTGTGTGCATGTAGCTGTGTACAGGAAGCAGCTCAGCTGTTACTAATTAGTGCTTGGAGTCGTAATTAGATTAATTATGCATGCAACAGCAGTATGCAGGGGCACACTTATGGGATTCGTTTGATCTCAAAAAATTCTATTTTCAAGCCACCCTCACCTCTGCTCATAATATACACAGTAGGTAGGTGGGTTGCCTTTGTGCTATTTTGTACTTTCAAATGCCATTAGTACCCACATACGTAGGCGTTTTGACAAATTTGGAGTTCCTTTACACTGCTGCTGCTGCTCGGAGAATGATTTGGTGTCTTGAGCAAATTTCCAAAGCTATGCCATGCTCTGTAGTGTGGGACTTTCTCGTTAATGTCATCACTGGGGCATGGATATACATAATTGCTGTATTATTGTTATAAATTAGTATCGCCTACATGTATGAAAAGAAGCATCTTCTTAAACCTAGACATTATAGGTAGTCTAGCTGTCGCACCTAGACTGTGGGTAATCTGTAGCACTGACGGCAGTGCTAATTATCTGGAACCATGCTGTAATTACGTGTATGTTGTCGAGTTTGAACCAGTTAGGCTGCGATTACAATAATTATGCTGTACTTTGTGTACTTCAGTAAGGAGCATGCAAATACATATACAAACAAGAGCAAATGATATTGCCATTCACCAGCTCCAAAACTCTTGGAATGATAATTATTAACAGTAATGTGATCTTTGGTACGTACATGTATGAAGACGGAATCGTACCCGCTCTGATTGGCTACCTGCTCCGTCCAATTGGGTGCCTGCTTGGCTGGTAGCTAGGGGTGATGATAATTGCTGAAGCGTTTTGGGCTCATTAGCTTTTGACTCTACTGGGAAGGTGTGCTCACTACAGACTAATCCTGTAGAGAGAAGAGAAGGAGAGAGGTATAGCTATTATCATGACCCATACTCAGCAGTGTGTTGGATTGAAGCAGTCCATACATTTACCAAATATATATTATTATTGCAATTTTTGTACTTAAGTTTTGTGCTAGGCAACCACTCTATGTGTAATACATGTATGTCTGTATGTCTGTCTATGAGATAATTGGTACATTTTGACTTTTTCTTTTTGTTGCAACATCACGATACTTGTCAAGGTGGCTAGCAACGACGCTTGTGATTGGATTACCACTGCAGCCATTGAGCTGAAAGTCAAGTCGTGACCCGGCTACCTGCTGCCCTACCAGTTACACACCTTCATTGTGCCCTACCTACCTAACTACAGTGTACCTGACTCCATTAGCTCACGGAGGCCATACTTAGACCATCCTGTGCCATAGGATGGTACTATAATTACTATTATTATTGCTCGTCTATTGGCTGCCTATTGTGTGTACTGGGTCACTGGGGGTGGGTGTATGTACTCTGACATCCTGTATATCTCGGATGTCGCCACCCCTCAGCTGATCTCGGTCGATCTTTTGTCGTGGGGCTTGTGGTTAGTCTTGTGTACTATGGAGTTGTTAGGTTGCAATATAAACAAATAAACAGACATTTTTTTTGTTTTGAAGAGCTTCTTGACTCTTTGCTTCTTGCGTCTCCATTGTGCATTAATTCATCCAGTGTATCTTCCTTTGTCAAGTGACAACATCCTTAGCTTTTTGCTAAGTATCCATGCACCCCTGAAACTAAAATAATGCTGATATCGCATAGCTGGAAAATTTGAACTAAATTGGTGGTTGCCTGAATCCACCATTTGCCTATTATACATAATATGGCGATCCCTCACCAAACCACCAAATTATTTATGATTTGGGGGATGAAATTCTATTTGTGTCTGAGAGACATGGCTGGTATTTGTAAGGGGTACTGGCTTAGAGATCAAATAAGCCCTTATAATTAGCTGGTCCCATTTTGTGGAATAGACTGGTTAATCATATTTGCCTGGGTATGGTCTAGCTTGGTCTGGGCCTTTGCCTGCCATAGCTGATTATACATAATTAGTAACCCTCATGAAAGACCTCCAAAATAGGTGGGGCTTACAATTAAGGGATGAAAGGAGGAGTATATATATGGGCATTTGTAGAATTTGTAAATCTGTTTTTTGTGGCTGCCTCCAGAGAGCCATGATTACTACATTTGTAATTTCCTGATTTAATTATGGATTAATTACATTATTAAACTATTGCTTATCAAGAGATGAAAGAGAAGGTTGAAATTGCACAAAAATGGAGAAAACTAATGATTATACTGCAGTGGTAGATCTAAAAGCCATAATTATTATTGGGCCTGTTTAATTTAATTATGAGTCTGGCCAATAATTTAGCTTGGTCCAAAACTTATCAGAAGATGAAAGAGATGTTGCAATTGAAAATGGTAATCCTTGTGTGTGTGTATGTAAGCCTATCCTAATAGTCTCACTGTGAGAGTATAATGCTCAACCTTTCAGGAAAGCCATAACTTACTGTCAGGGTGATTGGATTATGGATTGTGGGGTGATCTAATTTAGTGAGGCTGGGCGAGTTATCAAGAGATGAAAAGGAAAGCAAAATGTAGGAAAGAACTTAAAATTTTTATTATTTTTTTTATCATTTTTGTGCTGGTCACCACCACATTGTGGTATGTGTGGCCGACTAATTGAAGCACCTTTGGTTGGCCTATCACTAGATGAAGTGTACCTACTACAAGTATATACTTGCTTATAACCCTAACCTCCCACCAGTGGTTGTGTTTCTACAATCACTACTTAGACCTAGCTAGGATGTGGTAGCAATTGGTCCAGGCCTCTCTCTTAGTACTATATGCTTTAGAGGGAGGGCCTAGCTGGGAAGGATGCTAGCTAGCAAGTGGATAGCTTGTGTGTAAGGAACTCCTGATGCTGTCCCAACTCTCTCTCTCTCTCTCTCTCCCCAATTGCTTGCATGTACATAATATTTCTGTCCCTCTATTTCAGGGTTTCACCACCCTGCTCATAAAAGAGGCTCCACTGTTAATGCAATAGTACTCCTATACTCCACCTTGTTGGGTCTGGAGTGGTAATAATTAGTTACTGCTCCTTGAGAATGGGGTCAAAACAACAACCTGTGGTGAGACCAGGGGTCAAGGGTCGTCCGCATTGTTTTCGCATTATTAAGGCTTTGGGTGCCCCTCAGGTCAAGCAGCCCAGCCATGGGCAATCTTCCAACCTCTCCTCCTTGATGATGATGCCATCCTGAAGCTTCCACACTACACTGTATTGACTTCACCATTTGTGGCTTTAATTCCATGGAGGGGTTAAGGTTCACCCATTTAGCCAGGCTGTATATTTATCGACTACAATACAGGTGTGTGTCTGTTGGCTGAAAGTGTTGAACACGAGGGTCTTCAGTTTTCATTAATTACTGGCTTCTGCTGTCCATGGAAGGAGGCTGATGAATAGGGGTGAGGTTTTCCATAAGCTCTCTCTCCCTCTGTCTCCAATTTAGGTACCTATAATATGAACCATACATCCCTTGAGTTTCAACCCCTCAACCACAAATATGTAGGTGTGTGTACATGTACATGCATGTAGCAGCTGCCCGCGTGACTACAATAGAAGGTGCACACGCAGACATACATACATACATACGTACATGTACATGCATGCAAGTGCCACTGTGCCTGTACATGAAGCCATAGAGTGCAATGAGCATCAACACATGCACATAGTCATGGTCTCGCTCACTCAATTTCTCCTTCCCTCCCTCTCTCTCTTTCTCTCTTTCTCTCTCCCTCTCTCCCTCCCTCCCTCTCTTTCTTTCTCACTCTCTCACATATGCACTTCGTAGCTACTATTACTGTAGCAGTGCAGCTATGTCCTGGGAATTTTTTTGGTTGACCGCAGACCTCTTGAGGTGCCTAGGTTGGCTTCCTCATCTATGCTGGCTAAAGCTAATGGAAATGCTGTGGCTTCTTCTGTTGGGGTTTACTTGCTTGCTTTTCAATGATTCCTTGGGTTTGTGGGGGGTGATGGTGGGTGGTTGGGGGGGGGGGGGATTGGCGGGCTGCTATAGGGTGAGTTGAATGGCTACCTATCTATCTTTACTCATCTTCAAATTGAATCATCTTCCTTCCACCTTGAGACCACAGTGCCAGCTATATTATAGCGCAGCAAGCACTTCCATGGCTACCAACTCAGCTACATGTATTAATTTTTAGTCAAACTTTCAGTAAGCAAGCAAGCCGAGTTCATGCTTAGAAGCTTACAATGTTGGAAGCTGAACATACCCACCTCTCTCCTGTCATACTTGTAGTATAGTAAGTGTTTATTTAGTCTCCGTGGCTTGGTGTTAGTTACGCAATTATAATATTGTAGACAACTGTGGCCACAACGGGCGGGACGAAAGTAAAAAGAGAAATAGTTGAAGTTTTACTTGCGAGTTTTAGGTTTTCATTTATTTCGTCCTGGCCATCCCTGTAAGCCTTCATTCATTGTCACAGCTTTGGTGATCTATACCATAACCTGGGATGCATTTTCAGCTGGTGGAACTAACGACTTAAGTGCATAGCTTTGGAATATAAAGTATACCCATCCATTTCAGGTGTGGAGAAGTAAAATTAATGTAGGCGTGCACCTCTGATAGGAGGAGCTGAACTAATGGCATCTCAAGCGTGTGCGTATGTACTTGATATGGTGCCAAGAGCACCCATAGTGGACAGGTTCCTAATTTTCAGATTTATGAAGCCCGTTGACTCTTTGCTGCTTAACCTAATAACGGCTTCATGTGATTTAGACATTACATCATTTCAGGGCCTCGAGGCACATCCGCTGCGTAGGGTTTAGTACCAGGTAGGTAGCTATATAGTACGGTTTCTCCGTAATATTATTATTATTCACCGGTGGTCTTAAATTTCTATTTATATGATGCTTCGAAATTTCATATTTACGTGCGATGGTGCTTCATTCTGTTACCAAATAGGTACTGATTCTATTTGCCTCGAGCAAGGCTGACGCTCATTCTTGCATTGCTGACTGGAAACAGTCTGTTATAAATAATCGAGGCTCCTCTGAAGTCTTATTCTTCGTTTTGGCAGCAGATGAAAAAAATGCTAGTGAGTGGTTAAATATTTTGATCTTTCCACCTCAAGTCCAGTCCTGCCACCCACATACACTCTCAACTCAAATTTGAAAAGAACGCTAAACACTTGACATCATTTGATGGCCACTTTTCATGCATTACGAAGTTTTCGTTTGGATCTGTTGTTTGGATGAGTATATATGTGTACATATGTACATACGTGTGTGTGCGGAGGTGTGATCTAAAGCGTGTGTTTTGAGCGGATTGGAATCTTAAGCACTCGCTGACAAACAAAACAAATAAACATGGATCCAAACTTTCGATTATTGTCCTTGGCCCAAGGCTTAATTGACAGCGGCATTCCGTGTAATTGCCACACTTGAGTGCACTTTGTACTATTGATCCGCTACAAGTCACCTGCTTGTATTTGTGGCATTATGTTTGGCCGATTCGCTTGATGACATCATTTACATGCGGTAATGACATCATTGACGTAGCATGATCCTATCATATCATCATAATTGATGAAGTTATACTACTCCTGGTCTGGAAACTTTACCTAAATGATGTCACTTGTGACTCATTATGACATCATGAATCACTAACTATTGTTAAGTAATGTGATCTTTGTGAACCCTAGATTCCTACAATGCAACCTTCATCTCTCTCTCTCTCTCCCTCTCTCGTTCACTCTCTTCTTGAAACCAGCAGTATAATATGGCCTCTTCCTAGTGCATGTCTGCATAGTCATCAAGATGACCCCTCTCTCCTCAGTAGTGTGTCTGTTTATGTTTGTTTGTGCATTTGTATGGGGTGTGTTGTGGGTACCTGCAGTCAGTAAGGTGTTGCGTTACAAACCGCAAAGTTTCCGGGCAGCTACATGATCGAGATATACAGCATCTCCCCGCCACCCCCCCCCCCCTGCGCAACTCATTACCTACGTATGCATAGCTCTGTTTTAGTAGTATAACAACTCGGCTCACTCAGTGGTTTCATGTGCTCAAAGTGTGGTACTCATGTACGGTACATCTAAACTGTCGCCAGTGCAGCCTTATGGTAGTCATGCATGCATGCGTGCGTCTGTCGGAGATTGATGTCAGGTGGTGGTTCTTTGTTTGGAGGGGGGGGGAGGTAGGGTCAGACATATTCCAGTAGTTGAGTATACGTATCTCTTTTGTAGTGCAGACCTATGTGTGAAAACAGATGCAAGTTACACGTGATTATGGTAGAAACGAAATCAGGTAATAGTATTATAGAAACCATGCCCTATATATGAGCACTTGTGCCATTAGTTTTGTCAGAGAGCTTAAGTACAAGCACATGCACATCATTATGTGCACCACTCTGCCACCCTGCCCATGCCAGCCGCCCTGTATGCATGCATGTTTTGCCACAGTATAGTGCATATTTATGATCACCCCAATGCAAATTAAAGTACACCCTACCTATTAGTTCATCGTATCCTGCCAGGCCGCCTGCCGCGCATGTTTTGCTGCAGTGGATGCACGTCCATTATGTACCCTGTGTGAAAGCAGTTACTCCCTTCTTGTCCTCATTGGTAACCATTACATCAATGATTGTGTTCACTTACGTACGTGTATGTAGTTGGATCTGTATCTGTATCTGTACTCCAGGTGTGTGGGGTCCCTTATATATGCTTCTACATCATACGTAACTGCCCAATGTGTCCTGGACTGATATACCACCCTGGATCATATGACATGAATTCATACGTTAGCTGGAGTCAGTTAGCTAGCTACATGTACAAAATTAATGTATATGTGTGTAGCTTGAGACAGAATTGAGAGTGAGTGAGGGAGGGAGGGAGAGAGAGGGAGACTCTGAGAGAGTGAGAGTGAGAGTGAGAGGGAGGAGGAGTGACCGAGAGAGGGAGAGTGCGTGTTGTCTGGTGGCTCTGTGTGTGTTCGGCGAAAGTAGAGAATCTGTAGTTTCAAATAATAATGTCCATACTGGGGGGAACAGTTATGTGTGTACTCTCTCTCTCTCTCTCTCTCTCTCTCTCTCTCTGTCGCTGGCTTAATTTTGCCTGGGGGGTAATTTTTCACGTGGTGGGTAAATTCGATTAGCATTGATAACAGCTTGCATGCAGTGAATGCTAATAATTAATCTTAGCCTAGAGTTCACGCACATGCCCATATACATCTAATTACGTAATTGCTCTACCCTACAAACTTTCATCATAACATGTTTTGAACCAACACCATATGTACGTGCATGCGAATAAATAATCTTCCATATATGGCTACAAGTGTATAATAATATTATGCTATATTTAGCCCTTTGTCGATGTGAACTATGCTGCGAATTTTAATGATATAGCGTGCCCAAATTGGCTTAACTGGAGACTAATGGGGCGATAGTTTTGTTGATATCGCTTTTAAATGAATCCATTGACCTGTGTGGGGTAGGGTATCAGTTGTGTTTGGGGCCATCCCAGAGTCAAATTGAGTCATGTAGCAGTTCAAATTCAGTATCGTGTTTCACCTGGCCCGTCAGTCGACCGGGTTGGTAGTTTTTCTGGTCACCTGGGAGTTTCTACGGCATTAGGATCGTTTCTCACTCGCCTCATGAATATTTTAACTATTAATTACTAATTAGCAGTTCACTGTCCTCCAAAGAGATTCTTAATTGTACTATGCTATGCTACTATTTTGTCATTAGCCGAGTCTGGTCACGTTAATTCCTTTCTTGTGACAACTGAATGCCTGTCTCCTATATGTCTTCTGATGGTAAGTTTTATACACAAGTTTGATTTGGGGGTTCTGAGCTTACTCGATCGAGCTCCCTATGGAGTTCCATCATAGCCAGGGTTTCATCCAGTGGGGGAGGTGGGGGGGAAGCTTCCCCCTCAAAACACCCAGCTTCCCCCCCAAAAAGAAAGAGAGAAAGAAGAAAAGAGGAAAAGGAGAGAGAGAGAGAGGTGCATGGTGGGGGAAGGGGAGTGTGTATATTTTTGCGTCGCATTGCAAGTGATCAGTATAGTCTCCTACTTCATGACTCAATTATTTAAGAGCACTAGATAAAACTATGCAATACCTCAGTGACATCAGAAAACACAATCATTAATCCATATCAATGCTTAATTGAGGGAGGGGTCATGGTGCGTGAAACTGCCACGCCCACTTCTCCCCCAAAAATTTCTTTCTGGATGAAACCCTGATAGCATCATGTAACATTGAAAAATTTATACTCATAAGTACATACATGCATACATACATACATATATAGCCTCGTCCCCAGGCCCATTCCCATATTGAAGACTCTGGGAGTAGAGGGAGGGGGACCGGTTGCCATTCTCGTACGTTTGAAGTGTGTATGTGGAAATACCCTCAGGTTACGTTCTTTGAGACTCAAAGTGGAGGGCAGGGTGATCACTCAAAGCTTACTGAAGTGTTTGACAATGTACATATATACATATATACATACATACATACATACACTGCTGGCCAGTAAGTGAGCTGCCCACCGTGTGCAAGGTGTGCCCACGAATTCTTGTGTGTCAATTTAGTAGGTACCTCGCTTTCAAGCCAACTCTTTCAAGGGTGATTCTTGTCTTGTTAATTAAGCGCCCTCCCTCCCTCCTTGCGCTGTGTTCCTTTGTGTGATTAAGAATTTTGTGCAAATTGTGCACTAATTCTCAATGGGCTTTCGGGCTGGGGGTCTATAAGCCCTTGGTTGGACATCAAATATTCTGTACTACATACACGTGCGTATGTATCTTACATAGTTTGCAGCCTTCTTGCTATTCTGAATCAGTGTGCAGAGGCCGTTAGATGAGGCTATTACTATCATTAATTTACAGCTATTATTTGGTAATTATTGTACATCGATAACATCCCGTAACCGTACGTGTGGAGTACGTCGTACTCGACATTCTCGACCCTGACCGGTGCAGCCTGTGGAAGTTTACACGGTGTTCTCCAGCATTACTATAACAGTACTTCATGTCACGCATACAATCGCACAAGATTGGGCAGTACTTGATATGTTTGACCCCCTTTATAGTATAGCCAGTGGAAGTTTACGATCATGAATATAATTATTATGTCCATGGGTAAGTGCGTATGCTTGTAATTAACCCACCACCCCTAGTTCTCAAGGTTAGGCACCTACGTACATGTAAGTGGCTCTGCCTATTGCTGGGATTAAGTTTGCCTGAGCAGGCGATGGGATGCCAGCAGAGCTAGAAATAATAGCTGGTCATCGGACATTTTCCAACCAAATTGTTGAAATGACCGATCAAATTCCCCATGCATGCAACTCCATAAACTCTTGTACTGTGTCCTAGCAATGTCCGACCAAAACATGAGCCTTATTTCTAGCCCTGGGATGGGTTGGAATGGGATGGGTGCCTTTAGGATTGGTAGTGGAAGGAGGAAACCTACTTAATTTTCATGTACATGTACATGCCTGTCATCTGTGGTTTGTTGCTCTCAATAGGACCGGACTGGAGCCATTAGTACAAGCACCTCTTGGACCAGGCTCGTTGTGATTGCATTCATTGTGTGGAGAGTGCCAATATTATTAATATACCCACACACAATTAATTAAGGGTCGAGTGAAGGAAGCTGAAGGTCGTGAAATCACTGTTCAAGTGTGTGCACATGCCCTGCACATGCCCATTCATCCAGCAGGATATTTGCAAACAGTGGCAGATTATTATGGGGTACTTACATGTACATGTAATAGCTATTGTCCGAATATGCACACAGATTGACAGACATACGTGCATACAAACGTTCATTATTACAATATACGTACACTTATACTCACGTACTTGTCATGCATACACATACACATACACACCTTCACACCCTCACACATGCACACCCTCACACGCACACTCACTCTCCACACATGCACTTGCCCCACACTCACTCAATTACCATAGTAGCTCTACACAATCTCCAGTGCAGTGCGGTATACAGATACGTACATACATTTTGGAGGGAACCAATTATGTACCACAGCTGCGTGCGCACATATCGTTATTTGCCCTGAAGGCATACTGCATGCTCTTAAGTGGAATATTTATGTTTGTACGTAATTCCGTGCACTCTTACTTTCTTGTAGCTCACTTTTGTGTCGGTTAAGTGTTTTATTGTGAGTTTTAAGTGTTTCCAACCAATAATCGGGATGTACCATTTTGTGGCTAAGTGTAAAATGCATGCACCGAGTGTTTCGAGTAGACAAGTGTACGTATGTGCATCACTCTAAGTATGTGAGTGTGTGAGGGTGTGTGCGTGTGCATGTGTGTGTGTTTTTAATTTAATGCACTAAGTAAACTGTGTCTGAGTATCTAAGTGTGTGTGTGTGTGTGTGTGTGTGTGTGTGTGTGTGTGTAAGTGACGATATCATTGATTCTTCTCTTTTATTAAGCTAGTGGTCTGCGGCCGGATTGAATTGTGGTCAGCTGTCCAACGTTAGTTACATAAACTACTCCACTTAGCAGTGCCCTTATCACCGGATAATTACCCCAGCACCTGGAGGCCACGGATATTTGAGAAATTGGTGTGGATTTCTGGAAGAATTACAGTTGGCAATCCAATTAGCCGGCGCAGGATACAAATATACTTGTCTAGACTTCAGGGCCCTGCTCTCTCTCTCTCTCTCTCTCTCTCTCTCTCTCTCTCTCTCTCTCTCTCTCTCTCTCTCTCTCTCTCTCTCTCTCTCTCTCTCTCCTCTCTCTCTCTCTCTCTCCCTCTCTCTCTCTCTCCCTCTCTCTCCCCCTTTCCTTCTCTCTCCCCCCCTCTCTCTCTCTCTCTCTCCCCGCCCCCCCCTCTCTCTGCCGTAACAAGATATCATACTATTACCAGTTATATCTTAATTGGCATTAATAACATTTTTAGTACTCCAGTGCGCGGTATGATAATGGAATCAGATTATTATAATATTATTGTGCTAAGTAGGCACGCCTACGTACATGCTTGTATCTGTGAGAGTGTGTGTAGCCTCAGAATGGGATACGGGTGTGGCAGGCAGGCACAGAAAGTGGAGCCAGTTCTGATTCGTAATCTAAATGTCCTAAATGGAGATATTTGTTAATATGTAGAAGACATTGTATTATTAATAGGATTGATGCATAGTCATTTAGGAGGAATAATGATAAGGAGAGAAGGAGAGAGAGAGAGAGAGAGAGAGAGAGAGAGAGAGGCAGGGATATGATAGTCATTCTGCGCATACATGTACATACAGTGTATCAGTGTTCTCCACAAGCAAAACTTAGGCATGATAGGAGGGTTTGGTGTAGGTGGAGCCTGAGCCACATGAAAACTTTTGGATTGTCCCTATTCCCCACATCAAAGGGAATTCTGTACTGAAGGCTTGTTGGGCCGACATGCCTTAGGTATGCTGGGGAGAACACTGCATATGTATCTGTCTGTTTGCTACAACTGTACCACTTCATACCTACGTACATAAGCCTACATACCTGCAAGTATGTGGTCTAGCTGATTTAGCTGTGGAGGGTAAATGATCAGAGAGAAGTATGAGGGGAGGGGTGTACATGGTTTACAAGGGTGTAGACAGCTTTTTTGCAAAGGGTGGTGGGGGGTAGCACCCTCAGCTGGGCAGTGCCCGGGCTTTATGTTCAAAGTCAAGTAATCAGTCTCAATGCTCCTTTAAGTTCGGCCGTAACTAATACTACTATAGAATCTACAATTGGATATATTAGCGACCGTCATTCCATATATAGAAGCTGCCTTGGAGGCACTCAGTCTATGTAGGCGACCTTCCTGTCGTGCTACAAGTGTTAAGAGTATTCTCGGACTAGTTAGTGTGTTTGTAGTCTGATGGTTATTTAATTATCCCACTTAGCTACAAGGTTGGTTGATTTATTGCCATGCCGATGTTGTCGAGAGTTGGACAGCTAGTCTCTCTCTCCAGTTTCAGTGACTGCACTTTTCCTCGAGTGCACTTAGTATAAAGATGTGTGTGCCGTACGGGGGTGACATCATACTTATTTCTTGTTGTTGTTTACATACGTAGAATCTCCGCCCCCCTTCCCCTCCTTCCTTCGTGTACGTACGTACGTACGTACGTAGAATTTTTCAGCTAACCACGGCCAAAAGCGTTCTGCATTCAATATGAATATCATCACATAGTGCAGCGCATTTAAGTTTTGGCTGTACCATAGTGTCCTGGGCAAGCGCCCACACTCCCGGGTAGGCACCCATGTACCGCATTTCAAGGGGTCAGTGTAGCTAGCTTCTATACAAACGTATGGGATTTTGATCCCAGGTAAGCGCCCATGCGGGCCAAAATCGGGACACTACGACACGTGTGTGTGCATGTATGTGTGTGTGTGGGGGGGGGGGGGTGTGCATGTTTGTGAGGTGGCCCCTGATTATCTAACTAGAAGTAATAATAAATTAATAACCTTTTTCTTATGACTGCAGTGACCTCGTTTGTGGTTTGTCACAATACCTCCCCATTCAGTGTTATCATTAATTATTTATCCATGCTAGCACTATATTTGTCCTGGGAGTTAAAAGTTCAGTGGCTAATAGTTACAGCCAACCTCTTATTGAATTAGCAGGTTGGAGTTGGAGTTGACGTTTTCAGGTGTAAAATTTCCAATCATGGCAAAGTATACCATTACTGCCCTTAAGTTATGTCACGCTTACATAATATAAAGCTACATAGTTTCTCGTATTTCAGTGTGGTCACGCTCAGAATTACCTACATATGTACAAATCACTTCTTCCCCGCCACACAGGCATTTTTAGCCAACTAGCAATTTCAGTAACAGATGTCGATCCACTTACCTGCTATATAATCCATAACTGTGATATCACCAGTTTGGTTAACCTTTTCAATTGGGCTTGCCACTCTTAGTCTCAGTGGGGTGCAAGGAAGCATTAGATACTGATACTACTAAGTTGCTAGGATTTTTACCTAATTGTGGTGTTGTATGCTGAGTGGTCTGGTTTGAATGGATGATAAAACCCTGAAGGTAATTAGTGTTTTATATAGCTTTCCGTAACAATCTATTATCATCAGATCAGATGTACGTGACTGTGATCACATGATAAGTCCCCCACTTCTCTCAATCACTCACAGTCGAAACACAGAAGCCTGAGATTTTTTATTATCCACACTCTCCCGAGTCCACTGTACACCCAAACACACGGAAATCGTCTATCCACATACGCACTTGTCTGGATTGCATGTTCTAAAATTTTGTATGGGCATAAAAATTTAATTACAGCCCATGAGGCTTTCCGTCTGCAGTATTATGCTATAGGATGGTGTTGTAGAATCTTTTCGGATTCTGTGTTCTGTCGGGAGCGGTTTGATACCCCCTCTGTGGGGAGGAAACGTAATGACAATAAAGCGCCGGCCGTGAGCAAAAAAAGAAAAAAAAATATTGATTTTATACGGGAAATAACGGAGCCACACATGCGTGGAAAGTATAACATGATGTGTTGTAGTTATGTCAAGTCCTATGAGCGATTCAGTCCTTTCTATGGGGATGGAGACAGAATATATATCATATTATTATGCCAATATTAATGTACGTACGTACTTGTGGAAATGAATCTGCATGGATACGACATTGTACAAGCGTGGTTATGTTCCAGTAAGGAGTGATAGTCACTGATTTTTTTGCTACATCTGCAGAGGAATTGATACAATAAAAAAATATGTGCTTGCATCTGGTATGTGTATGTGTATATGTACAGACAGTGAAGCTATGAGAGCTTAGCTAGCTGGGAGGTAGCGTGGTAGCTTTGTGTGAAAGAGAAGACGTCCCTTTGTAGATCTTTGACGCTGCGCCAGGGGATGACTATTGCGCAACATCTACCCAAGAGTGCGTGGAAAAATGGTTCACCCTTTGCCTTATAAGGTAAAGAAGAGTTGTACATGCGTACGTACGTAGCTATGAAATACAGGCCAGTGTTATTTTGTATGCTTGAAGAATCATCTATTATAGAGCTACCTGTTTATAACAATATACAACTTATGATCTATGGCAGAATTGTCTGGAGTTGGCTTTTAGATGTTACCAGTAGGTGTATCCATTTATCAACATTGGTAGAACACATCTCAGCTTCTGAGAGCTTCATCCCTCAGTGCTTCAGCTGCAGGCATTTCTTCTGTTCAGACATGGGCTATTATGATAATGGATACATCCTTTGAAGTCATGTTGTGTACTAGTAGGTTTTTGCTGCCTGAACTCAACAGGCACTGCGTGAGATACTCGGTGTAGGTACGTACATGTAGGTTCCCCCCAGATTAAGGATTTGGCTGTCACAGACGAACATACCGAATTTTCAAGAACGGACGTTTGGTGGCGTCTCGGTTGACAGTGTCGTGACTTGCTGAGTGGATTCCTTTGTGGTTTTGAGTTGCATATTCCCACAGGCTTCTCTGTACTCGTTGACCGGATGCATGCTTATATTCGTCTACCAAAATCTGGTTCTCATTTGAAGCGGTCGGTAACTAACTTTTTGCAGAATCCCTCTGAAGAGGTATCAGGCGCTATATACAATAAATGTATGGCTCTATGTCGTTAAGGAATACCTATAGGCTCCAGCAAGCATATCTATAAGTTTTTGTAGTCATTATTTTCACGTGAGTGTTACCCGATCCTCTTCATATGTGTCTCCCTTCATGGACAAGCTATGTGCATACATGTACATGTACATCTATAGCGACTATCATCCGATTGGTCAGCTTGGCCGCCAGGAAGGAAAGTCGTACGTACGCAGGTCCGCATTATCTATTGGCTCATCCAATAACAGTTAAACACACAAACACTCCAATTGTCTTGGAATTTAGCAGTTTTGATTACTTGCCCGCCCGCCTCAGCTTTAAGTTGGTACCGACCGTAGCAGATTTTTTTTTGCCGCGAGGCTTTCCCGGCGGCAGGCCCTTAGGCATGCACTTAGGCACTAGCTGGGATTTCTGGCGCCCTAGGCCTAATGCTATTTACCCTCACCCTGCGTACTAGCTGTACTGTACTCCATAAAAGAACATTGATTGATTGTTTTATGCATGAAACTTTTATTTAATAGCATTCCATTCCTTATATGGGTAGGTGCAAAATCAGTATTTTCCTCACCGACTCTATATTGTCGATAACTATTCAATAATGGGCCTGGCATGATATAACTGTGAGAATAGTAATATTATTATGGTGAAATATGGAGTATAGAGAAGGGAGATTCAGAAGGGAGCGTGGAGTTGGGATAAAATTAATAGCTGATATTAGCCAGTGCCAACCAGTGTCAGTCCCCGGCACTCCACCAATGTTACTTTCATGCTCGTTGATATGCAAATGAGTCAGAGCATTACTGGGCTTCAACACTCAAGAAATTTGCCGTTGTGATTTGCTCGAAGCTTCACCTTGCTCTACAGCACCCATCCAACCGACCGTCCGTCCAACACACACAGCACACACACCAACACACGCACACACATATGCTCCCAATAAGGGGTCAAAAGGAAACAATTTCTCGATTGCTCTCTAATGATTAATCACAACATTCCTAATGTCTTATTTGCATGCATATTGTCGTTCTGCCCACCTGCAGTGTAAGAATAAGTACTGCGAGCTACCCGTGGAATGCAGAGTTTGCGGTGAGTCAATTTCTTCATAATGTGTCACTCTCTATTCGAAGCATTGGCCCACTAAAAACAGTCCTAATTGAAGTATGCGTATACTCTCGTGCACGCACTAAATGGCCCCTGTTTGTATTTGCATGCCGTAGTGGGGCATTTTGCGAGAGTTATTGGATTTTAATCGCTTAATTTTCTTCAAAACGTTCATTGCCATGGCTTCCTGGCGCCATCTCAGGAATTTGTGTTCTTTTCTGTTGAATGACCTCTTCTTTGCGCTCAGAGGATGGTGTTTGGAATCAGCTATGTCTACTCGCTTTGGCCTTAGCATTCCTGACCAATTGCGCAAGACTTGCAAAAAATATGACACCATTGCAGCAATAGTCTAGGTAGCTACATATACGTACCATGCAGTGCAAGGTTGCAAAATATATGCAATATATTATTATAGGTGCATAACTTTATATGGTGTATATACGACACTAGAATATTGCATAGCTGGCTGTATTGATAGGGAATGATACCCTCCTCCATTCAACCATGCCTAAGGCTTGCTATGTCTTTCAGTGAAAGAGAGAATCTGCAAAACATCCCGATAAGGAATGTAATTTTAAGGCGTACGTATCCCACCCTCCCTCCCTCCCTCCTCTGTCCTCATATCCTGTTGTTCCATTCAAATCAGTTTCAATGAGGGCCAGACCATTTTCCCCCATTTGGTTAGTACTGCATGTCTGGGATTGGGGGGACTGCCTATATATTAACTCCTACGCTGTCAGGAGCAGACTTAATTTCTACGCACATAGGGCAGAATTAATGAATTAATATCCTTTTATGGCCATCTAGGATGCATGCAGAGAAGTCTAAGCAGATGCCTACCTCATCCCTGTGTTATCCAAAAATAATATAGCTTTGGCTTATCTAATGCGTAGGGTGAGTAATAATATTTATTGTCTACACTCTTCAAAGGTGAAAATCAAAAGTTGTTATGTACTCCCTTCTCCTCAGTGGTATCTAAGCAGGTGTACTGTTTATACTAAACTGCTTAGTCTCACAAGCCAGACCCTCCTACGAAGAAAGGGCTTGCGATATTGACTACCAAACTCCTTACATCATTGTCACCATCAGAGTATAGGCTTTGTGGGTGTGTGGGGTGGATGACTGGGGGATCAACATACACCCTGAACCTGTAAACATAGTATTATGGCTGGTCAGTGGATTCAGAGCATGCATAATCTTATTGTGTGCAAATAATATGCCATGAGTGTTGTTTCTAAGGTTCAAAGCTGTAAGATTTCATAGTGGTGTCTTGTAGCAGATGACTCCCAAACTCCTACATTGCATGTCCAAAAAAAAATCATTACTTAGTCTAGCTGGTTGGTATATAGTCTAAGGGTGAATAGCATTAAGACAAGGTTGGTATGACTGGCGGCATGATCATTGGTGAGTATGTGTGTGTGTATGCGTACATGTACATATGTATCGTCTCTGAGCTCGAAAAATGCAAACTTGCTACATTCTTGGGGGTAGTCTCGTCTTTCGGCGGTAGACACACTCGGAGTATACTATAGTGCTCCTCTATCTATCTATCTATTGAGGGTCAGCTCCTGGCTACATATTGAGCTAGCCTCCTATTCCAAGCTATTCAGTATTTTGACCGCAAGCTGCTACATCGCCTAGGGGATGGATCAATACATATTAAATTTTGTTAGAATACTGTGTTTAACTGTAATATTAATTTTGGTAATAGCGATAAGACTAAGTATGATTAGATAACCAAGTGCAAAGTACAGCCACGGAGCCACTGTGGCTTTATCCACTAAGATTTAACCAATGATTGAATCATTTGGCAATAAAATTAATGTCATTAATGGCCTCCGACGTAATTGGTTGCCATGTAACAGATTTCCTATTGGCCACTTAATTTGGTGATTGGCTACGATAATCCTTGATCGATCTCCAGTCATAGCCGATAGCACAAGAGGCTGCCCAAGCACACCTGCTTGTATCACCGTGGATACTAACTTGCGCTGATCTCAAAAACATACCACCATTCCCTACATAATCTTGTACCATCTCCCTCCATAAAAATTAACGTGTATAGCGTTGATTGTCCAAAGCAGGCCTGCTCTCAGATAAATTTTATACATCACCATAGTATTAAAGGCTATCGATGCACACCTGTTTGTTGATCCCCATAAATACATAGTTTATTAGGGATGCATCAATTTAGCCCCCAAAACAAACCATTGTTTAATAACATTCTCAGCACCTGGCGACACAGGCCTTGGCTACCTCACCTTACGTCTCCTTTGTTGTGGATACGGTGCTGATTAATTTATTTTACTGATCATCCTTTGCAGGCCTGACTCTCGTCCTTGCCCCTCACCTGGCCAGATCCTACCATCATCTCTTCCCTCTTCCAATGTTCTTAGAGACTCAGATCTCTCAACGGTAAGCTACCCACCCACCCTATTCGAAATTTCCTAGTTGCACTTTAACGTGAGTGTATATTATTATGATGGAGTGGTGCTCTAGTACAGTTCGGCTGCTGTTAACACAGACATTGCTATAACCGGTAAGAGAGAAGTGAAGTTAGTGGATAGAGAAAAAATCTCAGGATCCAGCCGGGATTTGAACCCAGGACCTTCCGATACCTTTCTCTATCCACTAACTTCGCTTCTCTCTTGCCTGTTATAGCAACATCAGCCTTACCAGGCTTATGGTAATTATTCCCAATTATCAGGGTTGGAATGAGGCTATGGTGGTCCGGTGATGGAATTCCCATATTAATGTTATAGCCCATTGTTGACAGATGTAAATAAACTATGCATACTAGGTGTAATATCATTATTAAGCTGACTGTGCACTTCAATTCAGGTGCTTCTGTGCAGGGTGTCAAGTCTCCTTGGAGAGTAAGGTGAGAGTAGATGGAAGTGTGCATTCACCATTCACAGTTTTCGCTGTGCTAGCTCATCCTTATTGGCGTGATGGTTGTGGAGCTTCTCCGTCGACTGTTTTATGACTTTGTTCTTGGAAAAACGAGAATGCTTCAAGTTCTACATTTGTACATTATATTATTACATGTATAGCATCTCTGTGCGTGTGTCTGGCACCATTGTCGTTAAACACCTTGTAGAAGCTGTGAAAGCGGCTGAATCACCGCAAAGCCCCTCTCTCCTTGTAAAGGCTTGGGTGCACTGCAGCTCTAGTCACCACAGAAGAAGCCATACCTGCTCCACCAATGTCAACTCCATGCATGAATGATACTGTAGGCCAGGGTACACTTGATGCCGTGTGCATCATGACATTGTTACATTGTATAGTGATTCAAAAAGCAAAACCCTTCAATTCGAGAACACTGCCAGTGCAGTATCCTACATGTACGTATGTGGGGAGTATATGGTACGGTACGGAGAACTTTGACCTGGGAGAAGTGAATTTCACAAAAAAAGGCTTTGTCGGAAAATGTTTATTATTAAGTGTGTCGACAAGAGAACAATTTACATTATTGCATAGCCGTGTCTGGGTATGACATGTATAGGGCTAAATTAATGGGATAAGGAAGAACGGAAATTCCACGTAGTTAGAAAAATTAGTCAGGTATTTTAGTACCTTGTCAGATGTAGCCTGCAGTGCTGCAGTGGCGAGTCACTTGGTGCAGTTCGACACAGGAAATATGTACGGTATGTGCAACGTGAACTCTTCCACCAGATGGTGGACGCTTTAGCTAAATTTGTGATTCCTGTTTGAAATTTTGAGCTAAGTATGCGTATATGATACGTATGATATTGATAACTAGCTTGATTACCCCTAACATGAGGAAACCCCCTTTTAATTAAAGCACCATGGAGTGACTGCGATAGTTAGGTGGTCCCTGGCTACAAGTAAAATATAAAAGGCCTTCCAAAAAAATTGAGATATCTTACGTAATTTACATCAACTATAGAAAGCGTTAGTGTTACCCCCTGGAATGAATAGGTGGATCACCTTTAACCACAGAATTGAAGAGCTTTTCGACACCTTCCCGGGAATTTTTTTTAGTATGCACTGGGTTCAGTTCTCGGGCAACAGTGTTGTCGCATTGAGTTTCATCAATACAGTCAAGCCATTAGTGTCAATTAGGATCTAGTTTCTCATCCCATGAAGTGCTTTCCCGTCCTACACCTACTTATTTGCATAGCTATACGTAGCTATCGGTACTGCTACGTATATTATATGTACTATTTAAATTTTTAAAGCGTTCGTGCTATAGGCTACTCCATCTCAAACTTTGAAAATCGATCACTAAAATGTTGCTACCATGAGTGTACATGTGTGTGTATGTGTGTGTGTGTGCGGTGGCAACGCGTTTAGTGCAGTTTGCCGGGTTTATTCGCCACATCAAAGGTGCTAGTCTGGCCATGAATTTTGCGGCAATCATCTGTGCTAATTCACAGAGAGCCTCTCAGATTACCACTGCAATTAGAGGGTGTTGGGTCGTGGCTTTGATTCACCTTCTTTCCTTGACCACTAGTGTGTTTGGGGAAGCGTTACAGGTACATTTTCTCGGTCTGTCGCCACTTAAACTATTCGTTATCATAGGGGAGGCGGATTTAGTTTTACGTAGCAAAAATAAATGTATGTATGCAAACGTAATACCTTTTATTTGTTGTTTTATCCTGCGCTGTTGGCCATACATTGTAATTATTAATTTTATTGCACGCAGTGGAGCTAAAATTTTACAAAAATGGAGCATGCAGCGGTGCCCTTTCTTGGTAACAGGTGGGGGGAACTCCTTAGACGAAATCCTGTACTACGAATATGACTATAAGTGGTATATACAGCATGTTGTGTGTATCGGAAATATACCTGATCTTATGGGCCTCAGAAAAATTAGCAGTAAAATTAGACTCACAAATTTGACTCACATTTCCTTACAGTGTGCTATGACGAATCATGACATGTCTAGCAGCTGTAACTGGTATGAAGGTAGATCCCTCCACCTGAATAATGTGAAATGTTATCCCAAGAGAGAGAGAGAGAGAGCTATAGGGATTGTATATATGGGAGAGGGAGGGAGGGAGGGAGGAAAGAGAGCGGGGGAGAGAAGAGGAGGAATTTATTGAAGAGAGAAAGAGTACCTTACATTACTTTAGTGATAACACTGAAAGCTTGTTGCGTACACAGTAGATGAATGAGCTGACCTTTCAAAGTGCTGATGACTTGGAACAGCGGTTCTCATGTCAAACGACCATACACTCCAGTGTCTGCCACGTGTGCCATGTATATGTTCTGTCAGTCTATTGTCAGGGTACAGGGTATGTAGTAACACCAGAGGTGCTCCAGGTAGTGTAATGCAGTGTACTTGCAGACAGTCGGCATCTTTCAAGTTTATGTTGTGGGCTGTATAGTAAGCTACCTCTTTTGACAAGTATTACATTATTATCATAATAGCCTATGATATTCAATTATTACCGAGCATGCATGGCATGTGCAACAATAATAATAATTTATGCAGCTCTCACTCGTATAATATTCAGTACGTACGTATGTCGCATAGCTCATACCAGTGTGTTTGGGTCAAGGAAGCTTATAATGTCGGAATGTGGTACCTCCAAGTAGGGAAGGATGATAATAATCAATGTATTCTTGTGTTGGCAAAACACTTTGTGTTTTTTATTTAAATCTTGAGCTCACATGCCAGTGGGTTAGCGTTAAAAGTTCAGTAGCTAATAGTATTATGTATGTATGCATTTGCATGTACATGTATGGTCTGGTTGGGATTCCTCAGCCGGTTAGAATGAATAGTGTGAGAATACGGATACAAATTGCCCACTTTCCCTGATTGGTCAAATCCTGGCCGGTAGACTTGGTGTCTAGCTGTGGCTATGCTAAAACAGCTTTTTGCTTTGCCTTCGTTCCAGAGCTCTTAGACTACAAAGCTCTGTCATCCATTCTTCTGTGATCAACTTTCAAATTGGTAGACTGCCAATTTGCTTTCATCATCAAACCTTTGTCAAATCTAGACCCAAATCAGTAGCTCAGTAGCTTTCTGCTGGGAGCTAAGGGAGGGAGGGAGGGATATAGTATCCTTTAGTACAGTAGGCTATGGTAGTGGGATGGTGGGAATATGTTATGTGTGAACCGCTTGGTATGCATAAGCATAGCAGCCATGCTTGCTAACACTTCAGAATAATAATATGAATCACAGTCGTAAGGTGCATGTTGAGATTCTGAAACTTGAAAATGTAAATGTTTACGGTATCAGATTTAACGAAGGTCAAAACTGTGCCGGCCATAACACACCTGGGGCCTTGATAGCGATATGTTTTGTTGACGACAGCTGTTGCTGTGTAGCATTTGTCACCTGTCATGAATTCCCTCTCTCCCCCTCCCTCCCTCCCTCCCTCTCTCTCTCTCTCACTCTCTCTCTCTCTCTCTCTCTCTCTCTCTCTCTCCTCCCCTCTAATTCCCAGACTATATAGCTATACACTAAGTAGACCAAACTTCCGAGAGAGACATATGAATTTTTTGTACTTGTGTATACTAGGAGTTTGATTAAATCTTGGCACTGTGGTATAGGCTTTCTAAATATTTTTGTGAGCGTGCGCGTTTGTATGTGCAAACATTTGTGTGTACTCTGCCCTTATATATTATTATAATACCGTTGCAGGTATATAGCTGTCCGCAGTGCAGGGAATCATTTTGCATCGACTGCGATTTGTACATCCACGAAACTCTTCACAATTGTCCTGGCTGCACCAGTCACCCGGAAAACCCACAATCAATTACTTTGTAACTAGTTACATAATATAATATTGTATGGAAGTGTATGTAAATGGAATCTTTATATGGAAATTTTCGTGGAGTAAAGGAGTGAAAACACTGCTCAATTTTTTCACCTGGTGGTGTCATGATTACTAACAGCTGCCGCGTAACCTTTGAGTGAGTATAAGAATTTCCTTGTTTTTCTAACAGCAATTTTGTTTAGCAGTACCTATATTAAATAATAGCCTCGAGGCATGCTATATACTTTATACCTTACAGCCAGCTTGCATAAAATTTGAGGAAAAGCACATTATAGTTGCCCATTGCATTGGCCATGATTATCGTGAAAGGAACTTTGCAGTATACAGTTGATAGCAGCTGCCATGGACCGAGGATATCTCGTAGCATGCCAATACACTAGTACACTGCATGCATGTATACATACTGCTAATGTGCATGGCTGCTGCGGCCCATAATGTGTTCAACTGGTTGTTCGTGTCATGTCTAATGTTCTTATATCGATGTTCGATAATTGTCTCGGACATGATACTGTTATCTTTGCATCAAGGTGATGTCACTAACTAAATTTCACCTGCGGCACAGTTATATAAGCACCAAAATATTATTATACATAATGTATACAGCACCCTAGGCTCCCAAATTTCCTGAGTGCATGCCAAGTGGGTATAACTAATAACTGTCTGGTATGCTCATATTTCGAGATACTTCAGCAGTTTGAGAGACATGCTATATGTATAAGATATTGGCTCGACCGCTTGGTACTGTCTAACACGGTTAAGCTCATCTTTTCATTGGTTTTGTTTGGCTGGCCACACCTTTGGATTCCCACGTCAGTGTAGTCTCGTTTGGAATTTTTCTGCCAAAAACTGCCTCACAAAATGACCTGATCGCATGCAGCTGTGCTCCATGGAGTGGCTATTTGTAGCATAATGATGTCATTGTCGGGCAATGGGCCTTATCCAATGATCGATCATGCATGAAATCAGCCTTTTCACATTATAATGTCGAGCCCTTGGAAAATATGAACAGTGCATTTATTGTCCCAAATTAATAATCTTACGTTCGATGTGTATCAACTGTAGTGTTGCAATAAAGTTCGTGCTTTGCAACGAACCTTTTCATTGCTGTGTACAACATTATTGTTTTCCACATGCAGGCATGTGCTATTATGACGCCATAGCTGTTTACTTGACTACTGTGTCCTGTTTATGCATACATGTGTTTGCCTGTGGCAGTATAATATTACATGGTTGCTAACCACAACTTTACAAGCTGCCAATGTTGGCGATCAACAGCGCTACGCAGTGTTTAGTGCTATTATTGGCTGATTGTTGAAGACCAAATCTTTTTTATCTTGGTATATAATATGATAATAATATGAACAGCACGACACAAGCACATTAACACAGAATCGTACAGCACAAAAAACCAAATTTTCTCAAAGTCTAAAACAAGAACTTTGAGAAGTGAGTGTTTAAACATACAACACAACGATTAACAAACTTGATCCACAAAACCGAGTAATCACAAGCCTTAGGCTTTTACCACACAACAAACAAAAGTGGCAGGAAAAAAAGATAAGGATAAAGTGAAAAGTGAAACTCAGTAGCAAAAAAATGAAATATCTCCTAAATCAAGAATACAACTCTATAGCACACCATAGTGAGTCACTTGCTTCGGTGCACTGTTCTGGTGCTGTGATGATGTTTTACTGTTCTTTCTCTTGTGTGAGGTTGCTTGCTCACAGGGGTCGACTTTCGGTGGACTGGCGTGCGATCGCGTTGAGTGTTGTGCTAGACTAGGGGCTTGGTAGACTCCTGTGCTGACACCACTGCTTGACCGAGAGATAGTGGTATTGATGGTATTGCGTCTCTGGACCAAGTGCGAGTATGTCTCTGGTGGACCCTTCACCTTCTCGAGCCGCTGTTGTAGCTTCTTGTCCAGCACAGGAATGAAGTATGTCTTGCCCTTGTGTCTGATGAATAGCGAAGGTGCCTGTCCTGGTTTTCCACTGCTACTGCCACTAGTTGATTTTCTGTTTTCGACTCTTGCCAATCTGTCGGTTGATAGCCCTCGTCTTGTGGGTGAAGTCGGCGGCACTGATGTGTAGTGGTGTGGCGATCGTCTGTCGGGAGAAGTTGTTGCTGGGATTGTTGTGTACTCAGGATAGTCCTCGGGGATACCTGGAGGTAGTTGGTACCCACGAACTGGTGGAGGAAAGCTGCTTTTCGGGCAGACCTTCTCTGATCGACGCTTTCTTGACGAGCTGTATTCCGTCGATACCGGCTCTGATAGCTTTCTTCTGTGTCTGATTTGAATACCCTCAAGTGGCTGTGGGGTACTCATGCTCCTAGGCTTTGAGAAGCCCTGAACTGGGGATTTCGATGAGCCATTAGTAGCCTTAAATCTGTCGTCACACTCAACGGGCTTTGCTGTAGAATCTGCCGATCCGCCTGAGCCTCTAGAACCATCTGAACCTTTTGCGATGTAGATTGCATACTCTTCTTGGCAATCATCCAGAGTCTCGTAGGTGTGCTCTTCGGGTGACAAAACAGGCGGAGAAGATATTTGTCTCCTTGGAGGGGGAACTGGCGGTGGCTCATCATACGCTCCGTCCGATCCAGAGTTGTGCGATCTACGAGAGTGACGGAAAGCTGTCGATCTCTTGTTCTCGTTCGATCTCTCCATCATGTGCTCCTCCATGCCGCGGTGGATTTCGCTGCTAAAGTGGCGTGGATTCTGGGGGAGTGTGTAGTGGTCCACCTGAATCGGGCTCTCTCGCTGGCTCTGCTGCTCACGCATGGCAATCAAGTCCATAGCTTCATCGATGCAAATGACAGATGCAGAATCGCCAGCAACATTGTCAAAGAGAAAGTTTCCAAGTTCTTCATCGACTTCTGTGTCGGTCTCCCAGTAGCTTGTGTAGCCATCTTCAGAGATATCGTCAAACTTTTCAAGATTGTGAATTGTATCAAAGTACATCCCAAGTCGGTACTTGGGTCCTGCACGAGGAATGTTCTCCTTCAATTCTTCCAGCTTCTCTGTGGTTACCTAATTGTAGTAAGAGAGAGAGAGAGAGAGAGAGAGAAGAAAGGTCAGTGAGTATTGTCTAAACGGCCAATTAAGTAAGCGGGAGGTGACAGTTGGCTGGCGTATAATTGTTTATACAAGGCACGAGCCCAATTATCCAATTACCCTAATTACTGGCTTGTGCCACAAAATGGTGGGCATGCGACTAATGAGCTCCACAGCGGCGTTGACATCATGCTTAATTTGGCACATGCATGGCGGCTGATTGAGCGGTGAGGGATCGATAGATGACCCATACCAACTGAACTGAATTAGATAATCGATTAATGCACATTTTTGAGGTTTGGTAGACCGAGAAGTGCATCCAAGAGGGGATTTGATTTGAATCTACAGAAACCACACCAAATTTTTGTGGTTGCAGTGTATACAGTCATACAAATGGCTCACCCTAGCTATATTTAGCTGGTTTATTCTAGACATTTTAATAATTTGATTAAAGGCAATGATCCATGGTAATTTCTTTCACGCCACAAAATAGTTGGTATGTTGACAATTTCCAAACAGAAAGGGGAAAGATGAACCTGGGGATCTACAGGTCAACTCCATCAATGCTCCTACTAGACTTCTATACTAGCTACTGCTTTTTAGAGTGAATCAGAAGAATTCACGTGGTTCTCGTTCAATAGGTACTAAATGTGTGAAAATTGCCCACTTCCATTGGTGCTCAGTTGTCAACTTTTGTAATGTATACTAGCTGCATGTATAACAACCAACTGACTACACACTGCACTGCATGACCGTCTGCGCTGAGCTGTCTATTGTCGATGCTTTTGCCTGAGGGTGTTAACTGGTGCGAAAATTATAAAAGAGGAAGTATCGACAGTCAAGGTTTCTATTTGCTCCACACATCAGCATAGCTAATGCAGCGAAGCTTTTCCTAGCAATTTGTTTCGGCAGCTATTCAAAATGTGAGCAGTTCCTATAACGGAATGGAAATACCCTCTCGTGGTGTGAATCATTTTACAAGACACAGGACGTGTGAAAAAATGTAGGTGTAGCTGGGTGATAAAGCTCATCTATATTATTTCGTGGTGGATAAGCTCAGTCTCACATATGCCATACTGATACTACATGTAGATCCACCCCACATTTATGAAAGTGTTCACATACTGCAAAACCACAGTCACAACTGAATTGTTTCGATTCAACTACTATATAGTACCAAATATTGTATTACAGCTCCTTTTGGATACTTTAGGGAATTAGCTAGCTTCTCCGACTACATAGCTATACATGGTCATGGGACAATTTGAGAGGAGTAGCTAACTGGTCTGGTCTAGAGGGATCAGGCATGTTCGATACGACCCAGGAGGTAGGCAGCTGCGGAGATAATTGTCCAGACAACAAAGTATCCATGTTCGACAGACAATGCTCTAGTGCCAAGTCCGACCATTTCAAGGCTAGGTTCCCTGCAAATTAGCTATGGGGTGTAGTCGGTTGCATTAAGTGCTCCTTGTTTCTGTCAAAAGGTTGAAAGAAATTGTGAAAAAATCATCCAGACTTGAGAGTTGGATGGGTGTTAGGCATCACCACGTTTGTTTCATTCAGCGGGTCATTTAACACGCACAACTTTCTCATTAGCACATGTTCTCCACCTCTCAGTATACCACTCAACACTCGGTGCACTGAATGCGCGCGCAGCTTGGAGATCGCATATGCAGGCACGCATCTGCCAACCGAACCATGCATTTCTAGCGAATCTACACGCAAATTTTTTGCACGGCTACTATCCCTACACATATCCAGACGCTAGCTAGCTAGCTATAGCTAACATAATACGGGCCATTTCCCTCCTCACCGCTCTTCTGTACGATGAATTTTATAATTTTTACGAGTGATGTAAGTGGCCCATGCACGCCGCAATCTAATAGACCCAGCTAGCTATCTTCATAATGTGTGTATTTCCAGAGCAATTGAACTTACTCTATATTCGTATGATTCCTCCGCCGGCATCATGTGGCGCTCAACACTGGTGGCCATCATCTTTGCAAATTGTACTGCGATTTTCGAGGATTTCGAAGATGAAATTATTGTGTTCAGTGATTTCTTGTTCCAGATGAAGACTGCGGTCGGGCGACTCTCAGTCTCAAACTACTGTACACGATCACTTTGGCGTTATAGCTCCAAATTACTTTTGCTTAGCAAAATTGTATTGCAAGACTTTCTGCAAACTGAGTGCCTTAGCAACTGGAGACCAATAAATACTCATCGCCAGGCAATGTGTACGTACGAACGTATACGCATTTGCCAGGCAGGGGGTGTGGCTTACGCGGCACCCACTCGGAAAATAATCTAATTTGTAAGGTCAAGACGCCGTACTTCCGGGTTCCAAATAGGCATGCTATGGGATTACCTGGGATATAAAAAAAACAGCCACAGATGGCATCTAAACTATGCAAACCCATGCATATCCTACAAAATTTACTCTAGATTTTTCTTGAAACAACTAATTGAAGCCTGGTGTAGCTAGTGTAATTCTGGGATAGGCATGACAATGATGCTTGACCCGTATAATATTATACCGAGGATTGATGGCTGGTGTAAGTTTCTACTGTAGCATAGAGCATCTGCATGCATGCGGTTATGGTCCAAATTTTCTTGATCGGAGATCAAGTCTAAAACGAATTAGCTATTCGTTGCTCATGCTTCACTACCGTACAAGTTACAGAAATTA
Organism: Cliona cf. orientalis; assembly: GCA_963930775.1. Lineage (NCBI taxonomy): Eukaryota > Metazoa > Porifera > Demospongiae > Clionaida > Clionaidae > Cliona > Cliona cf. orientalis. The sequence continues at coordinate 8,855,533 of OZ005696.1, forward strand.
TTATGCAACCCGTAATTTGATTCCTCCGCAGGTAGCCGATACACATTTGGCATGGACCGAGGCGAATCACTCAACTCCACATTTTGACACATGTTATGGAAGATCTAATTATATTCATGCTCCAGGACCTCGTCCAGGATAGCCAGCCTGACTACAGTCCTGAAGCCTTCCAGCCATGCATATGGCTAGTGCACATGCAAATTGCAATGCATGTTACACCCTACCTAGCCCTACAAGACTATTCCCAACGCTTTTTTTATTATAATCAGCTTGCAGTTGAGATTAATTTATGACAAGCACTGCTAAGTGCACGCCGGCCTGGGAGTGAGGAATCATGCACATGTGAACAAACGAATATTGTAAGCCCCTCCCATGCATGCATCGATCCACACACGGTCCTACTGGCCAACCCACAGGCGGACAAGAACAGATGGTGAACAGAGGCCGACGATCATTATTAGACAAAAGTTCACAATGAACCAGTAGCTTGTTAAGGTGGTCTCGCCATTTGCACGAACAATGGTCACCTATAATTATGCCGTTTTCAATACAGCTTCCTTTAACTCACACCATGCACAAAGGGGTAAGCTGCTAATTACCATCACACGAAGCCTGCAGAGATGGGATAGAACTAGAATTTGTCACCTGTCCTGTATATGGCGACACAGACATGCATGTACATGTACATGTACATGTAGACACGTATATAGCAGCATCCCCCGAGCAGGCTCATTTCACCTATTAAACTTTGGGGGTAAGACTTACCCCATAATATATATACACACGTGGATAGTTTATTCCCTGTTACATACACATAGCTACATCGTAATCAGTAGTGTTATAATATTGTCATACTAAATTTGTAAGAAGTGATGAAGTAGTGGATTAAACACGAATAATAGTGAAACCTGTCATGATGATTTAAGTTCGGTTTGGTCAGATACCAATTATGTAAGTACACACTATAACACTGATAATGCAATAGAGAGACCGACTACTGTTTTCATTGGTAGATGACATCTATGATGCAGATAAAATTAAAATAATTCACACATGCCAAACGCACGGGCATGTCTTCACACATTGGTTGTTAGAATGTCCTTCGGTACCGGTATCAACCCTCTCCATAGCACGATGTTTCCTCCTTGATACCACGGCACTGATGACCCAGATAGGCGACAGTAAGGAAAAGTACACTGCAGGTGAGATAATACATAACATTGGTTTTTACAAAACAATCACGGAAGTGAAAACAAAACCCTCCTATATAATATTATACTATTAATTTGATATCCTTCATTGAATTAAAACTATCGTAGTATATTAGATTACTATAAGGAAGAAAATACCCTTGGGAGGTGTACAGCTCAAACAGGACGACCATTTCTCCCCCAAACCCTTCCAAGAGGATGATCTTTTCTCCCCAACAAATCTTGTGAACTATAGCTAAAAACACGTCATTAAAATAGTAAAAAAATTTTGATCTCTAAAATGGGTAGTGCTGAATTCACTTCTTACAGCTGCTTAATTCTGCCAGGCTGATTGAATCTCCACAACCTTAAACCACCGGTATCCATGGTGCTAAATTCTTTTTGGAAAGTTACTGTAAACTGTGTACTACAGCAACTTTAATCGTATTCTCATTGTGTACTACACCATATTTAATCACACACTCCAGAACTTGGCCACAAACGTACACAATAAGATTATGTATGGTCTATGATTGATTCGCAGATCAACCCTGCATGCGTGCTACGAAAACATGGCAGAGAAGCCACTCTTTATCTCTTTTTCACTATTAACTGACCTGTGCACTAGCTATGTAACTATAGTAAGCCGTTATCTCATCGTTACCGAGTATTTCGACAACTCTCGCTAGACTAAGCTTGGTTGGTACGGTGGGCCATGCACCACGCATTGTGTTAACCGCCTCAACCACAGCAGAGAAAAGGCTCATTATTGGACTAATCTCCAGCCATTCCAATTATTTGGCAATGACATGTAACTATACAAGCCGGTCCAACTCAAATCACTTGCACCGCAAAACCATATGCCATCTATAGAGACAGCCACCCAGTGCAGATGTATATAATATAATATTATGGAATACGTTATACATTTAGCCCAGAACTATTATTTTATGTGCCTCCAACGCTGCAGAGTCTCGATTTGGTGTGGTTTCAGAGACAGGGATTGAATACGTGGGCAATTTGTAGAGCGGTTTGCTAGGATGCTGTTTCACTAATTACCGCCAGAGAACACCCATGCAGCAAGCACGGTATTGTAGGTACTCCAGCTATAGAATACTATAGCCTATTAGGATGCCCTCTGGACAGAAAGTGAACGCTTTCAAAAAATGATGTAACTAAGTGGGTGTACTCAACAGTAAGTACGTATAATACTAGCTTTAGGTTTCGTGGGTTAATTAGTGTGATACTGCATGTAGAGTGCATGTTGGAGAGCATGACGCGGTGGTGGTCGTGGTACAGTAATTTCCTCCGACAGAATGGATTGTCTTTCCCCCACAAAATTCTTGAAGGGTCTCAAGGTTTAGGCATGCAAGAATGAGCCACTAACTGGTGACTTTCAAGCTGACATTAGTTATGTATGCATATGTAATAATTGTTATGTACCAAGGATATGATATGGTACATGGGAAATAAGTGGTTGATGATGAACAACTGCTCTATCATGAAAAAGCAGAATGATCACTGATAATTAATTGGTCAACTTAAATCATCATTTTGTGAGATTTGAGCTTGACCACTGCAGTTGGTAGTTATAGAGTTCAGCTGTGCAGCTATAAGCGAAACTGATGGCAGAAGGACAGACTTCTATGATGAACAATTCTGTTTTCTACAATACACATTTTCACCTTAATTGGCATTCATAAAGAATATTATTACATGCAATCTTGTCTACAGCAGGCAGAAAATCAAAATAATATGCTATAATTATTTAGTCTCTGGTACTAACTACATTACGTTTCTAGAATTCCGTGAAGCTTTTATCCTAGTGTACCGACAGAATTGTAGTAGGAACACAACATATGGTGCGTCCACATGCCAAAGGGTATATCACCTTGCATGTGAAATAACAACCAGGTCCCCCACCTAGTGGCATGTAGCTATTAATAGTGAAAAGTGCTCTATTATTAGGTGCATGCATGCATGGCGCTGCCTACATAATGAGGTACATGCATGTACATGTACATGTACATAATAATATACCCCACCTTGTGTTTTTTTTATGCTAATGGTTCATAATAGCGCGTACATGGTAACTAGGAACTCACAAATAGCACTTAACGCATGGCGCGTCAATTGCATGCAATCATAACTTTTCCTCCCAAAATTACTTACTAGGGGTAAGATTCTGAAATCATTATACACGATTATACCCTGCGGCAATGTGCATTCAGTGTGTCTTGTACAGGACCGTGCAATAATTTGATCTGTTGATAGTGTTCTAGGCTGTGGCATGAATATATCATATTATTAAGTCATGAAGTAAAATAAATCAGTGACTAGTGTTGGGTAATGGTCCGAATCGGTGAGTCAGTGAAAGAAAAACAGTAACCGGGTGATACCGGTAGCAACAATATAATATCAAGTGACAAAATAGAATCCTAGTACCGCACGTGTAGACAAAAGCTCAATATTGCATAACAGTCACTATGATACTTTTAGCACATAAAATTAATGATCTGCAACTATCAGCTATAAGTGCATATTGTGTTATACTGATTGACACGACTTGGAGAGTTTTATTGCTGACCTGAAATTCATTAGGTGTGTCACTGCAACTCGTTATACGTACGTACGGTATAATTACTAAATTAAATACCGTACCCTACATACGTATTATGGTATACACATACTAATTGCCAATACTGAGAAATAATCATACACAAATAACTTGGCATAGCAACTATAACCTGAAGCTTCCAGAATCAGTTAGTTAAAAGCTGTCTGCAGGGATGGATGTACTTTCACAGTGTAATAGTAACATGTACTTCCAATCATGTCATGTGCATGCAAGATCACCCTTCGTACGGCGACAACACACAACTGAACTACAAATTAAGTTATTAATGTATGGACTACCATTCTCGGAATCATGCAACCAAAGCTTTGTGCATGGATACACGTTGTATACGTCATAAGTGACTCGGTACAACCGAGAACAGTTTTTCACATGACAACCAGTCACCACCATGCATGTAGAGCATTATACAAATGTGCACATTGCGCAATACCACCACGGCACACACCTATAATTGCAAGACCAAGTTGCGGCCCACTTGTCAATATTGTTACTGCATAATATATTATTATATTCACTAAAAATTAAATTATTATCCCAATAGTCATTTCCCTCCTATCGGGTGTCAATTGGTTGTCAAGATAATAGCAAACGCCTTTGCCACTTAAGAGCCTACTGCTGTCCCTCTCCCTGTGAATATGCTGTCGGCCGCCATTAGCTTCTGGCAAGCTCCCAGATTTTAGCCCGTCTGAAAGACACACACGCACACACACATAATATTTTCCTTTGTATAGTATATCATAATCTACGATATGGAGTATGCTATATAAGAACCTGTGATATGCATAAATTGAATACACATCTTGTACAGTATTGATGTACGAGGATTTTCTAACTACGTGTTACTAAGTTACAGTATTAGAAGACTAGCCAAAAAAAAACAACATTGGAGGATAGGCCAGACGGACTGAAAAAATATTGGATGGTTATAGTTAGTACAAGAAAACCATCCAAATACATGTAGTGGTTGGCAAAGAGTTCAACAAGAAGCTTAATAATAGTATTACATCATCAACCACACTGCCTATCTGAGGTCGAGCGATATTGAATTCATGTGGTCTTGCATCAGTTGTGACTTTTGAATCCAATGGAGATCGATCTAGACACAATTGTAACATCTTAGAAGACTCATTGTCTAGTGCAGTCTAGAGCTTCAAGCATGAAAAGTGTATTGTGTTTCTGTATTGACTTGTCTGTCACCACATACAGCAAGGAAAGAATTTAAGCAATTTTATCAGCGCAGTCTATGCAATTAATAATTGGAAATAGATATGGGTACTGAGCATGTGAAGTAATGCTAGAAATATTAGGGTATGGCTATAAAATCAAGCAATTCAATTGGCTATAATATTATTATAATATTAAAATATCCCAGTATAGGGGAGTTTGTACTGCGCATTATTATGAGAAAGGGGAAGATGAAATAATAACAATGAACAGTGATATATCATCGTTCTATTAATAAATGTTATGGCTATTTATAGGCATACGACCAGAAGTCATACCAACAGTATGTGTGGTATATATATAGGGCAACAACAAACTGTGGTAGAGTCTTTCCCACGAGGAAACCGGCATGATGCCCCCCCCCCCCCCATGTAACCATCACACAGCAAATTAGGCTGCAGCGGATCAGGAAACATGGCGCACACGAGCACATACTCTTCATACAGTAAATAAAGCTGCAGCGGGTCAGGAAACATGGCGCAAACAAGCACGTACTCTTCACACAGTAAATCAGGCTGCAGTGGGTCGAGAAACATGGAGCACATCATCATACACCGTACACTTCACACAGTGAATTAGGCTGCAGCGATCGATCAAGTTAAAATACCATGCTAACTAAATGACCCAATGAGAAGAATCCTAAGTTTAGACAGGAACTCAATGGAGACACAGTGTCTAAGAGCAAGACTGAAACTAATGACACAGATCACCTTACACCGTTTCTAGCACCAATATGATGGACTGTTAATTGGCTTGGGAGTACGTATGCGAGGACCGGGGGCATCGCTTTTGTTTGGATTGCCAGGGGTCGACTCCATGCACACGATGGGTATCGGATGTTAAGATAATGTACTTTTGTGCCCACAGGCAGTCAATAAGTGCTTTACATAAACCTGTAACCCTATAGCTAATTCACGGCGGCCAAACAAACTTCTTGAATGCCTCCAGCTCTGTTGCGTAGTGTAGCTCTCTTTGTACGAATCATGCATTTATACATGCTCGTACATGCATGTACCATTAATAATTTTTAACAAGCATACATTATATTCTAGTAATACGCATTACAATTGAGCAAGGAGCACACACCATTATCTAGTTTGGATTGAGTGTGCTTGCTCTGAGGTAAGGCAAAAAATATCCAGATGTTGCAATTGTCGGAAGCCCTGCACATGGGGCTGTGGTGTGGCAAGGCAATGCAGTGATAACTCTTGGTCTCTTTCTGGTGGAAGGTCACATTGTGGAGATGGACATGAGAGAGATAACTGTCTCCCGTGGGTCTTGGGTCATGAACTCTCAGGAACATGTGACACACTAGTTAAAAGAAATTCATTATTGAGGGAGGTCATGGAGCTATAAAGAGACTAGAATCGGGTCTTTCTTAGACAGTAGTGAACAAAGGATTGTGGCTATAAGGTGAAGTACCTTGATTGTGGCACTAGGCTTGAAGCATCCATTATATAAAATGAGATAACACATATTCCAAGTACTTATTTACTACAACATCCTTTACGCTACGGACGCTAATTATGACCATATATGGGCATTTACCAGATACTCAATGTAGTTCCTGCACTGATGATATAGTGACTTTCGAATTTGAAAATTCAAATCCGTTTAGTACACACTTGAAAGTGTATTAGGGTGAGCCCACAAAGCCAATGTTGGGGCAGCTCTCTATTCTAACTCAATACCAATATTATGCATACACTATCACCCCAAAATACGCACACTCTCCAGGACCTACAGCTACATACTTTATCTCGTCAACAGCTCTTGAAAAACAGACTCGAAAGCCGTTTTGAGTTAGATACGTAAATGAATGTAGTCTCTCTCTCCATTTCTCTCTCTCTCTCCCCCCCCCCCTCTCTCTCTCTCTCTCTCTCACTCTCTCTCTCTCTCTCTCTCTCTCTCTCTCTGTACTGAAGTTCTTCTTAGTGAATAGGTTCATGGTGAGATGAGGTCAAGTCATGTTAGCTAAGCAGCAGGCAAGCCACCGCATGGTGACAGAAATCAAAGGCCCACATCAAATGGATCCTACAGCTGGTCGCATGGAAAGGCACTAGGATGCTTGGCCGTTTGTGGCTAACCTCCTGACCAGCGATGGTCAGGCACTTATTAGGCTGGCATATGTCTAGAATAGCCAAAGGGTCTGGGATCGATCGTGTCTCTGTCTATACATCGGCAGAGAGGGGAGGGGAGGGAGTAAGGGAAGGGAAGGGGGTTAGTACTAGTAAGGCTTGGGGATTTTTCAGTGAATACATGCTTGTGCAAGTGTGTACGACATTACATAACAATAATATTTATTCAGCTGAATTATACACGTACTACGTAAGAATGTTATTAAACAGTGTGTGAACACTTTATGCAATTATAAGTAGCTCGTTTAGATTAATCAGATAAGTGGATTTAACATATTCAATTTGATTAATCTCCTTTAGGAGATGCACAAGTCTTAGATTGGATTAATGTATTTAGTCCGATTGACTGAAACTAACGTACACACGATCTTAAAAATTTACGATTAAAGATTGATCGGCCAATTAGTACTTTTTGAATTGAGGGCGGCCACATTAAAACTACACCCTATGTATAGCGTTACACATAGAGCTAGCGCTTACATGGGCCGTGTGTCGCACACAACAACTTTGCAGCCATTCATCTACGCCACAACCAATCAGATAGTCCATTTGATCAGGTTGTGCCACACTGACGCTTCCCGAACACGGAACCTTCGAATAGGGTGTACGGAACCCACGGGCTTCAGTTGCACTATTAGCCATTGACCGATCGTACCGTACGAAACCCGCTGAATTGAAACGACTGCAGTACAGTAATTTATGCATGCTATAGTATGGATAAGATACTATATTATGTTCGCCATCCCATTTAGTGTAGTACAATGGTGCCCATAATATACTGACTACTATTCCTACCGTTAATATATATTAAGTATTAGTACAGGTGTTAGCTCAAGATTATATTGTAGTATTTACTATACATTCCAAACAGAGCTGGTAGCTTGCCCATTCTTTCACCACTCTTTACTATAGTACTATAGCTGTGCCGTTCATCATCTGTCAACACGTAAGGTATATAACCATCAGTCGCCATCGGTCAGTGTTATTGCAAATGTTGGATGAGCTTAGTGATAGCATATACCACTTGTATTCACACAATCCGAGTAATATGTAAGCGATGTATTCAAGTCTGTCTGACAACACTGCTTTATGGTCCTGAGCTAGCACAATCAGTTGAGCGATACTAAAGTGTGAATTTCTTAATAAAGACAGAGCTTCTTAGTATACTCTTTGCGTTCTCAGGTCATGAACAGGCTAGCCATATAATATTATTATTATTAATATTATTACTCGAGCTCAGTGTCATCCATGCATAGTTTGGCTAACAACTCTGGAGCAGTTGGGGCAGCTGTTCACCCATTATCAGCCTAATACAGAGCATGGGTCCTGATGCATGCTGGAGCTATGGGGTGGAGAAAGCTGGAGCCACAGTCCACTGCATCAGACAAGACAGAATGTCGATAATTGCGATCTCCACATTCCTGTGGATAAGTTCATTAGAGTTTGACCATACATGCACCCCAATCCGCCCCCCTCCTCTCTCTCTCTCTCTCTCTCTCCTCTCCCACACCCACATACAAATATGTGTAGATGTTACAATAACTATACATAATATGTACCAACAAATAGATTAGGCAGTGTAGTATAATATTATGCTAGCAATCCACTTAGTACTTGCTTATCAGCAAAAACACACACAACTTAGTGCACACACACACACACACACACCAGAACATGGCAGATGCAACATGTTAGCACAGCATAGGAATACTGGTTTAGACAAGTGTGCTCTCATGTCCCACTGTGGGTCAACAGTCTATGCTGACAGGCAAAATACAGTGTGCGGACTAGACTAAATCGCTTCATCAGCAGTTTACACACATACCATGCGAATATACTCTGCTACGTACGTATAATAGCTATTATTGTACGTCATAATAATAGTTATGTTGCATGATCTACGTAGCAGACCTGTGCAGATTGGACCTGTTCAGATTTCTTCTATTCACAGTACTAGTCCATATTTAGAGTGGCTTTGGAAAACTTGGTCAGCGAACAGGCCTCAAACATACCCTAGACATCCAATCACGTACCTCAATACATGTATCTACACTGACCTCAAGGCACAGCCTACACCCACAGTTACAAACACCACCAGCAGTGTGTGCGTGTGCAGTTTTGTGTGTGGCAAAACATTATTACGTATACGTACGTACCAAATTATACAGACACAGGTTCATACATGTTGCGACAAACAAGACAGTGTCGTAGTTGCATGCTGCATCGATTAGATCATTGCAGTGGGATACTTGCTACGGCTCAATACATTTCACAGTACTTGTGCATTTACATCATAATAATATTAATATAATATTATATATTATGTAAATGGACATGAACTGGTCTTGTAACTTTTATTCGAGTTTAATGATCCCTGGCTAATGGGTCAACGGTTAGTGCACTAAATGATCTTAATTTACTATGCACAGAATAGTGTATAGAGCGACGCGTCAGTGGTATAACCTCATCAGTGGTTATGATATTAGGTGATACTGGAAGAATGCTACAAATGTCTGCAGGAGTCTTGCTCTGTGCAATGTTCTCAGGCATACTCTCTTACCACTAGTACCGTGGGGATAAGAATAATAAATTGGCTTGCATACTTAAATGATTGATTATACAATGGAGAGAGAGAGAGAGGGAGAGAGAGAGCATTGGCTAATCAGACACACCATAATAATACATATTGGAATGGCCTGGAGCTATCTTTAGAAAACGATACTGTACAGGCTGCAGGGGCATGCCGCACACGATCATTCAATACAGCACAAGCCAATAGAAAACACTCTTGAAAGCAGCTGCTCAATTTCAGCGTGAATGGAGAGGCTGAATGCCCTCACACTGCACCACAATGCTACAGATCCTAGAGTTGTATACATACAACACATGATAAGTTGTATACCATCAATAGTCTACAATGCATTATACATGGCCACTCAATACAACACATTTGTGTTGGTAGTTGGTCATCCATCTTGGCTATTCATAATTACGGTGAGAAACTTTATTTAAATAGCTAAATGACATGGCATGCATGACTTCAAGAAAAGCCTCCTTAGACTATAGATCTAGATACGCACATAGACAACCAATACATACTTTTGAACTACTACAAGCTCAAAGCAAGTCAAGGATTACCATTATAATAGAGCCACTTAGCATCAGTGTTGGAACTTGGACACTTCACATGCTTAAGTTAATAAGTAACACTCCACACCCATGCAGGGCAGTGCTTCGCTATTTAATAGTCATCGACCTTAAAGGAGACTAATATGATTCATTTAGCACGTTCTTATCTTTTTTACTTCGTGTATCTATCTAACAGGCATCGATCGATGAGCTTTAAGAGAGACTAATCCGATTTGTTTAACATGTTTTTCACTCCAGAGTCTATTTACTTCACGCATCTAACAGGCCTTATATAGGTAATTCAATCCATTTAATATGTTTTCACCTCCATTTATGCACAAGTGGAGCATTTCATAAATTACCACTGAAGAGGTAATCAAATTGAACAAATAGAGCATCAATGAACGTCCTAAGCTTTGCTTTGGCCGTTGGTAAAAGGCGACAAAGAGAAATTCCTGGGAGCAATTCATAAAAGAAAGAGGTGCACAATGCAATGGGAGGAACAACACAGCTGAACAAACAGCTGAGCTTTGTCCTACGCCCTGAGGCCATGCACCCAGACAAGATTTCTACATTGATTAATTGGCAAGCAGAATGAGATGTGGGCATCTATTTATGTGAATCTATACAAATAATGTACATGTACATGTACATACAAATGTTGCCTCAAGGCATTATATACAAATTGTGGTAAAAATTGGAGTATACTGCCAGTCCATGTATACAGTTCCTCCTCTCAGAGTATATACACAATAGGAATTGGTCTTATATACAGTAGTATACACTCCTTAAATGTTAGCAATTATATAGCTACAATATCTATAAAGCCATCAAGATTTTTGACCAATTTGCACCATTTGTCTAGACCCTATGGATCAATTTGCATACGTTAGGCACTTCGTGCCCTGGGGCAGTACGTAGTTCAGCCGCTGCATTATCTGCGTACTCGTGTGTCAACAGACAATTAATGTTTGCGGATGTTTGCCTGTGTCCTGTTTGGGGTTTGAAGTGAGGCTTTGAGTCAGTCCCGACGCTTGTAGTGTCAAGTTGGCGCACGTGTACTTTGACAGTTCCGCAGAGTGGAGAGTACAAAGTGCTTACATATAAAGCTACCATCATCAACTGATACACAGTTGCGAATTATAGAAGGGTATCACTGCTCAGCTGATGAACGTTTTATAGTGACAAAAACGTCGAAGCTGAGATTTTTTTCTTGCCATAGCATGAAAAGCTAACTATATAGATCAATCTCTACAGTACCTGAAAAGGTCTTCATGAGAAATCCTTGATTACCAGTATAAAGTTTGCTTCATTATGACACTGAATATTTTCAATGAAGCACACACTGCACATCTAGGGGATTTTGTAATTAATTTTACTCACAAGTTCAACACCCTTTCTACTGAAAACAGAAGCATTAGTTGCACCGAAAATCCCTCCAGGACAGATAAATTAGGTCAAGAAACTCAGAGGACACCATGTACATATACGGTGAGTATTATCACGATGATAGCATGGGAGGTAGTAATTATAGCGTTGTCTGCCCTGAGGCAATATTTGCAAGCAGGACGGCTTTGTGATGCAATGCATGTATTCTGTTTGTATACTCAGCTCAGACATGCATAGCACGTACATGCACGTACATGCATGTACATACATGTAGGACCACATGCATGTGCATTGAAGCCTCAATGTATTTAGCTACACGTAGCACTGCCGTTGACACGCAAACTTACACCTTAGACAGTGGCTTACAACTGTGTCCCAACATTAATTCCCTATAGCTATCTCTTGCATGCAGGCAGGCCGTCCATGCCATGATATAATATGCTTTGCATGCATGCTGTTACAACAATATAAATGTATTGCAGGATTTAAGAATCACACAAAAATAGAACCAGATGGAGAGAAAACTTGAAAGATTGACAAGGCCATATGATCAATATATTATTATAGACTCACATCTCATGTGGCATAATATACTATAGTATATAGCTACTGCCTCCAGGTGCCATGTTGGCAACGTCAGACCAGATTGAAAAAGGAAGTGAAGCTAGGGCGGCACAAGGTTGCTTGCAGAAATACAAATGAACCCACACGTACCTAGCCACAGCCACCCACCACATCCATGCATCCTCCACCATAAGGCAATCACACACCATGGGAGAGTTTAGTTCTATATAACTTCCGATTGATTGGCACCCTGCCTACAACTCTTTAGTCAACCGACAGCTGTACGCCAGTGACGTCAAAAAAAAAAAAAAAAATCACCCACGTGTTATAGTACAACAAAAGGTCCGGACAACTGCCGTCTAATTAGATTCTCTGTGCCAGCCACTGTGAGTCACCGGTTGACAAAGAATACAAATTTGTGAACAGGTCTAAACCGCTTGTGGCTTGCGCTTTATGTACGTATACATATTTCATACTTTTGTGCGTACATGATTGTATGAAGTGTTCCTATGCAATTGTACTACAACTTGGGTACAGACAGTCTTCACATAACGTCATTCTAGTATATATACTTTTAAACTTTTGCACCAAATATCAACAGGCAAAAGAATACCCCCCCCCCTCCACTGTATTTTAAAACAATCATCACTGTCTCTAATTATTACATATAATTGCATAATTATGGTCTCAGATGTCTTATAAAACTTCTTTTTTTTATTAAGAATTTTATGTACTTACTTTATGATGAGAAATTTTGTGCAAATTTGATCACGCATCAAGTTTAGTATAATTAGCACTGTTTGCCTACAGTGTGTGATTGGGGTGGGTACACACCTTTCATTGGGGTTTTATTACGCATATAATGTGGTCACCTGAATGACTTTATTACCCTACATATGAACACACACACACACACACACGCACACACACCGAGGGTTGACTCCACTACCGTACCACCCCCCAAACTTCTGAGATTCAAAAAAGTCTAGCAAGGCACCAAAATCGAATCAAGCAGCTTTACAACTCAAAGCTATTACACCACTCCAGCTCACCCAGAAGCCTGACCAAGTGTGACAACTTTATCTCCACAACAGAATAAACTCACATTACTTCGTTTCACTGTTCCTTAATTGCCCTAGAGGCAAGAACCATGCATGCTATGCCACGCTACAGTGCAAGCATGCGAGCGTCTATATATACATGTAGCATGGAGCGACTTTGTAGAGAGAAGTTGGGTACATGTATGTGGTCAGGCTGCCATAGTCCACCCCGGCTTTGAGACGCTTTGAACTGCTAACCACTCAAAGAGCAAGCTCGAGAAGCCAAGAGCTCGTCACGTAGAGAACCTAATCACTGCCAAACTTGGCTATAATACAGGACGGCGGGCGCTACGCACGTAGTATACTAGTATATTAAGTTCATCAGCAAATTATGTTAGAGCCCCAAAAACGCCTTAATAAAATACTGTGTACAATGAATACATAATCCGTTTTATATACTTTGGGTTTAGTACTAATAGTGTAGTAGCGTAAATGAATTGTGGGATGGTACATCATACGTGGCGACAGCGAATAATGTATTAAGCTAATAGTATGTACAGGCTTATATAATGGAGTGATTTATATAATAGGTATAAAATATAGTGTGTCTGGAGAGCTTGGCTCAGCTGGCAAGGAGGATTGTCGCCTGCAACCTCCCCCTGATGAATACCTTGTATCGTAACACCGCCTTGGAATAATATTAAATATGGGTTTTTGGCCACGAACGTGGATACAGAAAACTTAAAATACAAAATTACGAATATTTTCGTTTATGCAATGGACTACATTAATAATGGCATGCACTGAAATTGTGCGTGCGGGTGAGCAATTGATCGATATGTAACTGCTATTTTAAGTTATCATAACAAAGGTACATATCTGTAATTTTTTAGACCAACAGCAAAGTAAATAGTGAAAAGTGCCATAAAATAGCTATAGCTACTGTAGTACAATATCCCTTATACAGGCAAAGGAGAAGCTGAAACTTTCCAAGCTGAGATAATGCACGCATAATATTATCATAACATTTTCCTGGCTTTTCTCTGCCTTGCTTTGATAAGCTTAAAACAATACTGTAGCATAAGATTGCACTACAAACTGTCTACATTTCCAGGCAATGTAACTATTACATAATCTGCCATAATTATAATCCTCTGATGTCATGGGATATGTATATTATGAGCACTATAATCAACTGATTGATTGGCTAATGAACTAACCAGTCAGGAGCGCCATGTCATAATATTATATATTATTATTACAGTACTTTACTTATTTAACCATACAGAAGACAAGATCTAAGGTACATGAACAGGACACAGTAGTACTGACATTGCGTTATGTATTTGGACACAAGTTAGTAAGATACATACACATAAGGAAGCTTCTTCAAAAAATGGCTTCAAAAGATGACAAGGGAAGATCCTACTGAGTTTTTGAGCGTTAGTTAATCCATTTAGCCAAGCCGCTCGCCCACCCTACCAAAATTACAGTAGCCTGCCTACGTGCGTAGCTACGCTCACACATGTGATATCAATAGCGTCAGCTGTTGGCAGTGTACAGAGCCACTGCCGCAATGCAAACATCCAGGCCAAACAGAAGATGGACGCTAATTTGGAGGACATCATCACGGAAAACCACGAAACCCTAGGCCTTAGCCTAGCCTGCGCTGCATGTGCTGGACGTGCTGACTTCTATACAGGCAAGTGTGCTAATAACTTTTTTATTGCTTTGTAATTTCGGGGAATGTCCCATACAATCAGGATCAGGGTTTCGGATAAACCCAGAGAAGTGTACTAAAAAGCCATAGAGGGTTAAATTAATAAACAGGACAGTCGGTCGCCATGGATACACATAGTATATGGTTTCCGTACTAACAATGAGCGTACGTAAACTAGAAAGTTGTACTACGAATTAAGTTTCAAAGATGGTCACATACTATAATGCACATCAACTTAGTATAATTTTATTTCTCCGGACAGGAAAAAAATATCGTCATCACTTAACCACAATGACACCTGCATTTATACTGTACATATGTAATGCAACATAACTTGTACTATAATATTTGTAGGCTATAGTGTATGTACATATTATGGGGAATATCTTTATACATTTGTGGAGAGACTTGCATTGTGTTCCAACGCATCACTATATTAATCTATCAGATGAGCAATTAATTACTGCCATAGCAACGGTAGATAACAATATGTCCCCCGCTCCATAAATATCACGCACTATTTGTAGCAGAGTAGTAGTAACATAATCACTATAACAAAATATGACATCTTGAAGCACTTTCTGTATGTTTAGAGCATTATTCAACCTTGTAAATATGTTGAATCACAAATATTATACTGGGCGTAGCCTTTGCTAATATGCACAGCTGTGAAAAAGCTTAAGTGGTCTCTCCCCCCTCTCTCTCTTTCTCTCTCCTCCTCCTCTTTCCCCCTTCTCTCTCTCTCTCTCTCTTCTCCTTTCCTTCTCTCTCACTCTCAGAGAGTACTTATACCTGTGTGGTTCCTTCCCTTTCCTTCTCCTTTACCTATAATTCAATTTACTCCGTTGCACCACGACAGAGTTCTATGAGTCGCCACTTTTACACAGAGTCTGGTCACCCGCCATCAGGGGATTGGTACTGATCCGCATTCCTCCCCTAACGAGTGTGGTCAAAGCTCACCAACAAGAGCTATTCAAACGCTATCACACAAAAACACACACACAGAGAGGCAGAGGCTATCCACTGTCCTTGTGTGTTATTCTTTGAGCCCACACACAGCCAAGAAGCCATTGCTACACAGCTCCACTGCAGGATGGGGCAACCTTACGTGTATAAGCCTCCCTCTCCCCTTCCCTCCCTCTCTCTCTCTCTCTCTCTCTCTCTCTCTCTCTCCCCCCCTTCCTAAGCTACAGCCTGCATGCTCTTTTGGACACCATATGGTTTTTTTTTTTACTTTGGCTTAAATTCGATTTGATCCCACAAAGAGGGTCCCGGTCAGCCAGATGCCTTTTCATCTAGCAACATGCATGAGAGTTGTTTTAAGTGCAGCTATAGGTATGTTGTAATAGCATCACTTAGAGCTGCATAGAGTCAGACCATAATAAAGCTAGCTCAAAGTGCAAAAAGCTCATGCATATTTTAGTCTAATGCACTTGTTTAGGAAAATCACATCAGCATCACACCAACCTCAAATAAACTTAGCAACAAAAAAAAAACTACTATTAGTATAAGATCAAAGTGTGCCCAAGTGTTCTATGATCTGTGCATATACATGGAGCAGTGCCTATTGTGGTGGGGTGACCTCAGGGGAGAGGGCGGAAAAAAAAGATGCTGATCTCAAATGTTCTAGCCACAACCAATGTCAGTGGTGTTTCTAGCTTTTTGGATCAACCAACATACCATTGCAGCCTGAGGATGGAGCCTGGACCACCAAAACCCCTTTTTCTTTGGGTGGTGTATCATCATACACACACTCTGCAGCCACTTGAAGTGACACTGCCACTATAGTACTACATGTTGTGGAAAGATGAATCAAACTAGAATTCCTGTTGGAAACTCTTCTGTGCACTACCTTACATACATAATATCTCCATGGTGCCTGAGGTATTGAGGTAGATACTATTCAAAACTGAGAGACCAAAATTATGAGAGAAATGTATCAGAGGGCTGGTAGTCCACCACTTAAAGGAGACTGAAGGCGATAATGAGGTGCTGGACATATTATAGAGTGGCCATTGTTTTTAGAGTGAGCTAGCCTTCCATGATCCTCTGTCTTTTTCAACCCATCTCTCTCTCTCTCTCTCTCCCCTCCCCTTTCCTCTCCCTCCCCCTCTCTCTTTCAATCTCCTTCTTATCTATTCCATGAATGACTACATATATTTGTCATCAGGCAGGATTCCCCTTTGTTTCGCAAATTTGAACGGGTAAACAAGTTACTACTCAAAAAGCCCAAAAGAAAACAGTCGCTAGCTATCCTATCAACCCGGCACCAATTGATACGCATCTAATACAGTCGAAGCCATGCAGGCATATCATGGGAACAGATTTGAAAATAGTGGCGCACTTCAATCATAATGAAACTGCAGCTGCTTAATAACGGAACGTGTTCGTTCCACGATAAAGGATCGAGCTTCGTACACAACGGGGAAGACCTACGTGTACGGCATACACACCAAACGAGCGAGTAAGTATGTGTGTGTATTATATGTGAGACATACGTCATCCGATCTCCCTCGATAAACTTTCCCTTATAAGAACATAAAGCGGCGATCGATCGCTTCGGCACAAACATCCCCCAATCGCCCCAATCTGAAAATATACCAACACGAACAACACACTTGAAATGATTATCGGCCGACCTTCTTGTATACATAACCGTTTCGAGTTTACACTCCTACGTACGTACATTTTGCACACGGCACCCGAAATCTGACCAATGGGCATCCACCGGCGTACGGCCGAAACAAAACAATAACATGTCCATTCCAGAGAAGGCAGTTTTTGAGTAAAAATACCCCATTTTGGGAAACGCTATTACAACTGGCCTGTTTTCATCCATTGGGATGTGCTCATTATTGCTGGGACTGCATGAGCATACGTACAATAGAAATACAGT
This sequence comes from Cliona cf. orientalis, assembly GCA_963930775.1. Classification (NCBI taxonomy): domain Eukaryota; kingdom Metazoa; phylum Porifera; class Demospongiae; order Clionaida; family Clionaidae; genus Cliona; species Cliona cf. orientalis. The sequence goes on from OZ005696.1 coordinate 8,873,461, forward strand.
GAAAATTCTCTTGTTAACTTATCAATCAACGTACTCATTTGAAAAGGTGACAAGTCCTAAATGATTCGAAGAAAGTATATACAATTCAATTCAATTTCTTTCTATAGGCTAAGCTTGATTATCTACAGTACAGGTCAGAGTATAGATGGATGTATAGTACCTTGATTTGAGATTTATTCAAAGTTGCTTTTTCTCCCAATACCCCCACAAGCAGATTATAAATAATACAGAAAAGATCACACATAAAACAAACCATGCACCTCCTGATTCACTACATACATACATACATCAATATTAACATCAACATTAGCATAAACTATAGCTATGGGCTGGCAAACAAGCAATCCGTGTACCCACTCGGAATATTTGCAAGCAGTGAAGTGTGTCACTACGGTTGCATACAGCAATCCAACAAATTGGTGCTTGTCGCATTACATAATGCAACATGGCAGCTAGTGCACCACGTACGAAATAAACAGAGTAGTGCTTCAATAATTAATCAAAATTTTAACGTATCACACGGTACATTAATTGCAACAGTGGAACATAATACATTTATATTATTGATATCTCTCTATAACTGCAGGCACTGGATAAGCGAAAATGTCCCGAGCTGAGAGGTATCATTATTCACAGAGCTGCATGGGATCGTGGCATGGCTTAGCCTAATATAAGACAGAGGCCTTCACATTAATTCATTTCAGAATCTGTGTTGACAGCAGCCAAACTGTTCTAGAGCACTGCTATGTACATGTAGCAAGCTGACTATCTAAAGTGTCCATATTTTTGGAGAAGGGGGGAGTGGGTATATGGTTCTGTAGCCATGTCTCTGGGCCCATCCATTCCTAGCTTTTCACCTGATTAATTTTATCAGCGTGCATCAGTATGAAGCTGGGATGATCACGACTGGGCCTCAGGGGACAAGTATATATATCTGTGCCTGAGACTCAAACAAAAGAGGGTGTCCTCATTCGTCCAACTCTTGAGAGATTATGTAACCACATATAAGCCACCATGCATCTGCACATTACATCACCGTATTATATTGTTACTGGACACTGCTGAGTGGCTCTCTTACTTTGTCTAATGCACAATACATGATAACAGCACGTGCTCGGGCATGATACAGCGATGAACACGATGGTTATGCCAATCCAGCTGTTATTAATGAGCAACTAGGCTGCTCAGCTGGTCTCTGGTGATATAACCGGCTCGCACGCACACGGGAAAAATGCCGAAAGAGCGGAGCAGCGTGTGTGACGTAGGCATGAGTTTGAGCCAGACACTTAATGAGCTCCAAAAGCTTCAGTTTTTGTCCACCTGGCTGAATGGGACGATACTTGTTGAGTAATGCCCTCCACTTGTCCAATACCGCATTCTGGCTTAATGGTCGGCCCAAACTGCACGGTGTTCATATCATGCCTTTGTTTGCTCGCCTCAGCAGCGTTCCATTTGGTGGCTTAAGCACAGGAGAGGATCAAAGAAGATGTCCAACCATGCTAGCATGAGGCTTGAGACAGGCTTTAAAGAACACGGGAGCAAGTATGACGTAGCCACGGGGGAGCTTAGAGATATATACCAACCAGCTAGTAGCAAAAATCTAAGAGGTTCTCTCTCTCTCTCTTTCCTGCTTAAATTTTCTCCCTCCCTCCCTCCCCCTCTCTCCCTCCCTCTAACCCTCCTCCCTCCCTCCTACTCTCTCTATGGCAGTTAGTAGTGATTGAATTTCATTTCTATTCCCATGTTCCACCACTGATGTAGATGGTTTGGCCCTAGGGGCATCAAATCCCCAAAAATGAATGGAGAGTGTGACAACAAAATCAAGATTGTTTGCACACCCCAAAATGAGAGTAGTCACGAACCAATTAGATTTTTGGTCTAATATCATTATCGATAAATGTCATTTTTTTTTCACCTTGGAGACGTACGTTAGCTGATAAACAACTGCCTGCAATGATTATTAAATAATTAACCATTTCCCACTACACTTATGTATTATGCAATTAATAATGCTCTCTCTACAAGTATAATTACCTTAACTAAGTGAGTGACAAGTTTGACAACAATTCAGGAGCCACTTATTTTCCTGTCCCTAATCCAATTGCCATGAAACTCAAATCAATCCAGATTATACTAACAAGATTTAGCAAAATTGCATATGCACCAAGCACTTCCTGGGATATAACATACACATCCCTGCATACTATATAGTAGCCAGCTGTAGCCTGTATACATGGTGAAGCCAAAGCAGGCCACTCCTGATTTTCAAAGCTATACATGCAGAAAATATTGAAAAATCAGGATTCGATGTTTCTGCATGTGACAATGAAAAAAAAAAATAGTGGTCTCTGTGTCAGGCAGCCACCTTCTTATTACAACCACTTAGTCCAAGCTCCAAGTGATAAAACTCCATATATTATAATAATATGTGACCTGCTCTGAGAAAAGGGACCACTCGGGATATTTCATAAAATTGAATTTTTAGCATGGATTGATAGCTTTGTGTGTGCTGAATCCAACGGTGCAAGTTTCATGAAAAGATATCGATCACAAGTGGAGTTATGACCATTTTTATACACGCAGGTAGATATATTCGTTTTTCGGAAAATGCACATATTTAATCAAATTTTGTATTAAGTTGTATGTGTCCGAGCAATTGTTTGCACCCAAGCATTACGATAGTATACAGCAACTACATAAACATAGCGTATCAATATGAAACTAAAATTCTACATTTCTTGTAGACTAAAATACAGAAAAATGATAAATATTTATTTTCCCCACGTTTTAGCTATTATTGTAAAATGATCCCAAGTGGTCCCTTTTCTCAGAGCAGGTCACATATTATGCCTCTTCATTTAAAGCAGCCATCTTTCTTTCAACCTACAGGTGACATGGACAGTTACAAACAGGCTAGCTGTAAGCTCAATAACCTTTTGTTGAATATCCCATCACAATTGCTTTTAGCTCCATTATAAATTCTGATATAATACATTGTAGCACTACACTGGCGTGCATAGCTAATCAAATTACCCATAACCCAATTAGGGTTAAGTAGCTTAGCAGCTGGTCCAGTAATTAATTTATTCATCACACTCCCGCAGACACACACGCTCGATAATCATAATGGTACATGCGTGCACACAAATATTCACTCATAAGCACACTGCACCATACACACCAATACAAACAAAGGTCAAGGGTGCATATTTAAGCATGCTCATGTAAACACCAATGGGAGACCGTGCAAAAATTTGAGAATAGCAGGTGTAAATTTTTAATTGTTTGCCTTATTTGTTCCCATGCCTGGACGAATGGATGAATGGAGATTGTCAACAAACCTGCACTGACCAGTTGCAGGCAATAATAAGCATGCATGCACACGCTCATAGCTGCAGCAGCGTATCTATGCATACACGTACATGCATATGTGAGTTCACCTGCAAATATCCAATCATAAGATTATGGACTGGAGCTAGCTGTTTTAAGTGTCACCCTTAGCTAGCGTATATACAATGCACCGTGCACATGGTACCTACATGTACAATAATATCATAATATATACACACATGTCATAGTAGTTATACATGGGTTGTGCGAGATGGATAGAATCATGGATGGTCAAGTGCACCCCAATCAACTGATTACAACCTCCCTTGTAATCAACGATCAGGGCTATACATGTATACGTAGCTACCCTGAGGCTATGATCACCTATAGCTACTACGTAGCTACACTCATATCCCTCAGGCAATAACTTGCCTATAATTAAATCTTAAAGGAGTTGGTTGCTAGGCAATTACACACACACATTGTCACACACTGCATAGAGACACGCATGCACATACACATGCACGGTACATACCGTCTGCACTATTACAGTTGGGGTTTACGAAAAAATAACCACACGAATACATATCACCTCACCAATTACGTATGAAAAACGAGCTGACCAGTTAATTGAGTCGACCAATCTAATTAGGGTATTGTCTGAACCAAGGAGATCCACTGTGGGCGCAAAACCAACACAATTACCGATTGAGACAGATGCTCACGCTAACGAAAAAATAATTAGCGACATCAATTAGCCAGACCATGCTCTTAAGATGTGTGCTTAACAATAGAGTATGTAGCTACCGTAATACTGCTGTACATTATGGTCGGTGTCTATCATTCGATCATTTCAGGAGCTTCTACATGCACACAGAGTAAGAGAGCAATGAAATTATGAGCTATATCTAATAACAGAGTGTAAAAAGGATGTTGAATTTAACATATTATATTCAGAGGGTGGCCAGAGATTACAGGGGTTTCCCCACTGCCCCCCCCACCCACCCAACCTGAGAAGCTCTAAAGTGTGCATATATAATTATAGAGAATAATATTAATTATAATTATTACTGGAACATGTCAATTTCCTCTTCCCTCCTGAAGAACAACAAGCATCACGTATTACGTAATCCATAAATTTTCTGGGATGAAATCGCGAAGTGCTAGACTATAATATATTATAAGCTTAAGGCCTCGCCCCCAAGCCAGGCCACACGCCCACTACTAAGCTTGTTACTTTATCTGTTTATTGATGTGAAGCGATGAAAAACTGGGGGAGGGACCGGTAGAGATAGTGCACTATGTTTTAACTAATTATTTTCCATTGGCTCGATCCTGCCCCGCCCTCCTCCAGCTCCACGACTAGCCGTCTCCACCCAACCACAAATGACATAATGTTGATGTAATAACATTATGCAATTTGTTTCTCTGTGCATGCAACAACTAGAACTACAGTCAACCTCTGAGCTGTAGCTGATCATGACCACACTTGTTATGTTGAGGTTTTATGGTTAAAATAGCTTCTTAATTTTAGTCATTACCTTCACACACTTCTCCAGCTTCCTGCTTCAACTTATATAATATTATAATAATATATAGCTAAAAATGAAAAAAAAAAGAATTCCCCTCCTAAACCAATTAACTCATTGCTCACTTTAAGAGCTTCCATGTCTCGAAAAAATAGCAAGCCTAAACAGAAATAGATATGAGCTACGTAGGGTAATATAATACACACATGGAGTCATGATTACAGCTAGCCTAACAGCCGGGTACTTGCACTCGACAAAAAATATGCTTCTAATTGGAAGACCTTGACAGAGTGTGGTTGGCAACTGGTGTCCGTTACTAGGCAACGCAGCCCCTAATGTTAAAAACTCCCATGTCTACTGGTGGCTCCCTCGGCTGTGTAAGCTGGGCAGGACATACTATCATATCATATCAATACCTTCCAAGTGGAGTCGGGCTGGAACCATACATATACAATACATGACAAATATTGCAATATCATATTATTATAATAGCAGCTGCAACTATACTTATTGGCCATCACCTAGCAACCAAAGTTTTTATAGGCAAATTGCCGGCCACCACAGGGGTGTGGGTGATCATAGGGTAGGCCAGTGATGAGAGGGGGTCATGGGCCAATAAGACAGTTACAAGACCTTAATTGGGGTGCATTCGACCATGCATCTCATGCACCCCAATTAAGGTCTTGTAACTATAACATGTAGCAGTATTAAATGGACACACCAGGGCCGGCCTACGTATGTATATAGCTTTAGTATTACTATACTATTAATATGTAGATATACATAGGTAGTATAGGCAGCGTAGGTTGAGAGCCCTAGCTGCATGGTTACAGCTACGTCGCAGGTGGTGCATGCATGTAGTGTCTGCTAGCTATAGGCCGTCTACAGCACAGCAGCTCCAGCACAGACTGACTGGCCCAACAATCTCACCATGCAAGTAGAACTTGTCCATAAATCGCTACGCTAAGTCATAATACTATACATGCATGTAGCAATCATTAACTGTAATTATGTACGTACGACGATATTATTAGATAATTCCTTCTCACTAGCTAGGACTATTTCAGATCCACTCTTAGCTTGCTGAGCTGAGCAGTCCACTCATGCAGGGAAATCGTCCAAGGAAATGCTTCAAATTTGAAAGAGCTAGGGATAGTATCTATCTTACGTAATGTTTATGCACACATCTGGAGACAAGGCTTGATAGGAATGCAGTGCTAAGTAGCATGCGTGGGCTAAAAATTAAAAATTAATAGTCTTTCCTTATGGAACACTACCGTTCCACTATCAAGCCAGGGTCCAATACTTACTAAGTGAGTTACCTTATTTGAAAACACTGGCTTGGCCATAATAATATACTCTACACCGCAATACACTACGATGTACTCTTGGACAGATGCACTAACAGGGCAGTACAGCTGCCGTACGTACGTTTGATTATTGTATGCAGGCAGCCAGCCAGCCAGCGCCATACTACGCAGTGTGTACTATCCGTTGCATAGCAGCAGGGGTGCTTGACTGTAAACAGAACACTTTATCGGGTACTTGAGATAGGAGAGTGAGAAAGTGACCATTATCGGTGACAACGCTATAAAAACAAACCAGTCCCCTGCAGCTATATTATTATACATGTACATGCACATGCATACAAATAGCATTGGCGTGCGTTGCATGTGGTACCACATGCATGTACGTGGCACTGCATGTGGTGCCACAGGTATGTACATGTACATGTACATGCCTCAGGGGCGTTTGCGCTGCATGGGAGCTGAAGCATAATAGTAACGATGCATACGAATCGTCGGCTCCCACCCCTACTACTCCCCCCCCCCCCCCCACACACACACACTCGCAAACCAACTGACACATCTAGACCTGTTTATTATAATATTTAGTACCTAAACATTGGTCTACTGTGTTTGTCTACTCTACATGTGGGTGTACATGCACATGCATGGATGGACCCCCTCCCCCCAACTAGCTAGTGTAGATTAATGTTCTTAATAACGCATTTTTAATGATAATACCGTCCTGGGGGTAAAGCATAACAAGCATCGCGTCCGTGTTACAGTAAATCATAGATCTCCCATGCACCTGATGCGTGCACCATAAATGGTTTGTTTACATGTACTTGTCCTCAGGGGGCACATGCATGCACAGTCAAGCGGCCGGCACATGTTAACTTGCCTCGAGCCGTGATGTGAAAAAATGTGTTTTTATTTTCAGATCAAACCACCGGTCGGTCGGTGGCCATCTGTGCATGTGAGTGAGCATGTGCCATAAACAGCGTGTTGTAGTCTTTGGGGCAATTAGGACGCATTACATGTTCCCATCAATGATTGTGCTGCTATGTATTTGTCTCAGGGGCTGGGAAGGTATGTATTTGTCCAAATTCTTTTCAAAAGCAAGCTCAAATAAGTTATTACTCTTCTAATAACATGTCATATATGTTATTTTCCAAAATTTTATCTGATCCCAGCTGAAGACATATTTTGACTATTGACTTATAGCCACAATATTTATATGGGTTCTCTTTTGCTTAGTGAAGTGAATGGTTACATGGTTGAGCGCTCACTTCCTATTTTCCGGCAATGTCGAAAGAAATTCGATTCCACGAAAAATTACTACCATCCATCAAGTTGATATAATTAGCTATATAGCTATAGATATGTACATACATAGGCACACCATGGGATGTTGCAGTGCTGAGAGCATTGATTAACCAGCTATTACGTACGCGTACTGTACATGTATTAGCTGTCACATCCCACATACATACATATGTAGCTTCTAGAATTTGCAATGGGCTGCCATCAATCGATCGATCGCAAGTATTCGGGAACTATAACTTTGGTGGGGGTGAGCACTTACCACTAATTTAAAAGTACAACATCCATTCTACATCAATCTTCTGCACTGATGCGATAACAATATTATTACCCTCATGCCTACTACATTCTATTACTATACAATGAACATACATCCACTACACTATTATTATGGAATACTTAGTCTGTACTATAGTATAACTATAGCAATACTGAATATATATGGACTGGAGCTGGAATTATATGCACTGCACTCACTCGAGGGCAAGAGTCTACGAATGCATGGTACGCACGCTATGCTACGGTACGTACGAATACGATTCGATCTCCATTCAATTACGCCTCCATGTTTGCTTATCGTATTACACTATCCGAAACCCAAGCCAAGTCCGGTCATGGGGAGGTGAAAGCGCCGCCTGAGAAATGCCACTTTAATTAACACCACGCAGGTACCAAAATCGGCAATCGCTTGTTCCAGTTACTCTATTAGAGAGACAATGAAACAGATAAGCACACAAAGTGAATGGGGAGACAGTTGCCCAAGGCTCTTCTGATCTCCTTTGAGAATACAGTTACAGTAGTGCCACGGGCAAGTGCCCACTTCCGGAGGGTAAGCACTCATATTAATATAATATGCACTGCATTTGTAAGCACCCATGCATTGCATTTATGAGGTCAATGTACAAAAGTATGCAATTTATATCCTGGGTACCATAGGTGCCCATGCTGGCCAAAATCATGAGTTAGGTTTAAGTGGCCATAGGAGCAGGTCACAGCAAGTGAAAGTGCAAAGGTTCGGTCGGTCGGTCGATCGGAAGGCCGAGCAAGTTCAAAGCAGGCAAAAATCATGAGTTGTGACCATGATGGTAGAACAGTGAGAGTGCACTTGTAAGTTGGGAGCAGGTCAGCAAGTGAAAGTGCAAAGGTTCGGTCGGTCGGAAGGCCAAGCAAGTTCAAAAGCTTACAAGACAGCGACAGAATGGGAACTCTAGCGGCCAAGAAAAGGGGGGTAATTAGATTTACAACATAGCAACAACGTCTTTGATTGGATTAAAACGATAGGAGCATCCTCTCCAAGTGTGGGAAGGTTCCAAAACAGTTTAGTTACCACGGCAAAGAATTGAAATCTTCAATTGGATGCAGCTAGCTAGCATTCCCCATCGGATGGACCGCATGTTAGTAGTACATGTGTACCATCAGAGTTAACGCCTTTGAGGAAGGAAGTAAGAGAGCCATACTCGCTAAGAATGAGACCTTTAAGTGGGCACTGCAGAACTACTAGAAGTGACCGGAATAAACAAGCTTTCTAACTTAAGCTATTCTTTTTTATCTATAATACTTTATGCAACATCAGAGCATACGATACACAGTTTCCAAGAAGAACACAAAAAACATTCAGTTGCCAAGGAGAATGATCTTTAATTAGATAGAAATGGCAGGAGCATCCTCTTTTAGTGCATGTAAACGCATGCTTCAAACAATTTAAGAGGGGCAATTGCCTTTACTATTATAGCAAGGAGAGTTTGTTTACTCTAAAACAAGGGGGCATTCTCCATAGAACAAAAAGTGTTCCATGCAGGAAGGATACAAACCAAACAACTATCACTAGGCAAAGGGGCTCCAATCATCATCTCTGTACTGAAAGCACCATTCAAGAAGGGCAACGCTACATTTAGTATAACAAGGAGAGTTTATTTACTCTAAAACATTCTCCATAGAACAAAAAGTGTTCCTATACAAACAAAGCAACTGACACTAGACAAAGGGGCTCCAATCATCATCATAATATTATTATATAATAAGTATCTAATAGGAACCAGAAGCTTAGGGACTGGATAGCATGTCTATGTCCCATAAACATGCATCCTTCAAAGTACATTGTACTGTACGCTACAGTATCAGTATAACTAGATGTAGCAAAGATATATTGAGCGGTGGAGTCTGGGCACACTCCGCCCCCTTACCCATAGCTCCCTTTGAGAGCCTGCATGCATTGGCACAGCTCAGCATGCTTTATCAATGACTTCAAACTAACAGGCGTCTAAGTTAGAATCGTCTTTGGATGATAAGAGAGAGAGAGAGCTAGTGCATGCCAATCTGACTGAAACAGCCAATAAGCTCCCTTACATAATTAAGCTACTAATACTCTTTCAGGGCTGCAGTCAGTCGGGAGTATAACGTGTATAAATTTCAATACTGAGAAAGCATATAGAATCTGCCAGACTTGGAAACGTATATTCCCACGTCAGTCGCCCACGACAATTGCCACCTGTCAACAATATAGCAGGGGCGGACGGACACGCATACAGACGACGCAGTGAAGCTCTGAGAAAGTGACTTTCTAATTGGTATAGAGAAGGCAGTAATTGGGCCAACTTCAGGTACCCCCCTGCATGGAGGGAAAGCTCTGTCTAGGAGGCTGTTTGTCTGCAGCTGGAAGACTAAAGTGTGGATTTCAGTGAGAGGTGCCAAGAAATATATACAACCAGCCCATCTCATCCATCTACATCTATAACTATAGCTAGCTGCTCAAAATTCTGATTTGCCTGGCATTTCCTGTGTAAGGCTTAAACCTCATAGAGTCCCCACCTAGATCTTGAGGCTCTCTCTCTCTCCCTCCCTCTCTCCCTCTCTCCTTCTCTTCCTCCTTTCCTCCTTTTTCTCATCTCTCTTCCTCCAACCAGGAATTAAGGTAGGTAGCCCCAACAACTAGACCAAAAGGGAGAGAGAGGGAGACAGATAATAACTCTTCCTTGGAAAACCTCCCAGAAGGAAGCATGGAACACTAACCATCACTACCTCTGATCTACCCACTACAAAAGTTTGAAGAAGCTGAATTACAAGCCATACCCTCACCAAGTGTGTGCCCTTGGCCTACCACAAAGAGGTTAAACAAGAAAATCCAATAAGCTATGTAGTCTCAAATCAGATGCCTATATCAAAGTCAAGGGGGAGAGAGGAGTTGCCATTTACACAATAAATATGGCCCATTATTGAGTTAGGGGAATTAAGTGACATATGCCACTCTTCAAAGCAGCTCTTAATGCTGTGGACTAGCACAGTGCCCACAGGGCAAGCCCAGCCCAAAAACACATAAAAACAGAAAAAAAGTCCTCAACATTCCTACCTATAGCTAAAGTGATCCACAAGCTAAGTAGCTATAGCTCTAGATCTGATAAGAGCAAAAGGACCAACAAACTATAATATTGTTACAGTAACACTGTGTAGCAAATAATTATAATCTGATTTAAACTTCATAAGTTAATCTAATTCATTATACAGAGAGATGGAGAGGGAGATAGCTACACCAGTAATGGATATATTATAGACAATGTTCTAAGCTTGTAAGTACAGTATGGGCTAGCTTGAAATTATGCACTAGCTGATTACGCCATGCATGGGCACTTATGTACTTAGGCACCTCCAGGCTACCCTGGCTAGTGAGCAGCTGAATCTAATTACATGTATGTAAATTAGAAATGGTATGTGTGGGGGGTGCTCAGCTGAGCTGGAAGAGAAGAGGGCTCATTATAGATGGTTACACAAACTGTGAAGGGATGTTGAACAATAGTATACATTATAGGCAATGGATGCAGATGGTCAATACTGGCAGTGGGCAGTCGGCAATAGATCAAAAATATTGATGGGGATCCATTAGAGGTAACACTGTGTTATGCGATATTGAGTAACGCAAGCAGGAGGTCAATATTTACAGGGTGATTAATGTCAGCTGGCCATGGCTGAAACAACAGCTGGATCTAATTACAATCGCTTGGGTCATAATATCTATATGAGGGAGTGGCACCACATGGCATAATATAGAGATAGTCAGACGGTCAATATTCAGCAGTGATCGATAGAGATAAGGTAAAAATGTCGATGGGGAGACCATGAGAGTGGTAACACTGTGTTATGCGATATTGAGCAATGCAGATAAGAGGTCAATTTTAGCAGGGTGATTAATGCTCAGCTGACTGAAAAGACAGTTAGCTACACTGATTACAGACAGATATACTGCGAAGGGAGTGGCATAGAGAGAAAGTCATACTTATAGCAGTACGTGATCATTAAAAATGATGATGATGGTATACTAATTAGAGTTGAGAGTGATAAATTATGTAATGTAACGCTGTGTTATGTGATATTGAGCAATGCAGGAAAGAGGTCAATTTTAGCGGGGTACTGGGCTGAAACAACAGCTGGATGATAATTACACACTACTGATTATAGTTTGAGGGAGTGACACCACATAAGCATAGAGAGAGAGATAGTCCAATGCAGATGGTCAAATATTAGCAGTGGTCAGTTGGGGGGTAATAGATTAAAAAATGCTGATGGGGACTCATTAGATTTGAGAATGGTAATGCTGTGTTACGCGATGTTGAGTAACACAAGCAAGAGGTCGATCCTATTACATCTTAATAATAAGCAGGAAAAGTGGTTTGCATCATTATTCAATTTAAGAACTCTTCTCAGACTAATAAACAATGGGACAGTGTAGCTAGGTACATATACTTACAGAAACAGATGTTCCACTTCAGAATGTGAATTCCTTAATTAGCAGTGGTTAAAAGGTCGGATTTGTGAAAAAACAATAACAGGGATTGATACATCAGTTATGGCAATCCTGCATAACATCCACGTACGTACATATTATATTAATTAGCAGTGGTTAATTAAGGGGTTATTTGTGTTCCATGCATATGGGTTCACATACGTGCATGTATTACAGCAACTCCACATAATAATCGATAACCTCGGACGACCCTGCATGTGTATCTCGCAGCGGATGAATTAGGGGTTGACTATATAGGATGGAGCGACCGACCTACATGTAGAGATAGGGTAGTGGGGGGTAGCTAGCCAATACGTCGACAACTATAGGGCTGCAATGAATTAACTAATTTCATTATGTTGATAGGCCTCTTCCTGTTGGTGTTTACAGCTGGCATGTCTCAGGGGATCACCTCTAGGCTATTGTCAGGCTGCCCCCCCCCCTTCCCAAATGTTTCAACATGGAATACGGGAATGGGATTTGGGAAACTAAAGCTCGATCAGTTCATTACATGATGCAAGGACCTTACGGTCGCAAAATGTGAGTATATAATTCTCTCGTGACCAGATGCAAGAACGCAATTTTATTATAGGAATGTAAGGATAGCATCCAAGTCTATCCTTGATTGAGTGTCAATGCAAAAGTGATAATATCTATGATGCAATGTAGGTCCTTAGCCATAATAATAATATTATTGTGACTAATATGCAATATTTATCTCTTGTTCATTAAATTTTTTATTATGCCAAGCCAGGAAGGGAGGCTCTTTTGTATTATGATAAGTACTTACTACCTAAGTTAATCATAATAGACTTTGTTCTGTTGAAGTGTCTGATGTTCAAGTACTTACTATATACTATGTAAGTTAACCATAGTAGACTTAGTTTTGTTGAAGTGTCTGACTGGTGGGTGAATCCTGTTGTCCCCACTACTGCATGCACATTTGTAAACAGACCACTAATTTTCAATCAAGCTACACACACACCAACCTACTACAACTGGAAAAAATAGATATACATTGGAGTTCTCTAAGTAGATCAAACTAGACTAGACAGGGATCTATGTAAATTAGAAAAAAAATGAATTATGTCCATCAATTCTCACACACTCACAGACTACATCTAGACAGGCTATAATTATTATAGCAGGGAAGGTCAAGAAGGTGCAGCTCATTAAGGCAATTAATAGTCTCACCTCTTCTGTGTTGTGGACTTATATTGTGAAACAAAGAAGGAGAGGAATGAGCATTAGCCAGGCAGGATTAGTGGTCAGAGCTAGGCATACTGTGGGTCAACTAATCAGACCCCACTGTGGTCCATGAAAGCTTCACTCAGGAAATGGCACAGACAGCTTGACTGGACATGTAAGATTGTCTCCTAGCTAGAGGCCAGCATGCAGCCTCCTCTATCTATGTATCTATACTACCCTACAGTAGGTGCATGGGAACATGGTTAGTGTTTCAGTGGAAAAAAATTTGGTTGTGCATTATTATGTATGAGATATGAGAGCTGGAGAGCATCAAAAATAGGTTTGTACTCTGGTGTGGTAGTGTTGGCTGGGCAACTTCAGTAGCATGGAGAAAAATGCCTTCCTTGAGGGGTAGCTGCAGAATGATTGTGTGCATGTGGAACAAAGAAGATGTTTGAAGTCCACTAATAAAAGCAGATTTATCCTCACAACTAGCAATGTTAAGATGGCAACTGACTTGTAGCAGTAACTGTTTCCAGGTGTTCGGTGGGAGGGCCGGAACGGAATAAACCGATTGATGATGACTGTAGCTAGCTACCAATAATATGTATGCAACTCTATCATATTATGTAGGTAAAAAAAAAGGGTTCAAAATGTTAGACCCTAACTTAGGAGGGCCTCAAGAAATATTATAATATTTATTTTCAAGGGGAATTTTTTTTTACTATTCCTTACCACAGATATGGTGGGGATGGTGTTGAAAATAATAAAGCTTACTACTATTGACAAACAACAATTATTAAGGTTGTACTCCCTAGACAACTAGGCTGACTCTGTTTATTAATTAAGGTAGAATTAATTAGTAAAAAAAAAAAAAACAATTTTAAGACTACAAATGTCAGAAATAATGGGGGATTACCTACTACACAACCAAAGCAAAGCATATAGTTACTACTATTGTAAATATTGAGGTAAGTACAATTTTTATACATAGACAGATTGACTGTGGCCACATACATACCTCTAATTACCATAATTAAATTAATGGATATCAAAGCAGAAATGATAACTATACTTGGGAGCCTGCACAGTGGTGATGTATTCACCTCAAAAATGGGGCAAGTCCACTAGAAAAAAGTGCTTGGGTTTGTTGATTGGCCAGAAAAAAAAACTATAGTCCTAGAGATCTGCATACCAGCACCTCAGCAGATCAGGCACTAGAATGGAAAATCAGATTAAGAGCTCATGAGGAAGGTTATGGTTTTGTTGAAGAGGGAAATTATGGTAGCCATGCAGGGCATGAAAGAATGAAGTCAAAAGAGAGCACAAGGCCCAGGGAGATGCCAACTACAAGCACAAAATTCTTCTGTACTCTAGGCCTCAAAGTGGAGTAGGTGGTTTGAAACCATAGTTACAGTAGAGTGATATAATATGCTACCCATCATAGGTAGCATAATATTATAGCAACACTTAGCAGGAAAGCCATTACCCCTCAGCACCAGTCCATCCTCTTGCAAGAAATAAAAAAAAATTCCTGCAAGAAAAGGGACCTGGTGCAAGCTAGGAGCCAAGTGTGGGACAAGGTAGCTATCTATAGACATAATATCTCTTTCTATAGCTACCCTACTAGCAGTTGAGTCTACTTGGAAGGCTAAGGAGAGAAAAGATGGAGAGTGAAACTGCATAACCAGTATAATAATATTGGGAAAATAAACATAGGATACAGATCGAGTGCAGTATAAAGTGAAGCTAATAACTATGTAAGACTTAATAATCCTTACAAGGGCATGGACAAAAGTACACAACTGCATATGTTTCTACTGTGTTCCAATACATCTAGATCTACTCCATGCGCTGTTTAAAGTCGCCCATAATTATAATATTCTGGGAAGTGTGTTATGCTATTGGGTGGGCATCTATAGAACAAAGCAGCTAAGCTTCCACATGTGTGCTCTCCCTCACTTAGGGCCACAACGATGGATGTCTTTGTTGTCCGAAGATAAGTAAGTAGGGCCATAAGCTTTCCCACAAAGAACACAAGTAAACCGGAAGACATGAACAAGCTCGGTACACGAAATTCTATGTATGTACAAGATATACATTGTCAAGGGGAAATTTTTGGACCACTACTTTAATACAGACTTCCAGTTAATTAGTTCACAGTTGACATAGATTGATAAGAATTTACCTGAAGGGCATAATATACAACAAATACAATTGCCTGAGGCTCACAAGTCAAGTACAATAATACGTAATTACCATCACACCTGTACCTGGCCTGTCGGAATAACTTTCGGAATCGTGTAAGGGTCGAGTTTTTTTTTTATGCCACGTACGGACATACATCATTCACAGCAGCCCTGCACGGTGCAGGTGGTGGAATGAAGTACGCATATTAATTATTATGGCATGCACAAAATTCATCAAGATTCAACCACGGGGAAGATGATAAGAATGATAGTATCACGCAGCAGCACCCACCCACGCACGCACACGTAACATGGTATACCCACCAAGTACACGTATCGGGTGTTGGTTATTAATTAAAACACGCACTGCACGAATAAATATTATTCTCGACATCTGTGTTAGGAATGTGCCGTACATAGTACTAAATGTACATGTACAATATCTACACATATGTGCATATAGCTATACATAAGTACATACATGTATAGCTATGCTGAATACTACTACGTGCCATGGTGATAAGAATAATATGATATGGGATAACATTTCAGACCGACCTGGCTCATGATCAGCGAGGTTTGACTAATTTATACTATGTCATCACCTCAGCCTACAGTGTATACGTATATATTAGCGGTAATATAAATGCATACCCCATGTGATATACTATTTGCACACGCATGCACCCATTTACTTAGTGGCCATACTAGTAGATATCTGATGCACAGTGGTACACATTATCAGGGCTGTATAATAATTACGCCACATATAATATTATAGATCAGGAGGAGTCTGATAGATACATATTATATGTATACCATAATCCACAAGTGATATCATGATTATAGTAAATGTATCGATGCATGGGCACTCATCTGTCTCAAGTAATTGGTGCAATATGATCAATTTATGATGCACTCACTTACACGTACTTACTTGTATTACTCTTTCCGCTACTATATATATGCTATGCAATGCCATTCCACACTATGCTATGCTCCGCTATGCTATGCTTCGCTACGCTATGCTGGCTGCTACCCACATAATGACCCCTGCATACCAGAGGTAAATGGCCGGGGAGAGAGAACAACAAATAACGCACCACATTCAGATCGAGAGCTATATATGTAGGCCCTAGCTAGCTCTTGTGGGAAAATGATCTGATGCCATACATATATAATAATAAACGAAAGTATGCACCTCAATTCATGGTGTGTGTTCCCAAGTACGTAGGTAGGTAGGTATGCAATAATTATGTATTACTATTGTGCGTGTGTGTGTGTGTGTTCAACTAGCTAGTGGGGATCGAAAATGACACCGCGCATGCATCGCCGTTGCATAGCTTTCTGTGTGTTCTCCCAGCGATCTAAGATTACAAGTATACACTACTAACAGTAGCTCTTCCGCCTTTTACGCAAGTGAGTGCCAGTGTATACCCACATTGTTACGTGTGTGTGTGTGTGTGTGTGTGCGCTTATCCTAAGTGTTGAGTGCGTGTGTGCGTTCATTACGCATTAAGCAGCACAGAGTTGGTGCTGGTCGAGGTGACCTAGACAATACAAACCGTTGATATATGATCATTATTATGTCCTCAAGAGGGCATATCGGATGATGACCCCACAGTATACTGAAAAATGCATCGTGTTCTGCTCTATAATTATACATACTCTCAACCACACTAACTAACTAACTAACTGGGTCCATGGAAGGAACACCCATGCAGGTACACCGAGTGCAAAGGTGCGGCATGCACAACAATCGAATGATATAGGTTGGGGTTTGTTTATTTATTGTGTTTCTGACCCCTCTTTCAGTATGGATGGAGCAGCCGGGGGAGGGGGGAGGGAGAGGTGACTGAATTGAAGAGAATGAAAACGCAAGCTTTGTTCACAGGTATTCAACAGTTAGTGCAGTGTTAGATGTATTCTTGTACTACATGCATGTACATACATTGTAGCATGTACACGATGTACGATATGCTTGTAATTGTAAACATACAATTGTACAAGTATACGTCATACACATACATGTACGTGCACAATGGTATGTACATGTACTTGTAAACAAACCAACAGATTCAAAATTGAATTTCCCTACTTACCCACCTGTACTGTAGCTGCTCCTCTAATGACATTAGGCAGAATTTCTCCAACCATTGAAAAAATTACCCAAGTACATTCTAGCTAGTAAAGAGGCCAGGGTGGTTTTAGGTAGAATAGAGTAATATTATTATTATAAGGACTTTGAAAAGGATATGGTTGAGGTAGTGGTACAACTATTGGAGTAAATAAGTTTTAATTGTATACATTGTTACATTGTGAGGTAGGCAAGGGGGAAAAAAAAAGAGAGAGAGGTTTTGGCCACCATTAATTGGAGATTCCAACAACAGGGAGAGAGCTTGTGGAGAATTAGTGAGAGAATTTGAGTGAGGTAGGGGGAGAGGGTGGTTTTATGGTTGGCTTGCTAATAGGAAAAACCCTTCCCTTGCCTTGCCTTGGCTAGTATACATACTTTGGAGTAAATAAGTATAACAATTGTGTACATCATTACATTGTGAAGTAGAGGAGGGGAAAAAAAGAGAGAGTAGTTTTGGCTACCATTGGAGATTCCAACAACAGGGAGAGAGTTTATGGAGAATTAGTGAGAGAATTTGAGTGAGGTAGGGGGAGAGGGTGGTTTCATGGTTGGCTTGCTAATAGGAAAAACCCTTCCCTTGCCTTGGCTAGGCTAGCATACATACTTAGGGAGAATAATATAATTATAGGAAGATGCTCCAAAACAAAAAAAAATTATAACACAACAAAAATTTCGCTACAGAGATAGAGTGAGTGAGTGAGTGTGTGCATGGGTATGTATTGAGGAGCCTATGTTGTGTGCATGTGTATGTGGTGTTGTGGAGATGTACCTACTACATACATACTTCTCTGTCCACATGACAGAGACATACACATTATGTTGGGGAAGATAAGAAGAACTAGCTATAGCTGCATCCTTGAACTGCCTACATGCATGTGTAGCTAGGCTACCAACAAAATGTCCCCCAGGAGGAGGAGGAGGTGGTGGGGGGTGTGTGGAGGTGTACATACTAAGTCCTATCCACATGACAGAGAATACCTATACATTATGCATGTTGGGGGAGATAAGAAGAAAGAAGTGCATCCTTGAACTGCCTACATGCATATGTAGGTAGGTAGCTAGGCTGCCAACAAAATGTCCCCCAGGAGGTGTAGGCATTTCCACAGTTATTCAAGACTGCATGAGAGACAGGGAGAGAGAGAAGTTGAGGCAGGAAAGGAGGGCACACAGGTGAGATACTTCTAAGAAAGGCCACTGAATCAGAAATAGCTACAAGCTCCCATGGATTGATGGTAACACACATCACAGAGCCTTTGGCTGGGCCAATCTTTGTATGTATGTAAGTCCAGTACATAGTAGTATGAGTCAGCTGATGAGAATTGTATGGTCCCAAACATAATGGATGTCTAGCTGATTCAATATTAGTGGAACCATGACTCATGACATAATCAATTCTGAGGAATACTGTACAAGCAGCCTCCCTCCCACTCCTTCTAAGGAGCCTCCAAGAATTGAAAAGGAAATTCAAAAAGTATAGCATCTTTTCAGAATACTTCCTTGGGTGGGAACACACATTGTATGCTTTATTATCTATTATAGTTTGCGTTATTTCATAGACTTGAATTGAGCTCGAGCTTTATTGGAGCAATACCCAGACTATCTACACCCATCCGAAGGTACACAAGTACAACATGTTCCCTTCCTTTGTTTGTTTGGTCGGTTGCTAGGCAATAATTGTAATCCCTTAAAAGGCAGGCACTTGAGCTATATAGCTTGTGAATCGGATGGTCTCCCCTGTTAATGTCATTTAGTGGGGTCACGAGTGCACCCATGCAGCTCTCGTTACAACAAAGCTTCCAAATTGGCACACAATTTACCAAATCACGATCAATTAGGTGAAGACGGTTCTGAACGAGGAAAGAAGTCAAAAACTGGATCCCATGAGAGAGATGACATTCCTGGCATTCCGGGCTTTGCGGGGAGATCGGCTAGGGTATGCGACAACAAAGTTAATTCAATTTGTAGGATCTAATTAATGAGGAATGACTCCTATTTCCTTCTAAGGGGGCAGTGAGGTCCGCTCGTAATGTCACAGTTTGGCAAGACTGAGGCAAAAAACACTTGTCTCCTTATTGAAGAATCATCCGGTGCACAAGCTAGCAATTACCAGTAATAGTATTCCTTGACCTCTATTAATATTGTGAGACCGAGCAGTGTCCCAGTAGTTCCAATGGGTTGTGGTTCACACGGACACAAACAAGCGTATGAGCTAAGCTTTGTGATTTGGACAGTTCTAGTACGGATCTAGAGAGCCACCATGCAGTCCAGATTTGGTAAAACCCTCGATCAGTGAAATATAATACTACAGTATATCATTATGGAACCTCTCATTAAAATTACTTGCAGATGAAACTGCATGTGGGGCTATATTACAGTAGTGATCATAGTAGCACATCCATTGAGTATATATCATTATACAACATTGTAAAAATTATTATAGTTAATTAATATAGTTAAGTGTGGAGCAGCGGCTGGGACGTTTTGTCACGTAGAATAATTACTGATAGTACGTGCGTACATGTGAGTGGCAGCAGGGCGCCAGAGTGGCGTCAGCGTCCATTAGCCAAAGTGAAATTCAAGAACGACAAATTCGCCGCGAACACACGAAATACAAAAAACCTTAGCCCCAAACAGAGCAGCTGCAATCAATCATTTACTCGTAGATAGGATGGATCAATCCAACATGTAATATGTACATACATGTACGTACATGTGTAAATATTATGTAGTACAACTAGGTACGTAATTCTGACTCGCATTTCAATAAAATAATACTACAATCGATCGTGTAAAGTGTCGAATTATTCCAGGAATGTACATCTCACGCAAGCCATGCAGTCAGGGTCAGGGAACTAACTACGAAGCTATACGTACGTAGCTCCGTCTAGTTTATTGTATGGCATGAAAATAATCTCCCACACACACTCTCATGTACGTACAAGAGCAACCTGATAGCGCATGACCAAGAGAAAACGAGAGAGAGAGAGAGAGAGAGAGAGAGAGAGATTGAGAGAGAGAGAAAGAGAGAAAATCTAGGGGGATTGTACCCTTCAAAATGTGCCGGTACATGCATGTACATGTACAATGAGATGATCACATGCTTTTCAATTCCACTATTAATAATCAATTATTAAACAAGAATTTCCCGTGTTTCTAGTTATTAAGTATCATAACATCATGTACATGTACGCATGCTTGACATACGTAGCATGGGGAGATACTATATCCAACACACTGCCACTGCTGAATAATATATCTCGCCTTATTGTCATAGTTGACTGCGCTACGCCTCAGATCTCAGTCTGGGTTTGTAAAGTAAACTTTCACACCGCATGAAAAGTATTCATCGAAGGCTCACCGACCGTCGCTAGCTAATAAATCCCCATGCCATTGCGTTATCAAGGGTGAAAAAGGTCAATTACTACTGTACGTAAGATGATAAAATACCTCAGCTTTATAGCGTAGTGCACTATCAAAACTCCATTCATTGGCGTCTGTCTTGACTACCCCCTATATACATACTAAATCCTTTATCAAAGTGCACAGAGGTCACCGGCCCCCCCTCCCTCCCTCCCTCCCTCCCTCCCTCCCCTCCTCCCCTTCCCTCGCCAATTGTCTAGCAGCACAGTTCATGTTAATATTGAGTTATTCATTGCGTCTAGCTAGTCTCCACTAAACTAAACCATTACCAGACACACAGACTCTCTCTCCCCCTCTCTCTCTCACCTGAGGCCCCGGGCACCACGCAGCCATAACTAAAACTTAATCAATCTTTGGACGCTGCATATGAATCTTCGTTTCTACAAATCAAAGCTACTTATATATCAGAAGTGCCTAGAATTGAAATAAATGAAGATTCTTTGCGGACAACTTAACTGTTCGGTAAAACTTGCCGACGTTTCGACTGGATGCTCTAGTCATCCTTTTGCCCTAGAGTATCTACATTGGCAAGTTTTACCGAATAGTTTAGTTGTCCACAAAGAATCTTCGTTTGTTTCATGCAGATAGCAACTGAGAACTACGTATGTCACTTCAATGCCTAGAATTTATCTTATCTTCTCCACCTCTCCCTCTCTCGCTCATTGTAAAACTTTAGTATCAGGATTCTAGCTGTCTCCTACAAACTAATTACGTACATACAACCCATAATATTATCGTACAGACACATGGGATGTGGATGTGTAGCCATTCGATAAGTACACCTCCCATCACCTGATAATGCGGCAGTTGTTTCCACTAATCATAATTATAGTCCATAGTTTATCAAGCTTCAGCATCGCACAAAACATTCGATACAGCCTCCCTCCCTCACACCAACTAAGTTAACCTGCTAACAGGTGTACAGCAGTTTGATGCGATCCTCCCCTAAACCGCCAATAGCTATAGCGTGCTTTATCTAACTGACAAGAATGCATACATACATCCCTTCAAAATAAACACGCCACTTTACTATCAAACCAAGCTGGATTATTGCATTAAAAATAGTTCACCACATCCTCCGAGTATTTCCACCACACCCTACAGCTAGCAACCCCTCTATCCCCTCCCTCTATCTCTACTTCTCTCTCCCTCCCTCTTTAATTTCTTTCTTATTTCCTCCCCATCTTCCTCTCCCTCCCTTCCCTCCCTCTCTCACTCTTGGTCTCTCTCCTTCCCTCCCTCCCTCCCTCTCTCTCTTCCTTCTATCTTTCCCACCCTTTCTCTCTTCATGCAATGTATGGTATTTAGCCCTTGGGCCATCGTCACAACACAAATACAGCTAGCCTGAAGAAGCCATTATATATCTAGAGGGCACACACAAAAAAGCTTAAAACCTTAAGCATGCATGCATGCATACTTGCTGGTCACTTTGTTTCTACTGGTCTCCCAATTAAATGTGGTCGCTCGCTCCATTGTATAGGGCACCAGGTTGGACCAGCCCACAGCTAATTGATCGGTAATTTAATCCACTTTGACCCCTTTGCCATGAAGGTGGTTTTGAAACAAGCAGGGCTTCCCCTCTTCTCTCTCCCACTCCTCTCCCTCTCCCCCCTCCCTCCCTCCCTCCCTCCCTCTCCCTCCCCCTCAAACAACTGTGACCTTCGGTTATAAGCAAAGAAGTCCTACAAAAGGTCATCGCCACCACGTTGAATTTTTTTAGACTCCAGACATGCACAAATTAAAGCAGAAAAAAATAGGGACCCATTTCTATGGTAATCCGATCAACCAGTATATATCCCACTACCGAGTCTATTACGTACGCAAAACGAGCAGGGGCAACCCCTCTTAGTGAAGTTACAGCCGCAGACAGCTAGGTCAGCGATACATGCATGCACATGTAAGTATCGTGCCCCAACGACAGGATGGGGTGAGTGGCACCAATCACACCACTGTCCACCATGGGAACCCTAAGCGAGCTAATAAGAGGCAGTAAATTTCTATTTTTTTGTAGGAGGCAGGAAGAAAATACAGGGCAATAAAATAATTAGGAGATAATCAGATTACGACGCTGAAATTGGAATAAGGGCTGACTCAATGGCCCCACTGAGCTGATGGGGTAATTGGTCAATGGGTGGCACAGAATTATTAACTTACGGACTGAGAAGAGTGAAGCAGCTGTCAAAGTGAGGTAGATGATGTACACAGAACTCAGGAAGGGTTCCTGTAACTGTGGAGAGGGAGAGAGAGAGAGAGAGAGAGAGAGAGAGGGAGGGAGAGAGAGAGGGAGAGGGAGAGGGAGGGAGAAAGGGTGTGTATGCATACGTATAGGTATGTATGCATGTGCACGTGCGTGTAATGTGAGTATGTATGTCATAATAATATTATAATGGTGTATGTACGAACATACATGTACTATGCATACATCTATGTGTGTGCGTGTATCTGCGTGTGTGTGTGCATGTGTCCGGTAATGAACAGCACACACAGTACATAATTGAATACACCGACTGTCCCACCAGAAACTGGCACGAAATCAAATCAATTGTCTGAAGCATTCATCAGCTAAGGAGGGAGGGAGGTGGTGGGGGTACTCAAGCCAAATGCTTCAATATTGATAGATAGATACGTAGATACTTGTAGATACACATGCATACAATGTAGCTGGAAAATTAATGAGATCTCTGTCTCTATCATAAGGGCTGCTTCCTTTAATTGGGATTTAAATCTGAGAAAATAATATTATCAGATCAAAGCGTCTGGTCAACATGTATGGACTAGAGTTGGGAAAGCTTGTAAAAATTAATTTAATTTTCAGTACCTGCTTTCTGATTTTCACTTTTTGGTAACAGACTCACTACCCATATCAGTGTAGCAATTAAATCAGCCTTTCTTGTTATCACCCACATTCAAAACCTCAAGTACTAATGTCAATTGAGCAATCTCAGTGATAACTATTATAATATTATAATATGGCTATCTACATGCACAAGAGTAATTACAGACCACACTGAACGCATTACTCTACCACTAAGTGCAGTGCTTGCTAGCCACTCCATGCCCCATGCCTCATGACTAGGCATTAGCCCAGCCACATAAGAGCAACCAAGTGGCCACTGATTAATCCATTATGGCTGAAATCATTCTTGAGATGAGACAGTGTGACAGCTAGTCCTCTTCTCCCACCCCCTCCCCTCTCTCTCTCTCTCTCTCTCTCTCTCTCTCTCTCTCTTTTTCTCTTTCCCTCGATCTCTCTCCTTCCTTAATACCCCAATGCTTACACAGTTGAAGCTGGAGAAGGTGTATACGGCAAAGATTATCTGGAAGATGAGATCTGCAACTCCAAACCCGTGGAAGACATACTTGATGGAATTATCAACTTGATCCATTACAGCAAATAGGAATGAAAAACCTGCATAATTATAATTATTACAGCATTATACAAAGTTTCACTTATCTAATCAGTAAGTGCCAACTAAAATCGATCCATCCATTCACCCCAGACTGCTCCCCTCCCCCTTCATCTTGAACATTAAGTTAAGGGTTGGGGCGGTGTACGCAGCTGGTGAGACCCGCCCGGCCTTAGCTATACTCCCCCCTCCACTCCACTAATTTAAAGCATGAAGGTGTTAGTTCCAGTACCTCTATAGGGTACACTGTAGCCAGCTGGCCAACTTACCACTACAGTACAAATAGGCTCCACCATGAAGCCATCTTTGCAGGTAAACACAGCCATTATGGTGGTTCAGGGGGGTAGCTACCCAGAAAGGAACTGTCAAGATAAACAAGAACTAGAGAGAGAGAGAGAGGGGGGGGGGGGAGGGAGGGAGAGAGTTCTCTTCTGTGGAGACACACCCACCTCCTACTAAATCCACCAAAAGCTATGCTTGAGGCAATTTTGTGGTAGCTATATATAGGTTAGCAGAAGACACTGACTAGGAAGCCCACCATATTATTAATTGACAGTCTGTGTGTGGTTAGTACAAAAAGAAGCAAAGAGTTCTCAGGCCCATGGTGACAGGCATGGTATGTAGGTAACCAGGGAGATTCATGTGCTTACATGCCTGCCAGGTTAGCTCACACTGGTTGTACAATTAATGTGGTTTGTTGGATGTCAATGAGAATAGGCATAAAAGATGTTACTCTGAGAAAAAAAATCAAATATCAAACTGGACAAAAGCTTACAGGTAGTAAGTACCTTTTCATATACTTATCCTGCAAGTATTGACAAACTATAATCAACTTGCAGCTAGCTCAGCTATACAACGTACAATATTTGTATGCTCCAGGAAATAGGCACGCACACAGTAGTGAGAAAATGTCATTGGACTCCACTCATCAAAATGCAATCAGTAGCAATACAAGACACAGTAATAGGTCACCAACAATAATTATTACAATATATTATATTATATTATGCATGCAACAATAGAGGGTATGCATAGGAATGTACGTACTTGCTGGCTGTCGTCTAGCAACCAAAGTGTTTTTAATTATAGGAGTAAATAGCGAGGGTAGGCCAATGATGATAGAGAAGATCATGGGCCAACAAAATACGTCTATAGTTGCAAGATCTTAGTTTGGGGGGGGGGGGGGGTGCATTCGACCATGCATCTCGTGCGTACACCCCCATGCCCAGTTATGAGTCATGCAGCAATCATTTTGGGGCACCAGCAGGCAGGCTAAGGTCGACATTGCAAATTAATGTGCAAACTCAGCTTGTGGAACAGACAGAGGGGTAGATGGATAGATAGAGATAGATATACTAGATATAGTAGATTTCACAGAAAATGAAGCAGCTGGGTCAGACCACACTTTGGTCCATGTGACCAGCATACCTATGCACAATGTCATGTGAACGATACAACTCACAAGTAGAATGTGATATATATAGCAGATAATGATATAATTATAGACTCATAATTATTAGCATGTAGATGCATGTGCATGTACGTGACTGGGGTATCTAGAAACCTCCTACAGACTATGGAAATAGTCAAAAGGCTCAACATTCACACAAGATCCTTGAGATTTTTGATCGAGGGAAAGGAATGTTAGAAATTGACACTGCCTTATGACATTAAAATTAGTTTGCATTCTTGACAGATAGATTGTTATCAGTGAGTCTTTGACTACTGTTCACTGTTGTTATATGAGCCAAATTTTCATTTCTAGGCTCCAAATACAGCATAGTTAGCAAATGGATGGCAGAGATTATTTGCCTGGTGGCATGTGAATCCGAAAAATGAAACCGCTGGCTAATTGTTACATTTTCGCCACGGGATCAAGGCGCTCCAATCCCGGGGCCAGGTTTACATAAAAATATTAAATTGGGAATTTGTGATCGATATGGTATAACTGAATTAAATTATTATTTTTACTATTCTTACCAATCATGATGAATGTGAAGATGACAGAGGCCACCATGATGGAATGGAGGGGGAATGGGCACAATGTGATGTAGAAGAGGCGGCTGGAAGAAAAGGTAAAGGGTCGTTAAAGGGTACTGCGTGAGTGAGGTAAATGGTCGTCACAGTAAAAAGCGCGATTGTGCTACCATGATTGCGCATGATTATAATAATAATATAATTTTTAATAAACGACTTACAAGAAGATCACGTAGAGTTGAGGCGCCAGCGTAGGAATAGTTAGCAGCATAAGCAAGATCACCCTGCAATCAAACATACCCCACTATATAAATTTCGCGAGAATATTTTTTGTTGTGCTCACAGCGGACATTTCCTTGTTCGATTCTTCGGGCATAGCCTGGTGAAGTGGTAGACCATATGAGCCCAGAAGTAGTGCCACATGGCTGCCGCTCGTACCGCAAAGCCTTTCTCTCTTCAGCTATTTCACACCTCGACGCCATTACCGGTTGACCTTTGCCCTTTCTAGTTCACCACCACCTCTCTGCTGAGTCAGCAGAGATAACCACACCTCCTCCTCCTGTTTATTGACACCTCCTTCTGTCTAAGCCCTGGGAGGAAAGAAAAGAGAAATGGCTGACGGAAGCTACGAGAGGATCCTTTTGGTCAAACCTGAGGCTTTTGTCTACCAAATACCTCCGAGAACGTCGACCACCAGGGCTGTTAGGTGAGAAATAAATTATGAGAAATCTGATGCATAGTCTTCAAGTACAAACTCACTCATATCAGATGGTCTGGTTGCATTGCTTTTTAGATCCAGGCATAGATCATAATATAGACTATAAGCTATGAACTAGGTAGTGTATATGATTATTATCTACGATCTGGGGATATAGTTGTATAATTTTTGTTTATATTGCACTATCCCCCAGAGCTGCTGAATGGGATCTGCCCAACCCGAACTGGAGAGGTAGAATGCGCATCGTTGCAAAGGGTGATCAGTGTATTGTCAAGCTTGAGGATAAGATCTGTGGTGAGTGAAATCATTAAATGTTATGGATCACACTTTCATTAGTACATAATATGTATCTAGCTAGTGTGATAAATGTTGTGTACATAGATTAAGCTCCATTGTGTACACTAAAGATATTGAATAAGCTCTGGCTCATGCCAAACCAAACACTTCCTACTTGCCACAATAGCATCGTCAAGAATCCGTTAGTCCATCAAAAGACTCTTCCTACATAATAATTATACTAATAGCATGATGGCTAAGTGAGATCTGCCTGTGTTAGTAAGATTCTTACCTATGAAATCCTGACATACTACACACACTGAATACGATGTATGGGTGCTACATACATTTTCTGAATACTGGTACGTCAAGAGCGCATGCACTCCTGGCTACATACATACAGCTTGTCCATAGTTATCATTATTCCCAGTATTATGTAACAAGGAGGGAAGGGGATTTTTTCAGCACATTGTTTCCTTACAGCTGTAGCTCACTTTCAGAGCTCTGTTTTGGCAACATGTCCTCTCTGCGTAGACGGTAGGGGGGGCTTCACTCACTCACTAAGTGCTGGAAGCATGCCCCTGTTTCCTGGGTCAAAGTTCATTCACATGCTCCAAGTCCTGAACTTGAACTAGTTGTGTTGCCATGATCGATCGTGTCAGATTGGTTAAGTTTGACCATGTGAAAGTTTACATGTTAGAAGGTTTAATATTTCATAGCAAATCCCATGCTTAGGAGAAATTTGGCACCTGCTAACATGCTATAATAATATACCATAGATCAAGGAGAGTTTCAACGTTTATAGTCAAGAATTGAGCTTGAAATTGTGGATCATAAATGTTGCCTAATTCTGCAGGGGAGCTGTTTGCCATGTGTCCCGTGGATGCCCACCCTGGGGTGGCTGTGGAGCCGGTATCGGACTCCAGCAGGTACTTTGTCCTCAGACTGGCTGACCCTTCAGGTAATGCAAGCCTAATGATTGAAATCACATGCACTCAACTCCCCCCCCCCCCCCCCCCCCCACACACACACACCAAAAAACACTGATTGACTGCCATATAATCTTATTGATATCACAATACTCACAGGTCGACATGCATTTGTTGGAATGGGATTTGAAGATCGCGGCGATGCTTTTGACTTCAATGTCACACTACAGGACCACTTCAAGTAAGCAGAAGCATAAGAATAAATTTTATAGATCTTCTCTATGCTCTGATAATAATCACATCAATTTGCAAGCTAGTATGTGATGAATGGCTACTCATAAACTCGCCCCTGACAGGAGTGCATGATCGATACTAAGGTACCCTCCTTTCTCATTAGTACCGATCATGCGCTCTTGCCCCTGAGTATTTACACTGCAGCTGCTGATTATGTTTGCATACATTGGATGGGAACAAGTAGCTCTCTCTCCTTCTCCCCTCCCCCCTCTCTCACTCTCACTCACTCTCTCTTTCTCTCTCTCCCTTCCCTTCAGGCAGGTGAAGCAGAGTGAAGAACTAGCGAAGGAGGAAGCCAAGCCGTTTGAGCACAAAGATTACAGCCTCAAGCAGGGACAGAAGATACACGTCAGTCTTGGGGTGAGTCAATCATCGCAATCATGTAGGGTGACTGCCTTAACTACTATGTCTGCTTGCATGATCAGTAGTCTAGATTCTGACGATAGTTACATGTACATGACATTATAAATATTTTAATCGGCTGCATTTTTTTTCTTTTGTAGAAAAAGGACGACTCAAGTAGTGGAGCCAAGCCCAAGTCCACGCCTGGCATTGGTAAAATTAATATTCAATAATTATTTGTGTCGTGTTCTTACCATAATTGCATGGCAATACTATTATTTGTGTAGGTTTGAGTGCAGGTGGTGGCCTGCTTCCCCCACCCTCGTCCAATGTAGCTCGACCTTTGAACCCACCTCCTCCGTCAAAACCGAAGCAAGCCGACGACTGGGGAGACTTTTCCAGTTTTGAGTCGGGCAATTCCTCGTCCGGGTCTGGAAACAATTGGGTACAGTTTTAGTTCTACACACACTATAATAATTATTATTATACACAATGTCATGCATGGTATGAGAGTAACACTGGCTGTGTGTGCTATTGTTTGTGTCAAATGAATATTAGTGTTAATTAATGTTTTTACAAGCAAAATTTAATAATTATTGTTGTTAAAATTTAATTGTTAGCCTGATGAAATTTGGCTCCATGGGTTGTTAAGCATGCAGGCCGGCTCTATAATAATATTATTGTGTTAATGATGTGAAAGCCAGTGTAATTAATTTTACCCTGCACTGCATGTCGCCTCATCTACCCAGGCCCTCCCAGGTTCGGAGGGTCCGCTACACATTGTGAGATCTTATAATTAGGGAGGTATTTCAATACATCACGTATGTCAGAATCTGAATCTAGTAATAAAAATGATTTTCATTATATACTAGTGACAGATGAACCCTGACCCTGCATCGTCAGCATTGTTCATCCGTCCACCGTTCGCTATCCATTGCTCATTGCACCAATGAGGTAGTATATCACCGCCAGGACGACACAGATCAGTCCGGATATGATCAACAACGTGTACACATTCACCGAGTGGTTCTGGTCCATTCCCAGGTCCCTTAGGTGCATCTCGGCGACGTGGAGTCCCGGGTTCAGTTCCAAACTTCTCTTGAAATAGAACGCTGCCTCTTTGTACTTTTCTTGCGCTTTATAGACCTCCCCGAGGGTGAAGAATTGCAGCCAGGCGTGGTGATCGGACGATTTCATGTGGAGGGAGCGTTTCGCCAGGAACACGGCGTTCTCGTAGAATTTGAGATTAAAAAGCACTCTGGCGAGGTTGAGGAGAAGATCAGGGTGGTCTGGGGAGATGGAGAGGGCTTTGCGAAAACACTCGATGGCATTCTGAGTGTTCCCCTTGATACGCCAAAAGTTGCCTATCTGGTTGAGCACTGTGAGTGACTCTGGGTTCTACAGTAAGGGACAGAAAAAATACAGTAACTGTTTATAAGTCTAAGAGCAAATCATAAAAAAAACTTATTCAACACACCCAAAATTATAATAATATTATGCAAAATACCTCTGAGTGAGCCTTCCTTAGGTTGATCTCAACTTCAAACAAATCCACTGCTGTGTCTGTATCTGACTTCTTGAAGATCATGGCTACCTCTGGCTCGGGGTAGGGCTGGTGCTCGCTCCGTCTAGCTATACCCTCGAGAAAGTCGTAGACGGTGAATTCGACGGGCTCGCCGCATGTGAGGGGAGAAGGCTGGGAGCGAGCCATCGCACTAGGAGTCCTATTATGTGTGTGTGTACATATATTATGCATGATTCAAGTCTAATGTGGATGAGCTTGACATTGACTCATGTCCGAGCACTAACTCCAGACTGTACTATCACATGTACATGTGTATGTGTGCATGAGCATGTGACTAGGTTAATCGTAGTATCTAATCATATTGACACACAATTAACGTCACCACTCTTACATTGGTCCACTTCCATCAGGATTTCTTGGCTGCTTTGTAATAACAGTTCCCCCAGTCTCTTCTCTTCCATTTGTTTCCCTGGCAATGTGACCACTCCCACTTCTACTTCTTCCATGTCCATCACAGCTGCCACTATTGCTGTTGCCTTGGCAACCACCACATTTCCCTCCACAAGATCTAGACGCCATAGTCACATCAGAAGAAGAAGCGTCTGTAGCCTTTTTAGCTCCACCTGTGGTACATCTTTGCCTGCTTCCCTCCATTTCTTCTCCCTCCATAGTGATACTGACTACTGGGCATGCTCGAGGAGTCCTTCTAGTGCCTCGATTTCCCGTGCTCGCACCAGTAGCGGGACCTTTGGTTGCGTGACGGAGCAGCACTGCAAACTCTGGATCGGTTGTTGGCAGGCTCATAGCGAAGAGGTCTTCGTGTCGCGCCTGTCCGCTCGCGCTGAGGTCGGTAGCGGCCGGCGTAATGGCGTTGTCCTGAAGCTTCCAGTGCGTCACACCGGCCGTACGCGAGACGGAGAAGACGAAGAGAGATTGTATGAGGCATATCAGGGCGGCCGAGGACTTGAAACGCACCGGTGCTGACGAAGTGAGTAGAATACTGGAAGAGGGTCGTGGGGCAGCCATGTTGTTGAAATTTGCTGATTCAGCATTATTCATTTCTGGTGAGGTAATGGTCGTCAGCGTGGTCTACAGTTCGACTCGCATAAAGAATTGCCCAATCAAAATTAATATCTTTGACAGAATATTTATACACATACATAAATACCCATATCTACACAATATTCCTTTCCTTTTGAGGTTCATTATCGATGATTCTTTGAAATGAAAATCTGCTCAAATCAATAGAATGACTCTCTCCGTCTAGAATGACCTCGCTGACAGCTCTTCCCACAGCGGGAGACTGCTGTATGCCATGGCCACTGAATCCATTGGCAAAGATGAAATTTGTAATGACAGGGTGGGCACCAATTACCCCATTCTGGTCCAGGGTGTTGTATTCATAGTAACCTGCCCAGGCTGACTGCAACTGCATAGAAAATTAAATTCAGATTTAATTTATCATTTCTGTAGACGATCATGTATTGACAACACCTTAAGAGGCCTTACGATAATATTATTGTTCCTAAAAAACAATGTTGTCCTAAGCTAAGAGCTCCCAATAAATGTTTGTTTATTTAATAATAATGTATACATCTCTCCAAATTTGCAAAAGTGAAAACTAGGCAAGATGTGATATATATTGTATACCTTTAGTGCTTCAAAAGCAGGGATTCTGTTGGCCAGACTTGGCCATATGAAATTATCAAAGTGGTTATAATCAACCTCCAAAGGAAGTCCATCATGGTCCTCCTCCTATATTAATAATTAATTAATTAATTAATTAATTAATTATAATTAACAATCTAAGCAGTTAGTACACAGGCTCAACTCTGAAGCTCAAAGCTAGCTACCCAATCTCCTGCTGGCATACATTAATTACCGTGGGAGGAGCTGCTCCAGCAAGGAATGAGTTTTGATTCATTTCTGGCCGAAAGTAAATGCCATTTGTATCGATGACCAGTGGTGTGATTTCCTTATTAGTAGGGGCACCATGAGGGGGACACTTGACTATGTATACGCATCGTCTGCGTGGAGTGACGGGTAGGCCGACCCTCATGGTGGGGTCAGGGTGCATGGGGTCACCTATCCCAGCCATTCCCGCTATTGCTGCAGCCCATGGGCCACCAGCGTTGACAAAATATCGATACACAAGAGACTCTTCCTTGCCATCAGGTGCTCGAACGATCTGAAGAAATCATGGTTATAGCTAAATAAAAAAAATTTTCCTTTTCATACCTTAGCTGATTGTACTTTATTGTCTTCAATATTAATCCCAGTGACTTCAGCATTAATGAAGTCAACTCCCATGGAGATGATCTTCTTCTTGAATGCTTGCAGGAAGAGCCAGGGATCAAACCATCCCTCGTTTTTCAGACCTATGATTTAATTCATGACATGGTAACGAGCCAATATTTATATGTAACGACTCT
The DNA here is from genome assembly GCA_963930775.1 of Cliona cf. orientalis. Lineage (NCBI taxonomy): Eukaryota > Metazoa > Porifera > Demospongiae > Clionaida > Clionaidae > Cliona > Cliona cf. orientalis. The sequence continues at coordinate 8,906,537 of OZ005696.1, forward strand.
CTCTCTCTCTCTCTCTCATCTAGTCTCTCACATACCTCTACATCCTAGCACAATATCATGGACGTTCATCCATGGATAGAGCTCCTTCAGCTGTTTCGGAGAGAGCAACTCCACCTCTGCTCCAACACTCCTTTGAACTTCATAATTCTCCCTGAGTATCTTCTCTCCTCTCTCAGAAGCTAGGAACAGGTAAGAGCCGTCGACATACTGTACATCAGGAGGATCATCTCCATCAACGTGAAGATGTTGGTGGATGTTTTTGATGAAGGCATGGGAGTGGAGAGACATTTGGATGTTCTCTTTGAGTGAAAACTGCTGACGTATTGAGCCAACTGACAGAGGGGTGGAGGCTTCCTCATACTGCCAAGTATAACAACAAAATTATTAATAATTATCATTATAGTAAACATCAAAATGCAATCTGAGAACATTACTTGACTAGCCACTGTCTAATAGTACTGGATCTATATCACATATTGTATTATCACAGTTTTAGTCACAAATTAGCTATTTACTAACATACAAAAATATATTTTGTAAATTATCACCTTGGTGTCTCTCTCGACTACACATATGGCTGATGGTAGCAGCCTGGCACCACCACTCACACTGCTGGCCAGGAAGTAGGCACTGGAGCAGCCCATGATACCCCCTCCACCAATCACGACCTCATACTGCCTCCACAGGGACGGACAGCTGCTCAGAAAACGTGCAAAGAGGAGACGTTTCTGTAACATAAAGTATCTCATCACTCATGACTAATTTACATGTATGTTCCCACCCACCAACCATTAATTTCCTGAGGTACAGATAGACCACGCCCACAGATCGATCGAGGTAGAAAGAAGGTACCACAGACAGGTGAGTGTGTAAAAATCAGCGCTGGGCGAAACAACTGTTATTACGAACGCTCATTAGCTACTTTAGTATAAACAGATCCCCCGCTGTAGTGGCCTAAAAAAACCGCAGCGGGAGCGCGATCTGGCATCAGTTTGATAATTTTGGGGGCTCCACGAAGCCATATCAATAAGGCTGTACCATAGATTTGGCTGCACTCAATGATACGAGTTTGTAGACCTAGTGGGCCCTCCCAAACTGGCTAGGCTATTCCCTAGTGTACAGGGCTGTAGTTAGCTCTCTGCATAATATTGTTTTGTCTCTACTCTGACACGGGCATAGACCCAGTGCAGGGGGCTGGCCCACAGAGATGGCTTTATATGGTCATTCTGAACACTCTCTTAGTAGTAGTCTATCAGCTATGTGTAAATAAGTTATTCAATTGTATTGTAGGATGGCAGATTCAGAGCTGGCAGCCAAGCTGAACCGTCAGCAGCAGAGAGCTGATGGAGAGATAGCACCTGCAAAGGTATCACAGTCTGTCTATGCAGAGTTCAAAGAGTTCTCCATTCCAGAGATAAAGGAGTTCAGAAAAGTATTCCAAAAGTAAGTCCCCTATAATGTTATTGTTATTACTAGTGCTCAATGGCACTCAATAATTATACAGTTAGCTAGTTTCAATTTTAAATAGCGTACTTATATTAAACTTTTAAAACATGGGGAAGGCTATTCTCTTATTGTGTGAGTGTGCAGAGCTTGTATATATAATATACTTTAGCTTCTACTTTCATCGTTTGTCTTGTAGTATTATACTAGTGTGCGGCATATGTAGCAATGTGTGGTATTCATCAACAACATAGCACTGCCCTCTATGGTAATGATATCTGGTATGGCAGTGCCCCCACACACATACCAGGTCCTGCTGTGTGCCTGCCCTGCCTCACTGTTCACGGTATTATTGCCAAATGCCTTATCTGTTTGTGATTGATTGTGTGTTGTATACACTCTTTACCAGTATGGTAAGATTTGCTTTTTGCTTCGTAAACACTTAGTGTCAAGTTTCAGTATTGGTGCTCTCTCTTTTCTCTCCCTCCCTCTCTCTCTTCCTCTCCCTCTCCTCTCACAGATACGATGTAGATCACAGTAACTTCATTGACTTCATGGAGCTGAAGTTGATGATGGAGAAGCTCGGTGAGCCCCAGACCCACCTAGCCCTCAAGGCCATGATCAAGGAGGTTGACGAAGACAACGATGGACAAATCAGCTTCAGAGAGGTGAGCCAGTGGCAGCAGAGAAAGCACCTTTTTCTATAACTGATCTTAGGCACCTTCCAGCAATGATTGATTTTACAGTTGTGCCCAGCCCCCTTTTTGCAACTAGCAGAAAGAGGCGGGGCACAAGACTTGCAATGGTTATGACAATGCCAATGCATTGATGGATATTGAACTATATTATTATGATGACGCTGTTTTTATTTATTTATTTTTTGTCAGTTCATGTTAATCTTCAAGAAAGCCCGGGACGGTACCTTGGAGATAGAAGGACTGAAAGCAATCGCCAACACATGCGATGTCGCCACGGAGGGAGTTGGAGGAGCTAAGGCATTCTTTGAGGCCAAAGCACAGAAGGTGAGAGATTCCATTATTATCCTCTGATCCATGCTGTATTCTTATCTCTCTCTCTCTCTTCCCTCTCCCTCTAGCTTGCTCAAGACTCCAAGTTTGAGCAGGAGATCAAGGCAGAGCAGGAGAAAAAGAAACAAGAGGAAGAAGAGGCAAAAGCTAGAAGAGCTGCCTTCAAGGAGAAGGCCTCCATCTTCAAATAGAACTATGTATCTAGTACTGTACACCTAATTCCTTGTTCATGTATATTATTATAGCTAGCATCTCTGGACTACTGCGCATGCGTGCAAGTTGACCTCGTCCCCAGATTTATGGTGCCAAATTTCATCAATTTTTTATGAAGTTGAGACTAGCCTCGTGCCCATCCCTATTCCCACCTTTTCAATGTTACAACTAGCCTCGTGCCCATCCCTATTCCCACCTTTTCAATGTTGGGCACAAGGCTAGTTTAGACTAGACAGACTAACTTTCCATGGCTGGAATCAACATCGGGGCTGAGTCTACCCTCGTTGACGTTTCCAAGCGCTCAGGGAGGGAGGAAGCTCAAGCTGGAGCACTAGAGAAAGGTATTAACTGTGTGTGTGTGTGCAATTATAGGCCGCAATTCTGGAGGATGTGGCTTGCAAGACTAGACTAGAGTGGGAGCGATCTGGTATCGAGACTATCGTCCCCTGATTTATCATCAACTCATGCCGTTTGTCCTTTTATACGCGTCGATGTTTCGCAGGGATCGATATAATTTGAGCAAAGGAGTCAATGTTGAGCGTCGCTACAGCATTCGGAATCGATATTTAGACGACAAATAAGATCGCTCGAGATCAATATTTTAGCGAAGGGATCGATGACATTGAGCGAGTTGCCAAATGATGAACGTTTGGCTGTTTTGTGCTTTCAGTTAGCTATTTTTGACACCATGCATATTTATATTAAAGACTTATTGTCTTTCAAGAGCCTGTACACAATACTTTTTGGATCTTTTGTGCACTTTGCAAAATAACATTGTAATGCACTTAGTATTATCAGGCGAACTCTATGAGCAACTATTAATGAAAAATTTGACCACATCCCCAGTTTAAAGCTAATGGTGCATATGGTAAAAGGTCGTCAATATAGTACACGCCACATCGATGCCGGCACCTTAATCACAGAGATGGACTCTGAGATCGACTCTCGACCTCGACAGGGACTAATTTCGAAGCTTCAATCATAGAAGATCAACTCGACAGCGCAGTACAGCTTCCGAATTTCAGGTCGGTCGTGGCATGATGTGTGCTATATATAGCCCAAGGCTATCCACGGGACTACATCAGCCAAGAGAACGCGTGGACTTCGGCCAGCAGTACTTGTCGGAGAAAGTAGCACTCAGCTTTTAATGTATAATATTTGCTGAATACAGGCATCAGATACTCTACATACTTTAATAGTAGTTACCGATTTTCAAGTCTCAGAAATTTTCCATTGAGGCCCTGAATTTCTCATAATTATCTCAGAGTTGGTGGCTTGCTCGTCCACGTAAATGTTCTTTGCTGATTGGTTGGCTGCATCGACACCACCGATGGCTAACACTCGGCCGTGTAGGGACACGCAAGTTGACTCAGTAAGTGGAAGATCAGCAATTTTTTGCCATGCATTCAGTTGATTTGATAATAGAGCCTGCAATGAACAGAAGAGATCGTGGACTATCGATGATATATGGCGATTCTCTCCATTCGCTTTCTTTGGTGAGCTCGTACTCAGGGGGGATTTCCCTATTTGGTCGAGCACATGGCAGGTGAAGGTCACGTCTGGGTCAACTGACTCAAGCCGCACGCCCCAATATACGCGTATACGGAGCATCAAGGGTGTAGACACAATTTTCAAAGTGGGGGGGGGGGGGGGGGAGACTTTGTGACAAGTGCGCGCGAAGTGCGTGATAAATTTTGATCCTATTATGGCGGCGTACAGTTGTGCGGTGTAATACTTTTCATGAGGGATGAGGGACGTAGTCCATTACATCCACAGTAGCAATTTACTTTTCTGCGGTTATGAGGTAATTGTGTTGTAATATATGATGAAATCTATGGTGTAATCTATCTATGCTAGGTTCGAATTCTGGGTCCCAACAACCTTTCATGTGTGATAAATATTTTGAAACAGTTTCATAGCAATTACATCATAGTTTTCATCATAGTTTCATCATAGATTGGCCGAATTCTTTTTCGTTGATTGGGACTCGGGATGTAAAATTAAATTGAGGAGGAAGAAACCATCAGAAACACAATTAATGTGGCCTATTGGTAATTATTTACCACTACAGACATAGTTTAGCTCCTCCAAAGGGGTGTGTCCCTATCATTTGGAATAGCCCATTACTCTCTCTCTCTCTCCAGCACGGGAAAACATTTTGAAGGCAGTGGAGGGAGTGAAGAATGTACTTTCCCTGGCCACATGGCTTGGTGTAGGCTATGTCACCAACCTTGAGGATGTTGTGGAGTGGTTTCTCAAGGGAGAAGGTCGCTACCAGCCGTCATGGAGGGCAGTGATCTTTGCTCTTGATGGAATAGGAGAAATTTATCTTGCTGATAAGATTAGGAGCTGTGGAGAACCAGTCCAAGGTATGTGTGCGTATGCGTGTGTTCTTGTGTGCACATCTGATACTATGACTGGGATGCTAATATGATATGTTGTATGCTAAAAATAAAAATTGATGGTCTCAGTGATTTTTTGTGGCCATTCATTTTTGTTATGAGTATTGGGTATACATTACTTTCCATGTCAGATCCCACCTTGATGACTGCCAGTGTTGCTGAAGTCATGGAGTTGGTGAACAACTGGGATTCATTGCAATACTCTATATATATTCCGGGCCATAAAGGAGTGATCCCTGTCAACCGATTCACTGGGATCCAATTGAGGTGCTCCACTGTGAGAGAAATAGCCAACGAGTGTGCATCCTACTATGTCCACTACCATCCTCTATCTTCCTGGACACACCTTGCCACTCAGCTGTATAGACAGGGGGAGTTTGCTGCTGTGGAGAAATTAAAACCATTCCTACCACTCAGAGGTAAGTGCCAGGCTATCAGTTATGCTAGATATGCCAATAATGTTATTGAATTTCTCTGTATGTATCAATAATATTATTGAATGTTTATGCTAATAAAATGCATGATCTAATTAGCGCAAGAAAATTTGCATTCTAGGAATTTTCATAGTGTATCTTAATGGAGCGCGTGACGACCTTTACCAGAAAATTGCGCAAAATTAAAAATCGTAATTATTTTTTTAGCTTGCATTCTACTAGCATAAACATGGTACCGCCAATATACAATATCTACCAGTTATGTGTTTACTGCATGGTTGACTATTTCTTTGAGCACTGCACGTTAGCTAGTGTGGGATATACTAATGCTTAGCCCATTTTCAATTTTGCAAATAATATTATTACCATTGTGGTGCCGTTCCTGATTGGTAATTGTGCATGATTCCACTGCTATGCAAACTCCACTAGTACATCAATCAGTTGTACTATGCCCAGTTTCCATTATAATCTGGAGAATCTAAGGTGTATATAGCCTTAGGGAAGAGGGAATGGAATAATCCCAACATGTACAGTGTACAGTGAACAGTGAACAGCTGTCACACAAATGAAGCAGGCATTCATTGCCTGCATGTGCTATTGGAGACATAGCATTATTGTCCTGTGCACACTTAATGAGTATTACGGTTTTATATCAACACAGATCTCACTATCACAACAGAGAAACTGGTGGAGCTGTTTACAGCAGATGACGAGCTTGGTGGATTTCTTGCTAATAATATAGATCTAGACAAACAATTAGATCTACCAGAGTCTAAAATGAGGAGGAATGTTAACCTCTGCAGCCCCTCCCAAAGGATAGAAGCATACCTTGACCTCTATGCCACTGGCCATCCCTGCCCAAGTTGGAGGCAGGTTGCCGTGGCACTCCATAATGTTCGCCTTCACCATCAGGCTAGGACAGTGGAGAGCACTTATGTTCAAGGTACACGCACTGCAGCTATTGTTAATATTACTATACTCATTATTTATCCATTACCATCACTGGATGTGTCTTTCTAATTATACTATATAAAACGAAAAATATTTTTTGGACGATCGTTTTCTTATATAGTCCGTGTCCTAACCTGGAGGGCATAAAAGATGTGCTCTGCTACAAGTTCAGAAGGCCCACAATTGGTCAGAATTGCAGTGCCGTGTGCACAAACAAGGGTGGCCATAGAGATGCATTCTTGAATGAACGGCGCGAAGCGCCGCATGTTTCGAAAGGCCTGCTCAGCAGGCCACCGAGCCTCGAGTGAAGCGAGAGACGAGGTCTGTTCTTTGTCATAGCCTGGTGGTAGATTTGACAGAGCGAGAATGCAGTGGCGAGTTCGAGCAGCTCAGCGCTATTGACCTGCATCAAGGGGTGTGGTCTACGAAGTAATACTAATAGGTACAAAGTTCGTGCTGCTGCAGCTGGCATGCGCACTCGATTGACATACGTACAGCTATATTATAGGAAGATGATACTATTTAGATTTTCTGAGTATGTGAGCTTTAATACTGTGAGTAACTCATGCATATTAGCCACATTATTCCATGATTGTGACATCAAACATACTTGATATATAAATATAATAATTATTATCAGCTCAATAGTTTTTGTGTTGTATATAGCCTAATGAAAAATTAATCTTGTGTGACATTACCAGTGGTCTGTATAGGATATCAGTATAATGTAGTAGTCAGCTATTCACCATCACTTTTGCCAGCATTGTATTAGAGGTGATAACGATAACTATTATACATTGCAACTTTCTATATTATATATACATAGTGAGTGAGAGGGCACAGCACAACTTTGACGAAGCCATGAAGGAGGGTGAGCTGGGTTACCGCAGTGGTAATTCATTCCTGATGGGGGCTGGAGGGTCTGGGAAGACCCACGTTCTTCACGCTTTCCTCAAGGAGAAACCTCCACCCGTACGACAAAGTACACAGTGTGTTAAGAATCCAGTGAGGGCGGTAGCTCAATGCAAGCTTGGCGTCAGCAAGGAGACAGCTGGTGAGACTCGCTTTACCAGGATCATTGACCAACAGTACTCTGACATGCTCTGTGAGTCAGCCAAACATTTGCAACTATCTCACAGAGGCAAGCGATCGCCACAACCACACACCAGACGACTAGAGGGAGATGAAGCAGCTGTAGCTCATATCTCGGCTGGAGATTTCAATGTCTTACCTCCAGTACAAGACATGGAATCTACTGTCACTGATATTACTAAGAGGTTAGAGCATAGTGGGCTAGAGAGAGAGCTTGTTATTCGAATCCATGCTGGACCAAAGGTAGCTGGTCAACTGGATGACCAGGACATGATTGACATGGGCGATTCTGGTGGGCAGCCAATGTATCACGAAATTCTTCCAGTTTTTGTCTCCAATACTATGTTTGGTATGCTCACGGTGAAGCTCAACGAGCCTCTTGACAGTCACCCATTAGTAGAGTATTATACTAATGGGAAACCTATTGGAAAGCCTTTCAAATCTCCTTTCACACACCTGCAGACCTTTCGCCACTGCATGCGAGTCCTTCAGTCGACATGTGAAAGTGGTAAATGCCCTAAGATTGCCTTCATAGGGACGCACAAGGATCTTGAAGACGAATGCAAGAGCGAGAACAGAGCAGAAAAGGAACGAAAGCTGCTCAGCATCATCCCTCCAAACATGAGGGATCATGTTATCTTTTATGATGAAGAGTCACAGAGGTTAATATTTGCCATCAATGCGAAATGCCCAGGGGATGATGATCAGGCAGTTCTTGCTGATTTGAGATACCTCATGTTGCGTGAGCTACAGAAGATCCAACGTGTCAGAATCCCACATCGATACTTTGCTTTGGAGATGGCTTTCAAACGGTTTGCAAAGTACCAAAAAAAGGCAATACTGAGCAAGGAAGACTGCTTCAAGGAAGCAACCAAATTTTATTTTACAAGAGATTCTTTTGAAGATGCTCTGAAATATCTTGCTGCCCACAAGCTTATCATGCATTATAGTGAGGTCCTTCCAGAGGTAGTATTCATAAATTCTCAGGTCATCCTTGACAAGATCACTGAGCTTGTAGAGCATAGCTTAACATTGCGTGCAAAGCAGCCTACCCAGGTTCGAGCAGCTAGAAGTGTGCGCGGGTACCAAGAGTTTAAACTATGTGGTATCATAACAAGAGATATTCTATCACAATTTGAGTCTGGCTATGTTCCAAAGCTTTTTGAAGAAGATCATCTGATCTTGCTTTTCAAACATCTACTCATCATTGCAAATGTAGGTGAGGGTAAGTACCTGATGTCTTGTCTTTTAGAGCCTGAAGAAGCCATACCTCATCCCTTGTCACTCCCAGCCCCTCAGGTGGTCACTTCTCTTCTCTTCTACTTTGGTCCAGATGGTCCCAAGCTTGGAGTCTACTGCTGTCTTCTTTCTACCCTTATCACAGATTCCAAGTGGGAGCTTCTTATGGAGGATGGTAACCCTGTCCAGCTGTCACGAAATCAAGCTTGTTTCTCCATTCCAGGGAAAAATCCTGGTTTCATCACGATAACTGATTCTTTTTCAACGTTCTTTCATATTAGCCTCACGTTTCCGTCAGACGTAAGCACCGCCAAGCAACTTCAGGTTTGCGAAAGTGCATGCCCTAAGATTCGCGAGATGATTCTTACAGGAATTCGCAAAGCTTCTCGAAAACTGAATTATAACAATTCAATTCCTGAAATTGCTTTCGTTTGCTCAAGCCATCAGCCCTCTTCCTTGCACCCTGCCACTGTCGCTGATGCTGACCTTTTGACGTGTACCACCCACCCTGGCTCTGTGTGCTGTGAGATGACAGAAAGTCACAAGCTCTGGCTTGGCAGAGCAGTCACTCCCTCAACTGATACATCAGGTATGCATACATGTACTGAATCTTAGCTAATATGTGCTAGCAGCCATAATAGTGATAGCTATGTTGTCATAAGGGTGTGGCCATTACGTGGCCTATCTGAATTGAGCACCTAATAGCAGAAATATGATGTTACTGTGTATATATAATATTTTATTTTCTAGATGATCTTGGGATGAAGGATCTTCGGAAAGTTCAAAGAGCCACTTGGGAAGCCAGGGCAAAGTGGTACAACATTGGTGTGGAGCTGGAGATTGATCCAGGAACATTAGATACTATCAAGGGTAATAATGACGATATTGACGATCGATTTCGAGCCATGCTCATGACTTGGCTGAAGACGGTTGAACCTAAACCCACTCTAGCAGCATTAGCTGAGGCCCTCCAGTCCCCCACTGTTGGATTTGGACATCTAACAGAGCAAGTCCAAGCACTGAAATGAATAATTTTTTATTTCATTGATTCTGTGAGAACATATTATTTGTGATAGCACAGTCCTCTGTCTTTATAACCAACAAGTCTTATGCAGCAAATGCCTAATGCTTTCAAGAGGACTAGTTAATGTTCTCTAATTCCTGGCATAATATTATCTGATTATGTAAAATTCTTGAAATTTCAGTACCCCAGTATATACACCCCAACAGCAAAATAATAATATATTATTCATCATGAACCAGCAATAACTTATAAAAGCACAGTGTGGCAGTGAAAACAGAAAATAAGAGAAGAAAATTTTTATGTTTGCGCTACACAAACACGTCATCGTTACTTCTACTGAACGTCATAGAGTCGTCGTTAATACCGAGAGAACGTCTATTCTTGAACCGTCTCTGCTGCTTGACCTGTGCTTTCTTCCGGTGCCACTTTTCTGAGAGGCTCTCGTGAGTCAAGTCATGACGGGTGATAATCCCAACCACCTAAAGAAAGAAAGAAAAATGTTACTGGTATAATAGCCAATGCAGAATCTTCTGATGCTTAGAACATGCACACAAACAAGACTAAAATTGAAATAAAACGAAGATTCTTTGCGGACAACTTAACTATTCGGTAAAACTTGCTGACGTTTCGGTCACTTTTGGCCTGAGGATGACTACAGCATCTAGTCGAAACGTTGGCAAGTTTTACTGAACAGTTAAGTTGTCCACAAAGAATCTTCGTTTTGTTTCATGCAGATAGCAACTGAGAACGATGTCACTCCAGCTTCTTTAACTTCTTCAACCCCACTTTTATAGTGTAGCTGCTGAAAAAATATTTTTTTTTTACCACTCACAATTCCTGATTCTTGCATGACAGGTAGGTGCCTGAGTCCCATTGTCCTGAAGAGATTGAAGACCTGAGGCAGTGGAGCCTCATGGGAGATGGTGTACGGACACGGATTCATGTATAGTGACAGATCCTGTATGTATAATATTATATCACACACCATTCATAAAGTATGAAGCTTTTAATAAGATAACATCACACTGTGTGATGTCGGTACGTACCATTAGCATTTGTCTGTCTGCTGGAGTGAGTCCCCTGCTGGCTTTGAACACACTGGGGTAGCGAGGATAATCGGAAGTGAGTTGTGAGTGAGAAATCTTCTCCTGTGACTCGGGCTGCAGAAAGAAATAGAGCTTTCTTGAGCACAAAATCCTGGCACATATATAGGAGATCACTGGGAACCTATGAAAATCACTGAGAACCTGTTTGAACCTATGAAAATCACTGGAAAACTACGAGAGCCACTGAGAACCTATGAAAATTTATGACAACTTACGAAAATCACTATGTATGAGAACCTATGAAAATTGTCCACTCACCCCCTCATTCTCATTGAAAAAGATCTTATTCTTCAGCAGCTCTATCAGCTGTGACCTCAGTATGATCCCATGGAACATGAGTAGCTTCCGCCCGTGGTCTTCGTCATCGGCCACCAGCGTCTCCTCTCTCTCGTCCGTGTAGTTTGGCAACAGTGTCCCCATTGAACTACTGCTGTGCCTTCTGCCATCTTGGGGAAGGGTGTAGGAGAGAGTAAAGAATCTGTCGTGTCTGTTGATTGCGCCCTCTGCCTCCAGCTTCCTCAGCTCGGCTGGTGACAGTTCGCATCTTCTGAATAGTTTAGGTTCTGTGAAAATTTAACAGTTAGTGCATGAGAAGGAGTGAGGGTGAATACTGTATAGCTCCAAATTTTCGTGGCACAATATTATCGTGAATTTCGTGATTTGACTTCTGATCACGAAAACTTAGTATTATTGTGGGCGTGGCTATGTTCCAAGATCGCAGTGCGATCGTGTGTACGTGTACGCATGTGATAACTAGTGAACATGTGAACTGTCTGAAACAAAGTGTTGAATCCCTGCTAAAGATGTAAAGACTTCGTACGCTTTTAATAATACTTTCAGAAAATGAGCAAAAGTTGCCTACCAAATCTGTAAGGACCTTTGTCCAAAACAACTTACTTTCTTGTATTGAATCCGCTAACAACCACGTTGAAGAGATGGCCAAACATACGACAGCAGAAGGCACTAAAGGCAGAAGGAGAGGCCCGTATAAGTATTATCTAATTTCTTTCTCTTCACACTAGCATGTGCTGTACTAGCCCAACACCGAGCCACGTGCAGTTGTGGGCGGGGTGACAACGATTGTCCGCATGGGTGCTGCAGTGTGGTGTTATTCACAAAAAATGTGGAGATCATGAAATTTTTATCACGAAAATTTTCATTCATGGGATTTTCAGCAATTTCACGAAAATTTTGAACCACGAAAATTTGGAGCTATACGGTAGTCCTGCACCTTGTGCTATGCATGTACATGTAACACTACCTCCTTGTTTAAGTACTTTTTGCACATATCCAACCTTCCGATTAGGACTTTATCTTTTTAATTTTTAAATACACATCAGCAAACCTCTAGCCATAACATTACGACATATGCCACATTCGCTTGAATACACATCACCACTAAAATTATTCACACACTAACCAATATCAGTTTCCCCTTCTGTCACATTCCAGTCTCCCCTGGGGGGCGAGCCGGTATAAAGTTGAGGTGTGTGCATGTCCATGACGTTCTTTGGTCTCTCTGGGACATGCTCTGGCTCCACGGGGGTCACCACTAGAAACGCACTGTAGGCCGTCGTTCTCAGAAGTCTCTCCACCGACTGAACTCTAGTGATGGGGTAGACGTAGCAGAGGTTGTTGGAGCTCATTACGTCGGCCGCTATCAGTCTGTCCATTCGTTCGGGAGACTCCCAGCCGAGGAAGGGAGTGCTCTTCAGTTCAATGTGGTGATTACTGAGACCCTTATTGAAGATATCCCCAACCCATTTGGCCACCTGTAAAAAGAGTTTATTCGGTGTATTCATACCAGTGCTCTCCCATATGCTATTTATGACGTTTTTTTGGGGGGTGGGGGGGGGGGGGCGGTGGGGAATAAGTACTCTGAGACTTCAAAAAGAAACATGGTTATGTGGAAAGGAATACTGTCAGATTACTAGCTCACTATGAGTGTTAGCATAATGGGAAGACCATAAGAGATCTCATTGGTCAATTCAATCAGGATAACTGTCAAACTGATGGTCATGCGCACGACTCCACCCAGAAATGAAGCAGCACCAATCAGAGCATAGGTCCCAGGGTAGATGTTGGTCAGAAAATGAAAATAGTGAGGCTGCCACGTGGTAAGGTATCTGAATTGGTAAACAATAAAAAAGAATATTAAATCTTAAGGAGATTGTTGTCAGGCGTTCTTTTTAATTATTACAAGCTGGGATAGGGATAGGGTTTGGTGATAAGGCCAGGAGCCACAGAAAAATTATCCCTAAGCACATGTATCAGCAATCTTTGTACCCAAAAATAGTGGCGACAAATCTTCCATAGGATGCCCCTATCATGAGGCAGGGGATGAAGACACCACCGGCGATGCCAGCTCCGTACGTCCAGCAGGCGACAAAGAAATACATCAGAAAGATGATCCAGAGGGTGGGCAGGGAGAAGGCACCTGCAGAAAGCATAGCAGATGAGAGGCATATCATGTGACAGTCATATGATAAGTTGTTGTCAATTCCAGACACGGATTTTTGAAGTGATTAATTTTGTGCTTATTGGTTACATGCAAGATTGAAAGTGCTAAGCTGGAAAGCAGTGCTAACTTGACTTACAAGACAGGGAAAGTGGTGAGAAGACTACAGGGCATGTCATATGACATTCACATGATCAGATGGCTCACCGCTCTGATGGAATAGCTGTTTGATTGCTGTCTCCTGAGAATTGAACACCAGAGTTGCCATGTCGTTGTAGTACAGGGTGTCATGGCCATATTGGATACGCTCATACCGACCAGGACAAAAGTAGTCTCGAGTCTCATTCCGAAAACTTAAATCACCCTGGAATGCAATTATATTACATAGATACATTTTTCGTATAAGTGTCTTAGTTAACTCGCTCTGGCTCTGCATGCACCCATAGCTACATCTACACATGAGCAGGCTATGGGATGGTTTGTCTTATGTATAGGTGTGGGGATTTGGTAAATTTTAATGCTACACACAAGTAGAGAAAGGGACCTCTTCCCACCCCCACCCAACGTGAAGGTTGAGACATGATTGCAACCTCACCGTCAGTCCTGGATAGAGGTACTCTTCATTGTCCCTTGGTCTCTTGTGGACGCATGTCCCCAGCAGAGTGGCGGACACGAAGATACACACAGTGGTCACCATCACAATCAGAACAGCCTCAAGAACTCTGAGAGATCGCCAAACCAAAGCAGAAATAAAAAAAAACACTCTCTCTATTTGTATATACAATAATATTATGCTCTGTGACGCATACACATATACATACATACATGTAGCATACAAGGAGTGAGCTCGCTTTGCTTGCTCCCTCCTGGCTGCCTCACTAAATCGTTTTCGCCTGATGACCTTTTATCTACTTCATCCACTCGCGTGTGGGTGAAGGTCATCTGGTGAAAGGTTGATAGACTATCATTATGGATGTGCATATCCTTGATGATCATGTGATTCCATCAATCGAAACTCATTCATAGACTCCCAAGAGAAAACGCTTAGAATAGAATAGAATCGTCTCCTTTAAAAAGCACCTATGGTAACTCCTGAATATTGCTCCTTTGTGTTCACCATGCCACCATAATTATGTAAGCGTACACTTCAATCAAATTCTGCCCCATAGTCGTTAGTGGGCTGTCTTTTATAGTGTTCCCAGTCCAATGATGCCGAGAAACAAACTTTTTTGCTTAGGTTCAATGGCTTCCGGTCACCTCTCGCTCATACACATGCACGGACGTACAAATGTAATCTTAGTATAATGATGGGATCAAGTGGCAAGAACGGCACCGTGAAAACTTTCAACCATAGAAGATACCGGTGACCTAAAACCTTGTCACAATAGCACGCGAAAATGGTGCCGTTTATGCCACTTGACCCTAATGATGCACACACTATATACAGTACTCTGTACCTGAAGAAGCCACAGCGCGATCTTTGATGGAGGTACTTCATCCGATACTTTGTGAGGTTGACATTCAGGCTGTTGAAGAGAGCTCCAAGAAGTCCACCCACCGCACCCATCACCATGAAGATGATCAAGTGATAGGCATTCCATAACTTATTCTCATCCTGCGAATAATTTAGAGCCAAAATGATAAAATGAGTAATGATGATAGGGTTCATTTCAATTGTTACGTACCAAGCCAAATGTACCAAAGTTCACCAGGCCAGGAGAGCCAAGCTTGAGAAAGCCAAACTTGTCTCCTTTGCTGAGAGAGAGAAAGAGGTTGAGGGTGACGGTGGCGCAAAAGGAGCAGAACAACTGCAGAAGATTGGACAGAAATTGATATTTAGTATGGGATATGTTACAAGTACGGTAGACTTACTGTTCTCCAGGTGAGGGCCTGGTTCCAGAAGGAAGATCCTTCCTCCAAACTGAACAGTACCCCCCCAATGGGAGCCCCAAAGGCAGCTGCCACTCCAGCAGCAGCTCCACTAGACACAAAGTCACGCTTATCTCTGAAACACGAAACACATTATGAGTGACTTCCACTACTGATAGACATACCGTAAAGTCTGGTTAATAAGTGCATGCACTTATCACTCTCGGAAATAGTTCATGGGAGTATGATTGGAAGCCATCGCTAGAAGAAAACCGTGGAAAAATAGCCGACTTCGACTCGCTTTGAAGTCAAGTCAAGAGTCCAAACCTGTCTCAGTGGAACCATAGATAGTACCATCTATGGTGGAACATCGCAGTGTTGAGTATAGCCGATCTCGTTAAGCTGGCTATCTGAAAATAGGTTGGTAAATTAGTTCTAGCCATGTAGAGCATGGAACACTCTTGATCAAACGGTGAATATTACTGTCATCTTTATTGGGCGCATGCACTTATTAGACAATACTTAATAACAGGAAGGAAGCATGTGCTGCACTTATTAACCAGACTTTATGGTACGGTGTACATAATACTATGCGTCTAGTACAGTACAGCTCCATGTAACATAAAATATATGATGAATCTCACCTGTCAGATCTGAAGAAAGCGTACGGTAGTTTGATGCACTTACTTCTCATCTGTGGGAGGCCGGCCCCAACGATGGCTCCACAGTGGATCATGGGACCTTCCTTACCAACAAAGAAACCTGTGCAGGTACAAACATAATATTATATGTGAGTGTACGTGTGTGTATACGAGTATGTGTATGTTGTTGTAATATTACAATGAGCGACTGACCTCCAGCCACGGAGAACAGCACCCCAACGGCCTTGCAGATCAGAGTACCAACTCTCGTGACGTGAGGGATCTTCACTCCGTTTAAGTAGCATTTGATCTCAGGGATACCACCGCCAGCTGCCACAGGCTGAAAACAACAATGAATGAATATAAAGTAGAAACTCAATACACATGTATAATGTCTTTACAGGGGGTTACTCTTGGGCCAGTGGCAATAAGAGAGGTGTTCGCTAACTAAGTGGCTACAATGAAGTGGAAGCCTTATATAGTGACCACTAGTACATAATCAGGATACTAAAATAAAATACAGTCAACTTCTTACCTTGCAAGCAACAAGAGTTGAAGCAATTATTGCATACAGCACATTGAAGCCGAGTAGAATCAGAAAACCGTAAATGATTTCACCGTGTTCACGTTCTGTATCATAAACTACAAGTATAGATAGGAAAAGTAAATATTAAATTTATCCCGCTGCAATAAGAATAACAAATCTTGTTAGTAACTTACATTTATCAAAGAGGTTGTATTTGATTTTGAATAGGTACTTGACGGAGATGTTGATTAGAAATCCAACTATTCCTGTGAGAATTCCAATGATCCCAACTAATACCCAGCGCATGATCTCCATGTGAATGTAGGTCTGCTCGTTAAATGGGAGAGAGGAAGAGAGAGAGAGAGAGAGAGAGAGTGGGGGAGAGAGGGATAGGTCAATGAAAGCAATTGTCTTCGCTGATAAGCCTGTACCTTTCTGGTGTAGTGTCGGATCATTTCTTTGTAGGGGACATTGTAGCAGATATCATAATCCAAACTCTAGAGGTGAAGAATACAATTCATTCATATGCACAGCACACACACACACACACATACACACACACACACACACACACACACACACACACACACACGCACACACACACGCACACGCACACACACACACACACACACACACACACACACACACATACACACACACACACACACACACACACACACACACACACACACACACACACACGCACACGCACACACACACACACACACACACACACACACACACACACCACAGTTAGAGGAAGGAACTACAACAAAGTGCTTTCACTTTCTTCTTCTGAATGGTAGAAGTATATAGCCCTGAAGAATCTTATCCACCTAGCCATCACTCACTTTACTCATAATATTATTATACATCCTCCCCATTCATCACTAAGCAATATAATAATTATAGAAGAACTATGGCCACTAGAGATGGTGTAACTCAATAACTGTTTGTCGCAATATTATTATTCAGCTCTTGTCTCAGCAAAGGTAAACCAAATCTTTATTTAGCATCATTTCCTCTTAAATGCTGCATGCATAGGCCCCTCTCTCTAGTGCCTTTTGGTACTGCAATATTGAAATACAGTGTGTGGGAAAGATGCTTGGACAAGGCAAAGATTTCTACTGCAAGACACTCAATACGCTAACAGAACATATGAAGAGCATGAGGACATTATCACAGAGGTTCTAAGCAGTAATTAAAGGTCAAGCATGTGATGAGCATGAAGACATGGAAAAGTAACTGAATATAAACTTGGAGGCTTCAGTTTTGCTGTGTTAGGCTATGGTATTGTCTCTACTCTGATCTGCTGTGCATGCAGTGAGCTGGTGATACATTGTTCACTGTACATGTTTGAAACTAGAGAGCTGCCTTGTCAGGTCTATGACTACTATAAACCTTCCATGAATATTATGCAGACTAATAAACAGGCAAGCTCTCTCTCTCTCTCTCTCTCTCTCTCTCTCTCTCTCTCTCTCTCTCTCTCTCTCTCTCTCTCTCTCTCTAACATACCACCTCCAGGGTTTATTTCAGGATTTTGCTCCAGGGGGGCAAATGGTTAGTGCCCAAATATTAGGGGGGCAAGTGGAAAGAATCAGCACAGTGTGTGTGTAAGCACGCCCATCTACTAGACTAGGGGGTCTGGGGGCATGCTCCTCCAGGAAAATTTTTAATTTTACAACCCCTGAGATTTCTTCTGGTAGCTTCTGAGAGCATATTTTAGCTACCATTTTGTTATATTATGCAGCTACATTTCTCTCTCTCTCTCTCTCTCTCTTTAAGGACCAACAAACAAATTTCTAGGGGGCAACCAAGTTTCCAGGGGGGGGGGGGGGTAAAAGCCCCCCCCCTTGCCCCCTGAAATAAACCCTGACCTCTACTTGCTGATCATTGTTCAAAACCGCCAACCTACATCGTAATCTTTAGATGGTAGTACACTTCCTCCCACTCTTCCTTCCTGCTGCTTATCACCACCATCTCTCTCAGAGAAATGAACACGTTTCTTTTTCCTCACTTCCCTCGGCAGCCCTTTGGCTCGGACCTCGGTGGAGCAGAGAGAGGGCTCAGGATCATTGACTCGAAGGAGAGGCTTACGCTCGTCTTCGGAGCTGCCAAATCGAAGACTGTTCGTACAGCTGGGAAAGGAGTCCTGTCAATGTGTGTGTGTTTGTATGCATTAGTAAGAAGCCATGTTATTACAAGTATAAAAAAATAATTGAATAAAATTGAAGGATGAAGTAAGGATGGCAGTGCCAAAAAATACACAAATAAGGTTTGTAGGGATAACGTATCACATCCACTATACATCCCTACGGTTGCTTTTCTCGATAATTAATATCATATAGTTCTGATTCAGTATGTAAAGTGTCGCTATAATATTATTTTAATCCAATGCCATGGGTATAGTCAGTATTGATTTTCCATTCCTGCATGCATGTGCCCCATATAATATGTGTGTGCACGGCTACTCAAAAAGCAAGCGTAGTGGATGTGATACGTTATCCCTACAAACCTTGTTTGTGTATTTTTTGGCACTGCCATCCCTACTTCATCCTTTAATTTTATTCAATTGTTTTTTATACCTATTACTATTCTTTTTTAGTGCCCTCAGGTAGTTCATGCATAATAGCCATTAATTTTTATCAATATCACCTAGCTGACTAATCTTGTGGGGACAGAGGCTGAGCATGAGGTTAGTGCCTATTCATTGTTATAAAATGCATGGAACTAGCTACAACTGCAAAAATTTTTTCTGGATCTAGCTACATCCAATCATGCTCCAACATTAATACAATATTATAGGGAAGCAGGTACATCACTGATTCAGCAGCTATGAGTCGGGCAGCTATGGTACCCCAAACACACCGTGAGTTCAAACTTGAATACTCCTGTAAGTGCAAATCCCAGAAAGTCTTTTGATAGCTAGCTAGGACGTCTTCTTTTGCATTACACACTATTGAACACGCATCAGTGGGATTCTCGAGACAGCGAGTGACCTGTGATTGAAGCCCCGCCCCTCGTTATCTCGATCCTGAAGCTGGCTGATCGGCAAACTTGAAAGATTAGAAGGCTATTTAGAACCAAGAAGCGACGAAAACCTTCCGTTTCGGGAGCGTATTTTTAGGCCAGTAAGTTTACTCTTGGTAGTAGTCACCATAATCATAGATATTATAGACTACGTAGTCTATAACATCTATGCCTAGCCTCGTCCCCAGGCTCCCGTCATGTTCTCAGCATTGAGAACATGACGGGAGCCTGGGGACGAGGCTAATCTATGCCATAATCGACAGTTCACTGAGCTGATCAGCTGAGCGCTTGAGCAGGTCGCTGGTCCTGGATCAATCGTGGATGCGCCGGCGCATGCGCGCCACTGTCGACATCGGTCACACGACTTCACCATGGCAACACCGTACGAGCATGCGCATTATAATAATATGGCCGATCGGACACACCCACTCGCAAAATGCGTTGTACACACCCACAATTAAATCGCTGTGCTGATACGCAGAACGAGCGTGCCACAGACGTGCGCGCTCTAAAATGGAGTGGATTTATACTCGAACTAAGGCGAGCGGTCATGGTACCAGGTAGTCTTGAGTTAGCCCAAGAAAACAGAAAGAAAGAATTTGAGAAAATGGCTATGTTTTGAACATCTGGTTCTGGCATAGCTATACAATGGAGTTGATGAATGATCTTGGTCTTGTTAGATCGATAATTTGCTGTAGATTCCGATTTTGACACTTAGAACTCTCATAAAATGACCTGTTTTGAGATATTTTGATATTTGTAATGTATTATATATATGGAGTATCCGTGCCATCCCTACTTATAGAGTCTACCGACTCTATGATATGTATATAGCTAGTATCCGTGCCATCCCTACTTATGGAGTCTACCGACTCTATGATACAATCACAGTATATGCTATACATACACTGCGTGTTGATTCTTTGCAAGAATAATTGAAGGGGTCAGTGGAAAAAGGGGATAAGTCATGTTTTTGATAAAATGGAGTTTTGCATGCTGCTACTAAGGTCAACTCATCTACTATTTGCACGCAATGTTTTAAGCACGCACACGCAATCTTTTTTGGTGATCCGCAATAATTATTTGAACGCAAACTTTTCAAATAGCGTAATATTTTTACCCGCACTGCGTTTATGCAAGTGACGACCATTTCCAAATATTCGAAAACTGATTGAAAATCCTATTACTTACAACACTAGAATACTGTGTGTGCAATGCTCTGTGTCTAAAACAGTTTTTAAAAAGTTTTATTGCTCCAAAACAGAGATACAGGCAACAATGTATGTCCATACTTAAATGCCTGTTTTCTCAAAAGTACTAAAATATGACTTATCCCCTTTTTCCACTGACCCCTTCAATTGATTATGACTGCTTGTAAGCTTTCATATGCTTGAAAAAATTAAATTTGACGCCACGTTTAATACACAGATCCAAAATTTCCTTCTTCATCAGAGGTTGTCTGATAATAAACTTCATCAAGTGTATAGAATGTATCTTTATATTGAATTTATACATTATATACAATTATATGTATATTTATATAATTTTATTTTATTGTATAATTATTTTTCGTTGAGCTAATTATTATAATACAATTATATACTACAACTATTAATTCAATATAAAGTGGTATATAATGTCTTAGCCTCGTCCCTAGGCCCCTCCCAATGCGGGGAGAAGGGCCTGGTACACACTGACTGCGCATGCACCAATTTGTACCCAGAATCTGGGTACATCGTATATTCCCGTAAAATATTCAGTAAACTATAAGTATTTAAGATTATGTCATCCTTTCTTTCTGCTCGCATATGGCCAAGGAACGCACGACGCGAGCTCAAACAGTTTGTTCGAGCAGTTAGCTGGCCAGCGAAAGCAAAAAGACTTACACTGGCACCTATAGCTGTTTAAGCAAGCGATCGAATTGCCACGTGGTAAGCTATAGTATACGGATAATTTTACAGAAAATCTACGGATAAAGTGGCGCATGCGCAGTCGGTGTGTACCAGATCCTTCTCCCCGCGTTGGGAGGGGCCTGGGGACGAGGCTAATAATGTCTGACACTTGGAAAAAGTGCTTAAACTCGACGGCACGGTTGCTTAAACTTATCACGTCTGCATACTCAGTGCTTAAACTCGATGGCATGGTTGCTCGCGTCTGACTGTGACTGGGAAAAAGTGCTTAAACTCAACATGCACGGTTGCTTATAAACTTATCACGTCTGACACTTGGATAAAGTGCTTAAACTCAACGGCATGGTTGCTTAAACTTTAATATCACGTCTGATACTTTGAAAAAGTGATTAAACAGTGTACATTATACAAGTTATACACTTTTAAATTATACAATTATACTATAGGCCCATGCAGCATACATCTAAGAGTGGTTGGGATATAATATTTAGTATACATTTTATATACTATAATCTAATTGGTACAATTATATATCCATACAAATTAATTATACATGCATAGCAGATTCATGCACCATCTGTATACAAATTATACTATGCATGTATAAAAATTAATGATATATATAATTAGTATAATTTAATATAGTTACCATTTAGACAGCCAAGTTATACGTATATTTGTAGTACTATATGATATTTGAGTATACTTTGTATATTGATCCAATCGGCTGCACCCTTATGGAAAATTAGCACCCACGAAAATTACCCGCCATACAGTATCACTTGAATATTATTGTACCACAACCCACCTGTGTCCCGGGAAATTCATCTTCATCAATGATAATATTGTACAGACTCTGTGCCGGCTTTGCTCGCTTCAACGATGAACTTTTAAAGATTTTATCGAGATGAGGGTCTGTGGACAAGCCAGCCATCTTGCCAGCTAATCCCAACCAACTTTAATATATCGATGGCTGATTAACTTCAATGACTGCTTTTTAGCTCAAACTCGGGCCGAGACGAGAGAGCCCACTTTTTGTGCGCACGTGATCGTATCCAACCTATATATACGTAGCTAGCTTAGGCCAGGTCTTCTGATTGGTAGCTTAGACTCTAAACACAATATTATTGCTATGTCAACTGCAGAGCTGGCTAAATATAGAAGTTTACTATGATAAAATCAACTGTAAATATAAACTATACAAAATAGCCAATACAATACTGCATCACTCTTTGCTTCTATAGTGACAATGAACTCGTCAAAATCCTCATCCATGCCATGGGCAGGGTTTCATTTAGGATTTTCGTCAAGGGGGGGCAAACGCGACAATTCTGGAGTTAAGGGGGGGCAAAGACTATAGTATTTTTTCCATCCGTGAAGAATGATGTTCTGCTCATTAACTTCATTGTATTAGGGGGGTCTGGGGGTATGCCCCCCCCCCCAGGAAAAATTTTTAATGTTTCAACCTCTGAGACTATTTCTGGTGGCTTCTGAGCACTCGGATGGGGAAAGTCTGTCAGTAATATCCACTGGTTCCCCTCTATTTCAAGTCGAATATTGCAAGGATGTGGGATATGTCTCCTACCGCACGTAGCGCGAAGCTTTAGCTAATTTATGGTTAAAAAATGAGCAAAATTGCCGCTTTGGACACTTTCACTGTTTAAATCTTTTACTTGTGGATGTATTGCCTGTATGGATGGTGGCTACTCTCAAGGGGGGGGGGGGGGGGGGCGAATGACCCCTCCCGCCCCTCCCCCTAAATGAAATCCTGCACGGGGGTTAGTGAATATTATTTCATTATTCATCATGAACCAGCAATAACTTATAAAACACAGTGTGGCAGTGAAAACAGAAATTAAAGAGAAGAAAAATTTTATGTTTGCGCTACACAAACACGTCATCGTTACTTCTACTGAACGTCATAGAGTCGTCGTTAATGCCGAGAGAACGTCTCTTCTTGAATCGTCTCTGCTGCTTGACCTGCGCTTTCTTCCGGTGCCACTTTTCTGAGAGGCTCTCGTGAGTCAAGTCATGACGGGTGATAATCCCAACCACCTAAAGAAAGGAAGAAAAATGTTACAGGTATAATAGCCAATACAGAATCTTCTGATGCTTAAAACATGCACACAAACAAGATTAAAATTGAAATAAAACGAAGATTCTTTGCGGATAACTTAACTGTTCGGTAAAACTTGCCGACATTTTGGTCACTTTTGCCCTGAGGATGACTAGAGCATCTAGTCAAAACGTCGGCAAGTTTTACTGAACAGTTAAGTTGTCCGCAAAGAATCTTCGTTTTATTTCATGCAGATATATAGCAACTGAGAACGATGTCACTCCAGCTTCTTCAACCCCGCTTTTATAGTGTAGTGATTGAAAAAATATTTTTTTATACCACTCACAATTCCTGATTCTTGCATGACAGGAAGGTGCCTGAGTCCCATTGTCCTGAAGAGGTTGAAGACCTGAGGCAGTGGAGCCTCATGGGAGATGGTGTATGGACATGGATTCATGTATAGTGATAGATCCTGTATGTATATTATATTAGCACAGACCACTCATAATGCTTACTAGATATGAAACTTTTAATAAGTTAACATCACACTGTACGTACCATTAGCATTAGTCTGTCTGCTGGAGTGAGTCCCTTGCTGGCTTTGAACACACTGGGGTAGCGGGGATAGTCGGAAGTGAGTTGTGAGTGAGAAATCTTCTCCTGTGACTCGGGCTGCAGAAAGAAATATAAAAATCAGAGCTCCCTCGAAAATAAAACCCTGGCAGTGGGAGATCACTGGGAACCTATGAGAACCACTGAGAACCTACAATGTCATGACATTGTATGAGAACCTATAAAAATTATTGGGAACCTACATTGTATGAGAACTTATGAAAATCACTGAGAACCATGAGAAGCTACGAAAATTGTCTACTCACCCCTTCATTCTCGTTGAAGAAGACCTTATTCTTAAGCAGCTCTATCAACTGTGACCTCAGTATGATCCCATGGAACATTAACAGCTTCCGCCCGTGATCTTCGTCACCGGCCACCAGTGTCTCCTCTCTCTCGTCCGTGTAGTTAGGCGAGAGTGTCCCCATCGAGCTACTGCTGTTGCTGCTGTGTCTTCTGCCATCTACGGGAAGGGTGTAGGAGAGAGTGGAGAATCTGTCGTGTCTGTTGATTGCGCCCTCTGCCTCTAGCTTCTTCAACTCGGCCGGTGACAGTTCGCGTCTTCTGAGTAGTTCAGATTCTGCGAAAATATAATCAATAGACAGTACAGGAGAATGAGGGTGAATAGTCCTGCACTTTGTACTATGCATGTACACAAAATGTAAATGTAACCTTGTTTAAGCACATGTCAAATCTTCTGATTTGGACGTGATCAAATTTAACCAGGTGATACTATTATACCACATTTCCCCAGACACACATCAGCAAACCACTGGCTATAACAATTATGACAGATATGCCAAATTTGCCTCCATGTACATGCATTAGCACTAAAATCAATTTATCTTTAGAACCACTAACCGATATCGGTCTCCCCCTCCGTCACAGTCCAGTCTCCCCCGGGGGGTGAGCTGGTGTAGAGCTGAGGGGTGTGCGTGTCCTGGACGTTCTTTGGTCTCTCTGGGACATGCTCTGGCTCCACGGGGGTCACCACTAGAAACGCACTGTAGGCTGTCGTCCTCAGAAGTCTCTCCACCGACTGAACCCTAGTGATGGGGTAGACGTAGCAGAGGTTGTTGGAGCTCATTACGTCGGCCGCTATCAGTCTGTCCATTCGCTCGGGAGACTCCCAGCCGAGGAAGGGAGTGCTCTTCAACTCAATGTGGTGGTCGTAGAGACCCTTATTGAAGGTATCTCCAACCCATTTGGCCACCTGAAAGGAGTAAATAACATAATTACTTTTGCATCAGCACCCCCAGGCCCCCAATAATAATATGCACTACGATTTTCTGGGGGGAGGGGGGGGGGTCTGAGACTTTAAAAAGTAGTATACTTGATTGTATCATGGCTGGTATGCTTCTTAATTTAATTATAGTGGAATTCATAGCTCACCATGAGTGTTAGCATAATGGGAAGACCGTAGGAGATCTCATTGGTCGATTCAATCAGGATGACAGTCAAACTGATGGTCATGCGCACGACTCCGCCCAGAAATGAAGCGGCACCAATCAGGGAATAGGTCCCGGGGTAGATATTGGTCAGAAAGTGAAAATAATGAGGCTGCCACGTTGTAAGATACCTGCAATGGTAAAGAATGTACGACTAGAAGAGAACAGTTTCTTAAGGAGACTACTGTCTTTTTCTAGTATTACAAGCTGGGGTATATAGGGATAGGGATTGATGATGAGGCTAGGAATCATAGATAAAAATAGTATTATGTACAATTTAGCAATCTCTGTACCCGAAAACAGTGGCGACAAATCTTCCATAGGACGCCCCTATCATGAGGCAGGGGATGAAGAGACCACTGGGGATGCCAGCTCCGTACGTCCAACAGGCGACAAAGAAGTACATCAGAAAGATGATCCAGAGGGTGGGCAGGGAGAAGGCACCTGCAGAAAGAGGCATATCATGTGACAGTCATGTGATCAAGTTGTCATGCTAGTCTCAATTCCAGACCCTACCATCTATGCCGGGAATGATTTTTTTGTGAACACTGGTTATATGACTGCACATACTGAGCTAGCAAAATCAAGAAATGGTGCCTATCCTTTACTTGTAAAGACTACTAGGGCATGTCACATGACATTCACATGATCAGATGGCTCACCGCTCTGATGGAATAGCTGTTTGATTGCTGTCTCCTGCGAGTTGAACACCAGCGTTGCCATATCGTTGTAGTACTGGGTTTGAAAGCCGTACTGGATACGCTCATACCGACCAGGACAGAAGTAGTCTCGAGTCTCATTCCGAAAACTCAAGTCACCCTGGAATGTAAGTTAGATTACACAGTAAGTGTTGTCAAGGAAATAAAGTCTCACAAATATACAAAAACAGTACATAGCAGATATTCCTAGCTATACAGGGCTTTTTTAAAAAATATTCTCACTGTTAGTCCTGGGCAGATGTGCTCCTCACGGTCATCGGGTCTCTCGTGGACGCATGTCCCCAGTAGAGTGGCGGTAACGAAGATACACACGGTGGTCACCATCACAATCAAGACAGCCTCAAGAACTCTGAAAGATTGCCAAACCAAAAGCAGAAACAAAACAAAACAAATATTACTACATTCTCCTGTTAATACATACAATAATTATTATTACACACTGTGAAGCATATATTATGTACAGTTGTACACTCCACAGAATGTACTTTGTACCTAAAGAAGCCACAACGCGATCTTTGATGGAGGTACTTCATCCGATACTTTGTGAGGTTGACATTCAAGCTGTTGAAGAGAGCCCCAAACAGTCCACCCACAGCACCCATCAGCATGAAGATGATCAGGTGATAGGCATTCCATAACTTATTCTCATCCTGTGTTGAGTCAAATTAATATAAAATGAGGTTGCTTCCAATTCTTACATACCAAGCCGAAGGTACCAAAGTCCACCAAGCCAGGAGAGCCGAGCTTGAGAAACCCAAATTTTTCTCCTTCGCTGAGAGAGAGGAAGAGGTTGAGTGTGAATGTGGCACAGAAGGAGCAGAACAGCTGCAGAAGATTGGACAGAAATCGAGATTTAACATCTGGGATGTGTTACATGTAAGGCTTACTGTTCTCCAGGTGAGGGCTTGGTTCCAGAAGGAAGATCCTTCCTCCAAACTGAACAGTACTCCTCCAATGGGAGCCCCAAAGGCAGCTGCCACTCCAGCAGCAGCTCCACTTGACACAAAATCACGCTTATCTCTGAAACACGAAACACACTATGAGTGACTTCCACTACTATTAATTTTAATAGACATAATATAGTGTACATAATACTACGCGTACAGCCATGTAACATATAATACTCACCTGTCAGATCTGAAGTAAGCGTACGGTACTTTGATGCATTTCCATAGCATGCTTCTCATCTGTGGGAGGCCGGCTCCAATGATGGCACCACTGTGGATCATGGGACCTTCCTTACCAACAAAGAAACCTACGCAGGTATAAACATACATGTGAGTGCGTATGTGTGTTGTGGTTGACACACGAGCGATGTAAGTATTAATTAAGCCACTGACCTCCAGCCACAGAGAACAGCACCCCAACGGCCTTACAGAACAGAGTACCAACTCTTGAGACGTGAGGGATCTTCACTCCGTTTAAGTAGCATTTGATCTCGGGGATACCACTGCCGGCTGCAATGGGCTGAAAACGATAGTGAAATAGAAACTCAATACACACATTTACAGTCTTTATAAACGATATATTTTCCCAAAAGGGATGGGGGGGGGGGGGTACAGTGGAACCAGCCTACCAGTAGTCACCCATGGGCCAAAGGTCGGTGGCTGTAATTAGAAAAGTGGTCGCTAACTGAGTGGATGTAACTAATGAGGTAGCAGTCCTACATAGTGACCACTACTACTGTATAATATTATTATTACTAAAATAAACATTTTCTATGGAAGATAGTCAACTTACCTCGAAAGCAACGAGAGTTGAAGCAATTATTGCAAACAGCACATTGAAGCCGAGTAGAATCAGAAAACCATAAATGATTTCACCGTGTTCATGTTCTGTATCATAAACTGCAAGTATAGATAGGAAAGTAAATATTTATCCTGCTGCAATAAAGAATAATACATTTTGGTTTTTTGTTAGCATCTTACGTTTATCAAAGACGTCGTATTTAAGTTTAAAGAGGTACTTGACAGAGATGTTGATTAGAAATGCAACTATTCCTGTGAGAATTCCAATGATCCCAACTAACACCCAGCGCATGATCTCCATGTGAATGTAGGTCTACTCGTTGAATGGAGGAGAGAGAGAGAGAGAGAGAGAGAGAGAGAGAGAGAGAGAGAGAGAGAGAGAGAGAGAGAGGGAAGGAGGGAGGGAGGGAGGGAGGGAGGGAGGGATAGGTCAACAGAGGTAATTGTCTTTACTGATAGCCTGTACCTTTCTGGTGTAGTGTCGGATCATTTCTTTGTAGGGGACATTGTAGCAGATATCATAATCCAAACTCTAGAGGTGAAGAATACAATGCATTCACATGCACAGCATACACACACACCACAGTTAGAGTAAGGAACTACAACAAGTACTTTCACTTTCTTCTTCTGAATGGTCAAAGTAGCCCTGAACAATCTTATCCACCTAGCCATCACTACCTCACTCACACATCCTTCCCTCAACCTCTCATTCATCACAGAGGAGAAGTTGTAACTAGTGTCCTCTGGGCTCCAGACTGTTACCACAGAGTGGGAACTTGGCACAATAAGGTAGATTGGTGAGATTATACTGCAAATTCTGCAATTGAGGCTTTTTTCCCCTATGGGGATAGAGTAAGCCATTTAAGACCTTGTGACTGGACTGAAAGTGAAAGTAAAATGGTTCTGCTGTGTGCACAATAGGTAGTGCCAAGAAGAGTGCTCTGAAACCATAAGCCACTTTATCCTGGGCATTGTATGTAACTCTGAGGAATAAAAAAAAAAATAACTATGGCCACCTAGAGATGGTGTAATTCAATAACTGTTGGTGGCAATGTTATTATTCAGCTCTCATCTCAGCAAAGGTAAACTTTTAAATTTTAGCATCGCTTTCCCTTAAATGTTGCGTGCGTGGCCCCTTTCTCTAGCCCCTTTTGGCACTGCAATATTGAAATACAGGGTGTGGGAAAGGCACTTGGACAAGGCAATTCGTAATTTCTGGCCCTGCAGGATACTCACAACACACTAATGGAACATGTGAAGAGCATGAGAGGCAACACTATCACAGAACTTTATTAGTACTAAAAGTCTAGCATGTGATGAGCATGGAGACATGGAAAGCAATTGAGTAACATTATACACTACTTTGAGGCTTCAGTTTTGCTGTGTTAGGCTGTGGCATTGTCTCCACATAAGTAGCCTCTATTTTATATCTGATTGAAGTGGCACTGGCCTACTCTGATCTGCTGCACCCCCTCGGCCTCTCAGGCACAGGGACCCATGCTATCTATCATTTGGAGTGTGCACACAATGAGCTGGTGATTCATTGTTCACTGTACATGTTTAAAACTAGAGAGCTGCCTTGTCAGGTCAAAACTCTTGGCAATTATGACTAGAATAGAAACCTTCCATGAATATGCAGCCAAATAAACAGGCAAACTCTCTCTCTCTCTCTCTCTCTGACACATAACCTCTACTTGCAGATTATCATCCAAAACTGCCAACCTACATCATAATCTTTAGATGGCAGTACACTTCCTCTTGTTTGTCCTTCCTGCTGCTTATCATCACCACCATCTCTTTTAGAGAAATGAACTCGTTTCTTTTTCCTCACTTCCCTCGGCAACCCTTTGGCTCGGACCTCGATGGAGCAGAAAGAGGGCTCAGGATCATTGACTCGAAGGAGAGGCTTATGTTCGTCTTCGGAGTAGCCAAATCGAAGACTGTTCGTACGGCCGGGAAAGGAGTCCTATCAATGTGTGTGTGTATGTATAAGAAGCCATGTTATTGTACGATAAACTGTATATACACTGCGTGTTGATTCTTCGCATGAATAATTTGTGATTGCTTGTAAGCTTACACATGCTTGCGAAAATTAAACTTGACGCCATGTTTAGTACACAGACCCAAGATTTCCTTCTTCATCAGAAGTTGTCCGATAATAAACTTTATCACTATTTTCGCGATCACTTGTGAAATAATTTGTACCACAAACCCACCTGGGTCCCAGGAAACTCATCTTCATTAATAGAGTACGGACTCTGCGCCAGCTTAGCTAGCTTCAACGATAAACTTTTCTGGGTCCCAGGAAACTCATCTTCATCAATATCGTACGGACTCTGTACCGGCTTTGCTCGCTTCAACGATAAACTTTTTAACCTTTCATCGAGATGAGGGTCTGCAGACAAGCCAGACAGCTCAATCCCTTCTGGCTCAATCCAACGGTGAAGATCAGCCATCTTGCCAGCTACCACTGAACTTAACAATGGCTGATTCACTTTACTAGCTCAATGACTGCTTTTAGCTCAAACTCAGGGCGAGAGAGAGAGAGAGAGAGAGAGAAGCTTAGGTCACCTGATTGGTAGACTCTGAACACAATTGCTATGTCAACTGCAAAGGTAGCTAAACTATAATTAAGTAAATAGAGTATATAACCACTAGACGAGTATTTGATTGTTAGTCACGGGTTTGATCGCTTTCCTGCGTGAATAAGAGTCGCAAAAATCATAGCTCTAAGCTTCATAGGTTTAATACAGAGCTTCGATATTCATGAAACTTCTATATCATTAATCATGGTCAGCTATGTTTACAGCGCAGCAAACCACGATCACTTTTTGCACCTCGCAAGATCGATCGCGAGCGCGCGCACCATGACAATATTATCACACTCACCATTTCTTCTTCTACAGTGACAGTCAACTCGTCCAAATCCTCATCCATACCACGGGGTTCAGTGTATAAATATGTGGTTGGTCACATGTGCTGGCTGCTGATGCACCGCAAGGTACTAGGTAAACCGGTTATACGTTTTCAATCGAAATGTACA
This sequence comes from Cliona cf. orientalis, assembly GCA_963930775.1. Classification (NCBI taxonomy): domain Eukaryota; kingdom Metazoa; phylum Porifera; class Demospongiae; order Clionaida; family Clionaidae; genus Cliona; species Cliona cf. orientalis. The sequence goes on from OZ005696.1 coordinate 8,937,529, forward strand.
CAAACGCTGATTAATGGGATGTGGAAGTGTGGAAGATCTGTACATGTACCGACTAATAAAGGGTACGGCTACCGGTACGCGGTATGCGGTACATTGGCATGCAAAGCCACATGGGCTGTCATGTGACTAGATAAGCGCATGCGCAATTCTTGAAGAAATTAATTCCAGTTAACCGGTTCCTCATTCCAAAGGGCTGATCATGTGATTTTAATACGCCCACCACACGCCCACCGCTAGGACTCCGGTTCAAAGTGCGGACAGCAAGGGCCACTTCTCTTTTAATATTGAAGTCCTCTAGACTGCTCCAAGCGCCCACATACTGATCCATCATGTCTTTGGCTTTCCGTAGAGCGCTACCTCAAGCAAGCAGGGCACTAAGGAGGTAAGGATGCCTGGCAAGAATCTGTGTGAAGATCATGAGATTTATATTGTAATTTATTTTCTCATGCATGCAGGCTGTACTCCTCCCCTGCTGTGACAGTACCCTACATTGACAATGAACCAGTTCTACAGTTTGCCCCGGGATCGGATGAAAGAGCTGCTGTTGAAAAGGTTGGATTAATATGCATGCATCGAGTGCAAGTTGATTGACCATTGATAACAAAATGTTATTTATTTCTGTATCTAGGCTCTTCAAGGTCTTCGTGATAATGTGGAGGAGATCCCTTGTGTGATTGGAGGGAAGGAGGTCTTCACGGGGAAAGTGATGACCCAAGTCTCAGTAAGTGAAGCCAAGAGCTACTGGCCAATAATTGCAAATTTGTTAAAGCAACAGGTGCATTGTATGGTATAGCTTCCTGCTGTGTGACTGGCACATGGTCTAGTGTTACTACCACATGTGTGATATAAAGTGTGGTGTATGTGATCTTTACTAGTTTGAAATAATCGTTCTTAGCCTGGCATGTTACTATCATCGTAGCAATAGAGGGCTGTCCACTTACGTAGTTACAGTTGACTTACTGGCTCTACTATATAAACTTTTGGTTGACTTAAGCACACAAGATATCAAAACACTGACCACCTTTGCCTCCACGGTATACGGGGGTTTCAAGTGTGGATTTGTGGGTGCGTTTAGAGGCAACCAGTCTGGGGTACATGTAAAAGGATTGTATTGAAGTGTGGTGGCTGAGAGTCACATGAGTATACACTATACTAGTCCCTCAACTTGCCTAAAAACCTGAAATAAAGTACATGTGCTGTGCGTATGGCTTCATTGAAAGACTGAATTGAAGCCCCTTGCACCATTTACATCACATTATAGTATTATTGTGGATATATGTACCTTGCATACTCACATTCACACATATGCACACAACACAGCCTTATGATCACCAGAGAGTGGTGGCCAAGTACCATCACGCCAGCAAGGAGCACATCCAGGACGCCATTGATGCAGCCATGGAGGCACGGAGGGAGTGGGAGAGCATGCCCTTCGAACATCGGGCCGCCATCTTTCTCAAAGCCAGTGACCTGATAGCTGGAAAGTACCGCCCTGATGTTCTGGCAGCTACCATGGTGGGGCAGGCTAAGACAGTGCTTCAGGCTGAGATAGATGCCGCTTGTGAGGTCATCGACTTTTATCGATTTGCAGTATCCTTTGCTGCAGACCTCTATAGAGTAAGCATAATAATATTATTATTGTTTTTACATTGAATCTACCTGCTCATGCATACTTGACTGTACTTAGTACTGAGCAAATCGCATTCAAATTTTGCTCATTATTTTTTTTACTAATTATGTGTCTGATTTCAGGGTCAGCCGGAACATAACTCTCCCAATGTTTGGAACCGTGTAGAGTACCGAGGGCTGGAGGGATTTATTGCTAGCGTGACTCCATTCAACTTCACAGCCATTGGAGGCAACCTCAGTATGACACCCACCCTCATGGGAAATGTGAGTATGGGAATGTGGAATGGGATTTGAAACGATCAGTGTGCTGTTATGAGTTCAATAATGGCCTTGTACAGTTTATTGACAAGTTTTGGCATCTGAATAGAATAATTGTCCCAACTTGCAAGGGGTCATCCCAAAGGAGTCGAAAAATCTACTCAATTGCAGGTGTCTGTTTGGAAGCCCTCTAACACGGCTGTTATCTCTAACTGGACCATCTTTAAGATATTCCGAGAGGCAGGCCTTCCTGACGGGGTGTGTAACTTTGTCCCTTGTCGAGGCCCTGATTTTGGTGACACCATTACCAGTTCTCCCCACCTTGCCGCTGTCGCCTTCACAGGTGGAACTGAGTAAGCATTCAGAAGATTAGTTAGGAACTTATTCACAAAAAAATTCGTTTTTGCTGCATCTTAGCACTTTCACGTCGCTGTGGAAGCAAGTTGCTGATAATATTGAGAAGTACAGGTAATGAGCGTGTATCTATAAGTTTGGTGGCAGCTGTTTCAAATATATAGTGTTTTTTTTTCGGTTGCAGGACCTTTCCAAGGCTGATTGGTGAATGTGGCGGAAAGAACTACCACCTGGTGCACCCAACAGCTGACGTGGGTGAGTCTATCAAACATACGCTTCCCCCATGTACATCACCTCAATTTTGTAAAATTCTCTCTCCCTCTCCCTCGTCAGAGACTGTTGCCAACTGTACTGTCAGAGGAGCCTTCGAGTACAGTGGACAGAAGTGTTCAGCCACTTCGAGGATGTACATCCCAGAGTCTCTCTGGCCTGAGGTAGAAAGGGAAACATCTTAGCACTTTCTCTATTAAGCCATTAGCCTCGTACCCAGGCTCAAAGGGGGGGGGGGGGTATGAGGCTATTAAGCCACGCGTTAACTAATTTTCTGTGCTTAGATTCGAGATCGTATGGTGGAAATTACCAAAGAGCTGAAGGTTGGACCGGGTGAAGATTTTACTTCGTTCACGTCTGCTGTCATTGATGCCAAAGTGAGCCATTCACCATGTGTCACGTTTTCACTATAACTATAGATTATTATTATAAGTGATATCGTTGTCAAAAATTGTTCATAAATATGACATTGTGTACTGTAGTCTTTTGAAAACATCAAGACATATCTCGATTTTGCCCATTCGAGTAATGAGACAACCGTATTAGTTGGAGGTGGAGCTGATGGAAGGTGATGTCATAAGTATCATGTGATTATCATGTGACTATAATAATATTATCCTGCACTGTGACCGTGCAAATTATGCAGTGTTGGGTACTACATTGAGCCAACGATCATACAGACCACCAATCCTCAAAACAAACTGATGGAGGAGGTACGTCAAAATCACTCAAAATCAGTAATAGTACTAGTTGTGTTTATGCTATTATATTATACCACTTAGGAAATCTTTGGACCAGTTCTTACTTGTTACGTTTATCCTGACAAAGATGTTGACAGTATTCTGAACCTGGTGAGTAGATTTCAAAAAATTAATGAATGTGGAATCAAGTACTGGAACATGTCTGATTTTCCCCTCCACCTAGCCGGAAATTTTGGCGGGGAATTAAATTTGGTGGTTTGGCAGTCTATAATTGCAACCGCCAAATTAAAATCCGCCAAAATTTCCTACTCCTATATATGGTGATCCCGTACCGAACTGCTAAATTTAAATCCGCGAATAATATTCTTGCAATAGCGATTTTGGGCTCAACCGCCAAATTTAGTTCCCGCCAACATTTCCGACATTCATTTGTATCCTTCTCACTCTAGATTGACACCACATCTCCCTATGGTCTGACCGGCGCCGTTTTTGCCCGTGATTGTGACTACATCGAGAAGACAATGAGCGTGCTCAGACAGTCGGCTGGCAACTTTTACATCAACGACAAGTCCACCGGCTCGGTGGTGGGACAGCAGCCGTTTGGTGGAGCAAGGTCTTCAGGTTAGAAACGTAATCCTGGCCAGTGGCCACATGCTGTATTATAATAGTACGATAATAATATAATATGGGGAGAATTACCATTTTCATTGTTGTTTTGATACTTACATGTAGGTACGAATGATAAGGCGGGAGCAGCCTCGTTCCTGCAGAGGTGGGTGTCCCCTCTTTCCATCAAGGAGACCTTTGTACCCTGCACCACCTGGACCTACCCCAGTGTCGACAAGAAGTAGTCGACCAGCTGCTGAAGAACAGTTCAACTGTATTCTCTTGTGTATATGTACTGTCACTGAAAACTATATAAGGTTTATGCATCAAAAGATAGAATAGCAGTGATGTTTTGCATTAATTTCGTGCCGATTGAGCATGCGCGATATTGTGTAAGGGGGTGTGTCAGTCAAATTAAGTTATGAAGAACGTGCTCTGCATATGACTTGTCTGTGCTAGAAGAGCCAAAAAAAATTACGATGTTGAGTCATCGCCTAGCCCTCAGGCGATTGCCGTGGTACCACGGAGTGCGGAGTCTACTAACCTGCAGAGGCTCATGCAATGGACTGAAAACCCTAAATAAATCCAGTACTGGCAGTAGCTTTTCTGCTAGTGCAAGCACCCAGCAGAAGAGCAGGGTCGGTATAGCTCTTTGTGGATTTGGGAGGGCAGGACAGATCCATTTTCATGGGATCAGACAAAATTATCGGTGTAGCCTGAAATACATTGTGGATGTAGCAGAAACTGTGACTCGGGGCTCTATACAGGAGTTCCTTGAGAGATATAACTTGTCCAACGTGGCCAAGGTCATCTCAACTGAGGAGTTTGAAAACGTATACTCTCCCTCCCTCCCCCTCCCCCCCTTATAATTAGTCATTAATAGCTATTGTCTCCATTCAGGTTGTCTTGAATGATAAAGATGTAGATGCTGTCATGGTTACATCACCTACTGAAACTCACGAATACTACGTTTGTAAATCTCTCTCTGCTGGTCTTGGTGTATTCTGTGAGAAACCAGTCGCAACCAACCTCAAATCCGTAGCTGCCTGCTATGATGAGGCAGAGAAAGCACAGAAACCACTATTCTGTGCATTCAATAGAAGATTTGACCCTGCAATGTCAAACGTTTATCGTAATGTCAAAGAAGGCAAGCTTGGAAAGCTGTACAATGTTAAAACTTGTAGCCGTGATGGAGAGTTCCCATCTCTCTCCTACCTCAAGATCTCGAGCGGAATTTACCACGATTCTGCGATCCACGATATTGACATGATCTGCTGGATAGTTGGAGAGGTGCCCGTTGGAGTGATGGCTTTGGGATCGGCCTTTCACAGTGGAGTGAAAGCAATTGGAGATTGTGACATGGTTGCAGTGAATCTGAAATTTCCAAGCGGTGTACTGGGCTACATTGATCTCGGCCGGCACTCCAGTTTTGGATACGACCAACGGCTGGAGGTTAGTCTGAATTTGTCACAGAACATGAAAACTGCAAAGATTAGGTCATTAGAAATTGTGGATTTCTGCAACGCGCAGTTGATATTACAAAAATTAATTATTTGGGGTGTTATTATTAACTTTTGCAGGTACTCGGTGAAAAGGGGATGATGCGAGTTGAAAATGTCCACGAGACCACCGTCCAGTCGGCAACTCAAGATGGCATCCTATCCATGCCCTATCATCAATGGTTCCCCGAGCGCTATAAGCAGGCGTATCAGGAAGAGTTGGACCACTTTGTTGATGTCATGCTAGACTCCTCTATTCCGCTGAGCGTGACGAAAGAACAGACTTTGTTGGCCACACGAATTGCTGAAGCATGTGAGATATCGGCTAAGGAAGGTAGAATGGTTGGACCGGAAGGAATAGAGTATTATAGGGCGCTACAAAGGAGTATCTATAATATTCTGGGTGATGTCGAAGTTAAAAATATTTATTAATCACACATTATAACATACATTGTCGCGACACTGAGCATGCGCGTATCTGGCGTTCTTCCGTCTGATTCCCATTTCCAGGAACAATATCGAGGTCAACCTTCGAAGGTGAGCACGACCAAGCAACTGCCTGCAAGGATGGAAGCTGGGCAAGGGAGTGGGTCGTCTTCAGCCACTGCTCAGAAGAAGAAGACGAGGGTTGGTATCGCCCTGTGCGGATTTGGGCGAGCTGGGAAGATACACTTTCACAGCATACGACAGAACCACCGCTGTGTCTTCAAGTATGTTGTCGACGTCGGTGAAGCTTTGGGCGTCGTTCAGAAATATCTGGAGGAGTACAATGTGTCTGACAAAACCAGGGCCGTCTCTACCGAGGACTTTGAAAAAGTATACTTTCTTCCTCACAAAATTCATGTTTATATGCATGTCTGATGGGGACTGAGTAGCTACAAAAATATTCTTCTGAAAAAAAATGGAGGGCAACTTCACTTTTTTTTTGTGTGCTTCCTTTAATTATAGGTTGTCCTCGGTGACAGTGAGGTGGATGCTGTATTAATTGCAACTCCGACTGAAACACACGAACACTATGTCCTCACGTCCCTCCGAGCCGGTCGCGCCGTATTCTGTGAAAAACCATTAGCAGCTGACATGGATTCGGTGGCTGCCTGCTATGATGAGGCAAAGCGTTTGAAAAAGCCACTCTTCTGTGCCTTCAATCGGAGATTCGATCCTGGGATGTCGGCCGTCCATCGGCAAGTCAAGGAGGGAAAGATTGGAAAAATCTACCAAATCAAAACGTGTAGCCGTGACTCCCCCCTCCCGCCAATCTCATTTCTCAAAATTTCCAGCGGAATGTACCACGATTGTGCTGTGCATGATATTGATATGATGTGCTGGATAGTTGGGGAGGTACCAGTCGGGGTGATGGCCCAGGGGTCGACGTTTAACAGCGAGATCAAGGCGCTGGACGACGTGGACACAATAGCGATCATCTTGAGATTTCCCAGCGGAGTTCTTGGCTCCATCGACCTCAGCAGACACTCGAGCTATGGATACGACCAACGGCTAGAGGTGAGGAAGTATATTACATTGTAGATGAGATCATTATGGCTACAATCATGAATTTTGTTTCTGACCCTCAGTTGTGACCACCAAATGTAGAATGGTTGCCCTTCGTGGTTAAGAGCAAAACAAGGGCACCTTTTGCATTGGGCACAGTGGTGCCAGCTATAATTGTTGTAAAAACGTATAATTTTTTTGAGACCAATTTTTATGGATTCATATAATTTTTTCGCATGCATACTAATGTCGTTTGCAGTAGTATAGTATTAGTCTTTCCGTGTACTCCACAGGTGCTAGGGGAGAAAGGTATGCTTCAAGTTGAAAACATCCACAAAGATCCAGTCGAGTCTTCCAGCGGCGATGGTGTCACCTCCTCCACCTATCTACACTCCTTTCCCGAGCGCTACAAGCAAGCCTACAACGGAGAACTCAACCACTTCATTGATGTCATCCTGGATCCTTCCATTCCGCTGAGCGTGACAAAAGAGCAGACATTATTGTCCAGTAGGATTGCCGAGGCGTGCGAGATATCGGCAAAGGAAGGGAGGATGGTCGAAATAGCAGCTCCCCTCAAAAACTAGTGGGACCATGGTAACAGTTGGCCAGGTATATATTGTATTGCCTGACAATGCATTATTATTAGGAGTAATAATATTATTAATGTGCATTTTTATTAATTTAATCATGTCACGAGTCATAAATATACAGTGTAATATTTATTTTTTTATCGGTTATATAATTCTTACCCTTGCATAACCTGACATTGTGAGCATAACCAATCATTATTAAGTTCATAATAAATAAGCAGATAATATAAATAGTGTGTGATTTGAGGCTGTTTTGAAAGTGGCACTAGGTGCACACATGTGGACATGACAATCATGTACAATAATAATAATAATAATAATAATAATAATAATAATGGTCAATTTAAAATTACTACCAAATGGTGCCTTGCTGTAACCGCAACGTTCTCACTACATGCTTCTCTTCTTCGTGCAAGTTTTTAGCATAGTTTATCAACTGAGCAATCTGAAGAGTAAAAAAACAAAACAAAATTATTTGGCCCAGATCCAGAGGGTAGTCGTATACCTTTCTCGCTTTCTGTTCATGTGTACACTTGTACTTTGGTGCGGTGTAATTCTCCTGCTTGTCAATCAGAGACAGGACTACATAGACACTAGGGATACCTGTGGTGACAGAGAGAGAGGAAAGATGACTCTCCTCCTCCCCCTCTCCCTCCCTCCATCTCTCTCTCTTTCTCTATTGATAGCCCCTCTCTACCAACTTACTCGTCTTTCCTAGCGCAGCTCGGCCTTCAGCTAGATCATCCAGATTTATCTTGCTATGTAGAGTGGTTGGGTCTGGTGGACTCTCTTGAAAGAAGTAGAGATACTGCGAAGAGATGATCACTTTCATCCACTCTCTTCTATTTGTGCTCTCAAATACATATTCATACGAAACCAACCTATAAAAATAGGCACACCATTAGCTAGCAAATGTCCAATAAATTTCAAAACATAATAATTTATGGGTCTGAGATGGATTAAGCTGCTGCTGTATTACAGACATTTCAGGCAAAGATCAGTACTTTAGTGGGTACAATAATTAATATTGAGCAATTTCAGCAGATATAATACATCATTTGAGGGCTCACTTTTCGTGTGTATTTCCATCATTGAGTCTGAGCAGATATTCCAGCCCCTTGGCTTGGGTGTCAGAATAGGGGCTGAGCGCACCCCCGGCTCCCACGCAGCACCTCCTGTGTCTGACGGGAGGAGGGTGCTGGCGAGAGATACGACTCGTCGTCTCACGAATGGCAGCCGTTGTCCCGGAGGCTAGATCAAAGAGACCAGCCAGAGGTTTGGCTACTGTGCCCACAACTCCTTTGGGGATGCCTGTTAGGAAACCCTACGGAGAGAAGAGGGGGGAGGGAGAGGGAAGAAACGAGAGAGAGGGAGAGAAGATAAAAAAGGAAACATCACCACATCTTGCATATACTTAGATTTGGGCACTGCCTTGTATTAGCTATTAGCTATTGTATGTGTCCTAGTTGATGCTGAATTATTATAGAGAAAAAAATGTACCACGTAAAAAGCACACTACCCCAGTCCCTCACCCCTATCCCTGCCTCCTGTGCTCCCTTGTAGGGCTGAGTGACCATGGAGGTTAGGCCGCTGAACACGCCCCCAGTGAAGCCCATCAGCCCAGCCATGATGTAGCCCCCTCCAGACTGGGCACTCTCCACTATCTGTTCTCTCTCCTCCTGAAAGCTCGAGTCAAACGTGGCCTTGCCCAACACATGAGACACAGTGCCAGTTAGCTGTGTGTGTGTGTGTGTGTGTGAAATAAAATATTGATCCACGAGTGAAGCCACGCTTTTCTAGAAAAAAAATGAATGATGATACACGTATGCATACTTTTGAGGTGGTGTCTGAAACTCCATGAGTGACATCTCTGACCAGTCCCAGTACATCAGGCTGCAGGGCCAGCATCCCTGACACTCCAGATGCCACGTCACTCACCAAGCCGAGGGGATTACCGAGAAAATCCATCGAGCCTAGAATCAGAATAGCCTGACTCTTGACATTCTTTTTGTAGTGTTTCCCTAGAGAGCTTGTGAAGTTTCCAACACTTCCGAGTGTGTGAACCTGGTAAAATCCATCGAGAAGGATCGGCGACTCAAATTTAACCAATGGGATTCCTAGGTGTCTCTTGATGCGTTTCAAATCCTCGGGCAGCTGAGAAGCCGTCAACATACTGACTCTCAGTTCAACGTCAGAAATCTGAAATTCCTCGAAGTAGAGCTGCTTGCTCTCTCCAGTGGTTGAGCTGTCTGAGGCCACTGTGCGGTAGGTGAGCATAGACATAGTCTCATCTTCCTTGGCTTCTGCCTCGTCCTTAGCCTGGCCCACTCCCGCCCACTGAAGCAGCTTGAAGAGGAGCTTCTCCTCAAGGAGGAGGGTCATATTGCGCAGCTTCAACTCGACTGTCTAGAGGTACATAGGATTGCAAATGGGGGTTAATACTTAATTAAGCTATGAATTGACTAGGGTCCCTCCTTAAGGAAGAACAAACTATAGGCTTGGAGAGTAAACACAATAGTCTAGCTGGTACTATAAAAATGCTAGAGCTATGAAAAAAATTTAATGGTCAATTTTAGCAACCGTGCAGATATCAAGTGTTTGAGATGCTATGCACAGTACCGGTACCTTGAAGACGATGGCAAATGGTGATTTGTGAGGCACCTTCTCTGCTAAGAGCCTGATGACTGGATAGCTGGTGGTTCTCTCTCTGGAGCTCTCTGGAGTAGGGTAGGCCATCACAGAGTAGCGGGACGTCGTCAGCTTGTTGTCAACCTACACTCACAAGAGAGAGAGAGAGAGAGAGAGAGATGATAAAGCTAAAGCCAGCAACTCGACAAAAAGAGTCTCTCAGATTCTTATAATAATTATATTATGTGTACCTGTATATACTGTACAGTGGCATCAAGACGCTGCTGTTGCACACTCGAAACAAACTCCACCTACAATGACAGAAATTGAGTGCCACAGCTGTCTACACATACATATAAATTAAAAATTAATGAGAGGGGCTTACCCTGATTCCTGTTAAACTGGCAAAGAGCAGTTCTTCTGGTACCGAGTTGATCAGAGAAATACCAACGCCTTGCTCCAAGATCAGGGACAACTGCAGACGATGACAATAATACTGATAATTAGAATAAAGTAATATTGAAATACCTACATACATACCTCTAGCTCCCTAGAGGGCGTGTCCTCGTCATCGCTGTCCCAGCTGCCGTCATTGTAGCTGTCCACATCGGAGGAGCGGGAGGGAGCAACCTGACCACTGTCTCCAACAACCCAGTCATCATGGGGACTCGTGTGGGAGTACTGAGGGAAAGAGAGGGAGAGACAGAGAAACAGAGGAGAGAGGTAAATATCAATCATTCGAGCAATGGATCAAAATATTTACAAAAAATTAATATATTTCAAAAATACCTTTCTGTTTTCATCGGTGATTCGGAGTATTCTAGTGGGTCCGTCTGATACTACGGCCACAGAGAGAACACCGCTGCCGGGGGAGTGCTTCAAACGAACTATCTTCTGCTCCGATGGAATTGAGCCAGGCTTACCAGTCACATGACCCAGCACAACATCTGAGCCTGACAATAGTAATAAAATCGGAATTAAAATAAAAATGTCACTGAGAGAGAACAAGTACAATGTATGGCTACCTTCTCTCAAAGCTTCATAGCCAGATTTACTCTGAACACACAGATAGCTCGTATTGTCCAATAACAGTCGACCATCCTGGAACAATGACATAAGAATGACATCATAATTGAACCATTTGAACTACATAAGATACAGGGCTACAGATTTCCCAAAAAATTCTCTCTCTAGAGAGATGATATGGGCACAATTATACATACTTCTGTGAATCTCCATGCTTGTGATTGAATCCTGGCTGAGCTCTCTCTCTGCAGCCCGAGCGCGACCAGCCCTCCCTTACTGGGCAGTCTCCCTCCCTCAATGTCCAGCACCATGTTAGTGGAGCCTGCTGTGGATGACTCTATGTGGACCAGACGCCGGGAAGCAGTCATTCGCCACAGTTGGGACCGCCTCTCAGGATCCTGATAAAAATGCAAAATTTCGAAAAAAATTTCTTTTTGAAATTTGAATTTATGTGTAAAGGATGGAGTGCTATATCATCAAGGTATATTCTGATTGTTGTATACCCTTTTTCTGAAGATGACAGCTTTGCCCTGTGGCACATCCAGTACCAACTCAGCGCTGTTAGTGGCTCGCCTCAGGTGAGTGAGAGAGGAAGCAGGAGAGACAGCTGGACCATGGTAGGCACTAGAGCTGGAGAGAGAGAGAGAGAAAGAGTCAAAATTCTATAACTTATGCACATTATGTAGTATCTACAAGGTGCTTGGAGAGGGAGAGAGAGAGAGAGAGAAGAGCCCTATCCCAACCTTTCATCCTTTGGTGGGAAGGTATCAGCTGCTGTGATGTAAAAATAGCTCTCGTAGTACAACTTCCCTCTCGAGCCGAAAGTCTCAAAATCCAACTCCTGTGAGTCTCTCGACCTCTTCACATTCACACAAAGCTTCTTTGGTAGTGTCTGCTCATCCCATGCATACGGTATAGACTGCCCTGGATTTAGCTGTGACACAACGTTCGCTTGACCAGCTCCTGATTGACGGTACGACACCGATATCTGCGATAAATTCTCGAGTCTGAAAGGAGAGGGGTAGTTGGCTGCGTCTGATAGGACGATGTGGTAGGTGGCTCTCTTGAGTGCGACCTCACAGCGAACGAACACCGAGTGGCCGTAGTTGCCTCGCATGTGGACGTGGAAGGCACCGTCTTTGTCGAGAGGGAACCCACCGGACCACTGGCAGTCTGGGATGTCTTCAACTCTGCGTAGAAATTGAGAACAAAATTGGCAGATTTAAAGAGATTTGCAGGAGAGAATATTATATACTCTATGATATTATTGTCCTACCTCAGGCAGAGCAGCTTGTCGAGGTCCACCCTAGGCCAGTGGAAGGCCATCAGAGCATTAGGCATAATGAGGGGAATCTTCCTGTCCATACTCATACGCTTCTGCAATCAACAAAACAAAATATTAATATTAATTTTGTAACATACAATCGAGGGGAGCATATTAATGTACACTAGTTATAGTATGCATAATTTCAAAGGATCCTTAATTGGGGGTGGGAGATTAAATATGCTAATATTCCATCCTTCTCAGAGCTCACCTGGTTCTGCAGTTGGTGTCTCTGGAGGTAGGCCAGTTTGTACTGCGTCCTGTTCTCTAGCTGGTAGTGAGCCACGAGCGTCACCACCCTCGTCTGCTGGTACTGGAACCGACCACGGTGAACGTCAACTCCAATCTGATATTCACTATAAAAAATTCACCCGTTTTTGTATGAGTATAGGAGTTAAAAAATTGCAAAAGAAAATGTGATACCGTATTTTCTCGTTATTAGGCGCATTTCGCTTATAAGCGCATATTCGTTATTAAGCGCATGCTATTTTGTTGGCCCAAGCACTCGTTATTAGGCGCATTTCGCTTATAAGTGCATACTGATATTATGTGACCATTGACCTCGATATCTGCACGCTTGCTAGCTTGCCCAGGGCTCCAATCTTTTCAAGTTAGTCGAAATTACGATGGCTACTGTCGATTCTCAGGTTCTTCCAGCAATGAACGCCATTTCGACCTGGGCGATCGTACGATCGATCGATTGGCCACGCCCCTTAAATGATACCGCGAACGCGCATGCGTTCTTGATGTAGCTATTTTTTGTTAGGCGCATCTCACTGTTAGGCGCACTTCGTTATTAAGCGCAGGTTTTCTTCCTGTGGAGATATAAGCGCATGCGCTTAATAGCGAGAAAATACGGTATTTGCATAATAAGCTTACAGGTCCGGTCTTCCATCAGTGCTGCGCACAAATATTCTTCTCACTCGACAGTCACTGATCATTGCAAATGGCTGACACCTAAAGAAACATCAGTCACACGAAATAGTAATAGACACATCGTAAAAGGGTACAGCCCTACCAGATTGGCTGTCCAGTACCACTTCTATAGCTTCGTCCCAATCTCATACTACATCTGAAAATGAATTAATTAGCAAATAAAAACAAAAATTAATATTTTTAATTACAGTAGGGGAGAGTGGAGCTTACTTTTCCACCAGCTCTCCCTCGGAGTAGGCGAAGAGAAGGGGTGTGGTCGTTGACGCTCTCTCGTGTTCCTCCAGCTGACCGGCTGCCTCGAAGCTGGCTCCCTCCTGCTTGAAGACGAGGGGAAGACCCGTGCGATTAATCAACCAATAGGAACAGCTGATCGAAACCTGAGAACGTTCAGAAAGCAACAAAGCAAAAGCGATGGATTCTTAGTGTGAATATGCGACATAAATTGTTAGAATATTCATCTCTACTATATCCAAAATTGACTTACCGTAGTTAATCGAATACAATGCATGATCCAATTTAATGCAATAAATTAGCATTTTACGAATTCTCATAACATTTATATTATATGGAGTGATTGATGATCTTTATCATAAAAATGCGCGTTTTTCAAAATTGAAATTTTTTTCCATGTGTAGTATTAGATTAAGTACGGTAAATGTAAGTTTAGTTCTTGTTACTACCTTAATTACTTACCTTGAGTGCTGTTCCTCCCAGCATTTCGGTGGTGACGCTGAGTCTCAGCGGTCTGTTGTGGGTGGAGTCTTCCACGATCAAGCTGAGGGGAAGTCCCACCTTCTCGGGAGACACGACGCATCCGTGGCAGTGCTCAAAGCTCTCCATGGCAACAGCAAACTCTATGGGCTTCTGAGAATCAACCTACACATGAAATGATTAATGTTCATTAACACTGCAAGAGTGATACCCCTAAATTCATATAGTATAATGTACACTCTTAGGCAAAATGTGAGTGAAATTTGGCAAAAAGTTGTATTAGCAGCACTGGAACTTTTTTATAGCTATATAGGGCTAGGCCATCCCTGAAATGTTATCTGGCTTTTTATGTTGTTCTAACTCACTGAATAGATGGCAATTTCTTTTCCTCTCTTGATGAACTTTCTCATCTTTCTTCCCAGCAGGTGGAACTGTATGTCGCAGGGGAGGAGGTTGCTGACGGTGAGGGGTGGGAGGAGGGTGAGTGTGTGGGCGGGCTGGACGTATCCACCGGTATCGGCAGGGAAATTCTCACGCTGAACATTCACACAAAATCTGCGGGGTACATGTACATACATGTAGTAAGATACAACTATAACTATAGAATAGCAAAAACTATTTTTAGAACATTATTTTTTTTTGGGGGGGGGGGGGGGGTCTTCTAAGTAACTCCAAGATTGATTTCATGCAAACATCTGGGCATCTCTTCAAATGATTGTACATGTATAAGAGTAGCCATGCCTTACCTGAATGGAGGTTCTCCACTCTCTCCAATGGCCTTGCACGCTCTAGAGTGGCTGGTAGGGGATTTCCCCACCACGTGCCTCCAGGCGAGCTGCTTGCTACAGTACTGCAGCCCCCAGTCCTGGGGCCGCACGCGAATATTCCAGTTGGTGAGGTGCAGGGGGATGGCGGTGTACCCCCTCGGGGGGAGGGAGGGGAGACTGATGCTCTTACATAGTTCACTGCTTCTCTCGTCGCCTACGCTAGCGTTGATGTCCACAGAGGTGATGAGGTCAGAGGTCAACCTCTCCAGTCGAACCTAGAATGTGGGCCGATAATAGTTGAAAGTGTTCAGACTATTGCAAATTCAAAAGCCTGCCAGCAAAGAGGCTTCAAGTTACATTCCTGTGTGTATAAATTTGAAAGCTGGTAGAGACTGTACCTGAAGTGGTAGCTCCATTGTGTTGTGGAGCACAAGGGCTGATCGAACATTGACCACCTTCTGCGTGTCGCTGAGGGAGATGGCAAAGATGAGGCGGGTGCTTCTCCGATCCCTCGGCAACTCGGGGAGGAGGTCCAGCTCAGAGTCGCTGCTAGGTCGCACCTCTCGGAAGAACACTCCTATCTTATCGACAGAGATGGGGATGACTATCCTCTGCCAGCCGGCCACCTTCACCAAGAGCTGGTGGACCACAAAGGAACGAGTGTCCTGGACAAAAAAAATACCAAACAAGGCTTGTTAGAAATCTATTTGCATTACTAAGTATGCGAGTGAAAAAAATAATTATCAAAATGGGCCCCTTGAAAAATTTATCATTGTTCTCACTCTGTGTCTGATTTTTCCTTTTGTGTTGAAGTCAAATGGTTTCTCTCCTCCGGGGGACACTATCATCCATTCAGATGTCTTCCCAAGCTCGTCAGCCACGCCCATGCCACTCCCACCTTGCTTCGTCTTCTGATAGAGGGCAGATGCACTCACATACACCTAAAACAGATGATAAATTCAGGCCATAATAATTATGTTGAATCTTCTCCTTCAGTTCACTCACCTTGGAAGGTGCAGAGGTCAAAGTAGCAAAGGTCAGTGGGAGTCCCGTGCTGTTTCTTAGGAGAAATGGAACAAACTTAATTCTCTGTCTTGTCTCATTAACAAACCGCACTGAGTGGAGGAGAGCTAGACCTTGCTTCATCTTTGACAAGGCCGCTGCATTTCTTGAAGCAGCAGCATCTTCACTCATAGCCGTACCATCTTCTAATAGCACTCTACCACTGGGAGTTCTCCTGTGGTGGGTGGGGTGGGAGGCAGAGCCAGGCTCTTCTAGAATGACACGTCCACTCGGTGTCCGTCTGTGGTGGAGAGGGGCGGAGCCAGACTCCTCCATGATGACACGCCCACTTGGCGTCCTCCTATGCTGCTGGAGGAAGGCGGAGCCAGGCTCTTCAAATACGACACGCCCACTGGCTGTTCTCCTGTGGTGAGTGAGCATGTTGGCGCTGGTGGAGGGAGTCGTAGCCGCACTGCTGACATTACTGCCACCGTTTTTATTCTTTTGTTGGAAGTCCTGCCTCCAGCTCTCCTGAGTGATCTTGAGGATCTGAACCAGAGAACTGGTCACATTCATACACAGCTGCTCCGCAGCTGAAGAGAGAGAGAGAGAGAGAAGAGAGAGAGAAAAGGAGAGAGAGAAGCAAGGCAGTAAAATCATGATTCTAGGGTGGATGGGGGAGATAAACTTACAGGACAAAGTAAACGATAGACGGTCTGGTTTATCATTGCTATCCAAGTTAGTGCTGTAGTTCTTGACAATCTTCCAGTTCACTGCCACACTAGAAAATAACATAAGTAGAGAGCACTTTGATAAACACTCAGAGGCCTACAGTACAGGATTTCATGTATGATTCCCCTTCCTTTTCCCAGTATTAAAATTATATATTTTATTATGAATTAAACCATTCATTTGCTCACTTCCATGGCTCGACGATTGGTTCCCAGGCCGAGATATTCCTGTTGTAGTAATCTCCAGCAAAGTTGCCTTTTGCCCTCCCTCTCTTCTCCTCCTGCAGCATGTGCTCCGCTTGGAAATCGGAGAGGGAGAAATCGAGAAGGGGGACATCCCTGTTAATACAGTCGTCAATGAGACACACACTTAGCGAATTAATGTGCACCTGTGAAAGGAAAATGAAACGCAAGTTTGGGAGGGGGAGGGGGATCGGCTAAAGGACACAAACACCACAATTTCGCCATTAATTCTGTCCCCCATCCTCCCACTCTCCTCCCTCATCTAACAGGTAGCATTACTTCACATACTTTAATGCTTCCCACAGAGAATGACTTTTTCTTTTCTGTTTGTGTCTCCATCATCTCCTCACTACTCTCCGCTGCGACCATCCTCTCCCAGCCCTCGTTGGAGGTGAGGGAATCCTCTTCCCTCCCGCTCTCTCTCTCCCTCTCTTCCTCTCTCTGCTGCTGTTGCCGATCTAGCAGTTTAGAGGCAGCCGTGTCAAGGTCACCATTGCTGAGAAACAGCTCCCTACGGATCGCCTTCTTCGTGAAACCAAGTGGAAGCAGCTTCTTGATGTGAGAATCTTGAAAAAAGGGACAATTTTATCAGTAGGTTATTTACTTGGGACTACGTGCCTCTCTATACTATTTGGTCAGATACCAACTAGTTTACACATGTACAAAATAATGCTAAGATCTATCTTCATATATTATATGTATTTATGTACTACCTTTGATTTCTTTCTCATACTTCTTGAGTGAGTCAGGCCTGGGCTCCTTGGACTCCAGGTTTGGCAGGGACTGGGCAATGGCCAGGAACAGCTTGATGTCATTGTAGGACAGCCTGAAGCTCAACTGCTCTATCTCCACCTGTATGTCGCAAAATTATACGCAATAGTCACACACAAACTTGACGACCTTTACCAAATTTAAGGACCCTTGGATGGTACGGGGTCGTTATACCACTTGGCTATATTATCTGCATCAGGCTCTCTCTCTCCCTCTCTTACCTCAAATACTTGTGAAATGACCATTTCAGGTGGTGTAGCCTTGCTAGAATGTTGCACCCTACGATCAGATGGCTTCAACTCCAGTGAAACGGACACGGGGTCAAGAATCGATAGAGCAGACTCATCCTCGTTCGACAGATTGCACGAAAACAGCTCCAGTCCTTCCATGCTGCACTTCACGTTCATCTCCCTGTTTGGTACGTAGGTAAACTTCAACACCACTGTTCCCTTCAGCACCACGGCACTCGAATCGAGAGAAGTGATGTCCTCCACCACGACAAAATCTGTCTCCGTGACGCTCAGCTTGACCTGGATGGACCTCGGTGGCTTGTTGGGATCTTCAGCAGGTTTCGCGTTCTTGGCCAAACGAGAGGCTAGCTGTTGACGCAGACTAGTAGTACTGCTGCTGCCTCCAACTTGGACAACTGCTGATGGACCACCGTCAATATCATCAAAATCATCTAGAAAGTGAGAAATACATTTTTTTTTTTGTATTTATAAGCTACATGCTGAAAAACGCTCACTTAAGTTACCTTCCTGCTCTACACTGTTCTCCGGTATCTTATCAAACACGAATGACTTTAGCTCCATGATGAGGTCAAAGATTCCAATCAGCCTCAGTTTGTTGAGCAGGATGGACGCCTTGATCTCCTTGGGACTGAGGAAGACGTGGATCTCGATCTGAATCGCCTTCCTCTTGTTGTTGGAGTCGGGCCGAAAACGAGGCCGCAATACTTCCTCAAACACACTCGACTTATCATCTCTATCATCTAATAAAGAAATGTATACATGTACAACAATTGTAATATTATGCAAAGTGACAAATTTTTTACGCGAAAATAGTTTACCTGTACTAACTTATAGTGAATAACATGGCACACGCTTGAAATTGACAAAAATATTATTACACGAACATTTCTAACACAAAAATTTTGCAAACAAAATTAATGCGAATGATGGTACATAGCTATCTTTAAACTTTTAGTACAACTTGCACATGCACATACACTCCCTCCCACTCTCTCACCTTCGTATCTGCTGTCATAGCCAATGACAGTGTGGTTGGTGAAGTCCACCGTCTTGCACTGATTGGAGCGAGACTCAAACGAGAACTCAGAGTCCTGGATGTCAAACCGCGCCAGGGAGCGGGTCAGCGAACCAACCGCATCTGTCTCCCGAGACTGGAGGAACTCCAGGGTCACACCCATGAATCGCATACGGAAGAGAAATCCAGTCCACACATCTGCTGCCATAGGCTGAGGGGGGATTATGATAGTAATATTTCATGTAAAATAAATGGCATCTTTGTAAAATATTAGCAGTTTTCTAGCATTGAATCATTTACTGAGCTCATGAAAAGTGGCAATCTTTCCTAGTTAGAGAATGAAAGAGAGACCACTAAATATACTCACTTACCTGTGCTATGGGGTCCCTGATGACAGTGGATGGCTTCTCAAACTCTTCGATTGGCTCCCCGAGGTTCATGTCAATCAGTCCCTTAATCAGTTCCAGCTGTGGCTTGTCCAGCATTGCATGGATCGCCTCAAGGCTTCCTTCAATGTGCAGGTCAGGAACTACACAGAAAATATAAAAATTAATGATAACTGACGTGCTGACTCAAATTAGTCAAAACTGCTCAATGCAAAATTATGACTTTCATTGCAAAGAAAATGCAGAAAATCACGGATATGCAAACCACAGCTTAATAGAAATTGGAATCTCATTAAAGCTAGAGAGAAATTTACCATTCTTGCAGAAATCTTCGTAAAGGTTCCTCTCGATGTAGAGCTTGGCCGTTCCCTTCTCCTTCAGCACCTTCCCAGGCTGCCTCACGATGCGATACATCTGTCTTCCTCCCCCCTTCACTCTAATCTTCTTCGCAGAAAAAACATCAACATCTTTCAAATTAACCTCGATACAGTCGAGCAGGCAAGGACCCTCGAAAGCCTCCAGCTGTTTTTCAACCCTTTTGCGATCCTCCTCCACCGAAGAATAGATGCTGTTCTGAAAACTTCCAAATATGGAGTTATCGGGGGGTTCGCTTGTTGGATCAAAGGGGTGTAGCCTCGACGAGTGGGTGCCGCTTGGAGGGCCAGGGCTAGGGATGGACTCTGTACTGCTGCTGTATCCCCCACGAGGAAAGGATGGGAAGCTGCTGCTATGCTCGATCTGCGACTGAAGAGAGGTGGTGCTGACAGAGATGGTGGAGAGAACGCTAGACTGAGGTGAGAGTTTGGGTGGTCTCTGAGGACTAGAGAGATCGATGGTGGTGGCCATGGGTCCTCTGTCTACCTGTGACGACGATGATGACACAGAGCCAGCACTTGAGCCGGTGATGGAATGGATGGTGTCAAGACCCTCTGCTTTCCTTCTGTGTGAAACGGTTCCCTCTTGACCATCATATCTGCAATGTCAAACATAGAATGAACACGAAATCATCCTACATATGAGCATACACACTGGATCTGAGCGACTATGAAGTAGATGACAGATACCTACTTTTGATTTTTTTATTTTACCTTGTTGAGTTAGTGACCCTGACGTGTCCAATGTCCCCCACCATGAGGTCAGGGGAGAAGGCGTGTTTGGGGATAAGCAGCACTGGCCCCTCGATGTCCACATCCAGCGAGATCCTACCCTTACGCTCTGGCCCAAAATATTCCTGAGATAAAGTAACAAGAATAAACTATTTAGCATTCAGAAGACTTTACAGAATACAAGAATGTGAAGATTTCTGACCTCAACTCAAATACGCATTCAGGCATAAATGGATAGTATGTGATAAAAATCATAACTCGAGCTAGCAGAACACTAGTGGTAGGTACGTAGTTTAACAGTCTTACAAGGTTACCCCTCTCCCGAGCCTTCATCCTCTGGAAGGCATCGATGAGCTGGGGGAAGTGAGAGAGAAAGGCCAAGATCTCCTTGAGGAACCTCATCGTGTGGAGGTAGCGGACAGAGGTCATCTTCACTCGACCACTGATGTCAAAAGGTCGCTCAAGCAGAGGGTCGGGGCGACCATACCTACAAATGAGCAAATACTAATGGTCAACTTGTAAATATTAATTACGTACAATTTTATGGCCGAAAATTGTCAGCAATTACTTACTTGAAGACTTCAAATGTCAGCGCCTGCTCCCCAGTTGTAGTGAACCTGGATTTAGAACACACAATCAATCAATTATGAAGCACTAATAACATACAGACTCTATTTTACAGTCTACTATTTAATTTGATAATGAGTGGTGCAAACAGTTGACATACCTCTCTCTATAGAAGGCTCCTGTTTCAGTCAAATCTATCACTGATGCCTGACCGAGTGACCCGCTGATCTTCACGTTTCCCTTGTTCAGCTCGAGCTGTGCCGAGAGAGAGCTCACGTTGCCCCTGGCCAATGGGTGCTCGGGTTTGTTGAAGGTCACCGTTAGCGATCGGACGTTGAGATACACCTCTACACTCAGCTTCCCCTCCACACCCCACACAGATGAAGAAGAAGAAGAGCTAGCGGTGGTGGTGGTACTCCTGGTAGCTTCTTGGTGACGTGGTAGCTGCTGATCACTGCCAATGCTCCCTTCAGTTGAAGTAAGGGAGGTGTCTTCTGCAGCCAAGTAGTCACCTAGATAATAATAAGATGATAATTATTAAGCCTTAGAAAAAAATAATATCGTAGATTGGGATATTTTCGCCAGTGAAATATTTCGCTTGTAAATTTTTCACGTGGTCTAAATTTTGTCGCCAGACTTTAGCAACCAAAATAGGTATAGGTTGATGTACGTTACACAAAATATTTTGTGTGTTTAATTGTTGTCAGAAAATGTCATCGACGAAAAATTTTTAATGGCGAAAATTTTGCGATCTACGGTAGTACACACATGTATGCTGGTACAAAGTAGATTATATCATACCCACCAGAAGATCTCTTCCTTCGTAAGCCATCGTCTGGCCCCAGAGAAGAAAAGTCCATGACATCTTGAAGTAGGGAGTTCTCTAAGGCAGATGTGAATGCCATGCCAGACTGTGCCGTGAGGGTGGACTCAGGATCAACTCTCAGGGAGGGGGGAGGCTCGAAAGTCTTCAGTGGCCCCTCAATGACGTTGGGGGGCTCCGCGGACGAGGATCTCGAGGGGGGAGGGGTGGGCACTCCTATGCCGAGGTAATCAAAGAGTAAGACCCACGTCTGGAGGTTGATAACGACATAGACTGAGCTGAAGTCCACTGAAGAATGGAGCGACACCTATAGAAATGGAAAAAAACATCAAAAAGAGATCGAAAAAAAAATCATCAAAAACAGTGAATACTCTGGTAGTTATCACATACTCATAGCCGTACTCTGGACTCCACTTACTGACTTGTACTTGCTTGCATAGACTGGGCATTTTTTCTCAACAAACACTCCTTTAATGGTGAGCAGATCTCCTCCCACCTCAGAGGCATTAGTAGTGGTCTCATCTTTAAGAGTAGATTGACTACTACCAACCTCGTCACTAGTGGACCAGCTCCTACCAGGGGTCTCATTCCCAATCTTGGAACCAAATATGAAAGAGTAGTCCCCACCACTACCCTTGAGTAGACTGCTAGTAACTAATGATGGATTGAATGACCTCAGTGGAGAATCTGACGCAGCCTGAGGCTTCGGAGTAGACATAATCGGGAATAGATGCCGAGAGAGTGACGTTGAGAGACTTGGTGCACTCGATAGTCTTTGAAGACTTCTCGACGGAGTGGGGACGGGAGATATGAAAGGGAGGGGCTTCACCGATGATGCCAAGATGTTATGATATTCAGACTCCTTTGGTTGAAGTAAGTCCTCAATCACGATGCTCTTCAGTGCCACGTCGAATGAAGTGACGTGGGGGTCTAGCCGGTGACACTGGATGGAGAAATCGTCCAACGAAACGTAGACAAGGCTCCGGCTTTTCTCGTCAATAGTTCTTTGTAGCTCCAACGATAGTCTAGGTAGTGTGAAAGAGGCACATATCTTAGGCATGGAGACAACAGGGGCGCTAGTTTTATCCGACGGTGCTTTTTTGCTGGATTCAATGTTGGAATCTACAAAATGAACAGTCTTGGATGTTCTACTCTCTTGGCCTTGTGATTCAGAAGTGGCTGGAGTTCTAGCTGTGGATGAGGCAGTTCTCTGGCGATGTCTAGAGGAAGGCTTTCTCCTTATGCCATGCTTCAGCGTGCTGCGGATCTGATCAAAAACATCTTTTGGCAGCACAATGAGGAGCGAATTACAGATTCTACCAGTCACCACAATATCTGCTTTAGACGGATCATTTCCTTCACCTGCTATAAAGTTTGCATCCCCCTCCATCCCATCAATACTGGTAGTGCTCAAATCCTCTTTAGCCGAGAATCTTTTATCAATTTGTACGCTTATCGAGCTCTCTTTGAGAACTTTGAAGCAACACTCTGGTGAAGCAGACAGCTCCTCAGACTGAGCTGCTTCCAGCCAGTCCCTCCCTTCCTTGCTCTGTGTGGCGTGTAGCGAGATATTACTCACAGTTAGTGTGAGTCTCTCAACCTCTGGTGAAGATCGGTCGAGATAGAACGACGTCGTCGACGTGTTCAGCGATTGAGTGACGTCAGTTTGTTGCGTGGCCAATTCTTCTGGAATGAACTCATTCTCCACCACAATCTTGCCAAGGTGTGCCACTAAGCATTTGTCCTGATCGAGACGGCTTGGAAGTACGATGACTGGTGACTGGACTAAAACCTTCACGAATATCCGATCAGGTACTTTCGTAGTTTCAGCTTCTCCGTCGATCTTTTCGATTTCCATGGAATCTTCTGGTAGTGAGCTGAGATTAGTGGTTCGGTTTGTTGAAGTGTAGCCAAATGAAGAGTGTAGTTTACCAAGACCTTTTGCTAGATGGCTTTCCTTACTGACAAAACCCTTTGCCACTCCGAAAGCAGCACTACGCATTGAGTCGGTCAATTTTGAGGAGTAAAACTTGAAATCTGAGACAAACATTTCCAATTCGTAGACGAGATTGACAGAGTGAGTGTAGTGAATTGCCGGTACAGATAGCCTGAGGGTGACATCAGAAGGGGGCATGGCAGATCCGGAAAAGACAGGAGAGGTCAAAGGTCGAGCGGAACGACTGACAGAGAAAGATAAAGCCTGATACCGTTGCTGCTGTCTAGTGACATCATCGAATTCAGAAACGGACGAAGGTTTGGTGGCATGGTTACCTTCACCTCCCCCTACACCCAAATGTGCAATGTCAGCATATTTCTTACTCTCTGGGGTCAAATCGGTGACCTGTACTCCCTCCAGGCGACCGTCGATTGCCACATCAGCACTCACGGTACCCTGGACCGACAAGCCGTACAGCATGATCTTTGCGATGAGCCTGGCAGCTGCAGACGAGGAGGGTATCTTGGGAACAGATCGGGGGACAGAGGAGGGATGGTGATGGTGGGAGAGGGAGGAAGGGTCTCTCTTCTTTGAAGATGACTTTCTTCTCAAGAGACGGATGCCGAGCCTTTCAAATTGTACTTTGACCTCTGTGTGCAGCTGATACTTGGAATGCTCCTATATAATTAGCATAATTATATAAAATTTATGATCAGCAAAATTAATTAGCATACTCCCCCTCCCTCCCCCCAGACAGTATCAAACCGATAATATTGTGTACCTCATTCAAGCCACTGTCCTCTCTCTCCTGAGAGGAAGTGGGTGTGGTTAGTTGTGTGGTGGTCCTGCTGGGTGGCGTGAGCAGTTCCTCCGGTAGCGATCGCTGAAAGAAACTCACCAGCTCCACCATAGTCTCCTGGTTGGCTGTGCACAAGCAGGGTGTGTGCGTGTGTGAGTAATGAAGGTAATGTTGGTAGTGTTGGTATTGTAGGGTATGGATTATAATATTATACTGTAAATCGTGAATATTAAATTTTCGTGTCAAAAATATTTCATGCAATAATTTTTCGAGTAAAATAATTTTCGGACAAACGACCCTGTACCGCATTGTCATTAATATTGCACATGTATTTCGTGCGTTTAATTTTCATACAAGCCATGCTATCCGAAAATATTTTAACATCAAAATATTTGCAATTTACGGTAGTCAGGCCAAACAATCAACAGCCTTCCAAAAATTCAGTCCACTTTGGGATTTAACATCTGCCACGATATTACTCAGCACTGGTGGGTGGGTGGCACTTGCCCACATATATAGGCTGAGCATTGCCATAGTACTTGTGGGTTACGGATTGGGAATGTGACCAATGAATACAATTAGCATATCAAGGATTCAACTGCACCCTCATTGCAAAATGGAGGGAGGATCTGAGGTGCAAGGTCAAATCCTGGATCATTTAATTCTTAGGTTTTTAGCAAACCACCTACAGCAACTTGTGGTTGCTAAGCAAATACAAAGCTCCTCATGGACTAATTTCACCTTAATCAATACTATTATTGCAGGCAGGCTAGTAATTACACTAGCCTTCCAAAAATTGTAATTTTTTTACCTGTCCTAGAGCCAGTCAGCACACATCTAGACTTGCTGCAGCTATGGCCAGCCCTATATATAGCCTCAGTTGCCTCATACTGCTTGTGGGTTACACATTGGAATGTAATCACAATGGGCACCAAAGGAAGTGGTGTGTCATGAATTTACAGCATTACATTTTGGGGGTGCATCAGAGTGCCACATAACCATGCAAGTGGGGAATATGACTGACACTTTCTGGCCACTACAAAACTAACTTTCAGTTGCTAAGTAAATGTAAAGCTCCTCGTAAATTATCGCTTAATCAAAACTGTTATTGCAGGCAGGCAGGCTAGTAGTTACACTAGCCTTCCAAAAATTGTAACTCTTTGGTTAGCCAGCTAACATGGCCATAAAGACATCGTCAAACTGCTACTGGAGGGTAAAGGGGGACATGGCCAGCCCCTATATATAGCCACAGTTGCCTCACACTGCTTGTGGGTTACACATTGGAATGTAATCACAATGAGCACCAAGGGAAGTGGTGTGTCATTAATTTTAGATGGCTTCCAAGTAGACAGCATTACATTTTGGGGGTGCATCATAATCAACTGGGGAGTATGACTGACATTTTCTGGCTACTATGTGATTGGGGCGAGCCTGAGCGAGCCCCACATAAACGGTACAGCTGTGCGCGAATTGTATATATATATATATTATTATTATTATTATGGTACGTCGGTCACGCGAAATATATGCCCAGCATGGCTCTATGGACATAAGCGCGAAATATTCTATTGCGCATTCTCATGCCTGGGGTACGCGCCGTATATACGCCGTTCTAATTTAGTGAATTGCAAATTTACACTCTGCAAGTATTAAAGCTAGGAGCTACCGTTGGTATCAAGCTGTACCGCGCCGGACTCCAAAGGAGGAGAGAGCGAGACAGAGCTCGTCGTCAGCTTAACAGCGCAAGGACCAGCTAAGAACGCGATAAAGATAGACGTGCTGCTAACTGACTCTGACAATAGAGGCAGGCTAAATTAAAATTATCTTTTCTCTTCGGGCTGTTGGCAGACACTATGTCGAGGGAACTAGCTATTGTGCAGATGTATAGCACTATGAGACTGTCTGTCATTGTATGCTTGGATATGTGTCAGTGGTCTGCATGATCTATTGTGCTATGGCTTTTTCGAGTTGCAGCTACTGACAGAGACTTTCAGAGGCTCAGCTCAGGCTCGCCCCAAACAGGCCCTGCATGACGCTAGTATTATGTATAGTGAGTTCAATGGGCAAACAGCATTGGACCTTCCTGGGCAGTTAACATTATTTCTTGTGGCAGACTAGTCCACTTTGACTAGCCTTCCAAAAATTGTCTAACACTACACTTGGCAGCTAGAACATAGGACATCTAGATGTAGTCAGATACCTAATCACAAACACAGACGTCTGGCATTGCTTTATATATCCATATTGGGCACGCCCCACTTGTGGGTTGCAGAGTGGAATGCGGCTTTAACTATATTCATAGCCCAGCAACCACAGTGCTGTAGTATAATAATATTATGGTACTATATATATATATATATATATATACCCAGCTGAGCTTAGAGACCAAGACATTCTCTGACCAGATAAAATTGCTAACCATGGAGAACACACACAGGATGAGCAAAGATCAAAGGGTTAAAGTACCGTAAATTGCGAATATTTCGATGTTAAAATATTTTCGGACGGCATGGCTTGTGCAAAAATTAAACGCACGAAATACATGCATAATATTAACGACAATGCAGTACAGGGTCGTTTGTCCGAAAATTATTTAAAGCGAAAAATTATCACATGAAAATTTTAGACACGAAATATTCGCGATTTATGGTAATATTAAATTTTACTGATGAATAGTTTGTTGTTAATTCTGATAGCAGGTTAGCTGATACCTAACCTTCCAAAAATTTGCTTTAATAATTGCTTCTCAGAAAGGACACATGAACGTCGCAAGATACCTAAAGACTGGAGAGTGGTCCCACCATTATTATATAGCAGCAGCATCCTTAAGCCACTTGTGGGTTTCAGATTGGAATGCAACCATATTTTTTTAACTTCCTCCACAACCTTTTGATCTTGCATTTACATAAAGCAGGCTAGCTATCAAACTAGCCTTCCAAAAATTTTCTGAGAGGAAGTTATCTCCCTATTCCATGAAGAGCTGGGGATATCTTGGAGTGAAATTTTACTAGATAGCAGGCCACCTTATATACCCTCAACTGCCTCCTATGACTTGTGGTTACTCACATTGGAATGTGATTGCAACAATAATACTTAAACTACAAACTGATACAGCTGGAAACAGTGTCAAATGACTTACTCTTTGTACCATCATGAAAGTGTTGATAATAATTAAGGCATTATACCACCCGCCCCCATATTATGGTCTGCCTACCAAGAAATGGCACAAAGGGCTTGGTTTCGTGATAGGTATATAGCTCACAGTTTATAGCTACTGAATGCCAATCAGCAGATGGAGTGGAGACCTACAGTTAAATTTTAATTGCAGCCTAGTCTGCAGACTAGACTTCCAAAAATTTTATGTATTAGATATAGCACAATTAAATGCGCCATAAACCAGTAACGTGACAGAGAGGGGGGCAACCCTTATATTGCCTCAACGGTTTCACTCTACTTGTGGGTTGTACATAGGAATCCACTCAGAGTGGAGTGTGGCCTTAATCATATTCATAGCCCATTAACCGCTGATGGGTAATTAATTGTTTGACAGCAGGTTACATGCAGCTGATACAAAACTTTGCAGCACCATTAGAAGGGCTGGGAATAATTGCAATGCTACACAGAGCAGCCTCACAGGACTTGTGGTTACTCACATTGGAATGTGATTGCAACAACTATTACTTAAACTACCGTATTACCTCTAATTTAACGGACACCAGAAAAATAATTATTTTGGCCAATGTCCGCTATAATTAGAGCACACGAAAATAGTCGGCGTTCGAAGTGTCCGACGAATTAGAACACGCTTTCACGCATGCGCATTCGGTCAAATGGACGTGCGATCGAGTAGCTGCAGAGATTGAGTAAATGAGACGGTACCTGGAGCTCCCTGTTCATGGTGGGAAAGAGAACAACTCGCCTCCTTCATACACTGATATGGGTATAGGTAGCGCGCTAGCCAAGCTGTCCGCATTAGAACAACGATGTCCGGATGATTAGAACAACAAAAATTCAGGTTTCATTGACTGTCCGGTGTTATTAGAGGTAAAAAAATAATTCGAAATGGTGTCCGGATAATTAGAGATGTCCGTTAAATTAGAGACAATACGGTATACACTGATAGAGCTATAATAATATTATAGGGAAACAGTGTCAAAATCACTTACTCTTTGTACCATCATGAAAGTGTTGATAATAATTATGGCATTATACCACCCGCCCCCATATTATGGTCCGCCTACCAAGAACAAGAAATACATGTAGCACAAAGGGCTTGGTTTCATGACAGGTAGCTCACAGTTCATAGCCACTGAATGCCAATTAGCAGATGGAGTGGAGACCTATAGCTGAATTTCAATGGCAGCCTAGTCTGCAGACTAGACTTCCAAAAATTTGCTAGACCACCTCTGATGGGAGAGGTGATCTAATTTCTCACTGCCACAGAGGATTAACCTAAAGGCGAGGGGGTAAACGTTATATAGCCTCCACTGTTTCACTCTACTTGTGGGTTGTACATAGGAATGTAATGGCACCCTCACTCAGAGTGGAGTGTGGCCTTAATCATATTCATAGCCCATTAACCGCTGATGGGTAACGACAGCAGGTTACATATGTAGCTGATACAAAACTTTGCAGTTCAAAAGCAGCATTAGAAGGGCTGGGAATAATAATTATTGAAACGCTACACAGAGCAGCCCCACAGGACTTGTGGGTTACTCATATCGGAATGTGATTGCAACAATTCTAATAGGAAACTGATAAAACTATTTCCTTAACCTGGTACCATCATAGCAATGCAATGCCATCGTGGCGCATGCTAATCGATCTATTAAACAGCTAGTTTACTTCACACTAGTTCACTGTTGTTGAGCTTGTACATAAACATCTCTAGCCTCGATCATGTGACTCATGTGCCATTTGTTGATCACCACTTAGTAGAAGTAAGATTGATTGCTTGCTAGTTTTTCACAACTTTTTCAGCCGGTTCTAACAAGATTTGAGCCACGGCACGCATGCAGTAAGAGGCGGAGCCTAACGAATACTGTGGGTGGAACAACTCTGGAGAATCCATCCACAAAATTAGATCGTGAAATCTTTGAAGATGGATCTTCTGTCAGGCCATACATAGCACAAAGGGCTTGGTTTGATGATAGCTCAAAATTCATAGCTACTGAATGATGATAATCAGCACATGGCATGATGCATGGGGCAGTGGACATGTACAATTTAATTTTAACGGCAGCCTAGTCTGTTGACTAGACTTCCAAAAATTGTCTATAATCTTATATCTGGTTGGCGAGCCACAGATGTGGTCAGCTATTGATTAGAATGAAGGGGGAGGGGGCAAACCTTATATAGCCGCAGTGGTTTCACACTACTTGTGGGTTGCACATTGGAATGTAATCAGGTGATTCCTGCCACACGATCTTCAACAGCTATTATGATTAGCTATAATTATTGGAAATTTGTCTATAGAGGGCAGCCTAGTCTGCAGACTAGCCTTCCAAAAATTTGTGTTCTGCTTCTCTATCTGGGAAGCCAGAAAGGGACATACAGATATAGTCAACCTATTGGTAACTTGGAAGGGGAGGGGCAATGCTTGTATAGCCCCAGTGGCCGCACTCCACTTGTGGGTTGCACATTGGAATGTAATTGTGTGGTTGGAAGAACCACAGGTCTGCTATTGGCAAGGGCTTATCGAGCCGCCCTTGCTACCGAGATATAATATAGGAAATTTGTAGAGGAAACAGTTACCTATGGCATCGATGGCAGTGCACTGCAGGTTGATCCTGTGTATGCTTGGCTCTCCCTCCAACCTCTCAACGCACACTTCCTGTTGAGTCTCGTGGTCCCTCACGGCGGGGTGCTGGGGGGAGAGGGGACTGACGTGGGTGTACGTCAGAGCACACAGCGATCCCCCAGGAGGCGTCTCCTCTGGGTGGTGGTCGGCACCGAGTAGGTCGAATGATGTCATGACAGTTTTAGGCTCACCACCTCCACTGATGTTCAGTATTTCTACTCCTGTGTCGAAATCATCGGAATCAGAGTTTGATTGTTCTGTGGTGACATTTTCGGTCTTTATTGATGCAAAATTTGGGCATGATTGATTTTCCTTGTCAAATCCCGATGGTTCCATTTGGGGTGCACTCAGTGATGAAGGAGAGAGACTAGCGTCCAATGGGGAAAAGCCAAGTAGACTCCTCCCACTCGAACACACGACCAGTTCATACTCTGGTCCAAATGTCTGAATTCTGTCGACAATGCATAAATCTTGGACGAGAAGTCTTGTAACGGAGTCGTATGGTCGCTTGAGAAATTCCATTTTAACCCCCGGCACGCTGATTTCTGTAATCGTCCGGCCCAAGCTAGAAATAGTCAACGAAGCTTCATTGATGGATAGTTGTGCGCTAAGCTTCTTCACTTCGGCTCTCCGGGTGTGTTGCTCCCAATCCATTCCAACATCATCTATCTCAGATCTCTTTCTCTTCTTGAAATCCGTCATAAAGTGTCTGTGGTCGAGCGGCGACGTCTGTGAAGGGGAGGACCCTATCGTTTCTCGCTCGTCACAATCATAATCACCCTCCATTTCCTCCCCTCTTGGTAGTGTGCCATAAGCTGAGTGGTACATAGAAGTGGCTAGCAAGTTTGATGGAGCATGTTTTGGGGAAGACTGTGTTTCTATTCCTGGGTCAGCATAGGCCGAGTGGTACATCGATGATTCTTCCATAGACGGAGAGAGTGGTGGGGGGTTGGCGGGAGACACACCTTTATCGATGGGCCTCAAAGCACGGACACAGGAGATCAATGTGTGTACCTGTAGAAAGTACAAGTACAAAATTTAATATTACAGCCTCTCCCCTAGACCCCAGGTCCCTAATATCATGTCTGTAACACTGAAGAACATGCATACAAACGGTCTTTTTTCTTCATAAAATTCCCGAAATTGCATAACTATAGGCAGAACACTAGTCAATGACATTATAATTTTTTTTGCTCAGAGCAGTTATTTCTCACTCACCTTGTGTTCATCAATGTGGAACTTGAGAGAGGGCAGGTTGGCTGCGAGGCTGAGGCTGGGGTGGGGGGATCCTGACACC
The DNA here is from genome assembly GCA_963930775.1 of Cliona cf. orientalis. Classification (NCBI taxonomy): domain Eukaryota; kingdom Metazoa; phylum Porifera; class Demospongiae; order Clionaida; family Clionaidae; genus Cliona; species Cliona cf. orientalis. The sequence goes on from OZ005696.1 coordinate 8,969,043, forward strand.
TCCTCCAGCACTCTACAGCAATATAATGCAGTACATGTGAATGGATATATACTTGAGTACACTCAATAACTACTAAAATTTTTGCCAGGAGAAATTTTTTTGCAAACTGCACCAAAATGCTCTCATTGTGAACTGTAGAAGTTTTATTGCACTGCTATTCAACCAAATTGCAAATGGGAGTTAGGTTCAGCAAAAATTTTATCCGGCGAAAATTTTTGAACAGCTATACAGCGTTACTATCAGAATAAATCATGAAAATTTACAAATTTCACCAACATACCTCTGTATTCTCACTGAGAGGGTAAATCGATCTAACAGGTGTAGTGAGCTCTGTCCGCTCCTTGTCACCTCCTTCCAATTCTCCTCGGCTTTCCCAACCAGAATTTGCAAGTCTGACAGACTGAGCAGGTATCGTTCGAATGGGTCGTTCGATAACCGTCGCTGGAGACTAGCCAATGAGTGGAGAGATGTGTGAAGCTGGTGGGGAGGGACAGGTTGGGACAGTGGGACACCGCCATCTGTCGTATCCTCGAGCTCCTCTTCGCTGGGAGGGGAGGAGGGAGGAGTTTGGAATAGTTCATCTGAAAAAAAAAATATTAAAGATGACTACTACTGTATAGAAAAGCTTTAGCTACTCAGGATTCTCTCTCTCTTTCTCTCTCTCTCTCTCTCTTTCTCTCTCTCTCTCTCTCTCTCTCTCTCTCTCTCTCTCTCTCTCTCTCTCTCTCTCTTTCTCTCTTCTCACCATCATCTTCATCTTCATCAATATCCTGGAGAAGCTGGGGCTCTGAAGACGATTGAGCATTCTCTTCTGACCAATCGGAGACATTGGTAAGTGTCACATGACCCAAATCGAGAATAACCTAAAAAATTGTTGACGAAAATTGCATAAACATTATTAATAAGCAACAATCAATGCACTGAGACTGACTAAGGAGGTTTGCTTGTCCTTGAAGTCTTCTGGAAGGATGATGTGTGGAGCAGAAATGTCCATCTTTATCGATACTAGCTTGTAGTCTTGTGCCTGCTCAAAGGTACACACATCAGAGACACACACATAAACACCCACACCCCCTCCGAATCACACACTCACCTTGCTGGCCTCTCCCTGTAGCATGTCCCCCAGCCTATTCCTGATCCTCAGTCCAGTGCTGGTATGTGGAGTCGTCATCTCTTCCCTCTCTCTCCCCCGGCCAGTGAGTGGAGCCGTGAGAAACTGCTTCACTCGAGCCACGGTGGTCGGGTTGTAGACAATGTTCAGGGGTTTGGAGTGAACACGCAGCCTGGAAGTATACATGTATAGCAGGTGAAACAAGAGTATAGCCAGAAAATTCAGCAGGGAATTAAATTTGGCAGTCTATATTACAACAATTAAAATCCGCCAAAACTTCCTACTCGCATACATACGTATGGCGATCCCGTACCAAACCACCAAATTTAATTTCCACCAATATTTCCGGCTATACGGTACCTCTCTCACTCTCTCCCATACACATACATTAACTGCATACTCACTGTATCAGTTTCTGGCGGTTGGCCTCCTCCACAGTCACCTTAAAGCCAAACAGAGAAGCCCCGCCCTCTCCCGAGTCCAGTGGATCCACGATAGTGTACTGCCTCTCAAACAGCTGGGCCCTTCCCCCCTTCTCCGACGCACTCTTACTCTTGGGCTTGACGAGCGTGGGAAAGAGAGAATCGCCGTCAGAATGGTCCTCCACCGATAAGCCACCCAGTGAGAGATCGACAGAGGCATAGCGTAGACGAGGTCGAAGATCAGCTGAGAAGCAGAGAGAGTTGAAACAGAGTTCGACCAAAGGCTCGGGACCGAGAAACGATGAAAATTCTGTCATAGATTTTGATTCCTGAGAGGAGGTGGTGGTGACTAGCTGTAGAGAGCCACCAGAGAGTGAGAAAGAGAGGGTTAATAGTATCCTGTCCCTGAGAAGAAGGTTATCCCTGGCCTCGTAGTCGTGCTCCAGCTCGTGAAGAAGTTCGTCTTCCTCGGCAGACATGCCGAGTGCAGCCTCCCCCCCTCCAGCTCCTTCGGAAGAAGTAGAGCCAGACAGAGAAGCTGCTGATGATGCTTGTGTGGTGGCAGTGGAAGCCCAGCCAGGGAACCAGCGCTGGAGAAAGCCCTGGTTACCCTGCTCTGACTCTGCCCGGATGGTCCTCTTGGCAGCCTAGGGTTATGTATGAGAGAAAAATTGTAAATGCTGAAATTTAGTTTTACTAATGAAGTGCATGGGTAGAATTAGAAAATTAGTCAAGAAGTGCCTACCATGGTTTGAATATTAAAATTCAAGATATTATATACTGTATAGCCGGAAATATTGGCGGGAATTAAATTTGGTGGATGAGCCCAAAATCACTATTGCAAGAATATTAGTGGATTTAAATTTGGTGGTTCGGTACAGGATCGCCATACGTATATATACAAGCAGGAAATTTTGGCGGATTTTAATTTGGCGGTTGTAACATAGACCGCCAAACAGCCAAATTTAATTCCCCGCCAAATTTTCTGGCTATACGGTATTACCTCTGCTAGATCTCTCTGTTTCTTCACCCTGTCCATGGCCAGCTTCCTGAGAACAGCTAGCTCCTCATACCTCAGCTCGCGCTCAATCTCCTTCAGCTTCCGTTGAATCTCTTCAGGTATGGTACCCTATGGATCAAGTCACATGAATGTCACATGACCTACCAAAAAATATATTACGCAAATACGCACCTGAGTAAGATGCTGTGTATAGCCCATCACATATACCACATTCTGTTGTGCTCGCTTTAGCGTATACTTCATAGACTTTCGACGATTTCTCTCCCGAATCTCCCTCAGTTTGACGTCGATCGCGAACATCCACCACTCCCTGGGCTTGTCTCTCACTTTGACGGTGGGCTTCCATCGACTAAACTCTCTTGCTTTCATCCGCAGTTGGAACGAATCGGACAAACGAACCAGCGAGTGATACTGATTATCGGAGAGTATGATAGGGATCTCGTCGAGCTGCGTTTCTAGATGAAATCGAGGACCATCGCTGATTTTCAGCGGATTTTTGGAGCAATTTCTCGTCAGTTTCGCCTGCCCACTGACTGGCTTGACGATGAACTCTGCACTCTGTTGCAGCCCGCTCATAGTGCTGGCTATCATTGACTGGAGTTGAGACATCACGGCTCCATGCTTCAACAACATGGCATTCTAGAGGAGAAAGAAAAAAAATATACATAAAGTAGGATCTCACTTGCTATCCCAAATAGTAGTAGTTTAGAAGATTTATTGGCAAAAAAAGAAGTGTGATAAATTGATTGATTGATTTTTCTTACCACCAAAGCCTGACCCTCCAGGTCTCCGAGTAGCTCACTGTCAAAGTAGATGGAGAAATTGCTCAAGTCCACCAGTTTCCGGGCCTTCTCCCCTCCCGACACAAACTTAGGCTCCTGGGAACACATTATAGATTATACCACAATTTTGGTACTTTCTCATAACCTGGCTATAATAATTATTATAATATCACAAATAGCCAGATATGCACGTAAGCATAGTAATATTACTAGCAATGCATGTACCCAGTTTTCATCTGTGGACTGAGCTGAGATGTTATCAATGACCACGCCCACTGAGAAAGGCCGTGAGGGGTCTGCTTCCGAGTCTTCGTAACGAATATGAACATCATTGATGATCACCTACGAGTAACAAGAATACAGCTCCTTAACCTTTACGTTCTCAGCAATGTCATACAACACCCCACAACGAGCAATTCAATACTGTTGCAGAGTTATTATGCAATGTTTGGAAGTTTTGCCTTTTACTTCTATCAAGTAAGCTGGACCATACGTACATGTACGTAGACTATCCATAATTTTATAGCAGTTAGATGTGCAAGAGAAAGAGAGAGAGAAAGTAAGAGAGAGATAGAACCTGTAGGTTTTCCAGTACACTCGATGGGAAGGTGATGTTGAACGGCGACCAAAACCACCAGCTGCTTGACTTCTGTTGCTCCGCCTTCCACTGCTGCTCCAGACTGTCCAGCTTGGCCTGTTTCTTAGACTGCTTCACTCGTTCCTCCTCTTCAGCATCAAACTATGCGGCAAAAGAAATAGGACTACACTGAAAGGCTATCTCACTATTCTGCTCAAGCATACATTAGCACAATACATATAATAGTAATAACGATAGTCTATTTGGCAAATGAATCCGAGGTTGGTAAATTTTCATTGAAACATTGGCTGCATACAACTTCACAGTTTTGGCAGTACATACACACTGTATGTATAATCTCTTGGCAGACTCCTACACTATTGTATCCTAAGGCAGCATGATGCAAAAAAACTGCCAAATTCCAAACATCTTGACGAGAACTCACATACAATACGTGGTAGAGGTAGAATACTGTTATCGAACTCACGGGAGCTGGCTGAGCAGGTCCGGCCACCACGTAGAGCTGGTCTATCTGTATCACCCACGGCTGACTCTTGATGTACCGCACAGGGATCTGCAGCTTCAGCTTACCAATGTAACCTGGATAAAAAAAAAAATATGCACAGTGCAACCCAGTATTACCACTCCCAGCTTATTTGTATAACAGATATAAGCATATACAATTTGCTAAATGTAAGTACCCTCTGCTTGAAGACAAATTATGTAGTCTATTCAAGACCCGTGAATCACTTTATGTAACTGATACTCTTGAGACCTTTGTATTGGCTAACACTAGGTTGCTATGGAGAACTGTGTGCTCACTATAATAATATGCTTGTTGGTACAAGACCCATGCATTATATCACTTATCATAATTATTCACCAAATGTACAGCAAATTAATCAACATACCACAACAGTTACATGAGCATATTATCACAAATTTACATCATGCATAATTAAATTTTTGTGTATGAATGAAATTGTATCAAATTTAAGCCTCCTACTTACCAGATTTGATATCAATTGGCAGGTTGAGCTTCTTCAGCGCATCTTTCTTTAGAGGTAGCTTCTCCAACTCCACAGCACCTGCACATGTACAACATCCCCAAGTTCCAATTAGAGCCCAGTAACGTTTTGTTGTCCTAGCGACACGAAACGGTCAGCTAAAGCTTTTTAGCTTCTTACCTTTGAGCAGCCCGATAGAGAGCTGGTCGGTGACCACGTTTCCGACGTACTCGGCCACATAGGTGTTGAGAAACCACGCAGCCAGACGCTCTAACATCTCTGCTCTAGCTTCTTACAATTTTCTTTCAAATATCAAAATTGCCTTTAACTTCAATAGCGAGCCTGTTCACAGATGTTTAATGAGAGAGGTAGGTACGCCGACTGGATCCATGGAGGAATAGTGCGTCGACTTTTAAAGATAGTCATCAAAGTGCAAGGAGAGGTCAATTTTTTGCTGACATCAGCAGATGCAAATTATATCCCCGCGCCGCGCGCGCGCCAACAAATTACAGAAAGCGCGCGCAATTTTGAAATAGAAACAGCGTTGTATACATGTATTACAGACAGTTTATATACAAGCAAGCAAGGTACCAGTCTAGTCCACAACAAGTGTCATGCAGGAGCGCGCGCATCCAGGCCTCCAGTATGCAACCCAGGCTTACAGCAACAAGAACTACAGGCTGCAGTTGAATGTTCTCCCATCCAGAATCATGGATTTGGAACTTCCAGGCTGAAATTACAAAGCTGAGTTTGAAGTGGGTAAGTCACAAGCATGAAAGTTGAAACAAAATAATTATTTATTAATACTTTTTATCTATAATTTTTGTCTATTTATATACCTAATAGTACTAGCTACTAATTATTATTAGTGAATTTACAAACTATTCACGTGTTTTACTGACCTAATTTAACTACCAATGCTATGTAGCTACTCTAGCTATACTACAATAGTGGTGGCTTTCTCATTTTCTCTCTGTTCAAAAAAATTCTTATACTCGGGCTATAGCTAATTAAATATGTGAGTGTGGGTGGCCTTTGGTTGAGGAGTAGCCAGTGCTGTGTCGACCCTGTGTCTCATATCCACCACCACCATGGCCAACACCGTAAGGTCTCCTCGAGCTTGGAGTGTGAAAGCTTCTGCTACCACTGTACTTGTCGGCAAGAGAGGAAGTTGTAGAGACAGCCGAGGGTGTCATGTTGACAGGAAGGCTTTTGCTGAGTCGAGGAGGTTCTTCGACAGATGATACAGAGCCCCCTTGGTTCTCCAAGTAGGAGAGGGAGTCACCAAGGGCTGATCGAAGTCCTTGAATCACCTGTTCATGCTCCTTGGCTTTTTCAACGAATTCAACCTTTCTCTTCTTTCCCTCGCTAAGCTTGCTCTCCATGTAGCTAACCTAGAAAGGTACAAGTAAAAAAGGCATAAAAAATTGTATAGTTTCAGCAGTGGACTTACTTTTCCCTGCAGCTGTTGGATAGTCTTTTTGTAGTTCTGCTCCTTGCCTGCCCACTGTACATCACTCAGCCTCTTCTCTACCTTTAGCTGTGCCATCTCTTGCTTCATAATCTCCACCCTGGAAGAAATGATCATACAAATTTAATTAGTACCTCCATAGGATTAAAATTAAAGGGACTTACTCATTTTGGTGTGACTTTTCCTTTCCATCCATGAACTCCTTCATCTCCCTCACCTCATCCAGCAGGTCGATATTTTGTTTTGATGTCATCACCAGTGATTGATCCAATTCGGACTTCTGTCGTTGCTGGCTCAGAACAAGAGCGTCTAATTTGTGTGACTGACTGGTCACCTCCTTCAGCTCACTCTTTAGCTTTGACTTCTCTTCTTGAGACTTTCCAAGATCTCTCTTGAGGTGCTTTATCTCTCCTTCAAGGCTCTCGCAAAGCTCATTGGCGATTTGCTTTCCTTTCAAAGCTGATTTCAAATCGGATTCGACTTGTTCCAATCGTAGAGACAAGGCTTGCTTCTCTTGGTGTAGCCTTGTATATTCTATCTCCATCCTTTGGGCTCCACCTTCTTTTTCCTGGATTTGCACCTCAAACGACTGAATTTGGGTAGCTAGTTGAGCCTGTGTCATCTCTCCTACAGAGATAGACTCCTTAAGCTTCTTTATCTGCTTCTGTAGCTGCTGCTTTTGAGCATCACTTTCCATCTGGTTGCGAGTGACTTGATGAAGCCTGTCCTCCAAAACCTCCTTCTCTTTCTTTGTGGCATCGTAGACATGTTGCATGCTGCTTATCTTCTCTTCCAAGGCCATCTTTTCAGTCTGAACTTTAGTATATTGGTTCTCAAGCTGTTCTATCTGCTCCAGAAGCTTCTGCTCACTCTCCCTTGAGAGCCTGTATGAAGTGTCCAAACTTTTGATACTCTCCTTTAGCGATTTAAGCTGTTCCTCCGCGTCATGGTAGAGCTGTTGGCTAGTGATTACCTTCTGCTGAAGTCGATGGACTTCTGCATCTTTGGTTTCATGAGTAGCTTGAAGCTGGGTGGCATCTTTCTTCAATTTGACAATCTCTTCCTCCAGCTGTCTTCTCTGAAGTTCAAGCTCCTTTACTTTTGTCTCGAGCTTATTCCTGGTGACCTCAAGATTGACTCTAGTCTGCGCTTGCTCCTGTAATTTTGTCTCGTTAGCTTGGTTTGTGGCCCTGTAGCCTTCCACCTGCGCCCTCAGGGCACGCACATGCTGCTCAAGTTCTTTGGCTTGTATCTCTTTATCATGTATGGCATCTCTCTGTGACTTGGCCGTCATCTCTACATTATCACGTTGGTGAGTTACGGTGTCAAAGCTGGTTTGGAGGGATACAAGGGAGGAGCGCAGGGTCTCCAGTCGTGCTTCAAGGGATGCCTTTTCTTGCTCCAAGTTTCTCACCTTCTTTTCCAAATTTGTAGCAAGCATCACTGCTTCGTGCTTGAACCTGTCTGCAGCTATCTGCTTCTTCTGCACGTCTAGAATGGCATCCCTTACTGCATCGGTGTCTATCTTCAGCTTGGAGAGCCTGGATGGGCTCTTGAGTTGACTTAGAACCTCTGCTCCTTGCGTGCTATTCATGCTGGAATTGAGAGACGGTGGTGGTGATCCTCCTATTCCACTCTCGGCCATGGAATGGCGACCTGACACATTCAGACTCAGATGTTTCATTCCAGGGACATGTGAAGGCTGTTGTTGAGGTTGATTATCTTCTTCCAGGAATGGAGTCAGACCAAGGGTGCCCTCCAGAACACCAAGTAACTGTGTGTATTTCGACTGGACATTCTTACAAGTCTCCTCACTTTGCTTCAATTGGAAATTCATGGCTGAGAGTTGGCGGTTGGCAGTGGCAAGCTTGCTGTCTACGTCAAGCATCTGTCGTTGCGAATTTTCAAGTGAGGACTGTAGAGAACTGACTTCATTCTGAAGTGTTCCTTTGATGCTCTTGAGCTCGGAAACAGTGGATTGGAGTTCAGATTGCTTGGCAGCATCAACCATGCCCTGTGTCTTGGAACTTTCCTGTAGTTTGGCCAGATTTATTCCAAGTTCGTGTCGTTCCCTCTCAAGATTGAGAGCTCGCTGCTTGTAGCTAGCAACCTCCTGTTCTCGCAATTGGCAGGCCTTTGTGACAACCTTCAGCTTGTTCTCAGTGGAAGCCAAAGCTTGAGAAAGCTCCTCACTCTTCTTTTCAAGTTCAAACACCTTCTGTGAGGCTGACTTTAGCTCTAGCTTAAGTGTGGTATTCTGTCTATCAGTACTAGTGAGTGAAGCCTGCAGTGTGGTATGCTCGGAGACAAGTTTGGCGTGAGACTGCTCTAACTGCGACAAAGCTTGGTGAGTGGAACCAGCATCATTTTCAACCACCTGGAAAGCCTCTTCCGATTTGGCCAACTTCTCTTGCAGACTAGCTATAGTCTCCTTTGCTCTCACCAGATCTCTCTGGGTTGCTTCCAAACTCTGCTTCAATTCAAAGCAGTTCTTTCTAAGCTCTTCCTTCTGATGCCCGTCTTTCTCCGTCTGTTTCTTTAGGTCAGTACCTTGCCTCTGTAGAGCATCAACCTGGCCTCTCAGTAGCTTTATGGTCATTTGGTCATCATCTTGCCCTGATTCCAGCTTTTTGATGGCATTTGATGCATCGATCATTCGTGTCTTGAGTGTTTCAACCTGCTCACTGGCATCACTCTTGATCTGATCCAGTTTGGACTGCAAGTTTTGTATCTGTCTCTCTGCCATTGTGAGCTCGGTTTCGAGTCTTCGTGCATTCAGGCCGGATGTGTCGAGTTGAGCCTTCAATTCTGCCACTGTTGCACTCACCTGCTGATGCTGGTGACGATAATCTTCACATTTTTCATCAAACAACTGCTGGAGTTTGGTGAGTCTCTCCACAAGGAAGGATTTTTCGTTCTCCAATTGGGTGATAATCGTTCCCTTCTCTTTAACGATCCTGGCTGCATCAGCCTTGTGTATCTTTGCCAATGACTCCATTTCATCTTGAAGCTGTGAGACCAGCTCTTGATGCTGCTCAGTCAATGATGTCACTTGGCTTCCCTGTGCCTCCTGAAGTTCACGGATTTGTTGTTCGAATTCGGCTCTCTGTTTCTGCAATTTGCCCTGTAGCTCACTCTCTTGTGCCTTTGCAGCCATCAGCATTTGTTGTAGCTCCTGATCCTTCATGCTCTGGATTCGACTGATCTCTTCTTCTTTGTCTCTTCCAAGTTTGTCTTTTTCGACGGTGAGATCATGCTTCTCTTGTTGAAGAGAGTAGTTGGCTTCTTCAAGAGAGGTGCGATTCTGTTCGGCCGTGACTATCTTCTTTTCTTGTTCCTCGATTTGTTGTTCAAGTCGTTCCTTCACCACACGCAGGGAGGACAGCCTCTCCTCGGCAACTCGCAGGCTCTCTTGAAGCTTTGTCACATCTGCACTCATTGCTACCTTTTCGCGGATGAGTTCACCCTTCTCTTGAGCTATCTTGGCTATGGTGTTGTTCAGCTTTCCTCGCTGGATCTGAACTTCGGCTAGAGCCTGCTTACATTTTCCAAGTGCTTCATTCAGAGCTGCTGACTCTTGTTTGAGTCGCTCCCTGTCATCAATGGCTGATGCTTTGGCTTGTTCAACTTCATTTATGTTTTTATCTAACTGCTCGATCTGCTCCGTAAGCCTACTATTGATGCTCTTCACTTTTTGAATCTCGTCCTCATTTGCCACCTTCACCCGCTCCAGCTCTTGATTTTCCTCGTCCAGTTTGGCTTTACTGTCAGCAGCTTCTTTGAGAGATTTTGTGAGCTGCCTCTTCTCTACTTCCAGCTCCTTATTGACAGCCTTTAGCTCATTCAGTGTTGCCACAGCCTTGGCCTCTGCCTCTCTGGTGTTCTTTAGCTCTCTTCCCAAGTTCTCTTTCTCCATTTCCAGGCTGCTGATGGAGAGCTTTTGCTGTGCCATTTCCTTCTCCAAGTTAAGCTTGATGGCTTCTAGCTGGGTGATCCTCTCGCGAAGGTCCTTAGCTTCTTCTTCCACATTTCTCAGCTGCATCTCCATCTTTCTGGAGCTGTTCTGTTTGTTGGTCATCTCCATGTCTTGACTCTGCCTTTCCTGTTTGAACTGCTCAACTTCATACCTACAAAAGGAAAATTTAAAGGGTAAAAGTCTGAAATTAAAATTTCATTGCAACATTTATCGTCACCTAAAATGTAATGCACTCTCAACTATAATACTTACTTGAGGTTTCTTTGTGTCTCTTCTAAGGAAGCAATATTTGCCTCCATCACTTTCTTCTCCGACACCATGGCCTCCACACGAGTAGAACTCTGACCTAGTTTTCTCTCCAATTCCATCTTCTCACTACACACCAGGACAATAGTCATTAATTTTCTTTATCAGTACACCGGGTTAATGTCATTTTCATGCACAGTTGACCTATAATATACCTGGTAATATCCTCCAACTGATTTTCCAGGCCATTCTTAACAGTGATCAGTTCTTCAATTTTCTCATGACTGCCAAAGTATAAAAATTTTAGCAACTATACGTTTTATTGCAATTCAGATTTAATTTACATACCATGAATCAAGCTCACTCTTGACCATCCTTCCTGCAGTGGAGTGTGCCTTCACCTCTCCCTCCATCTCGGAGATTCTCCCTTCCTGGTGCTGACTCAGCTTCTGTAGAGCCTTGAATTCCGCCTTGAGGGCCTGGATGGTGCTGTCTTTTGACTGGATGCCATGCTGAACAACGGATACTGCCCAGTCCTTGTGACGACTGAGGTCCTTTTGGGTGCCAAACGACTTGGGCTGCATGTACGTGTAGTGAATTTTGGAAATTCATCATCATATCTATAGTAGCTCCATGCATGATATTACACTCGAGTCTGATCAGCTAGGCTATTTCCCCTCCCTCCCTCCCTCGTATACGAGAAACTAGGTCTAGCCTAAAGAGTTACTTGACTTACAGGAGATGTGATCCAGTGAGGAAGAGCCTTGCCTGATGGTGTGTTTGCTGCTTTAGTGGTAGATTCTTTGTCGCTGACTAACGACTCTGCATCGTACTCATGGACGGGGGTAGGTGGCTCATCAGCTGAATTTTGGAGTATCTCAACAATAGCATTAAGGCCAGCCTTCAGTGTGTCCACATTGCTATTTAGTGACTTTATATCACTGTCCGCTCCCTCCAGTTTGGACTCAAGACGATTCTTATGATACTCCTGCAGCGAAAATATAATTAAATTTCGCTGAAATTATCACTAGAATTATGATATTTCTTACGAGTTCAGCATTAGTTGTCTCAAGTTGGTCGATGATCTTTATCCTTTCGTGGCAGACGTGCTCGGTCTCTTGTAGAGCAGAGTTGGTCTTCTTCAACTGCTTCTCTTGCTCGTTGGCAGTCAGCTCATGCTTTGTCAGCAGTGCTTCATATTCAACTTTCAAGCTTGACAGCTCCTCTGACAACTTCAGTGATAGCAAGCAGCGTAGTTATGTACACAAGGATTCTAAAGAATGAACTCACTTTTGCACAAGTTTCTTCGCTTTTCTTGAGAGTGGCTGTGAGTCTCATCTTGTCTCCCTCAAGCTTCTTGGCTTCTTTTCCGACTTGAGCTACTATCTGCTGAGAAATTACTTTAAATTCATTCTGTGTCACCATCAGTTCCCTATAGAAAATACCACAACAGTATCTCAAATTTGTTTTTTACAGCCGACATGATGAAGTATTTTTGATGATACATACCTTTGAAGATTTTGTTGGGTATTTTCCATCTCATTCTTAATCACCAGAGCATCTTTCCTGATAAGGCTCAAGCTAAAGTGGTGAAGCTTCTGTGATCGACCACTCTCATGCTCGAAGCTCTCCTGCCAAAGTGTCTCCCTCTTTTGTAGCTTCTCTCGGCTTTCGTTCCACCCGTCTGTCAGGTGTTGAACGTCCTCCATGAGCCTAGCGTTGGTACTCTGGGCTTCCTCCAACTGCTGGCGGAGCTTTTGATTATTCATGACCATCTTCACAGCTCTACGACGCGATAATAAGACAACCACTTGACACTTAAGTCAATTAAAATAGTGCTAATTTAATTATTATAATCACTAATTACCCTTGCATGCACTACTCACTTTTGTTGCTGCTCCTCAGCCCTCTCAACGGCAGCTTTGAGCTCTACGTGATGCTGTTCTCGAGCCTTTTGGCTGTTGAGTTGCACTTGCATGAGTTGCTGCTCCAATTCGAACAATCGCTTCCTCAATTCTTCAGAGCTGGGAGCTCCTAGTAAGTGTACGGAGCTGCTGTGCTGAGGACTGATTAGTCCACTGCCTTCCGCTAGGCACTGGAGCTCTGCCTCGAGCTCTTTACACTTTTCAGCATATTCCTGAACCTACAAAAAAATTCAAATTTTTTGACTAGCTAGACATCATCTCATAACTGCTATACCTATAAATCATACCATATACAATTGAATTTGAATCTACCAGTAATTCAAATACGTGGTAATGAACCTATATAGCATACCATTGATCATACCTTGTCTTGTAGTTCACTGACTTGAGGATTCTGCCTATGCTGATCTCCTTGGTAGCCTTTTAAGCTTGGACTGCTATGCAGTGCAACCAGCTTCAGCTCTCCATTCTCTTTCCCTAGTTGCTCATTTTCAGCCTGGAGTTCACTCACCTGGTGTCCCAAATTAACCAACTTTGTGTAAAGATTTTGTCCCAATATAATATTTTTACCACTTATTTTCATATTATGTATCTTACCTTTTCATTGACTGCTATATACTTGACACTGAGCTCCATACAGTCTTTTTCAGTTTGAGATAGTTTCTCCTGTGCCTCCTTGAGCTCCCTCTGCAGCGAGGTAAACGAGTCTTCTGCTCCCCCCAACGGTGGTGATTTTGGGGATATGGAAGAGAGGTCCCATTTACTCGGTGAGAGTGTGTCCCTGACAATTTCTTTAATTCTCACAGGGATGTAGGCTGCACTGGCTGGGTCCTTCTTCATGTCAGAGATGGTGGCATCGCTGCTCACTCTATCACAGGTCAGCTGTAATTTCTATAGGAAAGTCATAATTATACTTAATAATTGTCTTTCAAAATTGTATCATCACCACATTTAATTGGTTAAAAAGAGTATAATAATATTTCATGTATGCATACGACTTGCACTTGCTTATATTGTGCACGACATAAAATTATTACAGGATTGTGAGGACTTTAAATTTAGAGGAGGGGGCCATGCGGGAAAATCCGTGATACATATATATCTCCCACACAAACACAGCATTCATGAAAGTACACCTGGTTCCTATTGCTTGAGCTTAATAATGAATTATATTATTATTACAGGGGGTCCAGGTGTGGATGTGATGCCATGCTAGTGATGATGAAATCTGCTCGCACACGGCGTTTGGATCTGGCGTGAAGATTTGCTTGTGGCTGTTTTTGGGTTGTTAAGTGGTGAGAAATTTGGCACCCACTCATTTGAAAAGTGCTAAAGACCAAAAATTAATGTTGTCAGCTCTTAACATCAATTCACGGCTCAAGCAGTTGTTGTTTAAATTAAACTAACGTGTGGAAAATTTCCTAATTTGCCCGACCTTCACTAATTAAGCCCAGGATGAGAAATCAATTTTAGTAACATTAACCAACATGCATCATTTGGGTTTAAATAGACACTGTTAAGTATACATATTATCAAGGGCATCTTTATACTGACATCTAAGTCCAATAATTCATCACAAATATTAAATGAATGTACTTGAGCAGCTTAGCATGAATACAATAATAATTATTGCGATGCATACATGCACAAGTATACCTGAATGAGCTTCTCAACGGATGGATCTTTCACACCACCATCAGAGTGCAAGATGTTGGTTGCAGACGACATCTTCACAGCCTCACCAAGGTTCACTGAGATCAAACACTAGTCTAGTTCGAGTCTATCAAGCTACCGGACCTGCCAGTTCTAACAATACTTGGAGATTGGGGTAGATAATCTCAGAGAAGGGGGTCTAGAAGAAGTAGTTTAGTTGAGAACCAGCTCAGTTGACCACACCGCAGCCTGAGCAGGCTGCAAATCCTCCAGGAATCGGCGGCAAATCACACCTCGGTCGCTCGGGCTTTTGTACTCGTAAACAAGCCCCGCCCCTCCAACGCCTACGCTTCCACGGCCACGGAATTTACGCCCACGCTCCATTCCATCAGCTAGCTGACGTTTGCATTTCGCCATGCTCCTTTCTCAGCGATCTTTGAGAAATCGGCCATGACGAACACTGCGCCTTCGGGATGCCCGACAACGCACGATTGTTCCTCGAGTTCTGACGTTAGCGCTGGGCTCATCAGCTTCGATGTCGGGCGCGCACCGACCTACTGTTCCATCGTCAGCTGCTCTTTCTCCGTCCTCGGGTCCCTTCTAATCTTCCTCACCTACTTCCTCCTCAAGGACATACGAAACACCGCGCAGAAGATCATCACACTGCTGGCCGTAGCCGACCTGTTTACGGCCTCTGGATACCTCTTGGCCGGGTGGAACTTTCTAACCCACTTCGAAGAGACAGACTCGTCCAAGTGCCTGAACGTGTTCCAGCCGGTCTGCGCCATCCAGAGCTACATCACGACGTGGTCGTCGCTGTGCTCTTTCAGCTGGACGTGCGCGCTGGCCCTCCACTTTTATCTCGTCCTCTCGCCCAGCAAGAAGCACCTGCCGCCGAAAATCCTCGTCTACGAGAACATCGTCGCCTGGGTGGTGCCCATCATCATTGTGTTTCCCCTATTATGTGCGAATAAATTGGGATACACCCAATATGCCTCGTCCAATTGGTGCTTTATAAAAGATGCAGAGATTTATGGCACCAATGGGCATACCAGCAGCACCTACAACCTAAGAGGGAGTAACAGCAGTACTAGTGGAGATGGGGGTCAGGGTATGGCTTGGAAGACCGTCACCTTAATGTTTGTTGCCGGCAAATTTTGGGAGATACTGAGCTACGTGTTTGTTGTGGTGATGTACGGGTTGACCAGGCGCAAGTTTCACAAGCAGGTGCAGTGTATTTTTGATGATAATAATATGTATTGGTGTGTATTTCTTTCACTGATAGTGTGCGATATGAAGGGTTGTACAATTGTTAATTTGAGGGAAGAGGTTTATAATAAATAAACGCACGATAATATTAATATTATATATTTCTGTGAGTGGGCTAAGTAAGACTTTACAAAGGTAGATATTGCTACAGGCACGGTTTAACACCTGTGCTGCAGATAGATAAGCACAGGTTCAAGTTGTTGACAAAAACTTACCTGAGATAAGGACTTATTTTCGACAACAACCGAGCCCTTTCCGTATATCTAGAGCTGATCACAGCAAAGGCAATGTTGTTTTTGCTAGGAAAGTACCACAAAGTGATGTAACTGAATAATCAAGTGATACATATGCATGTTCTCCCCACCCGCATCACACACACACACACACACACACACACACACACAGCTTGACCAGCGGAGAGAGATATCCTCGACCGTCAACTCTCCCCAGAGCCCCTATGTCAAAGAGATGAGGAGCGAAGTGAAGCAGCGGCTGCTCCTTATCCCCATTGTCTTCATCCTCCTACGAATGTGGGGCACTATCCAGTTCTTTTACTCTCTAGCCGCGTCCAGTCAGAACCATAATGGATGCATACCTCCGCTTTCGAGAAGAGTGTTCCTCGCTTTAGCCATCGTACAGGTGTGTGTATATTATGTGTGCCCTGCTTGCTGGTTCACCACTGCTTTTCACATAATTGAGTTTGTGGCACTGATAAGTTTACCCACAGAACCAGATTTTTTTTTTTTTGCTTCTCTGAAAGTATATACTCACTACTACACATGTAGCTGTGACCTTGTTTGCTAGTTCAGTATTCCCCCTTGTATCAGTTACTCGTGAAAGCACCCGGTTCTGACTGTGTTTGGGATTTCATTGTCTTCTTCTTTTTAACTCTATATTATATACGCTAGCAATAGTGAAACTGTTGTCTTGAATGGAATAGCAACTGCTAAAGTGTATTATAATAGTATTTCTGTACATTTATGTATTCCTCAGAAGGTGTGATGGTTTAAAATAATTAAAGCTCTCCCTGTCGATGGTTTATCATAAGCATATTGTTATTTTACAGTACTGTCCATATTGTTATCAAAATTACTCAAAAATATCACGAAAATTATACACAGGCAATTGGCGATGGTGGTCAGGGCTGGGGAAATGCCGTTCTCTACATCTTTCTCTCCCCAGTCATCCGACAAGAACTATTCTGTTGGTCCTTCTTCAAGTGCATCCAGTACATCGGTAAGAAGATGCGCACCATTGGTGAGAAAATGGAAACGGCCGGCGACACGGAGCACCGCGACGACAGAATCGTCGAACAAGAGACACACCCACCGAGCGGATCGGGAAGAACGAAGCGGCCGTTTGGGCGCCACGGATCGATCAAGAAGCCGCTCCACACGAGCAGTCAAGCAGGAAGCACAGACGTGGACTTTGCCCACACGGCACCTCCCATCGATCAGCCAACATCAGCACCCCTCCTCGCGCACAAGGACTCTCTTCCGCGGAGAATAATCGAAGAGGAGAGCATCGAAATCAGGTCACGTGACTCCCTCTCCAGTGCTGCTGCTAGGCGACAGCACATGCATAGCAACGAGTATGTACACGTGTAAAACGTCATTGTTCTTATGCTGCAATGATAATAATAGAGTATTGTTGTACTATAAAATTTAATACAAGTACGAGTTGTGTATACATGTACGTACCTATAACAATAATGATAGAAATAAAATTTTATGTTGCAACCATGGATAGTATAAAATTGAATTTTCGGAGTGAAAAACAAGAATTTAGACATACTTGAGTTGGCTGTGTAGTGTTGGTGTTCACTTCACCTCTGTTTGGTGATTCTTGGTGACCTTGGTTGTTCAAGGTTCTTCCCAAGAAATCGTAACAGTCTTCCCCACAGCAGGCCACAGAAAAGGATCATTACACCTGTCACAACCCAGAACACATATGGAACCTAAATGTAGAGGGGAGGGAAGGAGAGAGACAGGGATTGGGGAATGTGTGTCATCCAAATTGGTGTTTGTATAACAGAGTGAAAGGTAATTCAGATGAGGTGATGTTTGTTTCACTAATGGTGTCTTCCAAACAATGCAATATTGTCACGTATTACGGTGAAAGTTTGACTGGGGAGAAAAACAATTTAGTTCTTTTATGAGATACTCAATTAGCTATAATACAGTTGTGCCAAGGTCAGATGTTGCAGCTTAATACTGATGCAGCACTTATAATTATGTAATCATGCACAACAATGTGACATAATGGTCACATGACGTACAGCATTAGGTTCACGTGATCACATAGGTATGAGTATATACTGGTAAAATCATTTGAGATCTGGTCACCTCCTACTACAGTTCAAACTAGCTCGTACCCCATGGTCCCCCCTACACACACACACACACACACACACACACTAGCGTACATGTGTACTTACCTCCTCCAAGGAAGAGTCGAGGTTCATGCCAAATGCCATCCCAATGAGCCCGGCAACCGTGGCAGAGAACATTCCCATGCTCAGCTGCAGGCTCAGGCGAAGCATGATGTTCCGCTGACTGTCCAGGTTCATTTGAATGATGGTATGCGATTGGTCGATCAGTTCTTGGAGCTTCCGAATGTCACTCATGATACTCTCAGCCTGTTCCAAGAAATATTGATCAGGAACATGTATGCATGAAAATTCAGTAAGTTAATCTTCTACTACCAATCCTAAACCTAAGGGGCAACCATCCCACTGCCTAGCTACTCAGGCAAACCTAATTCCATGATCTCAGCGAAAGGCAGAACCACTTAGGCACCTATATTAGCCTTGAGAGGTATGTATATTAGTAGCCTCATCCCCAGTCTCCCAGATCTTTTGGGGACGAGGCTATATTGTATTAGTGCATCACCAAAGAATATACAATGTTGTGTGTACAGTGTACCTGCAGTGCATACGACTCCAGTATGTTATATACATCGTCTATGTCGCCTTCGTCTCTTTCCATCCTGAAAGTGATTGGTATCATTGTAGATCAATCTTAGCCAGGTAACAATAACTATATAATTATTATCGGGCAATCATGAATTGCCCATTTACAGTTGAAAATCCCAGAAGGGTGGTCACACACACCCTATTGCACAAATAATGCATGCTTCTGGTATCACGTCATACTGTATAGCCAGAAAATTTGGCCGGGATTAAATTCCACCAAAATTTCCTACTCGCATATATACGTATAGTGATCCCATACTGAACCGCCAAATATAAATCCACTAATATCCTTGTAATAGCAATTTTGGGCCCAACTGCCAAACTTCCAATATTTCCGGCTATACAGTAATAATATTGTCATTATACACTCACCCAGTTGTAATTTTATGGGTGAGGTACATGGCGGCCATGTCCTCGTCGGATTCCAAGATCTCCTCGAGCGTTTTCTCGATGTCCTCGACGAGGGAGTGGAACTCGGTCAGCTTCTTGTTGTGTATGAGGAGAATGTAAGGCTCTCCCCTGTCGACGAAGAACACGTGTGGAGTCAGGATGTTGTTGAGGACGGCCGTGAGGGCCGGCTGTATCCCTTCAAGACGCTCATCCAGCACCATAAACTGTATAGCCAGATGAAAAAAAACAACTACTGATGCAATAATTTCTTTACACAATAATGAATCCCCTCAAGCCCATTTCCAGGATACCAGTACATGGCTTTGCAGGGAACAAGGATGGTGTACAAAATTAATACATAATAATAACTAGAGCTCTCTCGAGCACAAAACCCTCGGCGCGTTGCATGGCATTAGCTACATGGTTCAACAGTTGCATGCGGAAAGGGGGGTAGCTGGGGCTGGGGCGAGACAGGGATGAGGCTAATGTTATACTTGCACAGCAGTGTTATTCAAGGTTCAATGGCTCACATACCAGCAACAACCCTAGTGTGTTGTATCGAACTCCACACTGTGGTGTCGACATCAACTCAACTTCCCTCACTGTAGCCTAACCTCCAATTCTTGGGCCTTGGTACAAGACTGAAGTACACTGAGAAATATTGCATTGGGTTCAAGCACTGTATTAAATGCCATGCATGCATACAATTGCAAGCCAGAGAGTCCAAGGGTACCACAAGAATACAGGCAGCTAAGCCTCAGAGTTGAAAAGAAGCCACTGTCATCCCACGATCGTCAAAAGCTCGCCAGTGGACTGGAGGAGGGATTGATGCAACCACGCATGCGCTGAGTGTTAATAGGCGTACTTACCGTATATAGCGCGCAACCTATTTATACGTTAAGTCATGCTATCGCTAGCTCGGGCAAAGTCAAGAAGCTTAGAATCGGCAAATGACGCCAAAACTGGCGAACAAAGCGTTTTCAAAGAAATCCACACAAATCATGAGTTTGGAACGCCATAAGGAACCTTACAACACCGAAAATTGGACTCGCAAGTGAGGTATGTAGCAGCTAGCGTGGTAACAGACAGACAGACAGATAAACCAACTACAGTAACCCTCGCGCATGCGCCGAGGGTTAATAATAATAATTACATGAAAGGTAGAGTCACTTATGTGCTTAAGGTTAAGAACTAAGATGCATAATATTATGCCTACCATTTTCTGCCAAAGAACATCAAGTGCTCGATGTTCAAAAGGTAAAGGGTCGTCACCCAAGGCTGCCAGCATTTTCTGCACAATAATTATTGATATGCAAGTTGTACCACACTATATTTTTGAAGCAATGCACACTGACCTGGAGCTCAGGAATAAACTCTTGAATTGAGGGGTGATCAGAGTCTATTAACACGAGAGAGTCAGCCCTTAATATTGCCTTTATGTGCTGTATGTAGTAAAGTAGATACACATGTAAACTAAGAAGAAATTACAAACATAACAGATATTAACTTACCTGTAACTTTAAGATGATGCCTGAGCCTCTCATGTAGAGGGAGGAGACTGCTTTGAAACGAACATCCCTCGGGTGGAGTTCATGCTTTAGCAACAATTCTGACCTCTTAACGGCTGCAGGGGTGTATCACATAAAATTATCAATTTTATCATTACTACAATTATAGACAATTTACCCTTGCTAACATATTCACCCTTCTTGTTAAATTCTGTCTGAAGGGGAAAACAACATTATTGTAATACGAATATGAAATATGATAACCTTGTCCCCAGGCCAAGTCCCAGCTTCTAAAATTTCAGTGTAAAATGCTCAGCTGTAGCCAGGGCCGGGATGAGGCTACACACGACCATAAATAAGACTAGTAATAGTTTAAAACGTACAATTTTAACTATTGTAGGTAGATCATTGCTGTGGCATGATGACCCTGCGCTGAACCATCTTTGCAGTGATATAGGTAGTCCAGATCTCGATAAAACATGGGCGTATCTAGTAGCTTCATCAATACGGCTGCCTATTGTTCTCAAGCATGGCTGCTGATACACGTCGTGGTGAAATAAATTATTTCTCTTTATTAGAAGGTTTGATGAACTAGGGAGGAGGGAGAGGTGTCTTCTACAGACAAATACTGCAGCACTGGACTTGGAGACTGATTGCCCAAGGCTGTAGCTGACAGTTGTGTTGAGCACTCCATGGAGAAGCTGTGATGCTGGGCATCTGGAGATCCTTGGTAGAAAACTCATCCTTCATAGCATTCTCTGGTCTTAGCCACGTGGTAGCAAGAAATTCCACGCCTACAGTTATTAAAAAACCATGAATAATGCATGTGCTAATACAAGATGGAACACACCCCCCTATTAGTTACCCCCGCGCCCCCTTTGCAAAAAAGCAGCCCTGTTTCCGGCACTTCCTGCCTGGCCTTGGCTACTTGACTGAAAGCCCTTGGAGTTCCGTTCTGCTCCAGCTAGCTGCTCGATTCAAGACCGTTTCTCCTCATCTCCTCGCTTATTCAGAGAATCATCAACTCAAAATGTCGTGAGTGCGGTTCGTGTTCGTTGCATGTATGGTTTTCAAGATTTCTAGATAAAGTTTTAGGCACATAGCGCTATAGCTGTGCCCCTGAATTTTATGTGTTTTAGCTTTCTGGCCCTCTCGCTTTCAAGCGCAGCCGTGGCCAGCTTGCAGTGGCCATGTTAGTTGCTTCCTTTCTGGTATAAAGTTGCTAGGGTAAATACTGGGCCCTAATTAGGGGCTGATTATTGCCTCTGCATGTTGTATCATCTACTTGCTCTGTATGACCTTTCTTTGACCTTTCCTTCCATTGCCTGCAGGGCTGATATTGCACTGATTGGATTGGCTGTTATGGTAAGCCTGGTACTAGTGTGTATTCACCATGTAAATTTCCTGTGAACATAGTGATATCATGCTCACCTTGAACCATAAGAGCTCTGTACCCCCCCCCCCCCCCCCCCCCCCCCCCCCCAAAAAGCTGCTGGCTGGCCTAAAATAATGGAACTTGACCTTAAATATAAGTACATATACCTTGCCGCTGTGCTTTGTTCTGATGGCTTGTCATTGATTTTTGCGAACGTTAGCAATGTTATTTTTGCATTCCTAAAATAATCTTCCTACATGCCCTGGGTGCTCTAGCTTAGCAACAGAGGGAAGCCTCCCTCATAGCTACCTCTCTCATCTTGCATACCACTTCCTCAATTTTATTTCAACAACATTGTTGCCATCATCAACCACTTCCATGGCTGATTTCCTCTCTCTCTCTCTCTCTCCACTCTCAGGGCCAAAACCTCATCCTGAACATGAACGACCATGGCTTTGTTGTCTGTGCTTACAACAGGACAGTAGAGAAAGTCGACCGCTTTCTTGCCAATGAAGCCAAAGGTACAAAGTGCAACCATTTCTAACTCGCATAATTATGTGACGAGGAGTACCATGTAGCCGTATTTATAAGCAATTTTTTAAGCATAATGATATACTTCCTTAAATTTATCTATGCTTCATAACAATAATACTTTTATATACTCCTGATTTTTTATTGCACTTTGCGGTTGATTCGGTATGTACTTGAGCTACTATTCTCCCCCTTAGGCAGAACACTGCTTTCATGAAGTGGCTTCTAATTCCTTTTCTTTGTGCAGGAACGAAGATCATAGGTGCCAAGAGCATCGAGGACATGGTATCCAAGCTGAAGAAGCCACGCCGTGTGATGATGCTCGTCAAGGCCGGCCCCGCGGTGGACGCCTTCATCGACCAGCTCCTCCCCTTCCTGGAGAAGGGAGACATCATCATCGATGGAGGAAACTCAGAGTACACTGACTCCATCGTGAGTAGAAGTGTCTAGAGTAGTGAAATACTCATTGACACAATATGCACATGTGTGTGCCATATGGGGTGCCTTGTGCATAATATTATTATGTTTGCCAAAGCTAAAGTGCCACAATTATAGCTGAAATTTCAGCAGTTAGCTACATATTTGTTTGGTATGGGATACATTTTCTCAACTTCCTCATCAAAATTTAATTTTTTATTCTCTCCCACACATACACACATACCCACATACTCACATCATGTGCTTATAGCGTCGTGCCAAGTCCCTTGCCGAGAAGGGTCTGCTCTTTGTCGGCAGCGGGGTGAGCGGGGGAGAAGACGGTGCTCGCTACGGTCCCTCCCTCATGCCGGGGGGTCACACGGAGGCGTGGGAACACATCAAGCCCATCTTCCAGGGGATCGCCGCCAAGGTCGGCAAGGAGCCATGCTGTGACTGGGTCGGGGAGGACGGAGCTGGTCACTACGTCAAGATGGTCCACAACGGAATCGAGTATGGAGACATGCAGGTAAGGGAGGGGTCTTATGTATCATCACATGCACGTGTAGAATCAATGTATTGAGCACTTGATTATTAAAATTTTCACACTGAAAATATTTGGAAATTTTTTTGTTTATTTTGCCATAATAATTGATGTTAGGTGGTAGATACATGTACTACTGGCCAGGTATTAGGGTCTCTGCAGGTGTTCACAGCATGCTATGCACCTGCCCAGACTGGATAATCCTGACTGACTGGGTTTTATCCCCTACACACAATGCCTTGTGCTTACTTAGCATCTTCATATATACCACAACACATTCCTTCTCTTACTCCTCCCCCCCCCCCCCCCCCCCCCCCAGCTTATCTGTGAGGCCTACCAGCTGATGAAGGACGGTCTTGGCATGACTTGCGACGAGATGTCTGCCGTCTTTGGCGCATGGAACAAGACCGAGTTGGACTCTTTCTTGATCGAGATCACCACCGACATCTTGGCCTACAAGGACACCGATGGACAGCCATTGGTCGAGAAGATCCGTGACGCTGCCGGACAGAAGGGAACTGGGAAATGGACTGCTATCTCCGCTCTGGACAAGGGAATGCCAGTTACTCTCATTGGTAAGTTTGTAAACTTTTGATACGGTTATAAAAGTACATCGTACAGATATTTTTAGTCTCTTTTAAGTTGATTATGCTTCTCTCTCTCTCTCCCCCCTTCTCTCTAGGTGAGTCTGTGTTTGCCCGTTGTCTCTCCTCTCTCAAGGACGAGCGTGTCGAGGCCTCCAAGCACCTCTCCGGACCCTCCGTCACCAAGTACTCTGGAGACAAGAAGGAATTCATTGAGCACATTAGAAAGGCTCTCTATGCCTCGAAGATCGTGTCCTATGCCCAGGGATTCATGCTCATGAGGGAGGCAGCCAAGGTCTACAACTGGAAGCTCAACTACGGAGGGATTGCTCTCATGTGGAGAGGAGGCTGCATCATCCGAAGGTGCGTATGGTTGTCCGTTTATCAAGTTTTCCATGAATTCTGGGTGCATCTAAAAGTTTGACACCCTTTACCGAATTTGGCAAATTTCGGCAAAGGTCATCACATGTATACTATGCTATAAACAGGAATAGAATACACTGTTGCCTCTAATAAGAATTGGGTGAAATATAATTACTGATTTTGTGCCAAATCAAAAAAATTTTAGACTTTGAATTATTTTTTTTATCTCCGCCCCTCTACAGTGTGTTCCTTGGTAACATCAAGGAGGCCTTTGACAAGAACCCCAACCTCCAGAACCTTCTTCTCGACGACTTCTTCAAGAAGGAGATCCAGAAGTGCCAAGACTCATGGAGGAAGGTGGTGGCTCAAGCTGTGACCCTCGGCATCCCCACCCCTGCCTTCAGCACCGCACTGGCCTTCTTCGATGGATACAGGTCAGTACTATATACCAACCATTAATTTTTAGCAAGTAAGCATTAAATTTGGCAAAATAGATCTCTTTTAGTATTGGTGAAGTTTAAATTTAGCTATCCGAATACTTACCACCATAGGTACATGGCATTGTACATTAAATTAAATTGGCCAAATTCACCAAATTGCTGAATTAAAAACCTTATTATATTCTTGTACTCGCCAACAATAATATAATTATTACATCCTCCCTCTCTCCCTCTCAGGTCAGCCCGTGTCCCTGCCAATCTGATCCAGGCCCAGCGTGACTACTTTGGTGCTCACACCTACGAGCTTCTCACGGAGCCCGGCAAGTTTGTCCACACCAACTGGACCGGCCATGGAGGAAACGTCTCCTCTTCATCCTACAATGCTTGAGAAAATTATTCGAAACTGTTTTAGTATGACATTGTACTCTCACACCCTATGTCCCGAAATTTTGCTGAACTCGGCATTTTTCAAGCACGTGAATGTTAGATTTTTAACAATGTTTAGCTAGTAATACAATGCAGTTATTATGTAGATTGTGTATAGTTTTGTGAAAAAAAATAACAAATTTTATAAAATTTAATAACTTTTTGACAGCCGCTGGGTTCAAAATACTATTTTCAAGAAGTATAATAAATATATAGTCGTACAAAAATAATCTTTCACTGAACCTGTATACACTGTACATACGAAGACTACAATAATTGTAACAGCTTGGTCAAAAATGTATAGGCCAGTTTGATCTAAAAATAGCAAAAGTGTTGCAACATACAGTAGCAGCTTCCCTTGACTGGCTCACTGCTGCTGTTGCTCTGTTGGCCTCTTTGTCCTGACGCCCCCCAGCTCCAGGAGGTAGCGGTCGGGACTGTTCTCCCAAGTCTCCTTCAACTCACTCTTCTTTACCTGCAAAATTTTATATCACCATGATGAGAGTCAATTTTTTTACTGTGGTCTGAATGGAGGTTTATTATCTAATTAACTCCAGAAACCCTAGCTGTGGTCGCAAATGTGTGACAGAATTAGCAGTCACTGTATAGCCAGAAAATTTGGCGGTTTGGCGGTCTATGTTACAACCGCCAAATTAAAATCCGCCAAATTTCCTACTCGCATATATACATATGGTGATCCTGTACCGAACCGCCAAATTTATATTCTTGCAATAGTGATGGGCTCAACCACCAAATATAATTCCTGCCAATTTTTCCGGCTATACGGTATTCCATCCTTCTCCAAAATGATCAAGACTTAGTGTGGACATAAAATTAATGGTTATTAATTTTATTATTAATATCATCATCTCACCAGCCTCCTCCTCATGATCTCCCTCCTCTCCCAGTCCTTGACCCTTCGCTGAGACTCAGCAGCCTCCGCCCCACCACACCCCCAAACCTCCAGCCGCTGTATCGGCATGGGGTCAGAGGTCATGAACTTTGCCCTCTCGAGGGAAGAGTCCACGTGGAGCAGCTCCTCCCGGTACTTGTCTGACTCCATCACGCGGAGGCCCGTGGGGAATCCCCTCTGCTTCTCATTGAGGGAGACAAGCTTTGTGCCAGCTGCGAGGGAAGGAGGCAAGTACGATAATTAGTAAGGAGCTTCCTTTTATTCAAGTTACTAGTAACGCATTGTCCATCAGGTTAGTTAGTAACAGTGTAAGTGTAAGGAGGTCTAGTTAAGCATTGAGTTACACGATGGTGAAAATTGAATTTTGCGACTATAACAAGTTATTCTTACTTTTGATGACTTGGAATGATGGCTCGAATTGAATGAAGAAGAACCTTTCACCACCATAGTAGTAGGTACCATCTCTGCAAGCAAAGAGCGAGAAAATGCTTTTAAAAAATATGCCAAAAAGTAAGCTCAAGGAAGGTGTGCAGAAATACAATGTCATTGACATACATAATATAATACACACAGCAGACAGCAGATATTGATATTCTAAGCTATCCTCACCTCCACTCCGTGTCGAGAGCCAGCACGAAGGTGTAGCGCCTGTCTTCCCCGCTGTTGTGGCAGGTGAGCACAAGGACAGAGGGATGTCTGTAGTCGGAGCAGTGGTGCTGGAAACGGTTCATGCTGAAGCCATGCTTGCTGCTGGAGTAGAGGGTCGTCCATGTCCCTCCAATCGAGTAGTCAACCTGATACAAGACAGAGAAATGAGACAATAGACATACCATGATACAGGTCATAATACTCGCGATACATACCATGACACAAGTCATGACATAAGTCATGATACTCATGATGCATACATGTACTCATCAATAATGGCGATATTGCCATGATTCTAAGGTACTCATTCATTCTAGGAGAAGAGGGTTGCTATACACCATTCTTTATCCACTCCTTCATGGAGCAGTATTATTCTACACAATTTACATTGCCCATCTGAAATATTACTGTATACTGAACTTTTTACGAGCATTTGACATAGCATGAAATTAACATCATATGTAGAACTTGACTCTTGCCCCCTCCCTAAAATGAATTTCCCATACCATTCCATACCTTTGCATCTGGTTGCAGCTTCCCAGAGTCCTTCTGTCCAAAGTAGATGAGTGGCAGCACCGTGGACAGCGCCCAGATGAGAGTACACACCTCCACCTCTCTCTCCAACACCACCTTCCCTCCTGACGTCTCCCCTGGCTTCTCCAGCTCTGCCACGGGGAGCTGGTAGGGCAATTTGTCTCCAGAAGTGGTGGGAGGAGGCTGTGAAGTAGCTCCAGCCTCACCCTCTGCCTCTGAGAGATACATATAAGATAGAGGGAAGAAGGATTAAGGGTTTGCTAAGGAAAGTATTTTGAAAAAGACAAATTGGTGGTCAAGAATCAAAATTTTATGGATTGCAGCACTAGTACTAGTGTTAAATTCTACTTTTTTTTCGAGAAAGCTATAGCAAAATTGCAAAAATTAGCTCCATTGAAAGTTTGTATACAGAAGCTCTAGAAACTCACTGGATTGGTCCTCTGTCTCCTGGTTCTGTGGTAGGAGCAGTGATTTGGTCCACTCTCGGAGGCCGACCAGCAGCCGAGGACAATGGCGGCTCACCCAGTGCCCAAACTGGACTCGATGAAGCTCCCCCGTGGTCTTGTCGGCATGAACCATCTGGAGAGAGAGGGAGGGTGTGGCTCATGCAGCAATATCAGGGATTAATACAGGATTTATCAATTACTGGTTCCTCAGGGGGATGGGATCAGCTACATTCCAGTACTTATGTACTATCCTCTGTATACATGTACATGTACACTTTTTCTAGAGGGTAATCAACCACACTCTCTAAATAAGCCTCTGTATATGCAACGCACATGGCTAAAAACAGTATCTTACTGCTGAGTTGATGAAGGCTTGGATGATATAATGATCTTTGGGCAGCACAGCTCTCTCGTGCAGCTCAGACCCAACAACCATACCAAATGTGGCGGCTACATGGATGACCTTGGCTAGACCTGAAGGAAGGAAGGAGAGAGAGAAAGAGAAAGAGAGAGAGAGAGTAAGGATTAACAAGTGGACAATGATTGATCTTAGAGTGGTGGATATAGTAAACTACATTTTGACATTATAGATGTGAAAAATCTAGCACATTGTGACTTAACAAGCTTCTGCTTTGTCGAGCAAAGTGCACCTATTCAACTTCCCTCCCTAATGAGTTCCTCCTATTATACATGTAGAAAGGGCCAGCAAGGATGAATATCTGGTAAGCTTGGTTCAAGCATACTGGGCACCAAAGGTATTGATCCAATTGTAGCAAGACATGTTAATTGAATTGCATCAGCCAATATAAACAGTACTTCTCACTCACCTTCCCTATCGATGGTATCCTTTCCCTGGGCAAAGACACTGAAGTAGAAGCCTTCTGCCTCGTGGAAGTCGCCCCTCTGCCAGGTCAGTGCCTCCAGGTTGGAGAGAGCCGAGGTGAAGGTCTGCTCATCCACCGTCCCCCCACCGCCAAAAAACTTGGAGAAGAGAAGGTGACCCAACTCCAAATAAGGCCCACCAAAGTAATTCTCGAAACGATTCTGCACAAATTTTATTTACCAACTTGCTTATGCAGATGATAGATTGGATGATGGATTAATCTAAATTTTGTTGCTCACCCTGAAGATTTTATCGTCGATCGGGTGTC
Source organism: Cliona cf. orientalis (assembly GCA_963930775.1). Lineage (NCBI taxonomy): Eukaryota > Metazoa > Porifera > Demospongiae > Clionaida > Clionaidae > Cliona > Cliona cf. orientalis. The sequence continues at coordinate 8,997,744 of OZ005696.1, forward strand.
CGCTGTGATCGGGAGCCGTGAGATCGCGAAACAGCTGCGCGTAGTGCTGCAGCTGGGAATCTCCGACTGGCTCCTCGCTCGGAGCACTTTCTCTATTACCCATTGTCGATTGATGTTGCACAGCTAATGAACAAACAGCTAATCAGTCGGCTAGTGTCCAATTGGAGCACACCATGACCTGGGACCACGCCCACCAACCGTGCAAACGTGTTATGAGATGGAAGATCTTGAGGAGATAGCCTGTGTTGTTCATTCGCCAGTGTCCCTCTCAGTGAGTAGCTGCGGCGATGGGAGGAGCTCCTATGATGGGAGGGGGTCCACTACTACAGCTACTGCCTCATCTTGTCCAACTTCTGACTGGTATCATAGTCAACAAGTCCATACCCCACACTCTGGTTGCCAGGTGATGGACGTCGAGCTGCACCAGCCCTGCAGCCAGTTCAGCATTATTCGATTCCGAAACCACTACACATACGCCATAACTGTACTCTATCAGTCATCAGTGGCACAGGAGCCAAGGGCATTGACGCAGGACCACTCTAATGCTACTACTGCTCGTGCTCCAAACATGTTCGAATCTCACGGTAGTGGATCTGGTGGGGAGTGGAAAGTGGGTGTGGCCAAGCATGTCCTTATGCCGTCGTGTCACTGTGAGTCGCTGGATGCACAGAAGTGGGTGGAGTTAGGAAGAAGTGATTTTCAAGGCAAGCTGGAGGGCGTGGTGAGACTTAGACTTATCTTGAGACAACCGTCACCTCATTGGAGACAGTTTGGCATCGAAAACTTTTCATGTTACCATCACAACAGCAGTACTAGTACATGTACACACCTATCGACGATGTCACATGATCATGAGGGTGTGTGGTCTAACGGTCAGAACCAGATGGAAAGACCTTTTTAGAGACCAGTAGGAGTGCATACATGTACCATTCCGGGGTTAAAGATTGCGGAGGGGGAGGAGGTGAAGGGTTGTGGCTCCGAGGCTCTCGGGTCACAACATCTGCACAATGTTAACTGGAGACAGCCTCATGAACTTGACATGTTCTTTACTCTATAGGTCAGATCTTATCTTCTCCCAATAATACATGTGCCATAAATTCTACGAAGACTCAGAGTATTTTTCCTCCCTCCCTCCCTTGTGTGTACACTTTATCTCTTCTTTTGCATCTTGTAGGTCATGTTTCCTTTCTCTGTTATTTGTGGTCCACTAGGATAATCAATTGCGTGTTGTTTAATACTGTCTAGCACTGTTTGATGTTTCCGAATCATCCATTGCAATCATCATAGGATCTAGCTAGTGTAGAATTTCAGTCATTGTGTGTACTGTGTCGGTGTGTGTGGTAGCATGATTTGGAATTTCCCTACATTCCAATGATGTAATGAATAAACCCAACACAAGTATATACCAAGTGAAAAGAGGAGATGATATAAAAGAAGGTGAGCTGCGCTACTCAATTATAAGTAGAGGCGAGATGGAACAGGTAGCGTTGTCGTCTTATGAGCTGCATACTGATAGTAAATATGCCCCAAGGGCCGACATAATTTCAGTACGAGAATCGGACCCGCCCAGTTTCTAGAAAAACTGCTAGCTATATATTGTATGCACACTGAATAGCTATCTGGTGTATGGCACTAACCAACTCCCTATCTTTAATTAATATCAATATAGCCTGCCAGTTGATTGAGCTATGAGTAGCTTTATTCCTACCCGTCCAGCCCCGCCTCTCACCTTTAATAACGTATTTGAGGTGGTGAAGACAGTGAGGGTGAGCTGGAGGGATCTGGCCGAGGAGCTGATGGGCTGGTATGACTTTGATAGCAATCATCGAAAGAAACTAGATACCATTGAACGTCAGCATACCTCTGATGATGCTCATCTAAAAGCTGTGGTGGAGGCATTCCTCCTGGGGGAAGGTCGCTACCAACCCTCATGGAGGAGGCTGATCCATACTCTTCACAAGACTGGAGGGCCCAATGTGGCTGAAAAGATCAAGACCAATGCCGAGCCACAGCAAGGTGAGTGATGGTAAATTATCCATAATAATTATTATTGCTGATATGATTAATTTTATTATTTAATTCTCTGATGCTTAATAATGCCTGCCGTATTTATGCCAATCAGTTATCGTACAATTTAAAGATAGTGTACATAGCCTTATTTATATGATGAAGTATTGTGAACTTGCTACATGCATGCATAGGACAGTTCTCATATACGTGTGTATATATAACTAGGGTGATGTAAACCATCGAGGGGGCGAGCCTTTGCTCACAGCATAGTAAACGGTTGCCCCCTCTAATCTATCATGTATTATCTTCAATCCAAAGTACATATACAAGTAGCTATAGCTATATATTGTCATAATTTACTGGACTGAGCACAATCTATTGTCACTACAAAGATCAAGAAAGGAGGAAAAATGTATAGCTTAATATTAAACAATTGCGTACCACATTCCCAGTATGTCGGAAGCTTTGGCCCCTATGAGGCTACAGACTTGTCTGGGCTAGTATGGCTAGCTTGCCAGTTGGACCCGCGTTCGTAGCCAATTATAGAAATTAGATTTAGACTACATGGCCTTGTTGCTGTAGAAACTTTTCTTGTGTACTGATGCCTTACCTTTGCTTGTTTTCTAGTTGTCTGCTCGAGCTGAATGTGAGCGCTTGAGTTGTATCTTTTGGTGAGCTACCTTTAGAGTTAGCGCGGCCATTGTTGATGATCTTTACTGCAATGATTATGCGCATGCGCCATGAGCTAGCCAGCACATGTTTGACGTATCGTTACATACATACATATACATACATAAGTACAGTAATTTTCTTGTAGTACTGATTAGTGTGGGGCTTGCTCAGGCTCGCCCCAGCAGAGGCGGCTCTGCCATTTCTTCAGTGGTCAGGCCATTAACTAGCCAATAATTAAATCTTTTATCAAAGTATTAAGTATATTATACATAATACTGTGTACTGTGTTTATGTTAATAAAATGCAAGATCTAATTAGCACAAGAAAATTCACGTTCTAGGACAATATTATAGCTATCTATGTGTATCTTACTGTAGAGCGTGACGATCTTTACCAGAAAACCGTGCAAACGTTCTGTTAACGAATCGAATGCAGGGCCCAAAAGTGGTCCGGCCATGGCCGGTGTGGCCGGACCGTCAGAGCCGCCCCTGCCCAGTAACGTTTATGTTGCATGTATGTGTGTATCACGGTAATGAGCATGATACAATGATCAAAACTCAAGGGGTTCTCCTCACAAATTTATTTCTTCCATAGCACTGGTCATTATAATGAGTGTGTTGCTGCACATGACTCTGTCCCCCCAGACCCCACTATGACAGTGGATAATGTCACTCAAATACTGAACAAGATAACAGGAGACAAGTGGGAGAGGATGATGGGTAGACTAGGACTTACTATTCCCGAGCCACTGCTGGAGGAGATCCAGAGGAGATACTCCACTGACACAGAGAAGAACCATGCATGTGCAGACTACTATGTGAACTGCCATCCCCTGGCTGAGTGGGAAGATCTTATCAGGGAACTGTATTGGATGAAGGAGTTTGCTGCGGCAAGGGAATCAAAGACATTTATGTCAACTGGTAAATATTGTACAATTAGTTATAGCTGCTTTAGTTGAATATCATTTATTGACCAACTAATAAAATAGCACACTATAAATTTCTATTGATGCTAACTGTTGGTACACCCTGATATCTTAGTCTGGCTTGAGCAAGTGTGATTTAGTGAGAGTTCAGTAGTGATGTTGTCTACCCTCTTCCCCCCAGACCCCACTCTAACAGTGGACAATGTCAGTTATGTCATGGAGAAGGTCGAGCCAAACAAGAAGATGCAAGTTTGGAATGATGTGTTGCAGCATGGATGGATACAAGCTATGAATAAGGAGGAGTTCCCCTTCAAGGAGGAGGAGTGTGCAGACATTTATGTCAACTGCTGTTATTCAGCTTCATGGGAGCATCTTGCCGGGTCACTATACCGTCATCACCAGGTGGCTGCAGTTGAGGAAGTGAGGTCATATCTCCCTCCTAGAGGTGAGCCACATTTTGACAATTGTCTGTATTTTATTTATGCTTTAGCGATTCATCTATGGTGCTCACATAATAATACTATTGTATTGTATAGCTATAATATATAATGTGCATACACACATGATTCTGGCTTAGCTATTTCAGTATAATTATTATAATGCCCACTTTGCCACATAATTACCGTATTTCTTCTAAAAATTCGGCATGAAAATAATAATATTGCTTTAGCTTCGCCGAATTTTTAGAGGTTAATATTCAATATTCTATCTGCGTGCATGCACATTCTATTCCCGTTTATAGCATATACGCGTGACGACCTTTGCCGAAATTAGAGACTATTTTCAATCGTTTGGTAAAGGGTGCCGAATAATTAGTAGGGCCGAATTTTTAGAAGAAATACGGTACCTTGCATGCATGTATGCACAAGGGGTAAAGTAATCAGTTTTGTTGTAATCTAGAGCACACAAGTCGCCAGATATCAAGAGTTGCTAATGCATGGTTGCATACGGGGAGGGGGGTGCACTGGAATTGCGAGTATCTATTAATTGTGAATTGCGAATTTTTCTCCGTTTTGCAATTATTAATAGATTCGTAAACATAAACGTGCACGTATAGTACAGTAAGGAATCATCCATCACAATTATTGGATTCGCTATTTGGCCTGACTTGACTAGAATGCAATCATTAAACTACGCAATTAAAATCCGTCCTACGGTATACTGAGTTTATGGTTGTGCTACACCACATTTCTGGGACATAACGGGTAAATTCCGGAACACTTGACAACTTTTTACTCTAATATTTTATTGTAATGAAATGCACTGAATCTCAATAATTGTGGTACTTTGATTACAACTGGTACAATCTGTCATTATTTACATAGACCTCACTATTACTACTGAGAAACTAATGGAGCTGTTTGCACCACTGGACCCTGAGAAGGTAGATAAGTTTGGAGGTGAGGACTACATAGGTTTACCACAGTCTGAGATAGACAGAATACAGGAGGACTACCAGAGCCCCACCCAGAGGAAAGAGGCCTACCTAGACCTCTACGTCCATCAACATCCCTGCCCTACGTGGGGCAAAGTTGCTGAGGTACTCCGCTCTAGGAGGGTCAATCTTCCCCAACAGGCTGACTTGGTGGAGAATACTTATGTCAAAGGTACACAAGACACACTGTAGTGAGACTGTTATCTGTATATCAATAATCAGTATTATAATTTTGAAGCCCTTGGGTTTAATTACGAATCTATTATCACATCTTAATACATGTCTGTACATGATACAGCACATAATATTATAACACTGCTCTGTATTAGTTGGCTGAACCACTTTCATTTGTAAGAGCAGATAATTACCTCGCGCGCATGCACAAGGGGTAAAGTAATCAGTCGTATTGTCGTTGTTGTCGTTGTCGTTAGCACAAAAATCGCCATATCTCGAGATGTAGACGTCTAAGCGATTTGTAAGGACAATGAATCAATCGAATTCCGCGAAAAACTAACTTCAGTGTGTGTCAAATCGAGGGATACGGTCCACGAGCGTCACATGCAAATAGTGCCTTTTTGTTGGCCACTGTAGCCACGCCTATCGACAGTGCCCATCAATGCATGATGCATGTCCATTGTGCTTTCTGCGCATGCGCACAACTAACAGGCGTATGACTGGTAAAGATCGTCGATGTTCTAAATAATGCTCGTGATGTCTATAGTGACTGAAATCTGAAGCCCCATGGAACCAATCACTATGTAAGACAGCTATACCTTTATCACAACAAAATATAGGTACAAGTTCATGTCTTCCTACTAAGTCTGGGTACAGAGAGCACTGTTTCAAGTGTCACCGGGACAACTAAGCAGCATAATTAGCCATGCACCGAAAGTAAATCTATAGATTGTGCAATGTGCATGCAGGGTAGTACGTATGTGCTCTACAGAGCTCTAGTTATTATTCATGATCACTCTGGGAGTGTGTGAGGTAGTAGCTACAGTTCGATGATCTTTACCAACTAATTCAGATAGCTAACTTGTGACTTGTTTATTCCTACAGTTAGTGAGAAAACCCAGCAGTGCTTTGATGCAGCCATGATGGAGGGTGAAGTGTTATTGCGAAATGGCAGTGCCTTACTCTTAGGGGTGGGAGGATCAGGAAAAACACACGTCCTTGCAGCTTTCCTCAAGGAAGATCCTCCATCGATACGAGAAAGCACTCCATGTGCAAAGAAGCCAGTGAGAGCTGTAGCTCACTGTAAGGCAGGAGTGAGCGACGACCACTTTGTACGAATCACCGATGACCACTATTCTGACATGCTTGTAGCAACAGCCGAGGCATCAACCAATAGTGGAGTTGTTTCTGAATCTTTTACCCAAGCTGAGGATAAGGATGACTTGAACAGTTTAGCTAGTTCTTCATCTCCTACTCAGAAGGAAACCATGAGGCAGCCATCATCAGCTGTCAAAGTAGATGCTTCACGAAGAGAGGAAACATGGTGTGTTCGTCGTGCTATGAAGAGGCAGTACCTGAGTCGAATGCAGGAAGGAGCAAAGAAGAAAACCGACCTCAACAATGAAGAATTGTTAGACGTTGATGACACAGGAGGCCAGCCTATGTTTCACGAGGTTCTCCCTGTGTTTGTCAAAAACACCATGCTTGGCATGCTGATAGTGAAGCTCAATGAGTCCTTAGACAGCTTTCCGCTAGTGGAGTACTATGGCCGTGGAGAACGCATTGGAGAGCCATTCAATTCACCTTTTACACACTTGGATACTCTTCGCCACTGCATGAGGGTGATACGATCAACCTGTGACCGCAACACATGTCCAAAGATTGCATTCGTGGGTACGCATAAAGATCTCGCACACGAGTGCCCACAGGAGAGCATAGAAACGAAGGAGAAAAAGCTTCGAAGCATAATACCTCGGGAGATGGCGGTGAATATTGTCCAAGGGGATTCCCTGCTGCTTGCTATCAATGCCAAAACCCCTGGAAAAGAAGATGAAAAAGTCGTTTCTATTTTGAGAAAGAAAGCGATGAAAGAACTTCACAAGGTGAAACCAGTCAAAATTCCACTTCGATACTTCCCCCTAGAAATGGCATTTCAGCGAATGGCCAAGGAACAACGAAAATCAGTGATGAGTAAAGAAGAGTGCTTTGAAGTAGCAGCTACCTACAATTTCACACAAGAATCTTTCGAAGCAGCACTGAAGTACCTTCATGGGCTGAAACTGGTCTTCTATTATGAAGAAGTTCTTCCGAATGTCGTATTCATCGATTCCCAGGCCATCCTCGATAAAATCACTGAGCTTGTGGTACACAGTCTATCATTGCAAGCAAAGTCTACCAGTGGTCTTCTTGGAGCACTTGAGAAATTTGTGAAATGTGGAATCGTGACGGCGGAGATACTTGAACAGTTTTCATCTCATTATATCCCTAAGCTTTTCATGAAGGAGCAGCTGTTCTTGGTCCTCAAGCACCTGAGGATCATGACGGAGGTTGGGAAAGGTGAGTATCTCATGCCCTGCCTCCTGAGGAAGCAAGACATACCACGTCTTGTGGTAGGTGCTTCATCGCTAGTCATCCCCGCTCTTCTCTTCTACTTTGGTCGAGACGGCCCCAAGCTTGGAGTTTACTGCTTTCTCCTTGCTTCTCTCATCACTGAAGCCAAGTGGGAGCTTCTTGAAGAGGACGGCTACCCTGTGCAAGTTTCACGCAACAGCGCTCAATTCACTGTCCCAGGAAAGAACCCAGGATGCATCACGATCACCGATTCCTTCTCTTCATACCTTCACGTCAGCATCGACTTCCCTGCCTCTGTCAGTCGAGAACGAGCTCAAGAAATCTGTGAAGAAGTTTGCCCATCGATTCGTGAAACAGTTCTCACTGGAATTCGCAAAGCATCTCAGAGACTGAACTACAACAATTCGATTCCATCCATCGCATTCCCATGCTCAGGACACAAAGACACACCCCAGCACCCAGCCACCATCTCTGACAGTGGAAAGATGTTGACCTGCACCACTCACCCTGCTACTGTGTGCAGCGAAATTACTGAACAGCACCGACTGTGGATCGGAACAATGTCATCTGCATCTTCACCACGTTCAGAGAATACTGGTATGTTCATGATCATTTATTTTCTCTCTAGATCACTGATGATTTGCTATTATTATTTATTTTTAATTTTTGCAGGTGAGCTTACTGCAGACAATCTTGGTGATGTTCTGGAGGCAGTGTGGGAGGCCAGGGTGAAGTGGTTCAACATTGGCCTCAAACTGGGCATCTCAGTCGGCACACTCAACGCTATCAAGAAGAACAACAACCAGGATCCCGACGACTGCCTCACTGGCATGCTGGAGTACTGGTTGAACAATGGGAAGCCCAAGCCCTCGTGGGCAGCTGTGGCCAACGCTCTCAAGTCACCCATGGTTGGATATGCACAGCTAGCGGAACACTTCCCACAGTAAAATATTTCACATTGTAGTGATATTATACTGATATGGTCACTCCAGCAATAGCTAGCTTTATTATAAAGGAGAAGGCATGCCAGTGATCAAGAAATAATAATTTGAAAATTTCACCTCACACACTTTTATATTTATATTACTAATTTGTGTATACATATACTGTATCAAAATTGTCATTAATTTTTTGATCTAGCAATACATACATTGGAGGAGGGGCTCGTGTATACACTTTATCTCTTCTTTTGCATCTGTCTTATTTCCTTTCTCTTTTGTGATCCACTAGGATAATTGTTTAATACTGTCTAGCACTGTTTAAATTTGATGTTTCTGAATCATCCACTGCAATTGCAATCATAGATGTATTTCAGTCATCGTATTTGCGATAGCATAATTTGGATTTCCCTACATTCCAATGATGTAATGAATAAACCACACAAGTGCCATGGCGGAGCCTGAGCAAGTGAACAGAGGAGATGGCATAAGAGAAGGTGAGCTGCGCTACTCAAATTATAATAATATGGAGATGGAACAGATAGCGATGTAGTCTTATGAGCTGCATGGAGTAAAAAGTAAATATGCCCCAAAGGCGAATATAATTTCAGTACAGTACGAGATTCGGACCCGCCCAGTTTCTAGCTGCTATATAGCTACTGTATGCGTACTGAATAGCTATCTAGGCAGTGGTGTGTGGCACTAACCAACTCCCTATCTTTAATATAAATTGAGGCATCCATAATATTATAGCCTGCTGCTCCTACCTGTCCAGCCCTACCCCTCACTTTTGATAACGTACTAGAGGTGGTGAAGACAGTGAAGCTGAGCTGGAAAGAGCTGGCCAAGTGGCTGATGAACTGGAAGGACTGGTATGATGATGATCGAAAGAAACTAGATGCCATCGAACGTCAGTACACCTCTGATGATGCTCGTCTAAAAGCTGTGGTGGAGGCATTCCTCCTGGGGGAAGGTGACTGCCATCCCTCATGGAGGAGGCTGATCCATGCTCTACACGAGGCTGGAGAGACCAATGTGGCTGAAAAGATCAAGACTAATGCTGAACCACAGCTAGGTGAGTGATGATAATTTTGTATGTATACTCTCTTGGTGTCCATAATAATTATTGTTGATGTGAATAGCAGAATTAATTAATTAATTCTCTGATGCTTAAACAATGCCTGCCGTATTTATACCAATCATTTGTCAAGTACAACTTAAGATAGTGCATATACATAGCCTTAATAATGATGAAATGTTGTGAACGTGCTGCATGCACAGTTCTCCTATATGTGTGTGTGTAATAATGTTTATGTGTGCGTGTGTATGTATGTATACACGGTAATGAGCATGATACAATGATCAAACCTCAAGGGGTTCTCCTCACAAACTTATTTCTTCCATAGCACTGGTCATTATAATGAGTGCGTTGCTTCACATAACTCTGTCCCCCCAGACCCCACTATGACAGTGGATAATGTCACTCAAATACTGAACAAGATACCTGGAAGAAAGTGGGAGAAGGTGATGGGTGAAGTTGGTGGACTTGGTATTCCCTGGCCACTGCTGAAGGAGATCCAGAGGAGATACTCCACTGACACAGAGAAGAACCATGCATGTGCAGACTACTATGTGAACTGCCATCCTGAGGCTGAGTGGGGACATTTTACCAGGGGACTATATTTCAAGAAGGAGTTTACTGCAGCAAGGGAATCAAAGACATTTATGTCAACTGGTAAATAATATTATACAATTACTGTACTTAATCTATTGCAACGTATGGAATTTCAATTTTGAAAAAAACATGCATTTTCCTGGTAAAGGTCGTCAATCACTCCACATACATGTATAAACATGAGAATTCGTAAAATGCTAATTTCTTACGTTAAATTGGATCATACGTTGTATTCAATTAACTACGGTAGCTATAGCTATGCTTAAGTTGAATATCATTTTATTGACCAACAGCACACTGTAAATTTCTATTGATACTAAGGGGCCTTGTCCAAAGTCCTTGTGGAAAAATTAACGTCATTATGACGTTAATATTTTACCCCCCTCCCCCCCCCCTCTCTTAACGTCACAGCATTTCAGCATAGATTCAATACATAAAGTCTGATTCTGCTCCATTTAGCCTACACATTCGGTATTCACTTGTATTCTACAGTGCTAGCTATGTCTTCATGGATTCATCGCATGCCTATGCTGCTTTAACAATTTCTTGCTTGCCTGTATACTTTTAGCTACGTAGTGCTTGATACAGCTGTCACAAAAATGCACTGCTGCTAGACTTGTTCAACCACAAGAATGCATAATCACAACTCAAGCTAAAATCTGCTGACAATGCAATTGTAAAACGTCATGGACCAAGACCCCCTCCCCCCCAACGTCATAATGACGTTAATTTTTCCACAAGGACTTTGGATAAGCCCCCTAACTCTTGGTACACCCCTGATACCTTAGTCTGGCTTGAGCATGTGTGATTTAGTGTGAGGTCTAGTAGTGATGTTGTCCACCCTCTTCCCCCCAGATCCCACTCTAACAGTGGACAATGTCAGTCGTGTCATGGAGAAGGTCGAGCCAAAAGAGAAGATGCTAATTTGGAATGATGTGTTGGAGCGTGGATGGATAGAATCTGTAAATAAGGAGGAGTTCTCCTTCAAGGAGGAGGAGTGTGCAGACATTTATGTGAACTACTGTCACTCAGCTTCATGGGACACTCTTGCCCGGTCACTATACTATCATCACCAGGTGGCTGCAGTTGAGGAAGTGAGGTCATATCTCCCTCCTAGGGGTGAGCCACATTTTGGGCGATTGTGCTCCAGCGATTCGTTTATGGTGCTCACATAATATTGTATCGCATGATGTGCACACACATAAGCCTCATTATTCTGGCTGAGGCTGTTTCAGTATTTTATTATAATGCCCACTTTGCTATATAATTACCTTGCATGCATGCACAAGGGGTAAGGTACCATAATTTGCAAATATTTCGTGTCAAATATTTCATGCGATAAATTTTCACGTTAAATAATTTTCAGACAAACGACCCTGTACCGCATTATCGTTAATACAGTCGAGCCTCCGATAACGGACCCTCCGAGAAGCGGACAACCTCTCAACAGCGGACAAGTGCCGTGTTACCTATTGAATTTAGCATAGTTATAGTACATTAGCAACCTCCGAGAAGCGGACGCTTCTCGATTCCAGACAGCAGACAAGCCAAGCTCCCAACGTGACTTTTCAATGCAAAACTGCCTCTAAATAGCGGACATCCGGAAACCACGCCCTTAAATTAGCGATGCCACGCCCACCTTTGTCACAATCTAGCGGTCGTGATATTATGCTGCATGCGCGATAATAATATTAGCCTTGAATCCAGATAACGATTTCGGAGTAGCCAGTACTTCAGAAACAAAAAAATTCAGCCTGTGCTATGTTGATACTGAAAACGGAACATACCAACCCCTTGATTATCATCTCTACTGGTCTTATCATGCATTTCATGAACCTCCGAGATAGGGACAACCTCCGAGCAAAGGACAAGAGGCCCGTTCCCAAAGCGTCCTTTGTTCGGAGGCTCGACTGTATTGCGTATGTGTTTTCGTGCACTTAATTTTCGTACAAGCCAGGCTGTCCGAAAATATTTGAACAACGAAATATTCGCGATTTACGGTAATCAGTTTTGTTATCATTAAGAGCACAAAAGTCACCAGATGTCGAGAGTTGCTGGTGTAGGATTGTATATGGGGAGGGGGGCGCACTGGACCGAAGTATACTGAGTTGTGCTACACCATATTTCTGGGACACAACCGGGACGTAGCATAAATTTCGGGACGGTTGGCAACTATACAAAATTTATACTCTAACATTTTGGAACGCTTTATTATCAATAATTGTGGTACTTTGATTCACAATTGGTAAATTCTGTCATTATTTACACAGACCTCACTATAACTACTGAGAAACTAATGGAGCTGTTTTCACCACTGGACCCTGGGAAGGTAGATGAGCTTGGAGGTGAAGTCTACCTAGGTCTACCACAGTCTGAGATAGACAGAATACAGAAGGACTACCAGAGCCCCACCCAGAGGAAAGAGGCCTACTTAGACCTCTACATCCATCAACATCCCTGCCCTACTTGGAGCCAGGTTGCTGAGGTACTCCGCTGCGACAGGATCAATCTTTGCCAACAGGCTGACTTTGTGGAGAATACTTATGTCAAAGGTACACAAGGCACACTGTAGTGAGACTGTTGCCTGTACATCAATAGTGAACACTGATGTGAAGCCCTTGGGTTTAATTATGAATCTATTATCACATCTCATTGCATGTCTGTACATGATACAGCACATTATGTAACAGTATTATGTGTAGAACCATTGTAAGAGCAGTTTAATAATGTTATAATTATTACCCTGTGCGTGCATACGCAGCAAAGGGTAAAGCAATCAGTTGCATCTGTTTGTCTGTCTATCAGCACAAAAATTGCCGGCTCTCAAGATCTAGTCATCTGAGCTACTCATAGTTGCAACAAATCCGTCAAAACCTTTGACAAATTTACTTCATTGTGCTTCGAATTGTTCGATAGGGTCCACAAGCATTGCAAACACTGCATTTTGTTGGCTACACATATCAATCACACCCACAATGTCATGTGCTTTCTGCTCATGTGCGCAGATAATATTATGTAGGTAAAAGTTGTCAATAAATCATACGCATATTGCATACTGCTTCAGTGTGCAGATAGATGCACATGGAAAATCTGTTGTCTATGGATGCACTGCAGGATGCATCCAAAAGCAGTGCACGGGGTATATGCTCTACAGAGCTCTAATTATCTTGTCTTTTTATGATCACTCCGGGAGTGTAGTTTGATGATCTTTACCAACTTGTTTATTCCTACAGTTAGTGAGAAAACCCAGCAGTGCTTTGATGCAGCCATGAAGGAGGGTGAAGTGTTGTTACGAAATGGCAGCGCCTTACTCTTAGGGGTGGGAGGATCAGGAAAAACACACATCCTTGCAGCTTTCCTCAAGGAAGATCCTCCATCGATACGAGAAAGCACTCCATGTGCAAAGAAGCCAGTGAGAACTGTAGCTCACTGTAAGGCAGGAGTGAACGATGACCACTTTGTACGAATCACCGACGACCACTATTCTGATATGCTTATAACAACAGCGTTACCACAGCCAACCAATATTATAGCTGTTTCTGAATCTTCTACCCAAACCGAGGACTTGAAGAGTTTAGCTAGTTCTTCGTCTCCTAGTCAGAAGGAAACCACGAGGCAGCTATCATCAGCTGTCAAAGTAGATGCTTCACGAAGAGAGGAAACATGGTGTGTTCGTCGTGCTATGAAGAGGCAGTACCTGAGTCGAATGCAGGCAGGAGTAAAGAAGAAAACAAATCTCAATAATGAAGAGTTGCTTGATGTCGATGATACAGGAGGCCAGCCTATGTTTCTTGAGGTCCTCCCTGTGTTCGTCAAAAATGCCATGCTTGGCATAACGACAGTGAAGCTCAATGAGTCCTTAGACAGCTTTCCGAAAGTCGAGTTCTATACCAGGGGAGAACGCATTGGAGAGCCATTTGATTCACCTTTTACCCACTTGGATACACTTCGCCACTGCATGAGGGTGATACGATCAACCTGTGACCGCAACACATGTCCAAAGATTGCATTTGTGGGCACGCACAAAGACCTCACACACGAGTGCCCACAGGAGAGTATAGAAATGAAGGAGAAAAAACTTCTAAGCATAGTACCTCAGGAGATGGAAGATAGTATCATTGTTGATGGAGAGTCACTGCTGCTTGCTGTCAATGTGAAAACACCAGGAGATGAAGATGAGAAAGTAATATCCATTTTGAGGAAGAAAACAATTGCAGAATTGCACAAATTGAAGCCGAAAAAGATACCACTTCGATACATTCCCTTGGAAATGGCCTTTCAGCGAATAGCCAAGGAGCAACGAAAATCGGTGATGAGCAAAGAAGAGTGCTTTAAAGTAGCAGCTACCTACAATTTCACACAAAAATCATTTGAGGCAGCACTGAAGTATCTTCATGGGCTGAAGCTGATCTTCTATTATGAAGAATTACTTCCAGATATCGTATTCATCGATTCCCAGGCCATCCTCGACAAAATCACCGAGCTTGTGGTGCACAGTCTATCATTGCAAGCAAAGTCAAGTGGTAAGCTTCTTGGTGCTCTGAAAAAGTTCGTGAAATGTGGAATCGTGACGGCGGAGATACTCGAACAGTTTTCGTCTCATTACGTCCCTAAGCTTTTCATGAAGGAGCAGCTGATCTTGGTCCTCCAGCACCTGAGGATCATGGCGGAGGTTGGGAAAGGTGAGTATCTCATGCCCTGCCTCCTGAGTAAACAAGGCATACCACGTCTTGTGGCAGGTGCTTCATCGCTAGTCATCCCCGCTCTTCTCTTCTACTTTGGTCAAGACGGCCCCAAGCTTGGAGTTTACTGCTTTCTCCTTGCTTCTCTCATCACTGAAACCAAGTGGGAGCTTCTTGAAGAGGATGGCTACCCTGTACAAGTTTCACGCAACAGCGCTCAATTCACTGTCCCAGGAAAAAACCCAGGATGCATCACGATCACTGATTCCTTCTCTTCATACCTTCATGTCAGCATTGACTTCCCTGCCTCCGTCAGTCAAGAAAGAGCTCAAGAAATCTGTGAAGAAGTTTGCCCAACAATTCGTGAAACGGTTCTCACTGGAATTCGTAAAGCATCTCAGAGACTGAACTACAACGATTCAATTCCCTCCGTCGCATTCCCATGCTCAGAACACAAAGATACACCCCTGCATCCAGCCACCATCTCTGATAGTGGAAAGATGTTGACCTGCACCACTCACCCTGCTACCGTGTGCAGCGAGATGACTGATCAGCACCGACTGTGGATTGGAACATCTGCAGCTTCATCATGTTCAAAGAATACTGGTAAGTTCATAATAATTATTATAATAGTCTTTGGTTTATCTCTTTCTAGATCACTGGTGATTTATTATAATTATTATAGCTGAGCTTACTCCAGATGATCTTGGTGATGTTCTTGAGGCTGTATGGGAAGCCAGGTCGGAGTGGTATAACATTGGCCTCAAACTGGGCATCTCAGTTGGCACACTGGACTCCACCGATGCAACCAATCAGAATCCAGGCAGGTGTCTCACTACCGTGATCAAGGACTGGTTGAGGAATGGAAGGCCCAAGCCCTCGTGGGCAGCTGTGGCTAACGCTCTCAAGTCACCCATGGTTGGATATGCACAGCTAGCAGAACAACTCCCCCAGCAGAATACATGCAGTATTGACACAGATCACTCCAGCAATAGCTCCATCACAGGGAAGCATTCTCGATCAAACAGCGAAGGAGAAGGCACACCAGTTGCCAAGAAGAATAAAATTTAATTATAGTCAAAATTGATGGTAAATTGCACCTCTCACAAGATGTTAATTTTTTGTTCCCAATTTCAAGATATAATATACACTTCCTAGGCCTGGTATGTAATATTAGTATGACTGTATTACTATTCAAATTTGTACATTAATTTTTTGAGACTAGATACGTAATAATAATATTATTGTTACTACTACCAATAAAGGACAAAGAGAGTATTCAGTTAGTCCTGGGTACCATGGTGGCATCAATCTGAGTGAGAGAGGGCAGGGCTAGCTTCAACTTCCTCCTGTACTGAGGGTCTCTGGCGATGGGGTTCGCCTCAAAGTAGACCGTCTTTATCCCAGCTGCTGGCTGGAGCAGGTCCACATCACCCCAGTGATCAAGCTGGTTGTGGTTAAACTGAAGATCAAATAAAGCATTTTTGATAAAGGACTGAAGTAGTGAGGGTATGTAGTGGCATACTTGTTACTGGCTGTTGTTGCGTGGTTAAAATGCATGCATACGCATATCATAGGCTAGGCAAACAACAAAACTACACATGTATAGGATTAAAATAATAGGGTGGGTGTACAATTAGGTGCAGTTCGAAACCCACATGCACCCTCATAGTGACAGCACTCTTAATGCAGATAGTAAAGACAGTCGAAAAAAAAGAATCCCAGTACTAATGCATCTCCCAAAATGATAGTATGACATGCGATTATTATTACCAATAATAAGTCTATCAATAATTTTTTACTCACCTTCCCTGTCGATGGTATCCTTTCCCTGGGAGAAGACACTGAAGTAGAAGCCTTCTGCCTCGTGGAAGTCACCCCTCTGCCAGGTCAGGTTAGAGAGAGCCGAGGTAGTAAAAGTCTGTTCATCCACCGTCCCCCACTGCCAAAGAACTTGGAGAAGAGAAGGTGACCCAACTCCAAATAAGGCCCACCAAAGTAATTCTCAAAGCGATTCTATACGAATTTTGCTCACCCTGAAGATTTTATCATCGATCGGGTGTCCGCTGTGATCGGCAGCCATGAGATCGCGAAACAGCTGCGTGTAGTGCTGCAACTGGGAATCTCCGACCGGCTCCTCGCTCGGCACACTTTCTCCATTACCCATCGTCGAGTTAGAATCAAAGAAAGCCCTGCAGGCCAGCAGCTAATTAGTTGGCAAGTATCCAATTGGAGCACACCACGACCTGGGAACCACGCCCACCAATCGTGCACTCCCAGATCCGGCATATCCCATATCCCCAACTGCACATGCGCGTGAGATGGAAGATCTTGCCTGTGTTGTTCATTCGCCAGTAGTGAGTAGCTGCGGCGATGGGAGGAGCTCCTATGATGGGAGGGGGTCCTCTACTACAGCTACTGCCTCATCTTGTCCAACTTTTGACTGGTATCGTAGTCAACAAGTCAACACCACACACTAGCTCTGGTTGCCAGGTGATGGACGTGGAGCTGCACCAGCCCTGCAGTAGTCTCGCGCAGCCAGACTCTCTCTCAGGGAAAAGGGGGAGGGAGAGAGTCTGGTAAAGTGCTATACATCGAGTTGTCCCAGCGCCTTGTATGAGGCGCGACCAATCAGATTGCATCTTTATGGCATTACATATTTGCGGTGGCGTATCCGACTATGAACAGACGAGATACCATTGCGCACGCGTGTTTATTCTCCGTTCACAATCGGATATGCCACCGCAAACTAAAGATGCAATCTGATTGGTCGCGCCTCGTACGAGGCGCTGGGACAACTCGATGTATAGCACTTTACCAGACTCTCTCCCTCCCCCTCCCGAGGTGTAAGAGTCTGGCTGCGCGAGACTAGCCCTGCAGCCAGATCAGCATTATTCGATTCCAAAATCACTACACATACGCCATAACCGTACTCTATCAGTCATCAGTGGCACCAGAGCCAAGGGCATTGACACATGACCACTCTAATGCTAGTACTGCTCGTGCTCCAAACATGTTCAAATCTCACGGCAGTGGGGAGTGGAAAGTGGGTGTGGCCAAGCATGTCCTAATGCTGTCGTGTCACTGTGAGTCGCCGGATGCACAGAAGTGGGTGGAGTTAGGACAGAGTGATTTTCAAGGCCAGCTGGAGGGCGTGGTGAGACTTAGACTTATCTTGAGACAACTGTCACCTCATTGGAGACAGTTTGGCATTGAAAACTTTTCATATTACCATCACAACAGCAGTGCTAGTACATGTACACACCTATCGATGATGTCACATGATCATGAGGGGGTGTGGTCTAACAGTCGAAACCAGATGGAAAGACTTTTTTAGTGATCAGTAGGAGTGCATACATGTACCATTCCGGGGTTAAAGATTGAGGGGGAGGAGGTGAAGAGTTGTGGCTCTCTCAGGTCACAACATCATCTGCACAACTGGAGACAGCCTCGTGAGTAATTTAACATGCTCTCTCATCCCCTCCCTATAATACATGTGCCATAAATTCTACTATACCAAGAGTGCCCCCTCCCTAGTGTACATTTTATTGCATCTTATTGGTCTTGTTTCCTTTCTCTTTGTCGTTTGTAATCAATAATAATTATGTGTTGTGTAATACTGTCTAGAACTGTTTGATGTCATCCAATCACTGCAATCACCCTTTTAAGAATAGGATCTGGCTGCTGTAGTGGTTTCAGTCACAGTGGTTGTGTGTACTGATGATAATTTTATGGTACTGCCCCACGACCTTTGACCTCATGTTAACCCCTTTAACGCTCAAAATGCAGAGGAAGAGCTGGAATTTGTAGTATGCGATTTTCATACTAAAATACTAAAATTCTACTATTTAGAAGACTAAAATTTATAGAACTTAGGAGATCATTATTCTGAGGTTGTGTGTATTTTAAACTAATACTTGCCTGTTGTGTAGGAGAAATCAATATAAAATATTCTCATAATAGTTCAGTAATCATTTTCATGTAACTCGGATCAGTATGGAAGGCTAGCCTATCATATAATATAGCCACTCTCAGTTATTTTAGTGCACGCTGAGCCAGGTGCAATTTGTAAGCATAGTATACCTCATTGCACCAGATGTTTTCAAGGGTTGTGTAGGCAGGCAGTAATTCACCATCATACCCCGCAAATTATACTAGTCACATCCACACAACTTAAGACGTCTAACCTAGACTCACTTTATTAAATAAGGTCAAGCTCATAAAAGTGGTTCACTTGTTTATAATAGTGTACCCAAGTCTCCAACTTTGACACCATCATGCTGCTACACTGGTACACCTACCTGTTACAACCTCTGTGGAATGATGATTTGTAATTATTGTTATGCATGATGGACCCAATAATTATTATTGTCAAAAACATTATACTTAGTTTACATGATTGATGACTATAATATTATTAATTTAAATCAACAGCTCCAAAGCCAATCATGAATGGAATTTAAGGTGGTGCTGTTCAATCGTTCTATATTATAATATACATGCATATACTAGGGGTGTTGGAACTGCATGGTATATATGCCTTGCAAGACTGGTCACTTGAAGTTCAATCTCTGATCTGTTCATGATAGGCTCTTTTCTGTTCATTCCTTGGTACATATGGGTCCAAGATAGGCAGGAGTTCTGATAAGTTGGTTCATATTATTATTATAAGAGTTGAACACCCTCACATATATAGGCACTTTGCTTTCTTCCCTGATAACTTCGAGCCATAAACATCTAAATATCAAAGTACCTTCCTCTCTGTTGGCTGCCTATGGGCCAGCTGCTCTCCTATCACATGCTGCAGACATGCCAATTCCATTAAATTGCTCATCAAAGCCAGTACCTCACTTGACAAGTATGTTGACATTAATAGGTACGTAATAATAAAGAAAAGCAATGAGCAAAAACAAAAACCTTCAAGATGCGTAGCTAATAATAAAGAAAAGCAATGAGCAAGAACAAAAACTTTCAACATGCTTTATGTAGCCCCCACCTAATACCTCACTTGACAAGTACGTTGACATTACTAGCTATAGGTGCGTAGTAATAAAGAAAAGCAATGAGCAAAAACAAAAACCAAGTAGCTACGTTGACATTAATAGGTGCGTAGTAATAAAGAAAAGCAATGAGCAAAAACAAAAACCTCAGTTCAACATGCTTTATGACTGCTTGCATTGAGGAGTCTATTGACCTCAGCTTCATTCTTAGCATTCTCACTATGTAATCACAATTACATAGTGCGATTCGATAATATAATAGCGGCGTACAGTAGGCGCAGTGAAATTCAGAATACTTTTCAGGGACGAGGGAAGTTTTTCACAAATAAACCCAAACCAAGTACCAATGAACATGGCGGAGCAAATGAACGCAGGAGATGGCATAAGAGAAGGTGAGCTGCGCTACTCATTATAATAATCAATTTAGAGGCGAGTTGGAACAGATAGTGTCGTAGTCTTATGAGCTGCATGGAGTAAGTAAAATTAATATGCCCCAACATAATTTCAGTACGAGAGTCGGACCCGCCCAGCTTCTGTTGACTAGCTAGCTACTAGCTAGCTACTGTATGCACACTGAATAGGCTATCTATCTAGGCAGTGATGTGTGGAACTAACCAACTACCTATCTTTAATATCAATTGAGATATCCATAATATTATAACCTATCGAGTGCCTATATTATTATTCCTATCTGTCCAGCCCTACCCCTCACCTATGATAACGTAATTGGCGTGGTGAAGACAGTGAGGAGGTGGAGAAAGCTGGCCGAGGTGCTGATGGGCTGTGGTCATGATTTTGAGGGTAGTGAGAATCGAAAGAGGCTAAATGCCATTGAACGTCAACACACCTCTAAAGATGCTCGTCTAAAAGCTGTGGTGGAGGCATTCCTCCTGGGGGAAGGTCTTGGCCGACCCTCATGGAGGATGCTGATCTATGCTCTACACAGGGCTGGAGAGACCAGTGTGGCTGAAAAGATCAAGACCAATGCTGAACCACACCAAGGTGAGTGATGGTAATTTTGTGTGTATACTCTCTTGGTGTCCATAATAATAATAATATTGTTGATTTGAATAGGGGAATTTATTAATTAATTCTCATGGCCATTGGAGGCGGGACGGCAGGGGCGGCTCGACCTGCCCCACTTTTTGTGCCTTCCATTTGACCTTTGACCGCTCAATACCATAATTATCATTATGGCATATGCACGTATGCGCGTCCACACGATTAGTATGCAAACCGCACGCAAAACAGCTGGTATGAGCGCAAGCCACAGTCTTGCGATAGGCGATAAGCCAACAGAATTGCTCACAAACGTGGAACGGTGTGATTTTGGGGGTGGTTTAATTATTTTTTTGGCATGGCTTAAAAATTTTGCGCACGCGTAATTGTCACAAAGCTCTACATAGCTAGAACCTCCCCAGTTGTAAGACCCTTTCTACAGCCCTGATTCTCCAATGCTTAAACGATGCCTACTGTGTTTATGCCAATCATTTATCAAGTACAAGTTAAGATAGTGTACATAGCCTTAATAGTGATATATTGTGAATGTGCTGCATGCACAGGACAGTTCTCCTATGTGTGTGTATATAATAATGTTTATGTGTGCATGTGTATGCACGGTACGGTAATGAGCATGGCACAATGATCAAACCTCAAGGAGTTCTCACAAACATATTTCTTCCATAGCATTGGTCATTATAATGAGTGTGTTGCTGCACGCAGCAACACACTCATTATAATGACCAGTGCACACAACTCTGTTTCCCTAGATCCCACTATGACGGTGGATAATGTCACTCAAATACTAAACAAGACACCAGGAGATAAGTGGGAGAAGGTGATGGGTAGAACAATAGGTGGACTTGGTATTCCCGAGCCACTGCTGGAGGAGATCCAGAGGAGATACTCCACTGACACAGAGAAGAACCATGCATGTGCAGACTACTATGTGAACTGCCATCCTTGGACTGAATGGAAAGATCTTACCAAGGGACTATATTGGAAGAAGGAGTTTGCTGCAGCAAGGGAATCAAAGACATTTATGTCAACTGGTAAGTATGTACAATTAGCTATAGCTATGCTCAAATTGAATATCATAGCTTGTTGACCAACTAATAAAATAGCACACTGTAAATTTCCCGTAGTCCTATTGATGCCAACTGTCAGTCCATCCCTGATATCTTAGTCTGGCTTGAGCATGTGTGAGCTCTGTTAGTGATGTTGTCCACCCTCTTCCCCCCAGACCCCACTCTAACAGTGGACAATGTCAATCACATCATGGAGAAGGTCGAGCCAACAGTGAAGATGCTGGTTTGGAATGATGCGTTGCAGCATGGAATGATACAATTTGTGTGTGAGGAGAAGATATCCTTCAAGGAGGAGGAGTGTGCAGACATTTATGTCAACTGCTGTCATTTTACTTCATGGGAAGATCTTGCCCGGTCACTATACCATCATCACCAGGTAGCTGCAGTTGAGGAAGTGAGGTCATATCTCCCTCCTAGAGGTCAGCCACATTATGGTGTATTATACATTTATCTGTGTTTTAATTATGCTCCAGTGATTCATTTATGGTGCTCACATATTGTATCGCATAGCTACCGTAGGTGGGACTTTAATTGCGAGTAGCTATTAGGCCACTCCAATATGATTCACTGTTTCCCCTTTCATCAGAAAGCCTGGGGCATGCGGGCGGGCGGTTCATTATTCATTATTCATTATCACTATACATATTAGAGTGCCAGCAACATTGACGACCCATGCCAAAGCTACTGTTAGACAACGAGATAAGAGCGGGTATACTAATACGCTATAATGAATAAAATCTGGAAATTGTGAAAAGGATGCGGGCGGGAAATGGGAAACAACTAATCAAATTGGAGTGGCCTTAATTGCGAATTATGAGTTTTTGTACGTTTTGCAATTAATAGATTCGCAAACATAAACATGCACGTACACTACAGTACGGTACAGGGTCGTCTATCGCAATTATTGGATACGCAATTTGACCTGACTTGACTAGAACGCAATTATTAAACTATGCAATTAAAACCCATCCTACGGTATATACAACGTGCATACACACAAGCCTCATTATTTTGGCTTAGCTGTTTTAGTATTATTATACTGCCCACTTTGCTACCTTGCATGCATACACAAGGGTAAAATAATCAGTTTTATTGTCATCAAGTGCATAAAAGTCACCAGATATAGAGAGTTGCTAACGCATGGTTGCATACGGGGAGGCACACTTGACCAAAGTACACTGTTGTGCTACACCACATTTCTGGGACACAACCAGGACATGGATAAATTCTGAAATGGTTGGCAACTATGCAAAATCTATACTCCAATATTTTTGCATGCTTTATTATAATAAAATGCACTGAATCACAGTAGCGTAAGCCGCCATTTGTCAGCATACAAATTTTCCCGATTTGTAACTCCCGCCATGCACCGAAAGAAAGCTCTTAAAGTAGGCTTTCATTAGCTAGAATCCAGAGAGGTAGGCCCTGTTAATCAATGAGCTATGAGCGCTAATGCGCAGACGTCACAATACCATTTTTCGGCAACCGGTACGTATTATTGGCACTGCCTATCTTTTCCATAATGGTGAATGCGCCATTTATCGGCACCTGGGCCTTCTTGAGCTTTTTACTACTGCCTTACTTGCCATAAAATTATAGAAAAAATATCCCCAGATACCACAGAATGTCCTCTCACTAGCTATCTCTCTTCTCATATCAATCGCTTGCTTCGTCTTTGAACGGCAGCCGTGAATGTGTTGATACTACACATAAAATCGATGCTAGAGCCGTTTCAACAGTACAATAAAATCATGAAGGACTTGGATGTGTTCTAGGCATCAGCCTCCACCTTATGAGTGACTATGATGGAATAATAGTCTTTCTAGCTCTTGCTAGGCCATGGTATAGCCGCCATGAGCTATTTTTCCCTCTAGACGCCAGGTACTTCATCCGATTTTGATTGAACTTGGCATAGAGCTTCTTCGCCACGCCTTTTCGCTAGTAATATCATCCTTTTCTTCCTGTTTACTTTCCTTGGTGTGCAATGATGTCCGTAAAATAAATAGATGCCGATGATTGGCACCATGGCACAGGGGGTGCCGGTATTACGTACATGCCGATATATGGCGGCTTATGCTAACTGTGGTACTAATAATTCACAACTGGTGCAATCTGTCAATATTTGCACAGACCTTACTATAACTACTGAGAAACTAATGGAGCTGTTTGCACCACTGGACCCTGGGAAGGTAGATGAGCTTGGAGGTGAACACTTCCTAGGTCTACCACAGCCTGAGATGGACAGAATACAGAAGGACTACCAGAGCCCCACCCAGAGGAAAGAGGCCTACCTAGACCTCTACGTCCATCAACATCCCTGCCCTACTTGGGGCCGGGTTGCTGGGGTACTCCGCAATTTGGTCAATCTTCCCCAACAGGCTGGCTTGGTGGAGAATACTTATCTCAAAGGTACACAAGACACACACTGTAGTGAGGCTGTTTTTTGTGTATCAATAATCAACACTGATTGTGAAGCCCTTGGGTTTAATTACGAATCTATTATCCAATCTCATTACATGTCTGGGCACTATATACAGTAGTAGTATTATGACTGCCTATACTAGCTGGCACAATCACTAATACTATGATTGTAGCAATTTGTGATCACTCTGGGAGTGGTAGCTACAGTTTGATGATCTTTACCAACTGATTCAGATTACCGTATAGCGGAAAATTTTCGTATGGTGCTAATTCTCGTATATATCATAATATTATGCTCCATCCCTTATACGAAAATAAAACTATGAAAATTTGAATGTGTGGAATTTTTTCCTTTCATGCATGACCTTTGACCTGTACGCGCCACACACGGTCGCTAGCGGCAGGTGCTAAATGCAAGGCTAGCTTACTGAACGGTGTCTCTTTATCGGTTGTTTGCCAAGGCGTCGAAATGGAGTGACCTTCCTGAGCCCAGTGGACCGCTGTCAGCATCGATTAGCCCTGCTACAACTTAAGGAAACCAGTGATGCTAGCGTTACCGTATACCGCACATAAGTGCGAGCACTACCAGCTGCGCATGCGTGCAATCTCCCACAGCAAGCATACAAAGTTCAAAAAAATACGAAAATATTTATTCTAAGGGTATTTTGGTCAATCATACGAAAATTAGCACCAACGAAAATTCCTGCTATACGTTACCAACTCGTTTATTCCTACAGTTCGTGAGAAAACCCAAAAGTGCTTTGATGCAGCCATGATGGAGGGTGAAGTGTTGTTACGAAATGGCAGCGCCTTACTCTTAGGGGTGGGAGGATCAGGAAAAACACATGTTCTTGCAGCTTTCCTCAAGGAAGATCCTCCATCGATACGAGAAAGCACTCCATGTGCAAAGAAGCCAGTGAGAACTGTAGCTCACTGTAAGGCAGGAGTGAGCGACGACCACTTTGTACGAATCACCGACGACCACTATTCTGACATGCTTGTAGCAACAGCTGAGGCATCAACCGATAGTGGAGCTGTTTCTGAATCTTCTACCCAAGCCAAGGCTAAGGATGACTTGAACAGTTTAGTTAGTTCTTCATCCCCTAGTCAGAAGGAAACCATGAGGCAGCCATCATCAGCTGTCAAAGTAGATTCTTCACGAAGAGAGGAAACATGGTGTATTCGTCACGCTATGAAGAGGCAGTACCTGAGTCGAATGCAGGCAGGAGCAAAGAAGAAAACAAATCTCAATAATGAAGAATTGCTTGATGTCGATGACACAGGAGGCCAGCCTATGTTTCTTGAGGTCCTCCCTGTGTTCGTCAAAAATGCCATGCTTGGCATAACGACAGTGAAGCTCAATGAGCCCTTAGACAGCTTTCCGAAAGTCGAGTTCTATACCAGGGGAGAACGCATTGGAGAGCCATTTGATTCACCTTTTACCCACTTGGATACGCTTCGCCACTGCATGAGGGTGATACGATCAACCTGTGACCGCAACACATGTCCAAAGATTGCATTTGTGGGCACGCACAAAGATCTCGCACACGAGTGCCCACAGGAAAGCATAGAAATGAAGGAGAAGAAGCTTGGAAGCATAATACCTCAGGAGATGGAGGATAATATCATCGTCGATGGAGAGTCACTGCTGCTTGCTGTCAATGTAAAAACACCAGGAAATGAAGATGAGAAAGTAATATCCATTTTGAGGAAGAAAACAATCGCAGAATTGCACAAATTGAAGCCGAAAACGATACCACTTCGATACATTCCCTTCGAAATGGCCTTTCAGCGAATGGCCAAGGAGCAACAAAAATCGGTGATGAGCAAAGAAGAGTGCTTTGAAGTAGCAGCTACCTACAATTTCACACGAGAATCATTTGAGGCAGCACTGAAGTACCTTCATGGGCTGAAGCTGGTCTTCTATTATGAAGAAGTACTTCCAGATATCGTATTCATCGATTCCCAGGCCATCCTCGACAAAATCTCTGAGCTTGTGGTACACAGTCTATCATTGCAAGCAAAGTCAAGTGGTAAGCTTCTTGGAGCTCTGAAGAAATTCGTTAAATGTGGAATCGTGACGGCGGAGATACTTGAACAGTTCTCATCTCATTACGTCCCTAAGCTTTTCATGAAGGAGCAGCTGATCTTGGTCCTCAAGCACCTGAGGATCATGGCGGAGGTTGGGAAAGGTGAGTATCTCATGCCCTGCCTCCTGAGGAAACAAGGCATACCACGTCTTGTGGCAGGTGTTTCATTGCTAGTCATCCCCGCTCTTCTCTTCTACTTTGGTCGAGACGGCCCCAAGCTTGGAGTTTACTGCTTTCTCCTTGCTTCTCTCATCACTGAAGCCAAGTGGGAGCTTCTTGAAGAGGACGGCTACCCTGTGCAAGTTTCACGCAACAGCGCTCAGTTTACTGTCCCAGGAAAGAACCCAGGATGTATCACGATTACTGACTCCTTCTCTTCATACCTTCATGTCAGTATTGACTTCCCTGCCTCTGTTAGTCGAGAAAGAGCTCAAGAAATCTGTGAAGAAGTTTGCCCAACGATTCGTGAAACGGTTCTCACTGCAATTCGCAAAGCATCTCAGAGACTGAACTACAACGATTCGATTCCATCCATCGCATTCCCATGCTTAGGACACGAAGACACACCCCTGCACCCTGCCACCATCTCTGATAGTGGAAAGATGTTGACCTGCACCACTCACCCTGCTACCGTGTGCAGCGAAATTACTGAACAGCATCAACTATGGATCGGAACATCTGCATGTTCAAAGAATACTGGTAAGTTCACAGTCTTCGATTTATCTCTTTCTAGAGCACTGGTGATATAATATTATTAATTTTTACAATTACTCCAGATAATCTTGGGGATGTTCTTGAGGCCGTATGGGAAGCCAGGTCAAAGTGGTACAACATTGGCCTCAAACTGGGCATCTCAGCCGGTACACTGGACTCCATCGGCAAAGCAAACAATCAGAATCCAGATGACTGCCTCACTGCCATGATCAAGGACTGGTTGAGAAGTGGAAGGCCCAAGCCCTCGTGGGCAGCTGTGGCTGAAGCTCTCAAGTCACCCATGGTTGGATATCCACAGCTGGCAGAACAACTGCCACAGTGAAGCATTGCATGTGTATACGTAGTATTACTAGCATTAGCAGTATGTAGTTTCGAAGTAGTTATTCTTAGTCATAACAGTATTATTATAGTGAAAAGCCACACTAAAAAGTGAAAGGAAAATTAATTGTAGTCAAAAATAATAGGTTTTTTTTTTTGTAATACATGTACATGTAATTACACCCTCACAGAATTCTTTTTTGGTTATTATTTATAATATGTGTACCTATAATAATTATCATTATGATGCATATTGGACCTAATAATAAAAATTTGTACATTTCTGATCTAGATATACATACATTAATTGTTACCAGGAGTACACTAGAAGAGTATGTTGTTCAGTTAGTCCTGGGTACCATGGTGGCATCGATCTGAGTGAGAGAGGGCAGGGCTAGCTTCAACTTCCTCCTGTACTGAGGGTCTCTGGCAATGGGGTTGGCCTCAAAGTAGACCATCTTTATCCCAGCTGCTGGCTGGAGCAGGTCCACATCACCCCAGTGATCAAGCTGGTTGTGGTTAAACTGGAAAAAAAATGCATTTTTAGTATAGACTAAAGTAGTGAGGGTGTGTATATAGTGGCATACTTGTTACTGGCTGTTGTTGCATAGTTAAAATGCATGCAGTAGGTCAGCACCTTGATAGGTAAACAACAAAACTACGTACACAATCATGTGTAGGGTACAATAATAGGGTGTAGAGGTATATAGATTGCGTGCAGATCGAAACCCACATGCACCCTCATAGTGACAGCACTCTTAATACAGATAAAAAAAATACTATTAAATACATCTCCAAAAATAATATTATTGTAATATGATATGCTATCAATAATATCTGTAGTTCTCACTCACCTTCCCTGTCGATGGTATCCTTTCCCTGGGCGAAGATACTGAAGTAGAAGCCTTCTGCCTCATGGAAGTCTCCCCTCTGCCAGGTCAGCGCCTCCAGGTTGGAGAGAGCCGAGGTGAAAGTCTGCTCATCCACTGTCCCCCCACCGCCAAAGAACTTGGAGAAGAGAAGGTGACCTAACTCCAATAAAGCCCACTAAAGTACTTTTCGAAACGATTCTGCACAAATTTTATTTACCAATTTATTTATGTACTGTATCCGATCTAATTAATGTACCTCTCTAATAGATGCGCCACCTCGCAATTTTCATGCTCTATTTATAAATGCGCCCACCCACGCGTTCCTGTACTTTTGTGTACAAATTTGCGCACCACCTGGTCGCGAAGGATAATTTTCACGCTCTATTAAATGGCGCCCCCAGCACTCGTAATTTTTTTTTTTTTTTTCAAGGGGACCACACACTAAGCAGAAAAAAATGGTCCAAAAACCACCACACAATCGAGCTGGATGCATAGTAGAGCCATACAATGCAAGCAGGCATCCAAATAGCAATGTATACAATGTTTGGTAAAGGGTCGTCAACGTACCCCGCGCGCCCGTAATTTTTTTAAGGGCCAACATTGCAAATGCATGGCTTCCTATACAAACATATGGGAACACTCTAGGGGGTGTATCTTTAATTTAAAGGCGTGAATCAAAAATCTAAAAAGATTAAACTTCATGTTTCGATCCATTCTGCGTGCCCATATCAAAATTATGGCCTGAAATGCTTCCTAGTGCTCTAATCTTTTTTCGGTTTTAAGGTAGCATTAAAGTGCGTGGGCGTGAGCGTCAGGATTGGCTAATTCAATTAGCGAATCGTGAAGGGGCGTGGCCGAAGAGGCCATACGAGTGCTTTTGGTCGAAGGTGGGCGTGTCTAGAATCGGCCAGGGATGATTATGCGCGTGTAATTAGCGACCGGAAGTGGCCCCTGAAGAAAACACCGGTAATTGCCCACTTCAAAGCAAGATCAAAGCATTCTTTCTTAACTATTAACCGCAACGACTTAAAATTAACACACTAAGTAGAAAAAAAGAAAAAAGGAATAGGGAAGAAGAAAATCCTTAGGGGGTTCTTAGGGGGTTATAAAGCATATTATGCCACAATTTTTATATGGGCACACAGAATGGGTTGAAATTAAGGATCTGACCTGGGGGAATTTTGATTCACACCTTAGAATTAAAGTTACAACTCTATGAAGTTACCCCATATGTTTGTATAGGAAGCCATGCGTTAGCAATGTTTTCCGCCCACGCGCTACGTGAGGGGCGGGGCCACGCGTGCACATCAACGTGACGACCATTACCTACTTTGGTCAAAATTGATGTATAGGCTGTATGCTTGCATTGTATGGCTCTACTATGCATCCAGCTCAACTATGTGGTGGTTTCTGGACAATTTTTTTTCTGCTTAGTGTGTGGTCCCCTTGTTAAACACTAAGTAGAAAAAAAAAAAAGATTTAATGTAAATAATGTTTGAGACTCTGGGAAGCTATTTACGACAAACTATTCATATGAGCACGCAGAATGGATCGTACCTGGAAATTTCTTGGAAGCGGAATTTTGATTCACACCTTGAAATTAAAGTTACGGTCCTTTAAAGTTTCCCATATGTTTGTATAGGGAAGCCATACGTTTGCAATGTTTTCCGCCCACGCGCTACGTGAAAAACGGCGCGCGCATACAAACGTGACGACCTTTACCTACTTTGGTCAAAATTGGAGTATAGGGTGCCTGCTTGCATTGTATGCCTCTGCTAAGCATCCAGCTCAACTATGTGGTGGTTTTGGACAATTTTTTTTCTGCTTAGTGTTCAGGTCGCCTTGAAAAAAAAAAAAAAAAAAAAAAGCCTTATTAGGCCTAATTAAGCATGTGGGCGTGTTCCTGGCACTGTGTGGAGTGTGTGTGTGTGCGTTAATGCAGGTTTTATTGCTTCCGATTGGGCGTGGCTTCACGGGCCAGTGCTTGGATATCGGCGCCTGGGACTTGGCCTCGGCGATAGGTGGGCGTATCCCGGAAGCGGTGGTGACCTTTGAACCCCGCGAGGAGGCTTTGGGGGCGTGGCAGGAGGTCAAAGGTGAGGCCATGTCTGTTAATGAGGCACTGTACGCCGGTGCGATGGAGGGGACCGTACGGCTGGACGGAAGCTGACGATGGTTTGAAGCGGATGTGGTTGCGATGACGTGTTGTTACTCCGCCCACACAGGAAATGAGGTGAGCTCTTGTGTGGGCGGTGTGGCAGAACGGCCTCCAAGTGTTTGTGTGTGTTTTGGCCTTGAGGAAGCTGTGTGTTTTAATTGGGATTGATTGTGGGCTTCCGGTGGACATCCGGTGGTTAGTAGGCACTTGATTGAGAATGGTGGTCCTTGGGGAACAGGGTGGGGCTGTTTTGGGCGTGGCCTGGCCCCTCCCTTCCGGCTCGGCTTCCGGTCCATGGAGGATATTAAATGAACACTTCCGGCTCTAGCAGCCACACCCCTGAGACCTGTGCAATTTAAAGGGCGTGGTTACACAACATGCACCTCACTAATGACTTTGATGTGGTTTAGGTGTCATATCCCCCACCTCACGCCCACGCAATTTAATGGTACCTTAAGATCTTTTTTTTTTCCTACTTAGTGTGTAATATGGCACGTTAATTAGATCGGATACGGTAGATGATAAAGAAAATAAATTTTGCTCACCCTGAAGATTTTATCATCGATCGGGAGCCGTGAGATCGCGAAACAGCTGCGCGTAGTGTAGTCTCGCAAGCCACACCCCACAATCCGAGGGAAAGGGGGGTCTGGTGACCATGCATACAACGAGTTGTTCTGGCGACAGGATTTGGTCGCGTCCTATCAGATTCGAGATTTGAATTTATTGCTTGGCAACGCTTTACTGGCGGCGCGCGCACAATGCATCGCGTTGTTTGCGGTTATCCGTGACGTCTTTTGTAATTATTGCATTCCGACGGAACAACTAGCTATAGCTATACGCATGGTCACCAGACCCTCTTTCTCTTGAGATTGAAGGGTGTGGCTAGCGAGACTACGCGTAGTGCTGCAACTGGGAATCTCATAGTCTCGCTAGCCACACCCTTCAATCTCCGCACGCGGAGATTGAAGGGTGTGGCTTGCGAGACTAGGAATCTCCGACCGGCTCCTCGCTCGGCGCACTTTCTCTATTACCCATCGTCGAAAGCCCTAGTCTCTTGCCCAGACTAAGAAAGCCCTTGCAGCATAAAATATGTTCCACCAGTGATGGCAAATATCCAATTGGAGCATACCATGACCTGGGGACCACGCCCACCAACCGTGCAGCACCCACCCTTAGCCTATACCTAGTACCTGCACATGCACATGCCGCATGCGCGTGAGATGGAAGATCTTGAAGAGATAGCATGTGTTGTTCAGACACCCGTGTCCCTCTCAGTGAGTAGCTGCGGCGATGGGAGGAGCTCCTATGATGAGAGGGGGTCCACTACTACAGCTACTGCCTCATCTGGTCCAATTTCTGACTGGTATCATGGTTAACAAGTCAACACTCTGGCTGCCAGGTGATTGACATCGAGCTGCACCAGCCCTGCAGCCAGATCAGCATTATTCGATTCCGAAACCACTACACATACGCCATAACCGTACTCATGGTACTCTATCAGTCATCAGTGGCACCAGAGCCAAGGGCATTGACACAGGACCACTCTAATGCTACTACTACTCGAGTTCCAAACGTGTTCAAATCTCATGGTAGCGGACCTGGTGGGGAGTGGAAAGTGGGTGTGGCCAAGCATGTCCTTATGCCGTCGTATCACTGTGAGTCGCCGGATACACAGAAGTGGGTGAAGTTAGGACAGAGTGATTTTCAAGGCCAGCTGGAGGGCGTGGTGAGACTTAGACTTATCTTGAGACAACCATCACCTCGGAGACTGTTTGGCATCGAAAATTTTTCATGTTACCATCACAATAGCAGTGCTAGTACATGTACACACCTATTGACGATGTCACATGATCATGAGGGGGTGTGGTCTAGTAGCCGGAACCAGATGGAAAGACTTTTTTAGTGACCAATAGGAGTGCGTACATGTACCATTCCGGTGTTTAATAAAGATTGAGAAGGGGGAGGAGTCGAGGTGAAGGGTTGTGGCTCTCTCGTGTCACAACATCTGCACAACTGGAGACAGCCTCATGAATTTATATGCTCTCTATACTGTATAGGTCATCTCATCCTCTTCCCACATGTACCATGTACCAATACTATGACATTTGTCTTGCTTCCCTTTCTCTCTCTCTGTCTGTCATTCGTGATCCACTGTTATTCTTCTTATTACTCACTGCCTAGCAGTAATTGTTTGATGTTTCTGAAATTCTGCAATCGTCCTATAATAGGATCACTCTCATGCTTGATTCATTTCTGCCCATATATAGCATGTTGGGATATTTCTACATTCCAATGATGTTATGAATAAACCCACAAGTAGCTACAAATGAACATGGCGAAGCAAGTAAACAGAGGAGAGGGCATCAGAGAAGGTGAGCTGGATTTACCGTCACTATAATACTCAAATTATGATTAGAGGCAGGTACGATGGAACAGATAGCGTTGTAGTTGTATGAACTGTATGGAGAAAAATAAGTATAATTTATGCCCCAACATTAAATTTCAGTGCGATACTCGGACCCACCCACTTTCTGTTGACTAAAAAAAGCTGCTACTGTATGCACACTGAATAGCTATCCAGACAGTATTGTATGGCATATCTTATCAATTGAGGCATCCATATAGCCTGCTGCCAATTGATTCAGCAGCTATAGAAATATTATTATTCTTATCTATCCAGCCCCGCCCCTCACCTTTGATAACGTATTTGATGCGGTGAAGACAGCAAGGAACTGGAGAAGGCTGGCCGAGGTGCTGATGGGCTGGGCTGACAATAGGGACAGTGAGGGTCAAAAGAAGCTAGATACCATCGAATGTCAGCACACCTCTGATGAGGCTCGTCTAAAAGCTGTGGTGGAGGCATTCCTCCTGGGGGAAGGTCACTACCGACCCTCGTGGAGGATGCTGATCCATCTACTGTACAGACTCCTAGGAGAGAGCCACATGGCAGAAAAGATCAAGACCAATGCTGAACCACACCAAGGTAAGTGATGATAGTTTTGTGTGTGTACTCTCTTGGTATCCATAATAATTATTGTGATTTGAATAGGGGGATTTAGTAACAATTGTCTGATGTACATAATGTGTACTGCATTTATGTACATAGCCTTAGAATAATAATTATTGTAAGCATGCTGCATGCATAGATAGGACAACCATCTAGTTCTATGTGTGTTTGTGTGTGTGTGTGTGTATTATAAGCGTAGATTCCTTGTTTCCTGTGCATCCACCTGCATCCTTTCCAGGCTACAATTATTATTACATTTTTGTGCTATGAATCTCATTAGCGGATTGGCCTTAGTGATATTCATGGAGGAAGCATCAGCATAATTACATCTGGACTATGAATAATAATTTTTAGTCATAACAACCCCCATACTCTCTTGGCATCCTGATGAGGGAACAAGGATGTATATACTGTTGGCCTAATGACATTTATGTGAGTGTGTAAGCAGTAAGAATTTACAGTGAAAGAATAGAAGTGCTGCTCAAAACCAGAGCTCTCTAGAGCCCAAAACCCTCGGCGCGTTGTATGGCACTTGTCTCACAATTAGGCAAGAATACAATATTAGGCAATGCATGCAAACTGCATTGACTTCCTAGGTTAGCACGAGTAGTTGCACATGCATTAATCCTCCTATTTTGATGAATGAGGGGTTTGGCAGCAATTCATGGGCTGACTAAGGTACAAATTCCTTATCTAGTCTTGTCCCGAGTTTGGAAATGTGACTTGACTGTAACTTCTGTAGAGTATTATTATCCATCTCTGAAAACTGCGAGCTTGATAATGACATACGCTTCGCTGGGCAAACCATACATGCTAGAAGTATTCTAGACTGAGAGCAACACACAGACACACAGAACGACTACAGTAACCCTCGCGCATGTGCCGAGGGTTAAAAATAAGCAGGTGGGTGATGAGAAATAATGAATCTCATTTGAGTGGCATAATGAGCATGGTACAATAATCAAACCTCAACGGGTTTCTGCTCACAAATTTGTTTCTTGGCATAGCACTGGTCATTATAATGAGTGTGTTGCTAACTCTGTCCCCCAGACCCCACTATGACAGTGGATAATGTCACTCAAATACTCAACAAAGCAGGAGGCTTATGGCAGTGGGTGATGAGTGGACTTGGTATTCCCGGGATACTGGTGAGGGTGATCCAGAGGCGATACTCCTCTAACACAGTGAAGAGCCGTGCATGTGCAGACTACTATGTGAACTG
Source organism: Cliona cf. orientalis (assembly GCA_963930775.1). Classification (NCBI taxonomy): domain Eukaryota; kingdom Metazoa; phylum Porifera; class Demospongiae; order Clionaida; family Clionaidae; genus Cliona; species Cliona cf. orientalis. The sequence goes on from OZ005696.1 coordinate 9,032,496, forward strand.
CCATCCTGAGGCTGAGTGGGGACATCTTACCAGCGGACTGTATTGGATGAAGGAGTTTGCTGCAGCAAGGGAATCAAAGACATTTATATCAATTGGTAAAAGTTTATTATTGTATAATTAGCTATAGCTATGCTCAAGTTGATTATCATAGCTTAAAATTTTGTTGACAACCAATGAAATAGCACACTGTAAATTTTACATAGTCCTGTTGATGCTAACTGTCTGATAATAATTATTTTTATCTGGCTTGAGAATTACATTATGTGATTTAGTGTGAGGTCTAGTAGTGATGTTGTCCACCCTCTTCGCCCCAGACCCCACTCTAACAGTGGACAATGTCAGTTGTGTCATGGAGAAGGTCGAGCCAAAAGTGAAGATGCAAGTCTGGAACGATGTGTTGGAGCATAGACGGATAGAATTTAATATGTTTGTGGAGAAGTTCTCCTTCAAGGAGGAGGAGTGTGCAGACATTTATGTCAACTGCTGCCATTCAGCTTCATGGGAAGGTCTTGCCCAGTCACTATATCGTCATCACCAGGTGGCTGCAGTTGAAGACGTGAGGACATATCTCCCTCCTAGAGGTGAGCAACATTTTGGAATATACAACCGTCTGTATTTATCCCGCACGCATGTGCAAGGAGCAATCGATTTATACATCTTTTGTTATTATTATTGTCGTCATTATTGGCATGAAAATCACCAGATCTCGCATTCTAGGCATCTGTGTGTGCTCTAGTTTCATTATGCTTCAGTGGTTTATGTATATAGTAGTAATAGTACTCACATAATATCACATATATATTATATATTATAGCTATATACAATGTGCACACACCCAAGCCTGGCTACTAACGCTGCATAATTGCATGCTCAAGGGGTAAAATAATCAGTTCTGTCGTCATCTAGAACACAAAATCGCCTGATCTCAAGAATTTATGTTGTTAATGCAGGGTTGCATACTGGGAGGGGAGGGGGGCACACTGAACTGAAACAGGACCTAGCATACTGAATTTATGGTTGTGTTACACTCCATTCCGGGACGGTTGGCAGCTATACAATTAATAAATATGCAGACCTCACTATAACTACTGAGAAACTAATGGAGCTGTTTGCACCACTTGACCCTGTGATGGTAGATAAGCTTGGAGGCTACCTAGATCTACCACAGTCTGAGATAGACAGAATGCAGGACTACCAGAGCCCCACCCAGAGGAAAGAGGCCTACCTAGACCTCTACGTCCATCAACATCCCTGCCCTACTTGGAGCGATGTTGCTAGCGTACTCTGCCATTGGAGGGTCGATCTTCCCCAACAGGCTGACTTGGTGAAGAATACTTATGTCAAAGGTATAGCTACACAAGACATGCTATAGTGAGACTGTTATCTGTACATCAATGATAACGCTAATTTGTGAAGTCCTTAATTTTAATTACCAATCACTGGGCCTGTCATGTGATATTTGGACCCCCCATGAAGACCCTGCAGACCAGTCAACTAACCCTGCCACTGGAAGACTAAGCTGAGCCCAGCCTCTGACTCTTCAGAATCTCTACTATAGTTGATCACATGCATAGGGGTCCATATATTTCCGAAATATAAGGGCCAGGCCCGGGGGGTCCATCTATTTTGAAATTAGATATAATATGGGCTGGAAGGGAAGAGCAGATAAATACTGCAGCAATCATTGATTTTATCTAGTCTTTTCTGCTAGTGTGTGAGGTAGTACAATTCGATGATCTTTGCCAATTGATTCTGATTGCTACAGTTAGTGAGAAAACCCAGCAGTGCTTTGATGCAGCCATGATGGAGGGTGAAGTATTGTTACGAAATGGCAGCGCCTTACTCTTAGGGGTGGGAGGATCAGGAAAAACACACGTCCTTGCAGCTTTCTTCAAGGAAGATCCTCCATCGATACGAGAAAGCACTCCATGTGCAAAAAAGCCAGTGAGAGCTGTAGCTCACTGTAAGGCAGGAGTGAGCGATGACCACTTTGTACGAATCACTGACGACCACTATTCTGACATGCTTATAGCGAATATACAACAGTCAACCGATAGTGAAGCTGTTGCTGATTCTACCCAAGCCCAGACTATGGATGACTTGAACAGTTTAGCTGGTTCTTCATCTCCTAGTCAGAAGGAAACCATGAGGCAGCCATCATCAGCTGTCAAAGTAGATGCCTCACAAAGAGAGGAAACATGGTGTGTTCGTCGTGCTATGAAGAGGCAGTACCTGAGTCGAATGCAGGCAGGAGCAAAGAAGAAATCAGATCTCAATGACAAAGATTTGCTTGACGTTGATGACACAGGAGGCCAGCCTATGTTTCACGAGGTCCTCCCTGTGTTCATCAAAAATACCATGTTGGGCATAATGACAGTAAAGCTCAATGAGCCCTTAGACAGATATCCAAAAATTGAGTTCTACACCAGGGGAGAACGCATTGGAGAGCCATTCGATTCACCTTTTACACACTTGGATACGCTTCGCCACTGCATGAGGGTGATACGATCAACCTGTGACCGCAACACATGTCCAAAGATTGCATTTGTGGGCACGCATAAAGACCTCCAGCATGAGTGCCCACAGGAGAGCATAGAAATGAAGGAGAAAAAGCTTCGAAGCATAATACCTCAGGAGATGGAAGATAATATCATCATCAATGGAGAGTCACTACTGCTTGCTGTCAATGTAAAAACACCAGGGAAAGAAGATGAGAAAGTGATATCCATTTTGAGTGAGAAAGCGATTGTAGAATTGCATAAATTGAAGCCGAAAAAGATGCCACTTCGATACATTCCCTTGGAAATGGCCTTTCAGCGAATGGCCAAGGAGCAACGAAAATCAGTGATGAGCAAAGAAGAGTGCTTTGAAGTAGCAGCTACCTACAATTTCACACGAGAATCATTTGAGGCAGCACTGAAATATCTTCATGGGCTGAAGCTGGTCTTCTACTATGAAGAGGTTCTTCCAGATATCGTGTTCATCGATGCCCAGGCCATCCTCGACAAAATCACCGAGCTTGTGGTGCACAGTCTATCGTTGCAAGCAAAGTCAAGTGGTAAGCTTCTTGGAGCTCTGAAGAAGTTCGTAAAATGTGGAATCGTGACGGCAGAGATACTTGAACAGTTCTCGTCTCATTATATCCCTAAGCTTTTTATGAAGGAGCAGCTGATCTTGGTCCTCAAGCACCTGAGGATCATGGCGGAGGTTGGGAAAGGTGAGTACCTCATGCCCTGCCTCCTGAGGAAACAAGGCATACCATGTCTTGTGGCAGGTGCTTCATCGCTAGTCATCCCCGCTCTTCTCTTCTACTTTGGTCAAGACGGCCCCAAGCTTGGAGTTTACTGCTTTCTCCTTGCTTCTCTCATCACTGAAGCCAAGTGGGAGCTTCTTGAAGAGGACGGCTACCCTGTACAAGTTTCACGCAACAGTGCTCAGTTCACTGTCCCAGGAAAGAACCCAGGATGCATCACGATCATCGATTCCTTCTCTTCATACCTTCACGTCAGCATTGACTTCCCTGCCTCTGTCAGTCGAGAAAGAGCTCAAGAAATCTGTGAAGAAGTTTGCCCAACAATTCGTGAAACGGTTCTCACTGGAATTCGCAAAGCATCTCAAAGACTGAACTACAACAATTCGATTCCGTCCATTGCATTCCCATGCTCAGGACATAAAGACACACCCCTGCATCCAGCCACCATCTCTGATAGTGGAAAGATGTTGACCTGCACCACTCACCCTGCTACCGTGTGCAGCGAAATTACTGAACAGCACCGACTGTGGATCGGAATAATGTCATCTGCATCTTCATCACGTTCAGAGAATACTGGTATGTTCATGATCATTGATTTTTTCTCTAGATCGCTGATGATTTGCTATTATTGTTTATTTTTAATTTTTATAGGTGAGCTCACTGCAGACGATCTTGGTGATGTTCTGGAGGCGGTATGGGAGGCCAGGGTGAAGTGGTTCAATATTGGCCTCAAACTGGGCATCTCAGTCGGCACACTCAACGCTATCAAGAAGAACAACAGCCAGGATCCTGACGACTGCCTCACTGCCATGCTGGAGTACTGGTTGAACAATGGAAAGCCCAAGCCCTCGTGGGCAGCTGTGGCCAACGCTCTCAAGTCACCCTTGATTGGATATGCACAACTAGCGGAACAACTCCCATAGTAAAAATTAATATTTCACATTGTAGTGTTATTATGGTCACTCCAGGAATAGTTAGCAAGAAGGCATGCCAATGGTCAAAAAATAATAATTTGGAATTTTCACCCCTCACACTATTATTTTTTTTTGTACATATAGCTACTGTATTATAGTTACTCATAATTGTCATTACTTTTTTGATCTAGCAAGACATATATACATTGGAGTAGGGACTTGTGTGTAGCTACACTTCATCTCTTTTTTTGCATCTTTCTTGTTTCCTTTCTCTTTGTCTTTTGTGATCCACTAGGATAATCAGTTATGTGTTGTATAATACTGTTTAGCACTGTTTGATGTTTCTGAATCATTCACTGCAATCGTCATAGGATCTAGCTACTGTAGAATGGTACTGGTAGCATGATTTGGGATTTCCCTACATTCCAATGATGTAATGAATAAACCAACACAAGTAGCTACCATGGCGGAGCAAGTAAACAGAGGAGATGGCATAAGAGAAGGTGAGCTGCGCTACTCAAATTATAATTAGAGGCGAGATGGAACAGATAGCGTCGTAGTCTTATGAGCTGCATGGAATAAAAGTAACGCTGTGTCTACAGTGCCGGTGTCACAGGGTAGGCCCTCCGGGTGAAATCTCCTCCCCCGGAGGTAACGGTCTAAGGAAATTTTCTCCGCCCGGAGACTTCGTACGTTCGTACTTCCAGGGCTTGGGCTCCGCCCCTAGGGCAAAACCTCCGGGCATGCGTACGCGGGTGCGCGCGCTGTGTGCGGACATTACGCGCCAAAATTTGACCTTCCTGATGGATTTTCTCCAATATCTTTGGAGCAAAATGCTGGCTTTGTGCCGGAAGGTGAGTAATTTACAATCATGTCGGTCAGTGTGTTGTAATCCTGTGCCCTATCTAAAGCCCTGCAGTTTCATTTTGAGTCCGAACGGGAAGCACTGGATAGCAACCTCATATATCAATGGTGAAATACTGTTGTACGACAGTAAATTCACTGGAGAGCTGTCAAGAAGCCTGGAGCAGCAAATCTGCCAGATTTATCAAAGTGCAGTGGTGAATGAAAGGCTTCAAGTTGCAGTAGTTGCAGTGCAGCAGCAAATTGGATCTACGGAATGTGGAGTGATGGCTATTGCCAATGCTTACCATGGAATTTGTGGTGATGACTTGGCTAAAGTACGCTTTCCAGAAGTGGACTCCATGAGGAACCATCTTTCTAGGTATGATGATAGCTATTGATTATTCTGCTGAAACGATCCATGACATCTCTGTGATTCATGACATTGTGATTACCCAGGTGCTTTGAGAACTGTCGCCTCGCTCCTTTTCCACTAGCCTCTAGTACCTAGATGGCAAACAGTGGGCAGGACGTTCAAATACATCAATATTGATGTAAGCTGTGTTTGTGGGCGCCCGGATTCGTATCAAGATATGATAATATGTTGTGACAAGTGTGATAACTGGAGTCACATGGACTGTGCAGGACTGAACAATGTTCCTCATGGAGACTGGTTTTGTAATAAATGTTGTAAATGTTGATATTTTCATCTACTCATGATCATGTAATGACTGATATCTACCGTATTTCTCTTCATAATTATTTATTATTTCAATATTCCACATTATAGTTGTTACAACTTAAGTGCAGACACACAGGGGAGATGCCTTGTGAAGTTTGGTAGGGAGGAGGTTTTACCCTGGAGGGGGAGAAAATTTACTAGGATACTCTCTCTGGGGGGAGAATTTGTACTTAGGATATTCTCTCCCCCGGAGGAAATTTCCGGGGGGAGGTTCTACCCTGTGACACCGGTACCGGCACCGCAATTTAACTACTCCATTCTGGGTATCTACATAATTTTAAATACCTCATTAAATTCAAAAGATCAAAGCATATTATGCATACCATAGTCTAATTATTTAAATTTGCTTTTTTTTTCTACTTAGTGTGTAATGTCTATAATATTTCTTGCTTCTTAATAATAGCAAAGGATACACAATAGCCAGAAGTATATATTACGAAATGCTAAACTAAGACTAATCGAGTGTGCACCCTGGTACATAAATACAGTGACAGAAAGGAATATATAAAAACAGGTATAGCTAAACATAATAGTTTAAAAGTCAAGTTGGGCTGCTTTTAAGAGCCAGCTTAAATGACTGGAGACTTGGGGTAAGTACTAGGTCCTCCTCTAGCGAGTTCCAAGCTCTGATGCTACTGGGGACAAATGAATTATAATAATAGTTAGTTCGTGCAAAGGGACAGTGCAGAGTTTGTGCCCTGGCCAGTCTGCTTGAATGTGCCAATTGGATTTGTAGAATATCATCGGGAAAGTCACACAATCCATGAAGAATCTTGTAAACTTGCACAAGCTTCAAGTGTAGTCTCCTCTCGCTCAGCATGGGGACATTTACCAGCCTAGTTAGCTCCTCATAGCCTGCATCCCAGCGTTGTCTTTCTAGTGGCTGCACGTTTCAGCGGCAAGCGCGATCGAAAAGGGGGCGTGGCCAACACAATAGTGGGCGTGGTCGACGAAAATTTTTCGCGCGCTTCGTGCGCACAATAAGAAGAACCCCCCTTCACAATATCCTGCATCCGCCCCTGCAAGTTGCCATTGCACATGGGATCCGGGATCGGGAATAGCTGCCCCAGGGGTGGGGAGTTTACCTTAGTCTGGAAATCAGCACAGAATAGTGTCACCATGACACTAGTACTGTAGACCTCAAGTAGTAGCCTTGCATGGTTAACACTAATGTGGCTTAAGTGAGTGTTATGCCAACTTGTATGTCCATATTCAGTAGTAGGTGGGGATTGGTGTGCCTTTTGATTACAGGAGCTTCCCCCAGGGGTGGGATAATTGATAAAAGTAGTGATCAAATCCCCACCCTATCCCCACATATGCCCGCACTAGGGTAGGTGCATGGGGCAATACATTGATAGGTGCATAAAAGGCTAGTGCACGGTATAGCGCATACTGGCATGTATATATAGATCTTTTCTCATTTCGGCATAATGATATTATATCGAAGCATAATTATCGGCTTAATCAGTGACCAGTTTAAAACAAATTCATGAAAGCCGAGGGTTTCGCACTATTAGTGCTTCATTTATTCCTGCAGTTAGTCAGAAAACCCAGCAGTGCTTTGATGCAGCCATGAAGGAGGGTGAAGTGTTGTTACGAAATGGCAGCGCCTTACTCTTAGGGGTGGGAGGATCAGGAAAAACACACGTCCTTGCAGCTTTCCTCAAGGAAGATCCTCCATCGATATGAGAAAGCACTCCATGTGCAAACAAGCCAGTGAGAACTGTAGCTCACTGTAAGGCAGGAGTGAGCAACGACCACTTTGTACGAATCACCGATGACCACTATTCTGATATGCTTATAACGACAGCGTTACCACAGCCAACCAATATTATAGCTGTTTCTGAATCTTATACCCAAGCCGAGGACTTGAACAGTTTAGCTAGTTCTTCGTCTCCTAGTCAGAAGGAAACCACGAGGCAGCCATCATCAGCTGTCAAAGTAGATGCTTCACGAAGAGAGGAAACATGGTGTGTTCATCGTGCTATGAAGAGGCAGTACCTGAGTCGAATGCAGGCAGGAGCAAAGAAGAAAACAAATCTCAAAAATGAAGAATTGCTTGATGTCGATGATACAGGAGGCCAGCCTATGTTTCTTGAGGTCCTCCCTGTGTTCGTCAAAAATGCCATGCTTGGCATAACGACAGTGAAGCTCAATGAGCCCTTAGACAGCTTTCCGAAAGTCCAGTTCTACACCAGAGGAGAACGTGTTGGAGAGCCATTTGATTCACCTTTTACCCACTTGGATACGCTTCGCCACTGCATGAGGGTGATACGATCAACCTGTGACCACAACACATGTCCAAAGATTGCATTTGTGGGCACACATAAAGACCTCGCACATGAGTGCCCACAGGAGAGCATAGAAATGAAGGAGAAAAAACTTCTAAGCATAGTACCGCAGGAGATGGAAGATAGTATCATTGTTGATGGAGAGTCACTGCTGCTTGCTGTCAATGTGAAAACACCAGGAAATGAAGATGAGAAAGTAATATCCATTTTGAGGAAGAAAACAATTGCAGAATTGCACAAATTGAAGCCGAAAAAGATACCACTTCGATACATTCCCTTGGAAATGGCCTTTCAGCGAATGGCCAAGGAGCAACGAAAATCAGTGATGAGCAAAGAAGAGTGCTTTGAAGTAGCAGCTACCTAAAATTTCACACGAGAATCATTTGAGGCAGCACTGAAGTACCTTCATGGGCTGAAGCTGGTCTTCTACTATGAAGAAGTTCTTCCGAATGTCGTGTTCATCGATTCCCAGGCCATCCTCGACAAAATCACCGAGCTGGTGGTGCACAGTCTATCATTGCAAGGCAAGTCAAGTGGTAAGCTTCTTGGAGCTCTGAAGAAGTTCGTGAAATGTGGAATTGTGACGGCGGAGATACTTGAACAGTTTTCGTCTCATTACGTCCCTAAGCTTTTCATGAAGGAGCAGCTGATCTTGGTCCTCAAGCACCTGAGGATCATGGCGGAGGTTGGGAAAGGTGAGTATCTCATGCCCTGCCTCCTGAGGAAACAAGGCATACCACATCTTGTGGCAGGTGCTTCATCGCTAATCATCCCCGCTCTTCTCTTCTATTTTGGTCAAGACGGCCCCAAGCTTGGGGTTTACTGCTTTCTCCTTGCTTCCCTCATCACTGAAGCCAAGTGGGAGCTTCTTGAAGAGGACAGCTACCCTGTGCAAGTTTCACGCAACAGCGCTCAGTTCACTGTCCCAGGAAAGAACCCAGGATGCATCACGATCACCGATTCCTTCTCTTCATACCTTCACATCAGCATTGACTTTCCTGCCTCCGTCAGTCAAGAAAGAGCTCAAGAAATCTGTGAAGAAGTTTGCCCAAAGATTCGTGAAACAGTTCTCGCTGGAATTCGCAAAGCATCTCAGAGACTGAACTACAACAATTCGATTCCATCCATCGCATTCCCATGCTCAGGACACAAAGACACACCCCTGCATCCAGCCACCATCTCTGATAGTGGAAAGATGTTGACCTGCACCACTCACCCTGCTACCATGTGCAGTGAGATAACTGAACAGCACCGACTGTGGATCGGAACATCTGCACCTTCACCATGTTCAGAGAATACTGGTATGTTCATGATCATTGACTTTTTCTCTAGATTGAGGGTTGATTTGCTATTATTGTTTATTAATTATTAATATTATTTTTACAGGTGACCTTACTGCAGACAGTCTTGGTGATGTTCTTGAGGCGGTGTGGGAGGCTAGGGTGAAGTGGTTCAATATCGGTCTCAAACTGGGCATCTCAGTCGGCACACTCAATGCTATCAAGAAGAACAACAATCAGAATCCAGACGACTGCCTCACTGCCATGCTGGAGTACTGGTTGAACAATGGGAAGCCCAAGCCCTCGTGGGCAGCTGTGGCCAATGCTCTCAAGTCACCCATGGTTGGATATGCACAGCTAGCGAAACAACTCCCACAGCAGAATATGTGTAGTACAGACACAGGTCACTCCAGCAGTAGCTCCATCACAGGGAAGCATTCTCGATCGTATAGCGAAGGAGAAGACACATCAGTGGCCAAGAAGAACAAATTATAGTCGATCATCACAAACATTATTTTTGTAAAAAAAGATGCACCCCTTCACAAGATTTTTTTTTTGGTTGTTGTTCATTACTCAATTTATTTGTGTATGACATTGTGATATATTATACCTAATTATTCAAAAGTTTTATATTATTACTTTTTTTATCTAGAGATACTGGTAAATACTACTACTACTACCTACAGAGTGTGTTTAGTTAGTCCTGGGTACCATGGTGGCATCGATCTGAGTGAGAGAGGGCAGGGCTAGCTTCAGCTTCCTCCTGTACTGAGGGTCTCTGGCGATGGGGTTCGCCTCAAAGTAGACCGTCTTTATCCCAGCTGCTGGCTGGAGCAGGTCCACATCACCCCAGTGATCAAGCTGGTTGTGGTTAAACTGAAAAACCAAAATATTTCTTAAACGAAGGTAGTGCAAAGGACAGAAATACATGTAGCGAGGGAAGAGAAATTTTGTAACAAGGGGGGAGGGGGGAGGGATACCGGGGGCATCAGGGGGACCTCCCATCCCAAAATTGCAACCGTCATCAGCTGACGCTAGCCATTAATATTATTATGAAAATACCAGCGTCTTACCCAGAATTCCTCCAGCTTGGTGAGGTGGGAAACATTCTCAATCCTCTTGATGAAGTTGTTTGAGACGTCGAGTGTGACCAGGTTCACTAAAGTGTCGAGCCCTTCTATCTTCTTGATGCCGTTGTGGCTGACATAGAGCTCCTCCAGGTTCACCAGTGTCTCTAGTCCTTCAATCTTCGCCAAACGATTACTCTGAATGCTCAGCAACTTTAGCTTATGCAGCTTGCCCAGACCCTGTATATATACCATGAGGAAAAATTATCAAAATAGCAAGTGTCAGAATATGCAGTGGGGATACTGAACATTGAGGCAGTGTTTGATTAACCTGTAGCTTTGTGATCTTGTTCTTGCCAAGAAATAGGCTGTCCAAGTTCACTAGTTCATCGAGACCTTCAATTTCCTAGTAGTGAATAAACATTACAATAATAATTACAGATAGCAGGATTTATTGTGCAGGCTTTATGATTTCAAACTTGTATGGCTGATCGGGGGGGGGGGGGGGGGTGGGAATGTACTCATGCAGGTCAATATTATTTTTTTCTCAGCAAGACTGTGTTTTTGCATTGACTATTGACTGTACCCTAATTCTATTGGAGCCCAGCTCCAGCATGGTCAGTGTACGCAGAGAGGAGAGATTTTCTATCTTGGTCAGCTTGTTCTGGATCAGGAACAGCTTCTCTACACAGATCAACCCCTCCATGCTGCCAATGCTGCCAATGTGGTTGAAGGACAGGTCAAGAGAACTGCAGTGATTGAGAGTATGAGAGAAAAAGAGAGAGAGAGCTAGAGTGACTACGTGTATCTCGGACTGTAGAATACCATATAGCAGGAAACTTTCGTGGGATCCAATTTTTGCGGAAGGCCCAGTTCTAAAGTTTTCGTGGTTTAATTTTCACAGATACGCGCACTCATGTGAGTTGAGCTATTCTTTCACATTACAACGCTACCACCGTTCAACTCACACTAGAGCGTTCATTTTGGAGAGGTCAGGGGTGGCCGTTAGTTCGTTATCATAGAGGTCCAGCTCCCTCAAAGTGCCGAGCTCAGCAATCGGCCCGATATCCTTGATCAAATTCTGTCTCATGGTCAGTATCTCCACCTTAGTCAGCCGGCCAAACACTTCGGGAACGACCTTTAACCTCCCATGGGTCAGATCCACCTCCTGCACGTGCATATAAAGAGAATACGACATCAAAATTTGGAGTAGACCGTGAGTGTTTAATACTTCAGCGGGACTCACCAGATCATCAGTTTTGATGAGCTTTATCCTCTCATCTTCTTCCTCTTGTTCATCACCCTCGTCCTGTTTACCTGCAAGGGGGAGGGGGGGAGGAATCAACAGTAGCTATAGACTGCCAGCATTGGATAAATTTCCTTGCTTTTACAACATCAACATGGTTAAATTTAGTTTAAACTAGAATATACATTGATTGGATGTACCTCTCTTGCTCTTTGGCTCCTCAGAGGGAGGCAGCTGCCCCGCACCGCTAGAGCTGGCCATTGTTTGGATCTAGGGTCAAAGGTCAACAGGAGCTATTTGTCGACCCCTTACCACACCAGGATCTGCAAGTTCGCTGATGTGATACCACAGTGAACATCGATCATTCACGTTATAAACAGAACATACAATAATATCAACTTCTGTACTTGACTTATACCGGTATTACAGCTTTGAGCTAACAGATTACAAGGTTGGAACTGTAGTGTTTCTATAATGTGTCTATAATTATAATCAACTGTTGAGTGTGTCTCCATCGTCAAGATACTCCTCTTTGAAGTCAGACAAGTCTTCTTGGATCAGGTGAACAGCATTTCTGAATACAGGAAGAACAAGAGAAAAGGCATGGCACTCATGTGATAATAATATTTTAGAGACAATGTACTCAAAAGTGGAGCTGATCAATACCAATGTGAAAAATGTCTTATGCTATTCAGTTATCTAGCCTCTCACTGGGTTACACACTAAGCACTAATAATTCCTATAAAAGAACTCGGCTCCTCACCTTAGCTTCTTGGCTTTGTCCTGGAGCTGAGAGTACTTGGTCTGTTCCTGAGTTAGCTGTGCCATCTGGTTATTGACCTCCTGCTGCGTTGTCTCCAGCCGAGTGTGGAGGCTGTCCAGCAAAAGGCTGAGGTTGTTGCTCATCTGATTCGTGTAGCTGTTGCTTGTCGCCCTGATCTGGGTGCTCAGCTTTGCCCGCATCTGCCAAATGAACTGGCTCTTCAGAGCGCTCTCCTTGCTCCGCGGGGTCCATGTGACGTACTCGTAGGCATAGGCGGCCCCGAAGAGGCCAAAGGATGGAAGGAGGTAACGCCAGCCAAGAAATCTTGGCATCTGGGGGAAAATTTGAAGGTATTCTGACAGATACAAGCTGGTGCATTTATAGCTTGGAATAATATTACAATCTCAGTGTGTCAATTGAGTGCTAACTTGAAAAATTAGGAGATGCCTGGGGACCGTAATAATAATATTATACACTAGTTGTAGCTACTGAATTTTACCATCATTCCCGCTAGTAGTAGGACGCCTGGAATGGCATACTCGGCTGGTAGGATGGACCACAGGAAGGACAGCTTCGACTTGACACTCCCCACCAATGATCCAACATCAGCCGAGACCTGAAATCACAATATCGTGTGATAAAATGAAATAATTATTTAAAACACTCGTCTCCTACAACCTACTCACAAAGACTACACTAGTTCCTTATCTATACGAAGCTTTTAAACTTTTATTAAGAGACTTTTATAACATTTCTAACACATTGTAGCTATTAATTCTATGCTTACCAGTAGTGATCGCAGACCAAAGAGGCTGAAATGGAACTCGAGGTCTTCCTTGAAGTCCTGGCAGAGGTCCTCGCATCGAAGGACGTAGGTGAGCTCAGGAGGCCTCACCAGCTGGGAGAACCTTGACAGCTCATCCTCTGGCAGCTGCAGTAACTCCTGGTACCTCCCTGAGAGAGGGGGAGAGATGTATGAAGCTTAGGAATTAAGGGGGGAGGGGAGGGGAGGGGGGAACTTAAATTTTACAAAATACAAAGGAGAGGGGAGGTACACAAATTTTTATTTCTTCTAAAATTTTTTTTATCCTTTCTTATTTACCTATGAAGTATCTTGGTGCCTCGTCATGGAGCTGGCTCAGAGCAGTGCTTCCCACGTTAGCCAGCTCCTGCTCCAACTCCTTATCCACATACACGTACAGCCCTCTCTTGTAATTCTCCGTGTCTTTTTCATCGAACGTAGCCTCGTAGCGGTCCACCACCGTCCCGAGTTGTCCAAGTACGTCCCTCATCACCATGGCTATCTTCTGTTCCACGGCTTGCACTGCCGAGCTGAGCTGCTGGCGACAGAGGTCGTTAAGGTCAGACGCTTTGCTAAGTAGAGTGATTCGACGCTGACTGCACTGACGGAGTTGGTCGTTGACTGATTGGCTAAATAGAGAGAAATATTGAAATCCCATACATGTGTACTACGCATGCTTGTGATAAAATAATAGAGATAAAAGTGATTACGGTTAAATAGAGAGAAATATTGAACAGTTACCCAATCTGCATGGCACTCGTTTCTTCTTCGGACACCAGCTGTTCCAGCTCCTCGATGACCTCTGACCCCCTCTTGTGGTGCTGCTCAAACTTTATCTTTATGGCGGCGCTTGAGATGCACTCCTTGAACGTCTTCTCAAACCTGAACACCGCACACAAAGCATATCCAAAGACAATAAATTAATGCTACCTTAGAAACTTCATGAATTGTTCAGAGATAACATGACATTGTATATTATTATATTTTTGAATATTACAAAGGTGTTATATCAATTCTAGCTAATATTTTTAACCTTTCGAACTCCATGAGCCTAGCTCTCCACCCATCGGCCAGTCCCTTCCCGATATCTGTCTTTGATTTCCTATCCCGTTCCTGTTCCAGCTTCTTCTGCTGTTCTCGGACGATGACAACCTCCTTCGCCGAGACAAAGAACACACGATGCTTAGCCGTCTCTTCTTCCACCACCTTCAGCTCCTTGGCTAGGAAACCTACGTCAGTCTCAAGGTGCTGCTCTCGAACCTAGACGATGTGAGTACACTAGTAAATTTTTGACAATCTTATACATATAGATCTAACAGTATCACTGTATCTATAGGCCTTGTACATCATCACTTAGGATTTAAACAAAATGTGCACTCTTTCTCCCTCCCCCTCTCTCTCTCCCCCCCTCTCTCCAATCTACTACTTTCTTCTTTAAAAATGCTCCTTTATTTTTGTTGGACATTTTCTCACCTCGTCCATCATCTCTGGCTCCTGGGCGGAGCAGTCCCAGCGGTTGTTGAGGATGAAGATGTTGGGCATGGAGAGACGCTCGCTCACTCGGTGAAAGAAATTCTTCTCCTGAACAATGAAAAGCAACAAAAGCAAGAGGTTAAACTATAATTCTGTAGCATTACGAGTCACATGACACTAGACCGCAAGGGTCTCTCTAAACACTGATACTCTATAAATCTATCTCTGGAGTATCAAAGAACAAGGCTACACATCATAACGGCTCAATTGCAAAGATTTGTAACATGCTAACTACCAAGTAGCTACTCAAATATTTCTCACTAAATTCTTGTAATAGCTATAGCTTAATTATTAGCAATCATATAAATACATGTATACAATCTGTGCATAGCAGTAGGCTAGCACTCACGGCTGTCATGAGAGTGGACTCAGCGTTGGACACCAGCACAAATACGTCAGCATCGAGGCAGTGCTTGTTGATCCACTCATCCATGTTGGGGTTCATATCAATACCGGGGCTGTCCACCAGCTCAACGTCATCCTTAAGGAGGGGGCATCTGCAAGGGGAGGGGGGGGGCATTAATAAAGGGGGGATGATGGTTTTGGCTAAAGAATCTATAGTGTATATACCGCTATTACTAAAGCAATCCCACTCATCGGGCAAAAGGAAGAGGGTCTAGCTCGATACAGATAAAGGCGCCTACTACTTACTGATACCACATGCCCAGGACTATGTAAATATTATTATCACATCGAGGCACCCACAAGCATAGATAGTTAGCCCCATGAATTCCATCCACCCCTCATCACCACTTGCAGGTCGCCTCGAAAATACATAGATATAAGATGGAGAATAATATTATTATTATAAAAAAGGGCACACTCCATACTTATTACTATGTACTAGTAGTCACTGGAAATTATCTATATATTGCACTAATTATTAATACTAAGCCTATAGTTATGCCTGCAGCAATAAGTTGCAAGATTGGAAATTACATAATTATATAGTCACATGTCATACGGCAGTATTGCATCACAATATTTATTACTTACTATTATCTTAAGGTGTAGAATTACTTACTGTGTTTTTGGCCAGTAGACTTGCACCAGACTGCTGGGGTCCAGATGCTCCTTATGCAGGGAGTGGGCTAGCTGCTTCAAATTCTGTTCACAGAGAAAAATAAACATATTAACTATTCTCCACCCACCCCCTTAGTTAATTTGAATAACAATATTATACTAATTAGAACACAAGTATATTATTATAATTTACTTAACACAGTAATTCTACTCACTTTTATGTCCTGCCTCTCTTGTGAACCTGATTTGACAAGGTACCCCTTTTCCGAGTCATCTCCAAGAACGCTGACGAAGCAGTTAGTGGTGTGCCCTATCCCGAACGGAAGCACTTTTGACCCAAGCAGGGCGTTGACCACCGAGCTCTTTCCGTTGCTTGTTCGACCAAAAAAGGCGACCTTCATGTGATCACGTGCTAAGATCTCACGAATACCCCTGGTGCGATCGAGCAGGGAGGTGATAGACGGCGAATCCGCCTCAGGGTGTGCAAGTTTCACATACGACTGTGCCTCAGTAAGGCGATCGTGTATTAGACCGAAAGTTTTTGAAATGGCTTCCTTTGCTTTCGAGAAACGCTTCAGAGGTGAGCTGGAGTCCCTTGCTCTCTTTAACCCTGGAGCTCCCGACGTTCTACGACCACCAGAGATTGTCAGGGAGCGATTTAAGACGCCGCGCGTCTGGGGAGAATCCACTGCGTCTCCGTTCTCTTGGAGGGATGAGTCGAGAGATCCCTTCTTAACCAAGGTTTTGGCCGCACACATGTCTTCCTTGGATGGCTCCTCGGCTGCAGATCACCAAAAACAACAGTAGAGGAGAATCGCGTGCACGCGGCACATGCTCGTTTTTGCTGAATCAGCTATTTCCTAAATAACCGAATTTCGAAAAATTGAATATCGTTGAGCTTATCTCAACTGAACACATGACCTTTCTGTACATGAGCTAGTCTTGTAGAGCTGTTCTCACACCTCAAACTACCATCAAAAACACACACGATACGAAAATGGCTTCTTCAGAACTAGCCGCACTGACAGAGGATGAAATAAAGTCACTGATCGCCAAAAGCAAGGCCGCCAAGGAGCACGCGCATGCTCCCTACAGCAACTTCCAGGTCGGAGCTGCGCTACTAGCAAAAGACGGACGGATATTTACCGGTAAGATGTATTAGTTATTCAGTTATGGTTCTAATAAGAGACTAAGAATAGGAATTTTAGCAAGCATGAGAAGCAGCCCCGCCCACACACATTTTTACATGCCACACCCTTTTTATCTCCATCTTTCATGATCTTTGCAGGTTGTAATGTAGAGAACTCTGCTTACCCTCTCGGTACGTGTGCGGAGCGATGCGCTATAGTCAAGGCTGTCAGTGAGGGATGCAAGGAGTTCAAAGGAATTGCCGTAGCAACGTAAGTCAATAAGTGGAATCTCGTTATGAAATCATAATCAATTTTTGTATCACGTGGATCCTATTATGTGACTTGGTGTCCAGGTGCATGTGCAATGATCGAGCATCAGTGCTTGCCACTATAAATATTGTTTACCTAGACCCTATATAGTATTATTTTTTTTTCTTGTTTGTGCAATCTAGTTTAATTTATGCTCAGCTTAGAATCACTCATACCGGGTAGTAGCTAAAAAAAATTTACCATAGTTTCACTGTAAATTCATAATATAAAGCTAAATTTTCAAGGTAGCCGACACACTAAGCTGAAATTTTTTTTATTTTCCTAGGAATATTCCCGATAAATTTGCATCACCATGTGGTGGCTGCCGGCAAATCATTTCAGAGTTCGGCAACTACTGGATCATTGTTACCAAGCCGGACGATAGCTATAGACAGTGCACCATCTCTGAACTGCTACCAAACGGCTTCAACAAGACAGATTTGCAAGCAGGACAAAATAAGTGATTATTTTTTATAATTATTATTATACCACTGTGTCGTGTAGCGTGATGTGATCATCATTATTAAATTTTTGTGGAATTATGGTCTGTTTCAATTTCTTTATTGTGACATTGTGATCAGTATTTTTAATAATATATAATATCTCCTA
This sequence comes from Cliona cf. orientalis, assembly GCA_963930775.1. Classification (NCBI taxonomy): domain Eukaryota; kingdom Metazoa; phylum Porifera; class Demospongiae; order Clionaida; family Clionaidae; genus Cliona; species Cliona cf. orientalis. Next base: position 9,050,301 of record OZ005696.1, read on the forward strand.
ATAATATTATTGTAGTGTGATCATCATTATAACTTTTGTGGAATCACAGTCTGTTTCTATATTTCTTTATCGTGACATTGTGATTACTCCTAATAATTGATCTTTAATCTTATGCAAATGCAGCCCCTTGTATAATAACTTATAATTAATATTATTATTGCTCAGCAAGAAGCAAGCGAGAGGGATGGGATGGGCTCGAGGTTGCTTGCATGTGTGGGCCCATAGCTTTTGTGGTGTGACCAGATGATTACTTGTGTTAATGGAGCCAAAATAATATGAATAACAAACACAAACTCATTTGTTGCAACAGTGGGAGGATATGTATGTAATACAATACACATAAGCAAAGTGCGGTCAGTCAGAGTACACTCTGTATGTGTGTGTGGGAGGTGTACTGCGCTGTGCTAGCTATAGTATAGCGGAACTGATCTTAGAGTTTGTGGCATGCACAAATTACACTCATCAACTCTCACACATACACAACACTATATAGGCTTTTCCCAGTAGCAGTACACTATATATAATACTAATTTTGTCCACTACAGAACACATTTTTTAGTGATTTCGCAATCAGTGAACCCTATATTATTACATACTACACTGAGATAGCCTGGTACCAGTGCTATAAAAGATTTGGGTGTGCCTCTTGGCTGCTGACTCAGATGATGATTGTTAAGAAGGCAGATCTGTGAAATAATTTATTATTGTGACTCAGTGCACTTTTTGTCTATCAAGCTAAACCTTCTAAGAACTCTGTCTGGCCTGGCAGGCTGTGGACGTACACCACCAACCACAAAAGGGTAAGTATAAAATTTTGCATGGTTGGCCACTATGTTGCACTAATGACATCAAATACTATTCGATAGATATGGATGTGGGCCAGGGGCTGGGGGGAAGTTGCATTACCGGTATGAAGTATGTCAGTATGTCCCAATGTATTATGTGCAGGTTATGGACACATGCACATTGGACTGCGACCCCACATGCCCAATCGATGGCGTTGAGAGGGTATTGCTGGTGACTACCGGTGGAAGGAAGACAGCATCCGTTTTGGCGCAAGACGGCTCACAACAACCGACAGGTCAGCGTTTGAAGAAGCAGAGACGAACGACAGCCCAACTAGTGCGCCAACTCTCCGAAGACTCCGTAAAAAGCCCGATGGCTCCCGAACACGTCGTCGTAGAGGTCAAAAGCGAAGAGACGGGCGAGATCGTGCGCAAGATCGTCTACGTGACGGACGTCAACGGCACGAAAACGCTCGATCTCTACTCGGGATGGAACCCCGATAGTCAACAGCACAAGCTTCCCATAAAGGAGTTACCGCCGAAAGTGTGCCAACTGGTCACGCTCGAGCGCCTGTGGGTGAGCCACAATAAACTGTCCACTCTCCCCGTCCAAATTGAACAGATGTTCAGACTGAGAGAGGTGTATCTTCACAAGAACAGCTTTGAGGAGATACCCACGAGCCTGTGCCGGCTGCCCTCTCTCGAGATACTCTGGCTCAATTGTAACAAGATTACGAGCGTCCCTCCCGAAATAGCCAGTCTGAAGTCTTTGCGTCGCCTACATCTTGACACAAACTTCATCAAAGAGTTACCCGATTCGCTCTGCTTGCTAGACAGCCTCGAGGTACTCTATCTAAACGAAAACACCATTCACACGATCAGCGAGAAGATAGGTTTGATGAAAGGTCTAAAACGGCTCTACCTTCATAGGAACAAGATCACCGACATTCCTAGCGGTCTCTGCTCTCTCAAGAACATTCGGATTCTCAATCTGGACGACAACGAGATTCGCCACGTGCGTCGCGAGTTCCAGATCTACCAGCAGGAAATGGAGGCCACCCAAGCCACCATATCGACTAAAAATAACCCCTTTGTCACCCCCGGCAGCAAGATGAAGCTTAGCTTTAGTGGCATGTATCCTCCGGGTCACTACAACTCGAAGGCGAGACGTTATTCCGACCAATACGAACACACGGTAGCGGCTCGACGACCAGTGAGGGTCAGCTTACCGGGAAGGGGGGCAGATTCGTATCCAGATAAGATGAATATGGTACAGTCGGTGAACGAGCCGACCCCCTACAAGGCAGACACCCTACCCCGATGCAGTACTGTTGGAGTAATGACCAGAGGTCGTCAACAGTACAATAGAGAGACCTGATCCACTATATTATAAAATCAAAACGGGTAAAAATAGTTATTATTTTTTTCTTTATCATAATATTATCATCACTTCTTTATAAACTTAATTCCAGTCATTGTTGTTATTATAATTATATTCCCCCGGCATTTCATGCATTGACTACATTGTAACCCACACCATGGCCAGTAATGCATTCTAATATTGTTATCAATGTTGTGTCTGTTGGTATTTTTGTTGTTGTTGTGTACGTATAATGTAATATTTAACCGTACTCAAAATTATACATACGCAAAAGTACAGGTCATTGCAGTTCATGTTATGTTACATAATATGAGAAGAATGAGAGCTACATGATATTGTGTTTTGAGAAAGACAAAGGAGAGAGAATGATGTCGACAGTAAGCATGTTTCAGGTTGTGATCAGTCATTGCTGGTCTTCAAAGCAGTTTCCCAGCAAGACGTCATGGATGAACCAAGAGCTGAATGCTTACTCGATTAAAAGTAGTGCAGTGCCTACCCAGTGACCCAGGAAGGTTACGTACACTTTACCTGTATATGGAGAGAGAGAGGGAGAGGATGTACTTGTGTTAATGACCACAAACCAACATAGACCCCGCACTTATTGGCTTGTGGCTAAACAACCAATTAACACAAGGTAGTAATAATTGCAGCAGCAAGCATAATATTATCATTAATACTTAACAAGAGGAGTCCACCCACAGTATATACACACCACCCATTCCTAGACCTAACTTCCTGTAGCACCGGATGTATTACATCACCATACATCCGGTGATGCAGGAAGTTAGTATATGCACTCAGTGATCTAGCAAGGTGCAACAGGTGACAGCATTGTCACCCAGGGATATTTAACTCTAGATGAAACTTAATAATATTATTATGCTTCCCCCCAAAGGCTTGCCCCGGCCATCACTATATCCATTATAGTAACTCAGTGTTGAAGATGAATCAGAATTCCATCACACTGGAGATGTGGCAACATTCTAATTAGCTAATTTTACGGTCAGCTGTGCCACATTGAGCCATGGGGGTTCCAAAAGTTGATTAGCTAATGCAGGAGGCATTATCACACCTCATTTATTTGTCATGAATATCCATACTATAAGCTAGCTATTATCATAAGATCTTTATTACGATAATATTATGTGAGCTATAATATATGAATACCAATATTAGGTCTATAGATAGCTAGCCACATGACTGGCCACATATTATTATGAATGATGTTATGTCGATAAAGCATAATATTATACACCAGTTGGAGTGCCAGCAAGGGGGCGATAATAGTTTTAAACTTAGACTTCAATAAAGTGAAGAGAGAACAGACTGCATCAAAATAAAATGGATATGGATGAATTGGAACTGCCAGGATATGAAATGGATGACATCATTATTGGCAATGAACATTTGGATCGTAAACCTGTATCAACAGCAAGCAAAGCAAGGTCTTATAAAGCAAGTGTGAGCAAAAATCAAGGGAAAGAAAGCTGCCGGGTGTGTTTCACTTCAATCACGTGTTTGGCTGTGCTTCTTAGTCTTTTAATTGCTCTTGGGGCAGTTGCCCTGGCTGCAGTAGGCTACATTAACCAGTCGGAATATCAAAATGAGTTTGACAAGCTAAGCAGTCGAGTTAGTGAGCTAACTGCTACCACTGAGGGAAACATAACACAACTCCGGCAGCAACAGAACAATGCTAGTCAAGACACCGACAATCTGATGGATCGTATTAACACAGTGAACAGTGAGCTCAATGCAAGGATAACAAATGACATTAATGCTCTTCATCGTATGTTAGATCAAGCAACAAATATGACCGTGGCTAACCTTACTCAAACCTTCAATCTACTCAGTAACTTTGACGGGTATCTCAGAGCGCTGATGAGCAATTTTACATCATTGAGCAATCAGCTAAATCAAATAGCTTCTGAGACTCAGAACAGTAATGCATCATTGCTACTCAGACAGCTAGATGCTTCGATCCAGGAAAAAGTTGATGCATTAGAGTCTCGTATCATTGCAGACTTGCCACTGATACTCAATTGTGGAGCTGGTGAATGGTTTCAAGTGGCTCACTTGAACATGTACAATCGTACCGAAAAGTGCCCGGCTGTCTGGAGGGAATATAACGCCAGTGGATTAAGAGCCTGTGGAAGACCAACGACCACTCAAGCAAGTTGCCCAGGCACTTCATACGTGACAGGTCGTCAGTATAGCAGAGTATGTGGAAGAGTTGTTGGATATCAAGAGGACAGTCCGGACGGATTTGTAAATTCCAATGCTAACAATGCCAGTCAAAGCTACCTAGATGGTGTTAGCATCACCTATGGAAGTTCTCGTCAGCATCTTTGGAGCTATGTTGCAGGAGTTACGGAGGATAGCATTTCTCATACCCCCAACAATTGTCCGTGTTCAACACAAGCGGGCACTGGACCACCGTCATTCGTTGGTAATAACTATTACTGTGAATCGGGCAATCCATCCAACACAGGGGGTAGTCCCATGCTATTAACCAACGATCCACTCTGGGATGGCCATCAGTGTGAAGGTAGCTGCTGCTCTGGCACCAACTCTCCGCCATGGTTCAGTGTTCAGCTTCCAGCTCCAACGATGGATACGATTGAAGTTCGTATATGTGGTAATGAAGGTACTGACAATGAAGATACTCCAGTTGTATTGCTTGATCTCTATGTTCAGTAGATGCTTGTATCAGTATTGTCTGGCCTACAGGTATTATATCCACTTGTTCACAAAATTTAATATTGTCAGCTCTAGTGTTTAAATTGTTTTGTGTGATTTGTATGTAGCTTTCATAGTAACTGTTGAGAATAATGGATGTCATGCTAGCTTTTTATTTTTGTCATGTGATTTTTGTTAATTATGCACTCAATATCAATAATTATTGAATTAGCCATAATTATGCAGTTATTTAGGAAAATTCCACAAACACTTGAGTCACTAGACTTGTGTTGACCCATAATATTATAGAGAATGAGAGCTTTATGTTTTGATATAAAGACAAAGGAGAGAGAATGACAGTAGATGTCTTTTCTAAGCATGCTTCAGGTTGTGATCAGTCATTGCTGGTCTTCAAAGCAGTTTCCCAGCAAGACGTCATGGACGAACCAAAGAGCTGAATGCTTATTCGATTAAAAGTAGTGCAGTGCCTACCCAGTGACCCACCCGATGGAAAGGAGGTCACGTAGAATGTAGGGTAGACACTTTACCTGTAGAGAAAGAGAGAAAGAGGGAGGGAGAGGAGTGAGAAAAAGAGGATGTGTTATTGACCACAAACCAACGTAGACCCCATACTTATTGGCAAGCATATCATTAATACTTAACAAGACGAGTCCACCCACTTGTACATCAGTACAACCTCAGTTATACATACATACACAATTATGTACACGGTGTACCTTCCTCATCCTCCCCCTCCCATAGGAGGTGGGCTGGGTCCACTGCCGAAGCCTCTGCCTCCTATTCTACCCATCCGACGACCTTTCTCTGCCCTATAAACACAGACAAAAGTTCTCTGTCATTTATAGGTCCTTTACTAGTACGGTTGACCCAGACATGACTGATTGATGAATGAGTGACAACTTACTGTCCACTCCTTCTGTAGTCGGTGGTGTGTGTGCTGGGATTGGAGCTGTAGCCAGGACTGAACAGCGTCTTCAAACTGTAGGCATACAGTAAAACACTGTTTATCACACTTGCTACACTATAATAAATTTTGTGGTGACATCCATTTAAAACATAATTTGTGTACATGTGTGTGTGTGTCAGTTTCATGCCCATAATGGCATTCTTTTAAGAAAAATTTTGTCAATTTTAGTAGTCTTCAGGCTAGTACTCACAACAAGACGATGAAATTGATGACAGACCAGAATAGGTCCAGGAGCCCCTCCACACTCCAGTAGGACCGACCACTTAGGACATTACCTACAGCACACATAATTTTTCCACGTGTAGGTATAAATTAATAAAGAAATCAAAAGACTCACTGTTAGAAATGTACGCCATTTCTAGATCTTTTAATATGTGTATGTCACGTCAGCAAGTCACGTGATTGCTGACACGGCATTTTTTATTCGCTGACTCAGCATTATTAGCGGCGCCATTGCGCGGCGGAGGTCATTAATTATTATTGGCCACACCTTTTTGTCTTGAAATCGTGGTCATCACTAGCACTCGCACTAGGACTTGCACGGTATCCAGACACGACCACGATTTCAAATGGATCCCAACCGATCGAGGGAGCCGGACAACAGCAATCCCGACGGCACTGGGCAGCAGACTGCCTTTCCCACCTACGGAAGTGTTCAAGCTGACGACGACAGCGGTAAGGAGCAGTCTCCACCGCCTTCAGAAGAGGGAAAAGCGAAGAAGAAAAGGAGACTTACCAGCTCTATCGTATCTCTATCTTCGTTTAGAGATGTAAGCACACGTTTAAATCGCGCAATGTATTAAAGCTCCGTTGATTGATTAGCTTTGGAAACAATGAGATTTGTTTGTTTAGTTTGGTAGGTGTCCGAGAGCAAATTTAAGAATCTTGCACGCACTATTAAATTTTTGTATACTACGTTAAATAGTTTGAAGTGTAGTACTGTGGTTTCGTGTTTGTAGTATGCAAGGGAGAGTTGTATGTCTATGAAGTTCATTCCGAATTATTGGGACGTCACAATGGATTCCTTGTGTTTTCGTATAGACAGTTAGGAAGTTTGTATTGCTCTCTAGTATTGTTCCGTTTGGTTAGGCCAATCAACAGAACATACAACTTTCATGTAACCATCCGTTACGTGTGAGATATTTTTTCCTTTTGTACAGCTGTTTACAAAAGAAGGCTACGCTAAGCTGGAGGAGAGAAAGAAAACAAAGAAGTACGATTACGAGAAAGAGGAGGATGATAGTGATGACGAAGATCCACCTCTTTTTGAGTTTCATTTCCGTCGTAGCGTAAAGGACAAAGTAAAATTAGTAGTTTTACCCGTCCTCTACTTTGCGTTCATGGTGATTGCCATAGTGTTTGGATTTTACGCCATCGAGGCACTGGTATATTCATATCAGAATAAGGTCCGCTCAATTAAATACGTCACTGTGGAAAAATATCACACGATTGGCATAGCAATGTTTCCACAAGATTTTGCAACTTATGAAGGTTGTAGCTTCATCTACTCCGATGATCTTCTGCCAAGATCGGGGAATGGTTCAGTGCAACACCCGGAAAATTTGACCTGCGAGTATACGAACGTTACATTCATGTCTCAACTCATTAAATCCAACAGAACTGCAATGGTTTTTGACGGACCAACTCTCGTTAATTTGAAGCAAAGCCTTGCACTGAATTTCACTATTGACACCACCGTGCGAGAGTTTAGTGGAATGGAGTATCTTTTATTGGAGAACTGGGATAAGTACAAAGGTGGGTCACCTCATGCGCAGGCTAATTATCTCTCCAGAACCGAGTTAAGGATGCCTCTATATACGGTCCCCGCGGGATTTCGGACTTGGATTAAGATGTCTCTCACCGTGCTAAGTTCAGACATTGACAATGAGAATATTTCAAATTTCATGGTGGACCCTGGATTCTCAAGCTACAACGACTGGAGAAACATCAGTGACCGTACCACTGATATTATCTACGCTCTGTTTGAGTGGAAGAGTAACACTTACGAGTATGTCACTGAGATTTTATCAACTAATATTTTTAATACGGTTGGAGCTCTGGCTGGAGTGTTTGTGACGCTAGCAAAGGCTGGGGAGTACTGTTGGCAGTGGATTCGTAGAATAAGGAGGGAGAGACGAAAGAAGAAGCTGAAGCACACTGAGCTAGTCCAACAGCACAAGCAACGTATGCAGGAGTATCAGCAGAAGAAGCTTGAGAGAAGGTTGAATAAGTTGCAAAGTGCCAGTGTCATTGTGGAGCAGTGATATTATTATTATACATGATTTATTTTTATGTGTCTGTCGACTATATAACTGTTACTACTATATTATATCATTGATGTTAATGTTGATTATGTTGTAACTGTTGTACTGCTGACTCTCCATTTTAGTACATGATGTTAAGTTATTATTACCGTATATTATGTAATGGCCTATCCAGTTTGCGTAATTTTATGCAATCCGACGTATAATCTGTATAATGTACATCCATCCCATGTCTCCTATTACGTATAATATTATACATGAATAGATTTTTGAAAATTCATGGATATTGAGGCAGCTGGGTCGGGCTTGGTCGGTGGAGTTGCACATGTGATACATGTGCATGTGACGCAAATGGAATAGTGAATGTTGTTTACCTTAGAGTATTCATTGCTTTTAGGGCTGCTGAGTGTGTTATTCTGCTGGAAGTGACAGTTGACCCTTACCAGCTATGCATTGTACTAGCTACATAGTGTGACTTTTGAAAATTTGAATTTTAACAATGAATTCCTAGTTTCTAAAAATAATTAATAAAACATGTTATAACCTGCTCAATAATGACACAGCAATCATACATTAATTTTTACAAAGCAACATTGAATAATAATATTATTATTGAAGGATGATCATAATTTCACCACTAGCACAACACAAATCAACATAGCACAGAAAGAATAAATTTGTGATTTTTTCTCGCTTAGAAGACCATGATAATTATGACAATAAGTAATAAGTGACCTGACTGACACTTTTTGGCAGTTTTTGGTGGATAAAAATTAATGATGTTGAGTGACCCAGGGCCGGGCTGAAAGTTGACCATTATACTGCTTTACCATAATAAATTATACGTTCACAGCTCTTCATCGGTGATGTATCTGTTTCCCTCGCATTCGGTATCGTCGTACTTGTAGTATCGCTGTCCAAAGAACCCGTGATGCCGACCTAGGTCACGGTCTGTTCTACAGACAGGCCTCTCTTCATCAGTCTCCTGCTGTTAATAAAAAAAAATTATGGTGAACATTGCATTTATTTGTGCACAAAAGTACAAAAGTTGTTGCAATTTTGTATGGACCTTTAGGGATTGCTAAGGAGTACAGCGTACACAATTAATACAAATTTTAAAATATTTCAAGGGGGCTCACCTGTCTGGCTTCACCGTTTCTGCTAGCAGAGATGGAGCCAGCTCCAGCTGCTGTATCTTCTTCCGTGCCCGTGGCGCTAGTACTAGTACTAGTAGCGGCGGGCGTCGGCGGGGGCATGTGTATCTCTTCGTAGCCAGAGTCCAAGCTGCTCTCCAGCGAGCAGACGCGGTGCTTGTTGACTGGCTGCTCGGGCCGTGCGTCCACCGTCACCACGACGTAGTCTTCCCAATCTTCCGTGCAAATATCTGCCTGCGAGTCGCACTGCGCGGCGGCAGCGTCGCTCTGTGCGTATCTTGCTCTCTTTCTCCTTAGAAAACTTGCCATTGCAGCATAGTATTTATCAAAAGCCTTTGCAACGTTTCAACGGAGCTCTTTTATAAGGTGTATGCAAACCTCGAAAGTGGAAGAATGACCTTTTTGGTCAGACCAGCTGGCCTTGCTGGCTCAGCTGTCCCGTAAATTGCAATATTAGCGGTACCGGGAAAATCTTTGATTTCTGATTGGTCAATTATGTCAAACGTCACGATGATGTAATAAGCAATGAGCTGGGTTGTGATTCTATTTAGTGCGCACCCAACGTGGTGAGGCTGGAGCTAGATAGCAAGATGCCTTCTTCCACTGTTTGTGGGGATGATTTGTGTGACATAGAGGATTGTGTGCTTCCAGGAGACCCCAAGCCATCGGACAGAATCAGAGCAGAGAACAAAATCCTTCCCAGAGCTCTGAGGAGGAAAGTGAAAGCAAGCTGCAAGTCCAGTACAGATTCACCCGAAGAAGAAGACACTCCCCCTGCGTGTGAGAGCTTTATCCCCGGGACGCACTCAATCTACATCAAGACGTGGGGATGCTCCCATAATAATAGCGATGGCGAGTACATGGCTGGCCTCCTTGGAGCAAGTGGCTACTCCATCACAGGTGCTCAACTTTAATCGATACCTGATGTAGTCACATGACTAATCACATGATTTTTTACGTCCACCTACCTACTATACTTTAGAGTCGCCACTGAGTGCTGACTTGTGGGTGTTGAACAGCTGTACAGTAAAGGGCCCCTCCGAAGATGGCCTCAAAAACTCAATCCGTAAAGGACGGGAATTGGGGAAGCCCCTAGTGATTACTGGCTGCGTACCGCAAGGACAGAGGAATCATGCTGATGTTGAAGGACTCTCAGTTGTTGGAGTGAGTTCATTGCAGTTCAGCATTTCAATAGCTGGACAATATATGGGGCCTGTAGGGAAGATGTTTTAAATTAGGGTACACTACGCTACACATGTAGGTTCAACAGATAGACAGAGTTGTCGAAGTGGTGGAGGAGGCACTACAAGGACGTACTGTTCGTCTCTTCGGCCAGCGAAGGGTCAAAGGTCGTAAGTTGGGTGGAGCTCCGCTGGACTTGCCAAAGATCAGGAAGAACCCTCTGATTGAGATAATAGCAGTTAACACTGGGTAAGCCCCCATTAATTTTTTCTACCAATTATTGTGTATACACGGTATTATTTATTATCTTGCAGCTGCCTAAACCAGTGTACCTACTGTAAGACGAAGCATGCTCGTGGTGACCTGGGTAGCTATCCACCTGAGGAGATCATTGGCAGAGCAAAGCAGGCCTTTCAAGGTATATACAAGGGAGAGTTAGTGGCAGTGGGTAATGTGCCGCTGGACCTAATTTAGTGACTCCTTGAGGCTACACTTAGTAACTTTATCCTGGCACATGCTCTTTGCCAGAAACAGGTATGGATCATGTTAATTTGTAAGCATTATTCATGCTTATGGGATGTAGAGCTAATGGAGGTAGTAAGTGGATGGATCATTATACAGCCACAAATTAGATATGTAGATGATAGTAAATGTCCAGAGAGCATTCCTTTTAGTAATAATTATCTTCTAATGGCTTCAAATTTGCAAATGATCATATTATAAAGTGGAATCAAAAAATTGTAATAGTGTCTCCTGGTCCCAATCAAATCAAGGTCACTACCAGTTTGTATCTTTGATCCTGTTGTTACTCTTCAGAGGGAGTGGTCGAGATTTGGTTGACCAGTGAGGATCTTGGTGCCTATGGTCGTGACATTGGAGTGACCCTCCCTGAGCTACTCTGGCAGTTGGTTGATGTCATCCCTGATGGCTGCATGCTACGATTGGGAATGACCAACCCTCCCTATATCATGGAGCACGTGAAGGACATGGCGGCCATCTTGGCCCATCCGAGGGTCTACTCGTTCCTCCATGTACCAGTTCAGTGCGGATCGGATGCTGTGCTCGAAGATATGAAGAGAGAGTACACGATTGCGGACTTTAGACACCTTGTGGATTATCTAAAGGAGAAGTGAGTAGAAGTTTGTTTATTTTCTCTTTCGCCTAGTCGTCTATGTAGCTACTGGCTTGCAACTGAAAACCCTTGCATGAGGGAAAGAGAGGCTGAAGACCAAGGCTTCCCTTGCCTCCCCCCTCCGAGTGTTAAAAAAGCAAACCTCCCTCCCCCACTTGTAATTGTTTCACCATGAATCTGTTGTGAGATATTCTCCTCTCTGTGTACAAACACACACCTTGTGTGTTTGTCATAACCTTGTTTTCCCTACTATCTCCATACATTTTTATTACGTAAGTTAATCCTGTGGGCCCTCGAGACAACACTAAAGCCCTGTTTACACGTATATGTACAAGCTGGCTTCCAAAGGCCTCAGGACTAGCTTAAGACTCGCTGTTGTACATTTTGTACCAGACCATGATCGCCTGGGGCCTGTTCTAGCACCCAAGTGTATCATCAGTGGATTTTTAAAGTATAAATATTTGTTAGTGTGACCATTTCCCAAGCCGTGTACGTGTGTGCAGCTGTGGTGTGGTTATTGCTTGCTAGCTTGCACGCCATCAGTTGTTTTGTGGTACATGGTATTGTCGAGGGCCTGTAGCTGTGCATTAGCATCACATGCATCATGCATGTTTCCCTATTAAGGTAAGCTAATGGTCCGTATGTGTTATTTCCTACTCAGCTGGCTGGCTGATCTCAATGGCTAGCTCGAAAAGGTTACCTAGATTAAGTTAACTGGCCAGCTATTAGTATGTTCATTATAGCATAACACTTGGGCACGTGTGGTATTGTTCTCTCAGACCTCTCGGCTACGGCTAAGTCCTGGGCGATATTTCCATGTGTGTGTGTCTGTATGCCATATTGGTGATGTTTTGAAGCACATGTGCGTGTGTCGTACAGCTGACTTCATCACATCAAAACAATATCACTCACTATACGTACATATATACGTCCATAGAACAATGTATCAAGAATACTGTCTCCATTACGGTACTATATAGCTATACTATACATCTGGTATAATATTATAGTTGCCTAAAGGAAACGCAGAAGTCTTATCGCATGCTTCAGCATTTTCCCTTCTCACGGATACACACATTACATAATACTATCTATGCCTGAGGCATGGAACGTTCTTATCCCGCAGTTAGTGGGGGAGCCTGATACACTCGAGATGAGAAAGGCAGGGTCTATTGGGAATAGCTAGCATAACAATAACAATAATATTACTTGAGGTGTACATAAAATTGATTTTATGCTCTTACTTTGCTACCCTCTGCAGTGTCCCAGGTGTTACCATAGCAACTGACATCATATGTGGGTTCCCCACAGAGACAGCCGAGGTAGGTGGACACGCTAGCTGTAGCTGTATTTGAATGCATGACATTGAGCACCCAAGAAAATCCAAGCTACCGTATTCATTATAATATTCATGTTGTGTTTGTGTACTCGATTGTGATTCCAAGTGTGTGTTCTGTATTGCCGACTGTCGGCTGCTAATGGTGAGAAGCCTTGGAGGGTTTTGACTCGAGAGAATAGTGGCAACCCCAAACAAACATGTACATGTTAATGGTCTATAACCTAAGGCACCTCTCCCCATGTGCTCGACATGTGTTTGGATGTAATTTTTCAACACAAGTTATAGTTACTGACCGATTTGAAGAGTGCTTACTCTCCTCTAGCTCTATGTGGTAGCCATAGATCATAGTCTGACTATGATCTATGGCGTAGCTTGCTGGCTGACTTCATATTATCATCATTTCTTGGGTCTTGTTTTGGTTTCAGTGATATCAATCCCCTCCCAGATTGATGGTAGACCGAGATTTGTCATCACGTTTAGTGTCTACCTCGTGTCTAGTCCATAATATACCTAGTGGCTGCCATGCTAGACTGATAGACTGGGATAAATGTTAGTGTTTCATCCAGCCTTATTCTAAGGCCCTCTCTCAGCTGTTAATTGCTGTTATGAACCTGAATATTGGGAATGAAGCTAAAAATCTTCATTATTGGCATCGTCACGATGTGAATTAAAAAATCCACTTTTTTGTATTTTCATAGGACTTTGCTGAGACTCTGTCTCTTGTGAGGGAGTATAAATTCCCCAGCCTGTTCATCAACCAGTTTTATCCTCGTCCCGGGACGCCAGCTGCTCGAATGAAGAGAATACCGACTCACGAAGTCAAGAGAAGGTCAAGGGAACTCTCACAGGTAAGTGGGGGATCTAGGAGCACCTACTCTCTATACTAGAAATTTCAGCTCTAGTCTGTTTAGAGGTAATGTGAAGGAGTTGGTCAGAATTTGCCATCTGTGTACTTTGCCCAATTAAATCTCCCCCAAAATTCTTTTCTCATGGACTCTATAATATTATACCATTGTACTTTGCCATATATGAGCCTATTATGGTGAACCTTTGGTGCACACCATCTGCTTAGTGACTCATTGGTCAATATCTATGGCACCTACTGGACATTATCATCCACAAAATTTGAACTTTTACTGATTAAGCCAAGTTGACTGATTTGTTTGGGTGTTCGTTTTTCTGCAGCTGTTCCAGTCATACCGACCCTATGACCACAAGGTAGGGGAGCAGCAGCTGGTGCTGGCTACGGAGCTGTCACATGACCAACAGCACTACGTCGCACACAACAAGTTCTACGAACAGGTACATGTAGGTATAGCATTGTTTCTCAGAGTGAAAATGAAAGAGAGAAAGAGAGAGATCTAGGAAGTGTGAGGGAGAGGGGAGGACCTTCAAACCTTCAAAAAAATTTTTTCCCCGATATCAATAGGTGCTAGTGCCCAAAGACAACGCCCTGCTGGGCAAGATGTTTGAAGTCATCATTACAACGACCGGTAAACACTACCTCAAGGGAGATGTTTTGGCAGAATCTCTCACCTGTGCTCCCTCACGCCCCACCCCTCTCCCACGGGGGACAGTCAGCGGAGCTACAGAATGGAGACAGAGGACTACCACTGTAGCTGCTGAAAGAACTACCACCAGCACTGATTCAGGATCATCCAAACTACACGAACCTTTATCTAGCGGAAGTAGGTCTAGTATAAATGGTGGCCGGTGGTTGAGTCTTGGCGATGTTGCACTGATCCTGGTGGCTGCACTGGTGCTGTGTGCAGCTCTGATCTTAACTCACACTACTCATCTCTTCACTATTTGGTCGAGATAAGAATCGATTTTTTTTTTTTATTTGTGTATAATAGTCCTCATTGTTAATAAATATTTTAAGGAGCTGGCTGAAACTGAGTAACATTGGAGTGTATAATATTATATGTAATGACAAAATGACATTCATACAATGTCATGTATGTAAGCAAGTGAATTAGAACCGATTGAAACTTATAGCGAAATTTCGTCCACAGCACCAGCTCTGACTATTGTCCGATGGCTAAGCTTCACCCATTGAACAGACTGTGCGTGTGTATTTGTGAGAGAGAGAGTCTACTGTCTCAATTGTACGTGGCATAACAAAATGAGTGCAATCAACTACAATAGAAATGCAGTTGACTACCGTAGCTGGTCACTCACCATGGCATTGGTGGCAGCTGTCATTCTGGAGGCCAGGAGTCTGATCAGCACGCTCATCCTAGCTGGCTCGTGTCTCTCCAGTACCCTCTTGTAGGCACTGCAGCACAACCACCAGCAAACCACACGGGGCACCGGGAACACTCCACCAGCCTACAGTGCGCGTGTATACATTGTATTGCTACGTACTATATTGACGACCTTTACCATGTGCACCGTTAGAACTATGCAGCTATATACTTGGGGATGTGGTCAAGTTTTTCATATATTATTATTGTCACAATATGAAGGGGGGGGAGAATTATGAAAATTAGGTGAATTGTAGTGTCTATGATTATACGTCACCTTGCTGCAGATATCCACAGCTCGCTTGACAAAGGAATAGATCGAGTCCATAATCAGTCCTGCAAAAGTAATACTAATAATCTTTAAAAGTCTTCTCAGTTTACAGAGTATGACAAGAAAAGCCTTAAGGGACTTGACCATTAAAATGGTAAGTCGGTATTGTTGGTAATTTTTTCTTATTGCTGACTTCATTATGATGCCTTTGAGGAATAATTATGAAGAATATTTTAGGTGTGCTAAGATATAAAGTATATAGCATGTTCAGGACTATGATAGCTGCTTTCTTCTGGTTACAAGCTGCGTTCTGGTTTTTGTTTCAGCTCCATAGCTCTTTCCGTTACTGAGATAGTATCACTTTGGCGCGCGCCGCGGTATGGACTTAATGATATTCATAGCTTTTAATTAATTACGTCACGGTCTGTACATTCCAACGTGAAAACCATACGCGTTTTGCCACCCCCCTGTCCCAGCTCAATAAATAGCATTTTCCGGTAGGGACTATCGGGGCTAGACGGTGTCAGGGGTACCCCCTCTGGCACCTGCAGCTGAAAACTGCACATGGTCCTGGTCATATATGGCTTAGGGGTCGCCCAGGTTCCTCCCTCGAATACCCCCCATCCTGGATAAAGCCTGGTTTGGGTTTGGGTTTGGGATAAAGCCTGGTAATCCACCATAGGCTGACTTCGGTCCCCTATGGCTGTGACACAGAAGCCTAACTGGCTGCAGTAATCTATGCAGTGTACCCTGACCAGCGTTCCAGCCTAGAGCTCGGAAGGTCGATGGGAGGATGGGGTTACATTTTTTTTTTTCATTTCATAAGTGAGAAAAATGTCCCTCAATGTAGCCTGCCATTTCTTGAAATAATATTATTTTTCCAAGTATGCCATAATAATTATATGCTACCGGACTACTGATAAAGAACAGAACTCCCCTCTCGCTTGGCTCAAGGTTCGGTGGCAGGCCTAGTGCCTCTCGAAACGTGTGGCACTTTCGCATCGATCATTCGACAATGCATCTCTATGGCCCGAGGCAACTCTACTTTGTGCACACAGCCCTACAGTCTAGTTCTGACCAATCCTGAGCCTTGTAGTGTGGACTTTCTCTCCGTGTTTTCATGGCAACCGGGCGCATCCAAGATGCATATCCATGCCCTCATGTAATGCATTCTCAAACGAGCATGCTATTAGTAACCCATGCATAGCATAATATAATATTATTATTAATTTTCATGACTGAACATACTTGTACCTACAATACCTATAGTACCTACAATACCTACTTTACTGTTAATGGTAAAGTAAGTACAATAGGTATTGTTGGTAATATTGATAATATTTTATAATATTGTGCTGTTAGTAGCTCATGCATAACATATTAGCCATAATATTATGTTATTTCATGATTGAACATACCTTTACCATAATTATTAATGGTAAAGTAGGTATTGTTGGTAATATTGATATACAATGAAAATTTTCAGATGGTCATTTCTTATATGGTCCGTGTCCTAACCTGGAGGGCATAAAAGATGTGCTTCTACAAGTTCAGAAGGCTCACGATTGGTCAGAATTGTATATAGTACCGTGTGCGTAAACGAAGGTGGCCATAGAGACGCATTCTCGAATGATTGTTCTGAGCATGCTTTTAGTAGCTCATGCATAGCATATTGGCCATATTATCTCATGATTGAACATACTTTACCTACAATACCTACTTTACCACTAATGGTAAAATAGGTAAAGTAGGTATTGTAGGTAATATTGATAATAAAAAAATGCATTAAGAGGCCATGCACCCCATGACTCAATTCTACCCTAGTTCTACTTACTGAAGAACATGATCGACTGCTTTCTTTTCGCTCTCTTCTCCATGCCCCCCTTGGTCGGGTACCACTCCGGCACTGAACGGACAAACACGATGAATTTCATCGCCACGACAATAAAGCTCTCGTAGACATTCGAGGCAACTATCTTCTTCGACTGCAGCTAATATTAATGAAGATATGATTGTATGTGTGAGAAAAATGATTTTTAATATCTTGATAGCTACACACTGAGATAAAACTTCACTTAGCTTTGTACCTGTCCGTCCAGGAACAGCGGGAGACATCTCAGTAAAGCAGCTCTGAAAAGTTCTATTCTCGATATCACAGTAAAATTAGTTAATTGATATCAAGTGCTAACTGTTTAATGAATCTGCGCAGGGAGAGCACAGGGTTGCCACGTATTCTCAATGTGACACAGCTCTTCATCTCTATCAGACAACGGTAAGGTTAATATCATGACATTGTTGAATTAACGGTGTCAGTGTGGTCTCCAATGTCATCTATACCTGTGGATGTGTATCTCGATAAGTTAATCTTCACATCGAGCGTTGAAGTGTTGACTAGGAACCCACACCACTCTATCCACTCTCCTGCACAGTGATATAACATACAATCACAGCATCCACTGACTAAGGCGGGCACACCATCTCCTATAGTAATGTACATAGCGAAATTGAGATGGGTCACATATTCCCCCCCCCCCCCCCCCCATCAGTCCCTGTAACATTTGCTTTTTTTCTCACTACTTGTCCAAGTGCCTCGTGAAAAATGAAAAACATCGTGCGAAATACTTTCATTAGCTACTTAACGTACTCTTGTTGACGCTTGGGCTGCCGTCTGGTAGTATGTCGAAGTTGGTGGATGTCTTCCCCGTGTTGATGTGACAGTTATACTCTGGCACTCCGCGCTCTAGAGTGGTGAGAAACTCCTTTGCCACTTCTGGCTCTCTTGTGATCAACAGGAAATCGTCTACAAAGCGGAGGAGCAGACCCTTGCGAGGATTGACTCTGGGTAGGCACTTCCTCTCCATATCGGCATAGTAGAACCTGCATCATCAAGGGTATAATAACAATAATAAAAACATTTATTTCTCAGGAAGTGATCGATTTACCCACAGAGCATAGAAGAAATCTTGGAGCCTTGAGGTATGCCTTCAGTCTGTCTGAAGTACTTGAAGCCAAGCTAAGAACGAAAAGGAAACATGACATCTTGACAACTACCCATCGATCCCATGTACCTTGACTAAATTTCCAAAGAGGTGTTTCTTCAAAAGGTCCTTTAGAGCATCTCTCTTCACCACTGGGTACATGATCTGAAACCAATTAAATTATTAATTAAGGAGCCTCCCCTTCCCTCCAAAATGATGATTCACTAACTTGGTCGATCAAGATACAGTTGGCGTCCTGCACAGAAGAGTTGAATGCAAACTCATAGAACGGTTCCTTGTTCTCTGCTACATATGAACAATATTATTGCTCGTTTTAATTATTATTGAGAGGTAGCGGCATAATATTGTATAAAATCATGATGGGGGTACCCCTGGTAATTGCAGTCTTAATGAACCTTCTCTTCACTCCACGCAGTGTCAGATAGATCTTTGAATATCGACGTAATAGGTAGCTCTCCTGAGAAGAAAAAACGCATAAGTAAAATTCACTAAAATGTTATATCAGTATCTTACTTGAGAGAGCACTTTGGTTACAATAATCTCAAAGAGCTTGTCAGGAAGAATGGAGTCATAGCAGGTGGCTATGTCAGTGTGCACAAAGAATAGGGGTCTAAACAAAAATTTATTGTTTGATACAGTGATCAAAGAGACTGAATGAGAAACAAATACGTTGGGTCTCTTACCCCTCCTGTTGAGGATTGACGCTTGCCTGTTGTGTAGCAAATTTCTTCAATTTTTGGTACACTTCATTTTTTCCGAAGCATGAACTTCCAACTAATTCCGGTCTTCTTTTCTGCAGAAGGAAGGAAGGAGGAAGAGAGAGAGAGAGAGAGAGAGATGAGAGGGAGAGAAGTATTTACCACAGACATGGCAAACCATTTCCATGTTCAGTATATGGAAGGCAGCATTCAGTTGGAAGTTCACGGAACTTGCTTTCTCATTGCTGGATGTCGTTCTGGACTGAAGGTTGATAATCGGCCGCACCCCTGTCAGTTTGGGCAGAAACCGAAGCTTGGACACTCCAAGGGACTTTCCCTCATGACATATCCACCGCATTTCGCGCTATAATAAACTTATGGTTAATAAATTATCATTAAATTTATCATCCAATTTACCAGCGAAATTTGAGAGAGCAACGAGTCTGTCCTCTCCTTGATGGCAAGCTTCTCCACACGTGCCCACAGCTCTTTGCGGTAGTAGAAGATTTGGTTGCGACGCGATGAATGCTCCGTCACATAAAAATACGCCTACATACACATGTATATACACAGCAGCCATTAGCTACGTATTAGTTAGTGTCTGAAGTAATGTCTCGTTTTTTTGCTTACCTTGATGGTTCGCACAACCACTTCATCCATAAGCCAATGCAGGAGCTTTCTGGCGAGCGGATAGCTGGGTGGGTGTGGCTTACCACGCCCACTAGGAGACGGCAGCTTCAACCATTCACAACTCGACAGCTTCGCACCAAAATAAAATTTCTATCGATTGAGGTGATATAATATTCTACCTTGTATCCTTGCATGAGATCTTGGACAGTGATGGTCTCAAATTTTCCCAAACTGACAAATTTCTCCACGTGCTTGAAGAAGAGCTTCCTGTTTTGGGCGGAGCCCCAGATCGCCATGGGAACAAGGTGCCTCAGAACAGCTTTCACAAATGCACAAACCTACAATAAGCAAAGGATGGTATTGACTACTTCAGCAAAAAAATCAAAACTTAAATTCCTCAATCCTCCCCTTCAAGTACAGTATCATAGCCCCACTTCAGAATTACCGCACAATCTCAGTGCAAACTCCATCACAAACACTTTAGCTAACCTGATTGTATGTGAGTTTTCCCTGCGAGACCAGTTGAGCTATAATCTCTTTCAAGGGTAGCGGGGGTTCTTCGTGAGTCACTGGAGTTGGTTGCCCATGATGATTTTCACCGTCTCTACCAGCAGCAGCTTCTTCAGAGACACTTGTACCACCACCACCAGCCCTACCTGGGGCAGTAGCAGCTTTCTTCTTGGGCAATGGACCTTCACTTAGCTCAGGACGTGGTTGCTCATTCGCAGGAGGTGGGGCAGTGGTAGCCAAGGAGAGGAGGTGGCTTGATAGAGGACAGTAGTGATCGAGTAGTCCACTGTAGTTAATCTTCATTCTAGAGTATGACAAGAAAAGTTTACAAACCATGCAAAAGGTAGAGCTATCAAGATATCATTAATATCAAAGTTTAGCAACAGTACAGTTGGTTATCACAGGAGTTGAATTCTCTGCATATCAGTCCACTTACTTGTGATTGTACAGAAGCTGCTGAAAATGTGGCACAACTTGCTGCAATCGCTTCGAAAGCCGGAATGTCTAACAAAAAAAAAAGTAATGAAGTGGCCAAATAGGTATATAGCAGGCAAAATTATAAACTAACCTTTTGTTTAGGGTTATCTTGAAGAGGTGGCAGTCCTACAGAAACTGAGCTTGGTGCACCGCTGTCTATGAGGGGAGCACCCTTTGATTCATCTCGGATTGGTCGACCCTCGAAAATGTGTGCCACCAGCTTCCTCGCTCCATTCACAGAAGGTTGCAGCTGCTGAAGGGCATCTGAGTGTGTGTGTTAACAAGTCATTGTGCTATGGATAACTGTATACAAGTTTATTTGCATGCATGAGTAACTTCTAGTATTCCATCATGAGCTAGTGGTATAAACACATCATCATGGGTGCCTAGAGATGTACCTAAATCCACTCTCTGATACCTGATACTCACAAATGCTGGTGAATTTTTGCTTGGTTGCTGAGTAAAACATGAATCTTCTATTGATTAGCATTTTCTTCCTGTGTGAGCTGCAAGCACAAACTTCTTTTTCAGTACAAATTCTGCAAACTAGGACTTGTTAACTTACTTTTTTTGGCTACCAGGCTTTTTGTCCGCCTCTGTGTTAGCAGCCTTCTTCTTGATCTTTCCCCTTCTGTGTTGCCTCAGTCGTTTCAAATGTCTTTTAACACGCTTCCTTTTCTGGTGACTCAAAACATTAATATTTTTCAGCTTTTGTTCCAATTTTCTGATCACTTTCTTTTTTCTTTTTCTGTCCTTTTCTCTCTGTGCCTGCTTCTTTGCAGAACTCATCAATGAGTATGGTACACGTGCTGCTCTCCTCTTCGGATGTCCGAGTAGTCTGCTCCCAAAATTATAGCTAGATCTGGAATGAGAATGAACCAATGCTGTGTCAGAATTGGAATCTGAACTCTTCTGATCACCACCGGTAGATTTGCAAACTGCATTAGTCTTGTTGGACACCTCTCCATTAGTTTGGTGGCCACCTGTAGTCGTCCTGTCTGGATCTGATGGTCTCTCAATCTTCATACCTTCTCCTTAGAGCAATAATTCATAAAGTGCAGATATGGTAATACAGTTGCTGCTTACCTTCTGTCAAAGTGGCAGCAGTAGTACCTGATTGTTGATCTTCCGACAAATTATCAGTGGGAGGAACCTCCAGCCGCACTCTCTTACTCGGAGGTTCATCATCTTGGGAGTATTCGATCTGTCTCTTCCTCCTCCTCTTCTTTCTTTTTCTTCTGTCCTTTCTCTTCTTGTGACAGAGCCTGTCTCTCCGTTTCATTCGGTTAATGTGCCTCAGACGCCGATCAAGTGACCAGGGCCGCCTTCGAATGGGGATCACATTCGCAGTGAAGAGGCTGTAGACGGGAGTTCCTACAGATGGTGAACACAAGCAATAAAAGTATCAAGAATTATATGGAAATATTAATTTTCATGCAAAATTATACTGTTCAGCTGTACCTGTAATTTGCAGGTAGCAATCGTTCTCCAGAGGAATGAATATGGAGCAATACGTCAATAGGCGCTGTAGTAAACCACTCCCAATCCTACACAGGGTAATGAAAATAGTTATTGTGCATGTTACTACAAAATCTTGCTCAAGATACTGACCGTTCATTCAGTATCTCAAATCCGATATCCGCTAAGAATTCATAAAAGGGTGGCCGCTTTCGAGAAAGTCTCAAGTCCACAGTGAATTTCTGCACGTGAAATGATAATCAAAACCTAACAAGTATGTATAATGTCACAACAATAATTATGCACTACATGTACAATAATGATATTATGCTGGGCTGACTATAATTATTTGGATCAGCATGACCAATAATTATTAGAAATGGATAAATGTCATGTTTGTTTTGGACCCATTCAAATCGGTATCTCAACTCAGGGAGTATAGATTCAATGGAACGGTGGAATGGAATAGTGGAATGGTGGAATGGTGGAATGGTGGAATCGGCCAACGACCCTTTACCTTTCTATAGCTCTACGTGCGCCAGCCCCTCCTTTTCCGTGGGAGGGGCTGGCACGCGAGACCAGTGTGCATACTAATATTATCGTGCGTGCAGTTAATATTGAACAGACTTGATTTGCTACACTTCTTGGATGTAAGTTGGACGTATATATACAGTCCCGGCACTGCTCATAGCAAATTAAACCGCAGCTGTAGTAAGTGCACTTTCATCATACTCGTGGATGCATCGAGATCTCTCTATACAGCTAATCTGCACTGAGTATATACTAGAATCCGATATCCATGAACATCTGAGAAAAAAACAAAAAGTTTAATAATAATATGCAAACAAGATATCAGAATTGAATATTACCAACTTAATGTAAGAGCATAACTTCTAAAATAATCACATATAGCCCCGTTTACACATACAAGCTGGCTTAGACTAAACCGCTTTGGAATGCGCTTTAATCGCGTTTACACGTAGGGCCTTAAGCCAGCTTATGTAAGCGCCTTAAGCCAGCTTAGAGCGTTTACACATGAACAGTTTGTATAGCAACATATCCTAAACCGGTTTGAAACCGGTTTCAAACCACCTCCCAGACGTGGTTTACAAACCGGTTTAGAAGGCGACTTGTAAAGCGGTTTAGTGCGTTTACACTAAGCCAGCTTAAACTAAGCTGGCTTCCAAACTGGTTTAAAGGCCTAGTGTAAACGGGGCTTTAGTGACTGGAACAAAAATACACAATGTCATTGTAGCCACAAAGGTGTAGCTAAACTATAGCAAACTATAATTGTATCAAAAGTTTACGATAGTAAAATTACTACTATAACAAAAAAAATGAGATACTCGGAAGGTAATAACCCACCAAAACTTATTTACTAAAAGAAAATGAGCATTCCTTGCAATGTCACAGCCTTCCTGGCATGTGCTCAGATAAATACTGCGTGTGTGATGGAAGCAGTTGCATAGCATGCATTGTGGGCGGAATAAGAAGCATTGAACTGTTAAACTGTGGCCACCGTGCTCGAATACAGGGAATATTACAATGGTACTATACATTCCCATATCGGGTTTGAGGATCTCTTGAGGGTGCTGTAAACTGTTGCCATTCCTGATGTCTCACACAAAAGTTAAGTGGAGCAAGAGCTGGCTTAGGATACCTTTGTCGACAACCGCGACAAACGCTAATATTCCCAGTGATGAATGCCAGAGTAAAAGGGCTCGAGTCAGGTGATGTAGATGTGCAGCGTATAAGAGGAGGAGGAGGAACAACAGGCATGTTATGATAGGTGACTTCTGTTGGTGAGTGAATGTTTACCTGTCCAGTAGTCATTATTAAGTTTCCAGGTGTAGTACCACTAGATGTAGTTGAACTGCTCTCTGTATGCAAACTACTGGATACACCATCAATTGAAGATAATGCCTCTTGGGTCCGAGGCAAGGCACCTGATGCATACTTGCCTTGTGCTCCTGATACCACTGAGAAAGGAACTCTTGACTCAGGCTGCACTTTTGGTCGTTTCTTGGGAGGAGCTCTTGATCCTTTACGACCACAGCCAGCAGGCATTTCTGTGGTCGCCAGTTTGGTGATATTGGGGACTTTGTGAGCTTTTGTAAACCATCTGACACAAAGAGTAGTAGTTCATGATTGTCTTCAGCTGCAGCAACAGAATGAGCACAAATGCCGAGTGATCTCCAATTGGGACATTTGTCATCACAGGCATACTGCCCATTTCTTTTACGTATGACTAAATGAGGACGGGATCCCGAGTAACTTCTGACCATACGAGCATTGTCACCTTGTCCAGGAGCAAGTGAAAGAGAATTGGGTTCCTGCAAGAGGTCAGATGCTTTTTTCCAAATGGCCTTTAACACTTCTATCGGTGTAATGACTGATCCACTGAAGTCACTAATAGCTACGGAGAGGTTACTATCAAAACTAGATGAAAATGTAGCACTCTGAGTCCGGTTCGTTAACCTGACTGCTGATGAAGCATATTGATGACTTGCTAAACTAGTACAAGTTTGAATAGGTGACTGACTAATAGTAGGGCATATATCACTAGTAATTGTAGTGCACACAGCAGTGCCAGGCAGAGGCAGAGAACAATCATCACCAAATGGCTGATGCTGCGACCCAAACAAGCGACGGCTACAGGTAGGTCTGTTGTATTCATTTGGTGTCTCAAATTCGTCTTGCTGAAATGATACAGATTTCTCCAGGTGCTGACCACAATGAGTAACTTGTCCATCTGTTAATTGACATTGTGAACCATGGCTACAGGTAGGCTTACTGCATTGACTTGCTTTGCTACATGCCTCATGTTGAGATGATTCAGAATAGTTATCCAGATGTTTGCTAGAAAGGGTTGTTTCTCTATAGTTAAGTGGATCTGTTGAAATCCGATTCTGTGGTGCTGTTAACCAGTTGTAGTCGTCGCATCGCTTCATTCGAGTTTGATGAGTCTCTTCTGAACTCTCAGTCAAGTGGATAGAAGATAAATTGGAACAATGAGAAGTTACTGTAACCTTTCTTAGGTTAGCTTTAGCAACTTTTTTTAGATGAGCTTCCCTCTGGACACCAGACATTTTCAAGAACCAATCACTCTCTTTCTTCACTAAATACTGAAAATCTGTGCAAAACTCGTACTTTCCACGACCAATAATAGCCCGCTCAAGTTCTCTCTCTTGCTCGTCGATAACTTCCTTCAACTTGTCAAGAAATACACTGAGTTTATGCTTCTTGTAGTCCATTTTGTTCTTTAGCAAGGCATTTACACTCTCACTCGCATTGGTGGTGAATTGTGAGGGAGGATCACCAAGCCCAGCTCTTTGTCTATTACATCGCAGTAGACCCTCCTCGATTGCTGCATTCTTATACTGCAAAAGCCACTCAGTGAAGGAACATACTGGACCATCTTCACTTACGTCTAGTGTTTTCCACTTTCCAATTAAGGATTGGAGTCCATTCTCGTACTGTTGGTCGTTTTCGGCATCAATCAAACCTTCAATATACTGCGATCCCACCTGCTTTCCAAAAATATCACCAAGTATGATTTGCTGCACACTCTCGTTAATTCCCATCTCTCGAATTTTTGACTTGATGTTTCGACGAGCATGGATAGTACAGAGCAAATGAACAGCTGAGGGGAAGGAGTGCTTGAATGCCTGGTGCAATGCCAGCTCACCATCTGTACCAAATGACTTCAAGTGTGAGAGCTGCGGACGAAGACTGAACTAAAGAAAAGATATGTTGAAAAGGACTTCTTAAAATGTATCAACACTGGTCCGATGAAGGCAGGATAATTCCTAGTGCGTCTACATTTGAGCATCAGGTGGCGGTACGTAGTTACCGTCACATCAAAAGCACCCAAGCTAAAGGTAGGATCAACAGTTAAGATCCCAAACTCCGCATCATCCGTACAGAATCGTACCAAGTCATCTAACTGACGATCAACAGCCACAACTATTCCAGGTTCACGGAGAGTCTTCACCTCGCGGATGAAATGTTGGTTGCATTCTTCTAAGTAGGCCTTTTGCATCACTACGGCTAGCTCATCACAAGAATTTGCACCAGGAATCACATTTTTCTTTTGCCTTTGTTTCAGATCTGATACTTGCTGCTCATTTCGAGGCAATTCACAAGCGTCTGACGCACATAGCACACCTCCAACCATGGAGGAGGATACTTCAGATACTACTCGTTTGGGCCATCTTTGCCAGATTGAAACTTTTCCTTAATCGCAGACATAGTGCTGGGCAAAGTCGGATAGTACGGTTTGTTCTGCTTGCTGTTGCCATGAGGCAAACTGTTGGTTGAAAATTCTCCGGTAAATAATATGTGACAAGGCAGAGGCGATGGGGATGGTTATTTCCATCTAATAAAAAAATCCAATATTATGGTTAATTACATGCATCATGGCCGAGTTGGTAACCATGTATGCAATATATCAAACAGCCAATCTCAACCTTTTCAGCTTTGTTTATGCAAACAGGGAATCCAACAAACTGAGGAGTCACCAAAATTAACATTAACCATGTACAGCAGTTTGCAAGTTGGTTGTCATTTGGTCTGGAAGGGTAGTCCAGCATGTGGTTTGTTCTGTGTACATTGTGGAATTAGCAACTGTGTAATGCAATGCTGTACTTAAGTAAACTTTGCACACAACCCTTGCAAGCACAGCACCAGGTGCGCGTGCATAATATAGCGCATGGCACCTGTATTCAGTGTAGTCTATAATTATTATACTATACTATCTGTAGCGAGTCCAAAGGATAATACCGCAAAAATGCGTCGCTTGTTTTTACGCGTTATACTCTATCTAAACGCGGCACCATAAAGTGACATTACAAATTTTCATATCCACAAGCCAATTCTAGACCGTTTTCCATGCTTCGCACGTCAATCGGCAGCTCTTTTGCTGTACTTTCTGGATTTGATGGTAAGCAACATCAAGACATAATTTTTCTGGCACTTATTTCTGCTGTTTCTACCTAGGTTTGTGAGTACTTGTTACCTCCAAAACTTTTAGTGGTCCTTACTGTGACATATAGGTTTTTTCTAGTGCTGATTTCAATAATATGCATCATTACAGGTCATTGATGGCCTACGTTTTTGTGGAATATACTTTTTAGGTAATTTTATTATAGAAATAGTTATAGTTTGGTATTGTGGAAAGAAACTCACTCTCAGCGGTTGGGCTCTAAAGATAGTTAAGGCGGGGCAAACTGAATTCGCTGTTTATCGTCACCGCCCGCATGGATTTTCAGATTTTCTCAAAATTTTTCAGATTTCATATTCAATACAGTAAACATATGGCACTTTGAGCCCCACCCACCGATCGCGTTAATTAGAGGGCGGGGCGTCGGCGATTTCGAGGTTCGAGCATAGCTTTCCAGCACTCTCTACTGGTTTGAAATATGAAAAATGACCGCCCGCCCGCATGCAAAATCGAAATCTTTGTGACGATAAACTGTGAATTTAGTTTGTCACGCCTAATATACAGAGGTCCCAGGTTCAGCAGTAACCTAAAGCAGTATTGAAGTCCCACTATCATGTTATTTGCAAGTGCTATCCAACAGTATTTGTAACTATAATCGTAATTAAAATAAAAACATTGCAAGGCAATATGGCATACCCATCCAAACCACTTTCTCCATATAAACTTAATACAAACAAAAATGAAGCTAGCGGCGCGTCTGTGCAACCAATTTACATGGTTAAGAGGTCAAATGATAGCTCATTCTGTGAGCTATCTGGTGCAATTTGTTTCGTGACTGAACTCCTAACCAGAGCTGAGATATTGTAGATTATCTGGGGACCCTTGGTGGCCCATAGTTTGTATGGTGCCATGTCTGTAGTGTCTGTAGTACTGTGCAAGGAGCAAAAAGAGAGACAGTAGTGAGTAACTTCAAAAGGTTGTAGAACCAAGAAAACGGAGTAAATCCCCAGCAATATGCATATTGTTCGGCTGCTCTAAGGTTGCTCTTCATGCCTGTAGCATCCTTGTACCACTTTTCAGAACTTTTCGAAATTCTTTGGACACGCTACTATCTGTCCTAATTAACCCTCGGCGCATGCGCGAGGGTTATGGTAGTCGTTCTGTGTGTGTGTCTGTCTGTTACCATGCTAGCTGTTACATACCTCGTTTACGAGTCCAGACTGCTGCGTTACAAGGTTCCTCATGGCGTTCCGAACGCATGATTTGTGTGGATTTCGCAGAAAACCATTTGTTCTCCAGTTTTGGCATCATTTGCTGATTTAAGCTTCTTGACTTTCTCAGCAAGCGGTAGCATGGACTTTACTTATAAATAGAACGTTGTATGTCGCGCGCTATATACGGTATAGATTATACGCATGCGCGCACGAGGGCTATGGCCCAGCGAAGTTAGCCTCGAGCCTGGGTACCTTGGGCTACCAGCGAAGTGTGTGGTATTGACGAGCTTACTTTTTTCAAAGGCCTTTCTGGTGACAAAGCGTCCTCTGCCTACCACGCTTGCTGCCACACCCCTCAAATTCATCATAATTATTAACTATAGTCATGCCAACCTAGGAAATGAATGCAGTTTGCATGGCCTAATATAATTGTACTCTTGCCTGGTTGTGAGGCAAGTGCCATAAAGCGCGCCGAGGGTTTTGGGCTCTAGGGAGCTCTAGTTTGATGACGCAATGCACGCGCCAAATTTTAAATTTGACTGTGATCATGCCTGCAAAGTACTCTGAGGATCTCAGATGGAGGGCAGTTTGGCTGCACCTCATTCGTGGCTTGAGTGTCAGCGAAATTGCTGATGTTCTCTTTATTTGTAAGAGATCTGTAGAGAGATATCTCTCCCTGTACCATGCTACTGGTAGTGTTGCACCCAAAAATCAGCAGCATGGACCCCCCCGTCTGTTGACTGAATTTGAACAGATCTCTATACTTCAATCTCTGATGGTTAAGCCAACAATGTACCTGGAGGAGCTGCAGTCCGAATTGTATGATCTGACAGGTACATGGGTCCATGTTTCCACTATATGTAGAACAGTGCAACGTCTAGGTTTAACCAGAAAGAAAGTGCAGTTGGTGGCTCTTCAGTGTAGCATGGAAATGCAGGCACGATTCATGGCTGAAATTTCTCTGTTTGACCCTCAAATGCTTGTATGGGTGGATGAAACTGGGTCTAACCGTAGGAACTCTGTACGGACCCATGGATATAGCCTAAAGGGGATGAGAGCAGTTTCCCACCAACTACGTGTTGGTGGAAAACGGATCAATGCTATTGGAGTAATGAGTATGCAAGGAATGGAAGATGCCTACATTGTAGAGGAGAATGTTAATGGTGATGTGTTTGAGAGGTTTGTAAGAACAAGCCTACTGCCTATTTTGAAACCATTTAATGGGACTAACAGTCACTCGGTAGTAGTCATGGACAATGCCTCAATTCACCACTTGGACAAAATTGCACAGATGATTGCTGGAGTTGGTGCTCTCCTCAGATTTCTTCCACCCTACTCCCCAGAATTAAACCCGATAGAACATGTATTTTCTAAAGTTAAGGCATTTTTGAAAGCCAATGATACTGTGTACTTAAATACTCGGTTTCCCACAACATTAGTAACAATGGCATTTTGTACCATTACACAGCACGACTGCATCAATTACATTAGGCATTCTGGATACATGTATTAACTAAACTCTATGTTACTGTACTCACAATGAACGTTTGTTTTGTATTCAGTTTTTAAGCTTTCTCATTGAGTTGACAATAACCTCTCTTTCTTCCTCATATTCATCTGGTGTCAGTGCGCCAAGATCACGAAGGTCGATCAGGTTTTTTTAGCTGCTCCATGTACTTGCTCCTGAGTTGAGCAGTCTTGGTAGGTGAAGCGGTAGAACTGGAGGATGCAGACTGCTGAAGTTGATTAGGTACCAGCGCAATGGCGATAGAATTAGCCAAACCAGTTAGTGCTTCATTAAGCTGCCCAGAAGCTGAGCTTGCACGTGGTCGCTTTTCTTCTCCAAACAGTGGATATGGTGGGGGTGTATCCAACGTCTTGTGAGTTTCATTGATAAACATTTCCGCCCATAATCTGTACTGAAGTGTGGAATACTTAGCTCCATGACGTTCACGAAGACTCGCAACAAGCTCAGTCATTCGCTCTTCTCGTTCCTCAGTGAAAGACTGCTTCTTTTTCTTTTTTGTGGGTTCCTCACTGCTTGGTACCGAACCTGCATGTGCTCGTTTTTGTCCCTGGGCCTGGTTCTTAGGACTAATTCCAGTACACCATAGTGTAAGTTTACCTCCATTTGTAACAAGTGCCAAAGCATCACGAGCATCTTCAGCATTATGTATCCATTTCTTTTCATTGCGTACTAAATACCCAATATCAAAATTTAACGTTCCACAAATGATTTCATCTCCCAGTTGATTAAAGAGCTCAGTCTTCAGGGAGGTAGGATTGTTGAAATCATTAGCTTGTATATTCCTGAGTGTGTACATTTTGAATTCTTTCTTATTCGATGGGCTAAATACTTTGAGACCAACAGTTATTGCTTCAGATGATTGTTGGGTACCTTGCTGTTGTTGATGGGTATGTTGGGGGCCAGGAGAGGGTTGAGAGAGAGCAGCAGCGCTATTTGGGGAGATCAGAGGCAACCCCTGACTTTGATTAGTGTAGTCACATGATCCTCCAATGCACGCTTCGCGTCCAGCTCCACGACCGAAAACAAACGGGTGCACCTGGGTTATAGGTTGCCTTGTGGGAGCAGAAGGTGCTCCTTGTATCTCTCTGTCTTGAATTCCGTCAGCTGCATAGTAGTAGTACGGTTGATTCAAGAAATACTGCTGCGACATTTCGACCAACTGTTTAAGCACGCAAGGCTAGCTAGAACTATGTACTGTCACGAGATCGAGAGCTGGTACTAGTATACTGTACCGTAAAAGCGCTATGTATCCCATGCCTTGTAGTACATGTACATGTACATGTACAGTAGCTGGAGCTAGAGTACAGTATTAGTACAGCACTTCCTGGCCACAAAATGTGTTAATTCAATATTCACTAATTATGTACACGTAGTAGTACATACCACAAGCTAGCTCCTGGCTCAGTGCATACTGACAACCAACTTGCAAAGTGCTGTATGCAGTAGTTAGCCAGAATTTGGGGGGGGGGGGGGGGGGGGGGGGGTTGTGCCAAGCGAATTACTACTCCATATACTAGAAGAGAGTTCCCACCAAATAAACCCCACATACTACAGTATACATGTTTCATAGAAATCTACACTTCATTATGTGCATATAATATTCAGGAATAATCCAACTTAGTCTACCATAGGACTCTGGTTATTAAGAGCTTGCACTTTAATTTCAAGCAGTAAGGAAATGTAATACGCTTACATAGTATGAAGAGCTATTTTAGCACCCCCATTAGTCACACCCACTTTTCATAACTCGATCTATGCTAGCTAGCACAAATGCTATCAGAAAATGAGCACCATTCACTGAACTACAGTAGTGGGCCATATTCCAAGAAAATATTGTGGGACAACAGTACTATGGGAATCTTCCAGCAATTTATGCATAATTATAATTGCTGAGTCGAAGAGTGTGGTCTCAATCAAATAGTCATGCTATTAAGCATTGGTACTTAAACATCAAGCATCAAAACCATGAAAAGGTATGTTAATAAACAATCCAAGTATGCAATAATATTATACAGCATACTCACCAAAATTTATGGCCACAATTCTTCTGAAAGCTTTATTCGAGGGGTGCACACTATGTAGTCGTCTCAGGTAGTAAACATTGGAACCAGAGGCTGCTGAGCTTGCCTTTTCCACTATCACCTTGTTATTGTCATCAAATGAGCATCGAAATACATCTGTATGGGATCCCTTGTACAACCATTTGCCATACATATCTTTCTTGATATCGTCTGGGTGGGAGAGCTGAGTAATGTCCACAACAAACGTAGAGGAACAGTGAGTTTGTAGTGGTCTCTGCTTTGCAATCCTGTCTTCTTCAATCTTTGGGTTGAGCAAAATCTGCATAATCTTGAATGCGTAATACTTGGCTGGTGGCTCCTCAAAAATTGGAACTCCATTTAGGGTTCTATAAGGAAACATAATGGAAACATAAGCTTATTAACAATTCTGATGATCATCACGCTACTCCGTATTTAATATTCAACACACTATTTGTATCATGCTTCTTACTTTTTAATCTCTTCTTGCTTGTGTTCCATATCCATATCACCTATGGTTGTCAAGTCACTATTGCCTGCAAAACAATAATATAGTAATAATAATATTATTAACATAATGAAGCAGTATGCCTCTGCACATTGATCTACCATGTAGTTACTCCAACCCTCCAATCAGTCAATAGGGGGAGGGGGGAGCTACATTTACTGATAATAGGGAGTATCAGCAAGTATAGTAGCAATGACACTTCAAATAAATGATACTCTAAACACACACTGACTCTCATTACATTGAAGCCAAAGATTGACAATTCTGAGGCCTGAATGAATACCATATAGCCAGAAATATTGGAGAAAATTAAATTTGGCGGTTGAGCCCCAAATCACTATCACAAGAATATCATATCGGCGGATTTAAATTTGGCCGTTCGGTATGGGATTGCCGTATGTATATATACGAGTAGGAAATTTTGGCGGATTTTATTTTGGCGATTGTAATACTAGACCGCCAATGCTCGCCAAATTTCTGGCTATACGGTACATGGCTTAATTGTTATCGAATACTGAGTGTGCTGGCCTAGTATATATATTTATATATATACTATAAATTGCTGAACAATTATTATTAGTGGTTTACTCTTATGAACATGGTTTTTACGGTGGCCCTGGAGGTCACGCGTCACGCCAGTGGCTATCACGTATCACTCCAGTATCCTCTCCTCCTACCGTCGTCACGTCACCGCCGTCCGTAACGAATTCGTCCGTAACGCTGATGTCCGTACCGTTCAGTCTCCGTACCGTCGCCATTCCAGTACACATGCTAATAATACGACCATGTACCAGTCCTAGCCAGGGGTGTGGTTATCGACGCTTACCGCCACACCCCCATGGCTCAGTAGGGTACGATACGCGCGTAGCCTGAAGAAGCAGAGTGTAGCCTCGTCCCCGTTCTTGAGTATATTGTGTGTTGTTGCTCTTTCAATCATTTACAGCATAGATGTAAATGGCTCATAATATAGTCAAGATACATTATAGTACATACGGTTTTTCGCCATACTTAATAAATGTGGCATCATAGAAGTTTCCAGGGTGACCTGTTCTTGGGACATAGGGTCAAAAACGTATTACAAGATGACGGAGTGTGTGGATTACACGGTGGTGCGTCCGTACTATCATCTATATCATTGGTACTGATGGTACTATCAGTTAATAAATTCATTATCAACTTCTGGATCATCCCTTCAATGCTTGAGAGAACAAATTAGCCTATAATGCACCTATCAATGTATTGCCCCACCTATCACCCCACTGGCAAAAGGTGGGGATTTGGTCGTATTTGACCGATAAACATGCCCCGGATCAGGGGGATTTGATCAATATTTACAGATAATAGGGGGAAATATACAGTCTTAATGGGGATATTTGATCCTAGCATTTGCTCCAGGGGAAAGGCAATTGATTTCACATAGGTCAAACCCCCCACCCTTGCCCGTGGGGTGGTACCTGGGGCAATACATTGATAGGTGCATAACACACTGAGGTATCTATCACTGACAATAAGAACACAGCAACAAATCAAGGGTAACATACTCGTTGATTTTTAATATCATAAAATAATTTATTTGTTGACCTTAGCTACGCTCACATCGCACCCTATAATACTCGGGGGGCCAGGGGGTGTGGCGGTGAACACTTGATAGCCACACCCCTAGGACTGGTTGTCATGTGTACTGGAATGGCGACGGTACGGAGAACGGACATCAGCGTTACGGACTGGAATGGCGACGGTACGGAGACCGGACATCAGCGTTACGGACGGCGGTGACGTGACGACGGTAGGAGGAGAGGATACTGGAGTGATACGTGATAGCTACTGGCGTGACGCGTGACCTCCAGGGCCACCGTAGGTTTTGACTATGGATCCTCTACTGGAGAGTGGTCATCTGGCATTA
Source organism: Cliona cf. orientalis (assembly GCA_963930775.1). NCBI lineage: Eukaryota > Metazoa > Porifera > Demospongiae > Clionaida > Clionaidae > Cliona > Cliona cf. orientalis. Next base: position 9,084,625 of record OZ005696.1, read on the forward strand.
GATGCTCGTTATCATAGAAACAATATCAAGCTAGGTGTCTCCTTTGTCATCTAAGGGGAATTACATCCGCCATTTATTAACCACAAACCACAATGGGACCTCACACTATATACTACAAAGAGCAAATTAAAGCTAACCAACTTGCTCACAATAATCCAATAGTAACAATACATACCGTTTACACATGTGTGGGAGTACTGGTCTGCAGTAAATCAATAGACTAGACTTTGAGTTAGTAAAAGCTTTACTAATTGGATTTCTAGACTACAGTACTCATTTTGTGGCCAATAAGGAGTAGTCCTTTAACCTACCACCTGCAAATCTCTGCAAGGTCTGCACTACTGCAGCTTGCTGGACCTCAATGATAATTGATTTATCTGTACAAACTCCCACTTGTACTTATACAAGAAAATTATTTATCTCCACACCACTAAATTACTACAATCCCACCTCCTTGACAATGATGGTGTACTACCAAATTACCACATCTGCAACCTCTACAGCACAGCCACAAATAGAGTATGTCTACAATTATGATGATGGTATTGCCAGTGAGCTTCTGTCTGTGTCTCTCTCTCTCAATAACGACATGTTGGAGGCTCTTGCTTCCAGATTTAATGATAGCCTTGCAATACATGACATGTAAGACCTATTTGTAGGCAAGTATCAGAAAAGCTGTAGCTATTCAGCTTGATAAGCACTATCATACACAGCATACACACACTTAGCAGTGCTATCATGACCAACAAGCCTCAGAATGTGAAAAACAGCTGCAATGTCATAGCAACACATGCACCCCAATTACTGGCAGATAACTATTTTGTTAGTAGTTGACCTCTGTTCATCATTGGCCTGCTTCCATAGCCAGCAAATTGCCTATAAAAACTTTGGTTGCTAAGCAACTACCAACAAATACGTGTGTGTGTGTGTGTGTGTGTGTGTGCACGCACTCGCGCGCGCGCGCACACACACACACACACACACACACAAACAAGGAAAATTTCTGCCAACCTATCTCATAGGAATCAATTAAAAGGGATCAGCCATGGCACAGACAATACATATTTATGATCCTGAATCTGGGGTAGCAAGCCATGCAGCTTTAAGGTCAAGTAATGTAATAATTCTGAATGTGCTATTTATTAATTTCCACTTAATTTTGGGTCAAGGTGGTGGAGTTCCCATAATAATTATTCTGTTAAAGGCATTGTGTCACGATATAAGCGGAGATTGTTACTATTTTTAGATCTAGTGTACGGGCTCGCGTTGTGATAAATCGCGCACGTACAAAAATATTGTCGCGCGCTCCTCGTGGACTCCAGAACGCCATCGAAGGACAAGGCAAGGACTTAGCTACTCGCGGCGCTGCCATAGGACTGGTATCTCTGTCTGCTTCTCGACCTACTAGCCCTCGCTAAAGGTAAATCTACTCGTGGTATACCATCTCGCACGTGGTGGATCTAGCTAGACATAGACATCGCTACTCTGGCAAGGCCGACTCTCGCCTGTCCCCCTGGTAGACCTCTTACCTTCCGCCGCTAGCTGAAGACCTTCCAGCTCCAACCCTTGAGCCTTTCTTGGACCGATCGCGTTCTGCTACCGCGAACTACAACCATTGATTGAAAAGTGGCTGCCAGATTTCAATCTAATGGGCGCAGTTATATCACGTGTGACACTAATTCACTAAAAATAGCCCTTATATCGTGGCACAATGCCTTTAACCCAGGTCATTCCCAGTTCTAAAAGCCAGTATCATGATAGTGGCCCAAGAGAATAATATTATTAGCTATGTGTAACTAGCCTAGCTTAAAAGATGCACAGTAAACTGAGATACAGTAGCTGGGAACGTGATCATACAAATTCACATGTACACAAAGCATGTTACACCAGCAGCGTTAGGTATTAGACCTACTAATGCACTTTCTATCTTCAAATTCGAATACATGCACACACAGTACACACGTGAGACCTAATCGGATCATTAAACATGCACTTCTGACAATGAGCATTCCTGATCAAACAGTACATGTAAATAGACCAGCTTGTAAGTCCACTGAATATATTAAATGATTATTATATAGCAATCTAATAGCCTTAGAAGTCAGGGTTTCATTTAGGATTTTCGTCAAGGGGGGGCAAACGCGACAATTCCAGAGTTAAGGGGGGGGGCAAGGACTATAGTATTTTTTTCCATCCGTGAAGATTGACGTTGTGCTCATTAACTTCATTATGTTAGGGGGGTCTGGGGGTATGCTCCCCCAGGAAAATTTTTTAATGTTTCAACCTCTGAGACTGTTTCTGGTGGCTTCTGAGCACTCGGGTGGGGAAAGTCTGTCAGTAACATCCACTGGTTCCCCTCTATTTCAAGTCAAATGTTGCAAGGATGTGAGGTATGTCTCTTGCCGCACGCAGCGCGAAGCTTTAGCTAAATTATGGCTTTAAAATGAGCAAAACTGCCGCTTTGGACACTTTCACCGTTTAATCTTTTACTTGTGCATGTATTGCATGTATGGATGGTGGCTACTCTCAAGGGGGGGGGGGGGCAGCCAGCTTCCAAGGGGGGGCGAGTGACCCCTCCCGCCCCCCCTAAATGAAACCCTGGAAGTAATATCATGCATGCGCACTCCATGACACCTTCCTAGATTTACCCCAGCTTTAGATCCTACTTGTAACAAATACTGCAATTTGATTGGTTAAACTGAAGTATCTATCCTTCATAGAAAATCATGTAAGCTCTGTAGAAAATTATGTAAAGCTCTGTAGAAAATCATGTAAATTTTCTTGCCTATGGTTAGGATTGTTGCTAGGCAGCAGTTTATGTGTCTAGCTTTTGGCCATTGTTGCTAGGATCTAAACATGTTAGACACTGCTTAGTTGGTTTCTATGTGATTTAGAAGACCTCGGGGTTCAGTAGAACCCTCGCTTCGCTCGGGATTCTACACAGAGCCCTTTGGTCTTCTAAATCACATAGAAACCTCCTAAACAGTGTCTAACTATTATGTAGTATTTTATAGATGTACTCACCTTCGGCAACACTCGAGCTCGTATCCCACTGCATCGCTTCTCTCTCATCTCTCTCCGTTTCGTCATCTGAGAGCTTGTACGCTGTTTCAGAATCGGAATCGCTGGATTCACAGTCGGATATTGCACCAAGAGTGCGCACAATTCTCCTGTAATTGGGGTAAAGTTTGGTAACTAATAGTGGAACATGACATTGTACAATATCAAATCAAAAGTGCTAGCATAACTAAGATGGTCGTACCTATATCTTTCAAAGAGAACCACTTTGACGGGAGAGTCTGGCTGCGGTGGTGTATTGATATCCACTAAGATGGGATCATTTGCAGTCCCCTGGCCGCCAGTTGCAGTGCGCGTATGAATAGGCCCAGGCGAATCAAGTATTGTATAAATCGTACCCTCCATTCTTCTGTCCTAGTGAAAGAATTGGCTGTGGCTGTGTACGGACGTTGATTAAGAGCGCTAGCATGCGCATGCGTGAACGTATGAAGGAAGGGGGGGGGGGGTTCCACCATTCCACTATTCCATTCCACCATTCCACCATTCCACTATTCCATTCCACCGTTCCATTGAATCTATACTCCCCTCAACTCAGATAGTCAGGGTTGCTCCTCAGTGTTGTCAAAGCTTGAGACTCCTATATATATTGCCACTAAAATATATGCGCATGCGCAGACAGATGGATATGTAGGCCACACCCCTTACTGCAGGTGGAATTTTATAGCCAAGAGACTTAGCTCCACTCCAGCATGGATACTATAGTACCGGTATGACAGCGAACAGTTAACTCGCCTCTTCAGTCTTGCTTTGCAAGAAGCATAGACATGTGAAAAGTCGGAGACTTTGGCCCGGTGGGCCCAGCTTGCGAGTACAAGGATGACGTTCTGACACCGCTCAAACCGGCGTCGATGCTGGCGTCGGCGCAAGATCGAGAGATTAGGGCTAGGCTAGCTAGGCTATAGCTAGCTAGCTAGCTGTACTGCAGCCTAGGCTGAGGGCCGGCTAGTCTATCGAGCTAGACCCTTCCTTGCGCTTGTATTGCTCGATAGACTAAGGGCGGGCCGGCCGGCCCCAAGGCTGTACTCGAACTCGCGATCGCGATGGCCGCGCCGAGCGCGCGGCGCTTTGCGAATTGCGCCTCGTGCATCTCCGGCCAGCTCGAGCTCCATGGTTACCATGCACCAATCGGGTGCGTTATGACACAAAACGACATCGTTGTATAATATAATTATAGTATAACAAGTATGTTTAATGTCACAATCATGGGATAGTGTGGCTAGCATGCATGATCATCTATTAACAGTACATAGTTCATGTACAAACAGTATCCTGCCTGGGTAAGATTGTCCATTGGTACCGTGCGCATGCGCAGATGGAAGCAGTTGCAGAGGCCACACCCCTTGGCAAAGTGCTATGGCAACGTTCTCGCTCTGCTCGAACGTTGCTACCGACTACGGCTCATGGCACATTTAGCGAGTACTGAAATGATGTAATGCATAATATTAATCATAGTATATTATATTTATATAATTATATGTAATACTATGGTTGATGATAATAGTATAGTGGGACAGTATTAAACACTGTAGGACAGTAAGATAGTATTAAGACTGTACATGATGTGATATATAGTACATGACAGTAAGAACAGTATGACAGTAAGACTGCAGGACAGTATGACAGTGAGACAGTAACACTGTAGGGACAGTATGACAATGCGACAGTACTAGTAAGACCGTAGGACAGTATTAAGACTGTAGCTGGGAGTGTAAGACTGTAGGACAGTATGACAGTAAGACTGTTACAGTAGGACAGTATATTACAGTGGGATAGTAAGACTGTAGGACAGTATGACAGTAAGACTGTAGGACAGTATGACAGTGGGAGAGTAAGGCTGTAGGACAGTATGACAGTAAGACTGTTACAGTAGGACAGTATTACAGTGGGATAGTAAGACTGTATACGGCAGTAAGACTGTAGGACAGTATGACAGTGGGAGAGTAAGACTGTAGGACAGTAGCTATTAAGACTGCATGTAGAACAGTATGACAGTGGGACAGTATGACAGTAAGACTGTAGCATAAAGTATGACAGTGAGACTGTAAGACTGCATGTATAATATATTATAGGACTGTATGACAATGGGACAGTAAGTCTTAGACCGTATAGGACAGCATTACAGCAAGACTAGCTATGACCGTGGGACAAGTAAGACAGTATGACAGTGAGATAATAGCCTAAGGATGGTTTAACAGTAGGACAGTATGGTTGGATAGTAAGACTGCAGACTGAACAATAATAATTATAATAACAATGGCCTTGCCTGGGGTAGTAAGATGGTATTACAGTAATTAAGATTGTAGAAAAGATGGATTGTGGTCAGTACAGACAGCAAGATATGCCGATGATTGGGACAATGACAAGCAGTGAAATATTAGGTATTTTATTTTAAAAGTAATGGATACAGATAGATAATAATTATAACACCCCACAATTATAATGGAGCCTGCGTGGTCATGTGATGACACAACACTGTGGGATTGCCATAGCCACATCAATGATGACATCAAGTTATATACGCAAGTCCCATGCATGACATATAATAATATATATATTGTAATAAGTGTGAGTATGCACTAGCTATTATGGCATGGGTCATGAAAAAAAAATGCCATGATTTAGAACCTGCAGTTATTTTATACTCAGTGCACAAGGTCCTGCACATGTCATCTAAAGATAAAAGATATTGAAAGGAAGAGGATGACAACAGAATCAGTAACAACCAGTAGGTATAAACAATGTCTACCATGCATACATGAATAAGAAATCACATGAATAACCAAGAAAGAAGATAGCTATAATAGCTAACCTCAGCAAGAAGGAGAGTGACATTATTACTAAGTATGCAATTTGTAAAAAACATCGAACTGAGACTGGTAGTGCTTAAGTGCTTTTTCAATTTCCTGCACACTTCTTTTGTAGAGTGGTAATTGCATGCCTAGAATGTTTGTAATGTTCCGAACAGCATCAAAATTCTGTGCAATAAAATCTGGATCAATCAAGTCAACATCTGTCCAATCCTGCACATCTGGATATGAATATTGAATTATGGCACTGATAAGCAGGTACTCAAAATTACTCATGCTTCCTGTGCTCATGTCTTCTGATACTTGTTCCATAACCCTAGATGTCTTTCTCCCTTTAAGTGGATAAGCTTGAGTGTCGTATCGATCACGTTTCCTCTTGAATCCAGTTTTTGATGTTATAACTGGTGGCCGTGCTCCATGAGGATTCTGACAACTTTTGCATCTGCAATCTTGAGTGCAAGATCTCTCAGCCTTAAAACAGGGACATTTTGTGCTGTAGTGATACATGGAGTAAACACACGACACACCTTTTGTTGAATTTCTTCCACACGTGCATTTTATTGTTGGTTGGATGTTTTCTTTTTCCTCCAGTTGGTCAATGTGAGATACTGCGTCGTAATGGCCAGATCCGTTTTGGTTGTATGCTAGGAAAAATGGATGTGAGTCAACAACAGGAGAAGATATCGGCATTAGTGTTACAACTGGCATGTTTTCAGCAGATGTGAAGATTGTAACTGGTTGAGATAATACATTCACGAGTGCAGGAAGGACAAGGTCACCCAGGTCACCGCTATAGTGGCCATCTTGGAGGAATTTTTGTGCCTCATTCTGTAGCTGATCATGTGTTAAGAATGATTGATACAAATGAGAATTTTCTCCTAACCATTCATCAACAGTTGCTCGTCTTAGCAGTCGAGCAAGTTGTGTTGAGCTGCTTTCAGGTGTGCAGCCCAATTTTTCCACCAATCCAACTGTGGTGCTGCTGTCCTTTTGTGTTTGTAGTAGGGAATGTGCTACTGCATAAAATAGGCAATTTCCATCGCCTGCTACTGGTACACGTTTGAAGTTCCAAGACTTAAGCACTCCATCCAATCTATTGGAATGTACATCAAATACATCAAGGTTAGTTGATTCAGAGAGAGGAATAGCTGCATTTGCTTGGTAAGGCTCATTCGTAAGTGTTTCTAAACCACCAGAATTGAAGAGCTTTGGAAGTGCACTACTCATGAAAGGTAACTCTTTCAGTGGTACTTTAGCCTTTTTTGTTTGCTTAGACATGTGTTCATGTACAAAGTACCAGGAAATAGCCTTTAGCAGTATCATTTTCAGTGCATCTAGAGGGATAATAACCACTTCATCACCAAATTCTGTGGAGGAATGACTGTAAGGGGAACTGAATATGGCTGGAATCCTGTGATTATCAGTGATTCTTTGCATAATATCTGAGTAAGACGATTTTTGTAGTGATAAAAGTTGCTGACTGTCAGATTCATCAACAGAGGTATCCAATAACCACTGAATACCAAAGTACTCTTTCGATTTAGGGTACTGTTTTAAGTAGTCATATTCTAGTATGACTCTCTCTCTTCTATTTTCCTTCTTGGCTGCTATTTTTTCATTGTGAACAAAGAAGATTGTAGAAAATAGGGCATAAGCCAATTCAACTCCATACCGTGAGGATGTAACGATCCTATTTAATATTTCTTATGCAAAGCTTCATTACGGTTGGTTCCTCTGCCAGGCTTAATTCCAGATAGACATCCTTTTGACATGTGCAGCTTTAGGTTCTGGGCTTCTTTAATAGCCGAAGGTGACAAAACTTTCCAACCTTTATACTCTACTTTATCCCACTTTTGTAGAAACCTGTTCAACTGACCAATAAGAATGGAGGGATCGGGAGTATCCATTAATCTCGTTTCACCTCTATCTTGTGGGTCTCTAAACACTGTGGACAGTTCTCTCATGCAGTCATTTCGTAGAGGATGTCGCTTGGGAATCTTGTCACTTATTCGTTTTACTGCATGGAAAAGATCAAGCTTCACGCTCAAGTGTGCTCCAAATACTTCCTGAAGTTTGTTTCGCCAGGAGCAGCAGTTGTCAATAAAAAAATTCAGTTAAGTTCTTTCCTTGCATTTGTAATCTTTCTTTAAGTGACAGCAATTGATCTTCAACATTGGTGATTGTCATATTTTTGGTAAGCTTCCACGTAACTACTTGTCCATTTCCATTAAGGACACAAAATAGGGCACTAAACTGAGTGATCCACCGATGGTCTAAATTCCTAGACATGCCGATGTTTCCTAAAAAATTATATCAATCACAATAATGTTAGAGTTATCGTAGTTTTAGTATATTAGCTAATAGCTAAATCTAGACTGGTAAACGCACCGACAGAGGCAAAAGTGTGGTCACAAGAGAGCCATGAATCTTCATCAGGAATTGTTGTACACTGCATATGTTTATCTAATAGTGAATTTTTCTCCCAGAAAGAAGCAAGAAAACAACCAGTAATTGCATGTCTTGATGGAGCAGTGGCAGGCAGAAATGAACACCACTCTTCATATGTGGGAAATTCGTCAACTGAGCATGTACCAGATAATCTTTGGATATGGAAATATCTGTTCTTTCTCTCCGCATACTGTGCAACTGGCGATGTGGCTAAGTTTGTCTCTATCGTGGATATACTGACTCCTGAAATCATCATGTCTTCAATATCACCTATTAGATCATACATAAAACCAGTCCGTGACCAAAGTCTGAAAGGAATTAATGAAGATGCTAACTGTCGTAGAATTCCTGGATGATAGCTGACAACTTCATGGCCTGATTTCATGCATTTGTATATCCTTCCAACCAGAATAGTAACACCGTCTCTTCCATGGATCTTCCTAGGCTGTAATCTATCTCTTCCAATACCATTCATCCATCCAAATCCATACAGAATACTTGAACTGTCACACCTTGGACAAGTGAATCCATCTGGAAGAACTCCATTGTATTGTTCCACAGGAGCCCAAACTAAAATTGGAGGTAGCAAGTGAAGAAAAGGGTTCTTTGCAGAGTACTCACGATGAACATAGATCAGCGAGAAAGATTTTGGGCTGTCTTCAAATCTTTTACATAAGTCAGATATGAAGGTACACCATTGAGGATGAAGTTTTCCACCTTCTACTGCACTCCATAATAGGAACACCAATAAGGGAGCAACACCAACAAAATGCTTGAACATAGGCATAATTATGGTTGACAGGATACATGCAACTACTGTAAGGTGTAGCTACTCTTAGTCACCTGACTTTTCAAGACAATTAGCCCTAAAAATTGTTTTACAGGGAGGTAATAATTATTACTTTAGAGATGAACATGATTATTGTTAGCACATGAACCACAAACCACGACATATGAACTACCATGATGTGACCACAATACCAGTTGCATACATAGCTAGTATGCCATCAGACAGCTACTGTGGAAGTCTAAATCTCAATCTCCAACTGCTGTACTGCCATTGTGTAAGCCAGATTCTGAAGCATTATCTGAGGATATTTCTGATTATAGCTCTACCTGTACATGTTGTGTAAGTTTATCAGCAATATTTGATACAAAATCAGCTCAAGCAGCAGTTGTATGATATATGTTCTATGCCATTCTACAGTTCAAGATGGCAACTCCTAGTGGACCGCCATTGAAGAGATCCAGGTTGACTCCAGCTTTTTCAGTGACAGATTCTGATGCAGCGTCAATTTTGCATGATGCACAAGAGATTTCTTTTCCTTGGGAAGAGAGCATGCCAACAAAGATCTCTGAGTGGTTCAACATAATATCCAAAGCTCACAACACCCGTCCGGAGTTCATGTTTGTGACAGTATTATCGACAACTGCCTGCCTTATGGGTCCTGATGCTGTAATCTCTGTCAGAGAAACATACTCAGAGCCAACCAATATGTTTACAGTGTGTATAGGGCAGCCTGGGTGTGGAAAGAGCCAGGCATTTCGCCTTGCAATTCTTGATCCTCTGAAAGATGTTGGTAAGAAATAATTAGAAATAATAATGACCGCTTCTTGCAAACTGAGCTATTAATTCTTATGTCACAGGTACACCAATATCTGAAATAATAGTGGATGATTATACAAGACGTGGTCTTTTTAATCACCTGCAATTGCATAACAGCAGAGCACTCTGTGCTCATGAAGAAATGTCGGCCCTCTTCGACACAATTCAGAAACGTCAACTAGAACTGAGTGGTGAACGGCAGCTCTATTGCCGTCTTTATGATGCAGGAAAATGGACAAACATAACAGGTACTATCACTAATGCTGCTTGTTGCTCTGTGTGCTTAACACTAATTATAATATATACAGGATACCAAAAACAGGAGGCACGCAACAAGTAGACAAAGTCTGCCTTTGTATAGCTGGTTTTTTGCAACCTCAACCCTTCATACAACGACTGTATCCTGCACTCATGGAATCCAATGATGGTTTTCTTGACCGCTTTTTGATCTGTTCTCCACGTCCCAAATTACTATTGGAAGAAGAAGTGGAGGAATGGTGCACCAAGCTTTCCTGTCAGCCATTGAAGTCTTTATCAGTCGTCTACCAGTTGATCACTCGTTGGCATCGTAGTAGTTTACCACATGTTTACACATTTTCTCCCCAAGCAAAGGAGCAGTATCGGCTGTTTGCCAATGAGATGACGGTATTAATGAATTCACAGTTTGAGGGAAGTGGAGGAGAAGTGTTCGGTAACTATTCAAAGGACAAAAGAACAGTGATCAGGTATGTCAGCCTATATTGTCTTCTGGCATGTATTTACAGTCCATGCATGTTTGCACTAGACTCAGTGGAATCATTCATGTCCTTTATGCTGCTATGAATATGTTTCTTGATGATGAGACTTCCGATGACGAAATACCAGATGTGGTGACCAAAGTAATTTCACAGGAGGAGGTGCAGATGGCTATTGCACTAACTGAGTATTTCCAGGCTCAGCGTCAAGCATATGACAAGGTATGTCACTTGTGATATCAGACCCCAGCATTGGTGGGGGGGGGGGGGGGGTCTTTAACTATTTTAGGCTACTCAGGTTTTTAATGTACATGCTATGACATCTGTCGGGCTGACTAATTGTATGTAGGTATTCATCCCTAATCTGGCTACCTACAGGCATGGATGTATGCATGTATGTATTTTTCATCCAAGCAAGGATACAATGTACATGCAATGCACACATGTATATAGCTAACAAGGCTGTCAGTTAAAATTCTATTTTTAAATCATACTTAATATGTTTTCCCATCCTCTTTGACATAGCTATTCAATGGCATCAGGTCTCACTTCTATATACTCCCCTTGTGGCCAATGGTTGCATGTAATGAAGCAATCAGTGGCTTGGGTGTTACTATGACATTGTAATGAGTTTTGGTTGGTACATACTGGTTATTTAAAAAAATGGGATAACCAAATTGACATGGGAATTGCAGATAACACAGCATTGTGGTGCCAAGAGGTAGTACATGCACCTATTGATGACTGTTTATTGTGGTTATTCTGGTAGGTTGGTGACTTGAAAACATCCTCTTCTTCAGATCCCAATATTAGAGATAAGCCATCCTTAGCAGTTACCATACTACTCACAAAGGGGGCATTTGTGACACATAGGAGTGTCATAAAAAATATGACCACTAAGCAGCGTCCACAAGCAGAAAAAGTGGTTGAAGAAATGAATGGATTAGAGCAACAGCACATTGGCAAACTAAAGTCTATAACAAGGACACAGACAGCTTTTTATAAGCTGATCCCATCAGAAGAAAACAAGTGTAAGGTGACAGAATTAATTGGAGATGAAAACTGGGACACCTACACGCAACGCTTTAAAGAAATTGACCAAACCTACATAACGGCCTCTCAGCATAATCGCTTGTTGGATTCTGCTGATAACAAGGAGGAGCTTGAATCTTTTGGTGTTGTTGAACGCTCAACTACACAATGACTACAACAATATTATGACACTGTCTCTTATGCTGAGGTTAGCTAATGCTAATTTCTTGGTTTTTGCGATTATAAATTGTAACATTGTTATGATTTCTTATTTATGCCATTCAGTATAATTATAATACACACATTGAACCTGCTTACACTTACTGGTTGTTGCTTTAGCTGATTCAATTTTGCTGTAACAGTTGTCCTCTTTCTTTCAATATCTATATTGCCTTTTGATTCACGTGCATGATACTGTCCTATACTGTCTTATTGTCCCACATGCAGTATACGGTCTTACAGTTTACATGCATGTAGTGTCCCACTGTCATACTGTCCTATAGTCTTACTGTCCCACTGTCACAATTGTCCTATAATAATTATACAGTCTTACTGTCCTACTGTTATACTGTCAGTACAGCTAGGTTGTCCTATGGTCTTACTGTCCCACTGTCATACTGTCGTACAGTCTTACTGTCCTATAGTCTTACCATCCCACTGTTATACTATCGTACAGGTTGTCCAGGACTCCTATAATATTATTATTATAATATTATAATATGGTCTTACTGTCCCACTGTCATACTGTCATACAGTCTTACTGTCTCACTGTCATACTGTCATCACAGTACTGTCCCGTACGGACGATCACACTGTCATACTGTCCTGAGTATATACTGTCTTATTGTCCCACAGTCTTATTATGGGCCTATATTCAGTGTCCCACTGTCATACTGTCCTACAGTCTTACAGTCCCACTGTCACATTATACTGTCCTAGTCTTACAGTCCCACTGTCACATTATACTGTCCTGCACCGACATTTCATTAGCTATATATATACATGACATGATAATTACGCATTACATCATTTCAGTACTCGCTAAACATATATAATAATATTATTATAATTATAATAATAATTATGCATTACATCATTTCAGTATACTCGCTAAATGTGCCATGAGCCCCGACTACTGACAGGTATGAACAGACCTCGTCTCTCGCTTCGCTCGAGGCTCGGTGGCTAGCGCCAGCGCCTGCTTAGCAGGCCTTTCGAAACGCGCGGCGCTTCGCGCCGATCGTTCGATCGATAATGCGTCGCTAGCTGTAGCTATGGCCCGAGGCATTAAGGCTACTCTTCTTTGTGCACACGGCCCTACAGTTCTGACCAATCCTGAGCCTTGTAGTGCGGCTCGTTCATAGCAACCGGGCGCTTCCAAGACGCGTATCCATGCCCTCATGTAATGACACGGACTATATAAGAAAATTGTCGCTCTGAAAAACATTTTTCGTTGTATATACAAGTATGTTTAATGTCACAATCATGGGATAGTGTGGATAGCATGCATGATCATCTATTAACAGTACATAGTTCATGCACAAACATTATCCTGCCTGGGAAAGATTGTCCATTGGTACCGTGCGCATGCGCAGATGGAAGCGGTTGCAGAGGCCACACCCCTTAGCAAAGCAAGCAAGTGTGCTATGGCAACGTTCTCGCTCTGCTCGAACGTTGCTACCGACTACTGACAGGTATGAACAGACCTCGTCTCTCGAGGCTCGGTGGCTAGCGCCAGCGTCTGCTTAGCAGGCCTTTCGAAACGCGCGGCGCTTCGCGCCGATCGTTCGATCGACAATGCGTCGCTAGCTGTAGCTATGGCCCGAGGCATTGTGCACACGGCCCTACAGTTCTGCGGCCGCGCCGAGCGCGCGGCGCTTTGCGCCTCGTGCATCTCCATGGTTACCATGTTTTTTGCACACGGCCCTACCATTCTGACCAATCGGGTGCGTTATGACACAAAACGACACTTTCTGAAAATATTTTTCGTTGTATATAGTATAATAATGATAATTAATAATGCTAATTGAAGCTTAATTAGCAGTTTTTGTACTATTAAAACCTCACCTCAGTGGGTACAGCGCCAAGCACTGACCGTATTGGCGCTTGATCATTCCAGTCCAGAGTGCTGCTGTACCCCGGGAGCACGGAAATGGCGGAAAGAGCTTGCGATGGGGTAATCTCCGACTCAAATAGTACTTGTAGACCGCCGTTTTTGCATGCCAATAGTGCGCTCAAACACAGTTTGATGTAGGCCGCGGGGTCAGAGTCCTCGTAGAGATCGCACGATGGAAGGAGTCGCTCGATCGCAGCCTCTAGGCGGCAACTGCGCGGGTAGATCTTCTCAAGGATAATCTCAGCAGGGATCTTGGCAGCCATCACCACTAGCCTAGCGCTGGCGCACGTGTCCTTGGGCATGCGCAGTGCAGTGGCCGACTCGGGACGCGACGCGAAATTATTGGTCAAAGCATCCACTTAAAATTAATATAGTCTTATAACTACTATTTCTTGTACACCTTAAATGGTGTGTTCACCGAAATAATAATAATAATTATTATTATTATTGGTATGCTGTGATGGTGGACGAAGCTGAGGATAGCAACCCTGAGAGTTTCCCTGGGCTAAACAAAACCCACGGCTTTTCAAAGCCATCGACAGGAATCAAAGAGATCGAGATCTCTACCACAAACAAACAGAGGTTCACAATAAGCTAGATCTATTAATACTAATTCAGGTACTTGATCAAGAATCTTTTTGTTTGTTTAACAGGAGCGTCGAAGTGAGGCAAGAAAAGGGAGACGCAGAGACAAGAAGCATCCAGAGAGAGGCATCTACCAGCCACCTCACGTGAGGAACAGAGAGACCACGCCGAGGTCAGACATGAGCAATCCTGCCCCAGTGTATAAGCTGGAGGTAGAAGTTGCTCCAAAACAGTGGCACAGACAGAACATTGAAAAGGTGCTTGATTTCAGTAAAAAATTTAAAACTCCTGTATGTTTAAATCAATAATATCACCTGAGCTGAATAGTTTCGACCACAAGGCTAGCTCCTCCATGTAATTGTTCTATAATTATCAGGGGCTTATCTACGGGCCGGGGGGGGGGGGATCGATACCGCAGCTACCTAATGAAAATGGGATAGAACTACAATTTTTGTGACCATAAACTTATTATGACAGTGTTTGCTGGTGTAGGTTGGTAGAGGAGGTGAGGCTGCCAACAGCCTGAGGGAGCACTACAGCCTGACCGAGATCCAGAGAGATGCCATTCAAGAGATGATTGAAGAATTCGAGCGATCCCTGAAACTATGAAATTGAGAATTCATTATGCTCCAAGAGGAGTGAGAAATGATAATTTTCGATCGTCATCACCTGAATAATATCGTTATCCATGGTATACATGCACTGTTCATCGTGTAAACCTACAATATCATGGTTATGTATAATAACATTCCAATGTACGAGACCAAGCAATCTCGAGCCAGTGTGAAAAATTTTGTGATTATTGAATTTTTATCAAAATTTCTTCCTGCAAGTTCTGTGATCATGACATCGCGTGCAATAGGTACCAGGCCCTTTCTCCTCCCCCTCGATCAAAGGGCCTGGGTACGAGGCTATGATCATCTGTACATTAGTACTAGACGTCAATTAGTAGTAGCCTTGGTTAGCACTAATGTGGCTTAAGTGAGTGTTATGTAAACTTGTATGTCTAGCATAGTGCACCTGTACAAGCTGAGGACCTGCAGTAGCCGATTACAGGAGCTTCCCCCAGGGGTGGGATAATTGATACTTGAAAAGTAGTGATCAAATTCCCACCCTATCCCCAGGGTAGGTGGGGCAATACATTGATAGGTGCATAAAAGGCTAGTGCACGGTATAACACATACTGGCATGTATAGCTATAGATCTTTTCTCATTTCGGCATAATGATTATTATTACATCAAAGCATAATTATAGGCTTAATCAGTGACCAGTTCAAAACAAATTCATGAAAGCCGAGGGTTTCGCACTATTAGTGCTTCATTGAATGCTGCATTGATTAAACGGAAAAAGTGTCCGGATAATCAAGTCAATGGCCCGACACACTGGCTATTTGTCCGGAAAATGTCTGATGTCCGACCGTTATCATAAGGTCTGCAATGGTGAGGTTAATATCATGACATTGTTGAACTAACGGTGTCAGTGTGGTCTCCAGTGTCATCTATACCTGTTGATGTGTATCTTGATAAGTTGATCTTCACATCGAGCGTTGAAGTGTTGACTAAGAACCCACACCACTCGATCCACTCTCCTGCACAGTGATGTAATAATATTATACAATCACAGGATCCAGGCACTATAGCACACCATCTCCTATAGTACTGTACATAGTTAAATTGAGATGGGTGGCTAGTCATATAATATCCGTCCACCACTCCCTCCCCCCCCCCCCCCCCCCCCCCCGTCAGCCCCTATAATATTAGCTTTTTTCCCTCACTACTTGTCAAGAAAAAAAGAAAAACATGTGAAAATAATACTTTTGTTGTAGATTTGCTACAAACGTTGTTACGACTCTGTATTATTTAACTCTTTCTTATTGAACAGCTCTTTAAAAGATTCTGTGATTTTGCATGGAATACGTGCAGCTTATATACACTCTACAACAACTGAGTTTCAGTGAAGTGGTACAGAATTGCGTGTGCGTGTGTGACACAAAGTAAGGTGTGGATAAGTAAGTGATAAAGGTGTGATCATGACACTGAGGGCAAACAAGAAGTAATCATGCACTAGTATTAATGACAAAATGTAACACCTAAGATAATGTACAGAAATCACTGATCAGTACGGTAAGTATAATAATGAAGCTACAGAAAATGTAATACTAATGTTCACTACACTTTCATTAGCTACTTAACGTACTCTTGTTGACCCTTGGGCTGCCGTCTGGTAGTATGTCGAAGTTGGTGGATGTCTTCCCCGCGTTGATGTGACAGTTATACTCTGGCACTCCGCGCTCTAGAGTGGTGAGAAACTCCTTCGCCACTTCTGGCTCTCTCGTGATCAACAGGAAATCGTCTACAAACCGGAGGAGCAGACCTTTGGGAGGATCGACTTTCGGCAGGCACTTCCTCTCCATATCAGCATAGTAGAACCTGCATCACAAAAGGTTGGATATAAAAATTTTTTTTTCTCAGGAAATGATTCGATTTACCCACGGAGCATAGAAGAAATCTTGGAGCCTTGAGGTATGCCTTTAGTCAGTCTGAAGTACTTGAAGCCAAGCTAAGAACGAAAATAAAACATGATATCTTGACAACTACCCATCGATCCCATATATATATACCTTGACTAGATTTCCAAAGAGGTGTTTCTTCAAAACGTCCTTCAGAGTATCTCTCTTCACTACTGGGTACATGATCTGAAACAAAGTAAATTATCAAGGAGCCTCCCCTTCCCTTCCCAAAATGATGATTCACTAACTTGGTCGATCAAGATACAGTTTGCGTCCTGTACAGAAGAACTGAATGCAAACTCGTAGAATGGTTCCTTGTTCTCTGCTACAATGAATAATTGCTCAAAATTAATAAAAATTGCTATTAGGATGGCTGCATTAAATCATAATGGGGTTACCCCTGGTAATTGCAGTCTTAATGAACCTTCTCTTCACTCCGCGCGATGTCAGATAGACCTTTGAATATCGACGTAATAGGTAGCTCTCCTGAGAAGAAAAAAACGTATAAGTAAAATTCACCAAAATGTCATATCAGTATCTTACTTGAGAGAGCACTTTGGTTACAATAATCTCAAAGAGCTTGTCAGGAAGAATGGAGTCGTAGCAGGTGGCTATGTCAGTGTGCACACAGAATAGGGGTCTAAACAAAATAGTTAACATTATGATCAGAGCGAGTGAGTGAGTGAGAAACAAATACGTTGGGTCTCTTACCCCTCCTGTTGAGGATTGACGCTTGCCTGTTGTGCTGCAAACTTCTTCAATTTTTGGTACACTTCATTTTTTCCGAAGCATGAACTTCCAACTAATTCCGGCCTTCTTTTCTGCAAAGGGAAGGAGGGAGAGATGAGAGGGAGAGAGAGAGAGAGAGATGAGAGGGAGGGAGAATTAATTGCCACAGACATGGCAAACCATTTCCATGTTCAGTATGTGAAAGGCAGCATTCAGTTGGAAGTTCACGGAACTTGCTTTCTCACTGCTGGATGTCGTTGTGGACTGAAGGTTGATAATCGGCCGCACCCCTGTCAGTTCGGGAAGAAACCGAAGCTTGGACACTCTAAGGGACTTTCCCTCATGACAAATCCACCGCATTTCACGCTATAATAAAATTATGGTTAAAATCATAACATCATCATCCAATTTACCAGTGAAATTTGAAAGAGCAATGAGTCTGTCCTCTCTTTGATGGCGAGCTTCTCCACACACGCCCACAGCTCTTTGTGGTAGTAGAAGATTTGGTTGCGACGTGACGAGTGCTCCGTCACATAAAAATATGCCTATGCACGCAGCAGCCATTAGCTACGTATTGAAGTTTTTTGCTTACCTTGATGGTTCGCACAACCACTTCATCCATGAGCCAGTGCAGAAGCTTCCTGGCGAGCGGATAACTGGGTGGGTGTGGTTTACCACGCCCACTTGGAGACGGCAGCTTCAACCATTCACAACTCGACAGCTTCGTACCAAAATAAAATTTCTATTGATTTATGCATCGTAAATATTCTACCTTGTATCCTTGCATGAGATCTTGGACGGTGATGGTCTCAAATTTTCCCAAACTGACAAATTTCTCCACTTGCTTGAAGAAGAGCTTCCTGTTTTGGGCGGAGCCCCAGATCGCCATGGGAACAAGGTGCCTCAGAACGGCTTTCACAAATGCACAAACCTACCATACACAAAGAATGGTACTGACTACTACAGCAAAAAAAGTTAAAGCTTAAATTAATTTCCTCAATCCTCCCGGGCCCTTCAATTACTGCACAATCTCAGTACTAACTCCATCACAAACACTTCAGCTAACCTGATTGTATGTGAGTTTTCCCTGCGAGACCAGTTGAGCTATAATCTCTTTCAAGGGTAGTGGGGATTCTTCGTGAGTCACTTGAGTTGGTTGCCCATGATGATTTTCACCCTCTCTACCAGCAGCAGCTTCTTCAGAGACACTTGTACCACCACCACCAGCCCTACCTGGGGCAGTAGCAGCTTTCTTCTTGGGCAACGAACCTTCACTTAGCTCAGGACGCGGTTGCTCGTTCGCTGTAGGTGGGGCAGAGGTAGCCAAGGAAAGGAGGTGGCTTGATAGAGGACAGTAGTGATTGAGCAGTCCACCGTAGTTAATCTTCACTCTAGAGTATGGCAAAAAAACTATGCAAAATGGTATAGAGCTATCAAAATGTCAAAATTAACATTAAGCAATAGTACAGTTGGTTATAAAGTTATACCGTAGAATCCCGCGATTACGCCCCCCCCCTCGCGCATAAGCCCCCCCTGCATTTTTAGCTCAAGTTCCTGCATAGGTACTTTTGTCTCGCGTATAAGCCCCCTCCCTGACTGTAAAATGGAGCCCATAAATCAACAAAAACAGCAGCTACAGCTAGCAAACTAGCTATTTGTGTCATACTAATAATATTATTATGCCTTACTTTGTCGTTTTTCTCGAGTTTTGCCCACCAAACAGCCAGAGAAAGTACAGAGATCGCGCGCCCACGTGGCATTCGATGGTCGGTAATGGTCGTCACACGGAAATGTAAGGATCCCGCGTATAAGCCCCCTCCCCACTTTTGCCCAATCCTAGCATGCACAAAGGGGGGGCGTAATCGCGGGATTCTACGGTACTAGGTATGAGTTGCAACAGGAGTTGAATTCTCTGCATATTAGTCTACTTACTTGTGATTGTACAGAAGCTGTTGAAAATGTGGCACCACTTGCTGCAATCGCTTCGAAAGCCGGAATGTCTGATAAGAAACAGACAACAAAAATACAGCAATCAAGTGGGCAAATAGGTATAGCAGGCAACATTGTAAACTGACCTTTTGTTTGGGGTTATCTTGAAGAGGTGGCAGTCCTACCGAGACTGAGCTTGGTGCACCGCTGTCTAGGAGGGGAGCACTCTTTGATTCATCTCGGATTGGCCGACCTTCGAAAATGTGTGCCACCAGCTTCCTCGCTCCATTCACAGAAGGTTGCAGCTGCTGAAGGGCATCTGAGTGTGTGTGTTAACAAGTCATTGTGCTATGGACAACTGTATACACGTTTATTTGCATGTATGAGTAACTTCTAGTATTCCATCATGAGCTAGTGGTATGTACTTAAATCCACTCTCTGATACCTGATACTCACAAATGCTGGTGAATTTTTGCTTGGTTGCTGAGTAAAACATGAATCTTCTATTGACAAGCAATTTCTTCCTGTGTGAGCTGCAAGAAACAAACTTCTTTTTCAGTACAAACTCTGCAAACTAAGACTTGTTAACTTACTTTTGGCTACCCGGCTTTTTGTCCACCTCTGTGTTTGTAGCCTTCTTCTTGAGCTTTCCTCTTCTATACTGCCTCAGTTGTTTCAAATGTCTTTTAATACGCTTCCTTTTCTGGTGACTCACAACGTTGCTATATTTCAGCTTTTGTTCCAACTTTCTGATCATTTTCTTTTTTCTTTCTCTGTTCTTTTCCCTCTGTGCTTGTTTCTTTGCAGAGCTCATCAATGAGTATGGTACACGTGCTGCTCTCCTCTTCTGATGTCCAAGTAATCTGCTCCCAAAATTACGGCTAGGTCTGGGATGCGAATGGACTAAAGCTGTGTCAGAATTGGAATCAGAATCTGAACTCTTCCGATCACCACCGGTAGATTTGCAAATTGCATTAGTCTTGTTGGACACCTCTCCATTAGTTTGTGTAGTCATCCTATCTGGATCTGATGGTCTCTCAATTTCCATACCTTCTCCTTAGAGCAATAATTCATAAGGTGCAGATATGGTAATATGTTGCTGCTTACCTTCTGTCAAAGCAGCAGCAGTAGCTGATGATTGATCTTCTGACACATTATCAGTGGGAGGAACCTCCAGCCGCACTCTCTTACTTGGAGGCCCATCATCTTGGGAGCGTTCGATCTGTCTCTTTCTCCTCTGCCTCTTTCTTTTTCTTCTGTCCTTTCTCTTCTTGTGACAGAGCCTGTCTCTCCGTTTCATTCGGTTCACGTGCCTCAGACGCCGATCAAGTGACCAGGGCCGCCTTCGAATGGGGATCACATTCGCAGTGAAGAGGCTGTAGATGGGAGTTCCTATAGTACGGATGGTGAACACAAGCAATAAAAGTATCAAGAATTATACGGAAATATCAATTTTCATGCAAAATTATATTGTTCAGCTGTACCAGTAATTTGCAGGTAGCAATCGTTCTCCAGTGGAATGAATATGGAGCAATACGTCAAGAGGCGCAGTAGCAAACCACTCCCAATCCTACATACACAGGGTAATGAAAATAGTTATTGTGCATGTACTACAAGATCTTGTTCAATATACGGACCGTTCATTCAATATCTCAAATCCGATATCCGCTAAGAATTCATAAAAGGGTGGCCGCTTTCGAGACAGTCTCAAGTCCACAGTGAATTTCTGCACGTGAAATGATAATCAAAACTTAATGATAATTAATAATGTTAATTGAAGCTTAATTAGCAGTTTTGTACTATAAACCTCACCTCAGTTGGTACAGCGCCAAGCACTGACCGTATTGGCGCTTGATCATTCCAGTCCAGAGTGCTGCTGTACCCCGGGAGCACGGAAATGGCGGAAAGAGCTTGCGATGGGGTAATCTGGGACTCAAATAGTACTTGTAGACCGCCATTTTTGCACGCCAATAGTGCGCTAGAACACAGCTTGATGTAGGCCGCGGGGTCAGAGTCCTCGTAGAGATCGCACGATGGAAGGAGTCGCTCGATCGCAGTCTCTAGGCGGCAACTGCGCGGGTAGATCTTCTCAAGGATGATCTCCGCAGGGATCTTAGCAGCCGTACTGCATCGATGGCCCGGGAGAGACTGCATCATCATCGCGCTGTGTATCTAGCTCGGTCGGCGCTAAAAACGTGTGTTCGGGCATGCGCAGTGGCGCTCGGGACGCGTAAATAGGAACTAATGAGGTCAAAGTATATTGCTATGTTTTGTGATGGCGGACGAAGCTG
Source organism: Cliona cf. orientalis (assembly GCA_963930775.1). Classification (NCBI taxonomy): domain Eukaryota; kingdom Metazoa; phylum Porifera; class Demospongiae; order Clionaida; family Clionaidae; genus Cliona; species Cliona cf. orientalis. The sequence continues at coordinate 9,106,490 of OZ005696.1, forward strand.
AGGATAACAACCCTGATAGTTTCCCTGGGCTGAACAAAACCCACGGCTTTTTCAAAGCCATCGAGAGGAATCAAAGAGACCGAGATCTCTATCACAAACAAACAGAGGTTCACAATAAGCTAGATCTATAAAACTATTCAGGTGCTTGATCAAGAATCTTTTTGTTAATTAGGAGCGTCGAAGCTATGGTCGAAGTGAGGCAAGAAAAGGGAGACGCAGAGACAAGAAGCATCCAGAGAGAGGCATCTACCAGCCACCTCACGTGAGAAACAGGGAGACCACACCGAGGTCAGACACAAGCAATCCTGCCCCGGTGTACAAGCTGGAGATAGAAGTTGCTCCAAAACAGTGGCACAGGCAGAACATTGAAAAGGTACAAATTTTAATACTCTTGTATGTATGTGTGAGTATCACCTGAGCTGAATAGTTTCGATCACAAGGCTAGCTCCGCTGATCCTCCATGTAATTGTTCTATAATTATCAGGGGCTTATCTACGGGGGGGGGGGGGGGGGGGGGATCAATACCACAGCTACCTCATGAAAATGGGTATATAGGACTACAATTATTTTTGTGACCATAAGCTTATTATGATGTGTTCTTGCTGGTGTAGGTTGGTAGAGGAGGTGAGATTGCCAACAGCCTGAGGGAGCGCTACAGCCTCACCGAGATCCAGAGAGATGCCATTCAAGAGATGATTGAAGAATTCGAGCGATCCCTGAAACTATGAAATTGGAATTAAAAAGGAGTGAGAAATGATAATTTTCGATCGTCCTCACCTGAATAATATCATTATCCATGGTATACATGCACTGTTCACCGTGTAAACCTACAATATCATGGTTATGTATGATAAGATTCCAATGTACGAGACCAAACAGTCTCGAGCCAGTGTGAAAAATTTTGCCATTATTAATTTTTATCAAAATTAATATTTCTTCCTGCAAGTTCTGTGATCATGACATCGCATTATATATCATGGTATTGTATTTAGTGTGCATTATGGAACCTCATTACATGACAAACTTTACATATGTAGTGTAAGCTTTTGGATCACTTTTTTTTTACAAAAATTTTTCTCTTTTTTTGGTTTGTGTATAAAACAAAACAAAAAATTAGTGACATTGTTTGAATGAACAAATTTCCCTTCCACTTGTACAACAATAATAATTATTACTGTTAATAACACAGTACAATTATTAATAATAGATGTCTCCTAATAATTTGATTTAGATAATAGATCAGTCCCCTTGGAGCAAATCGTCGTCATCCGCATCCAGATTTATGTCCTGTATGGTCATTTCAAAATTACCACTAAAACCTATGAACTTCGCTTAAATAGAAAACTCACTTGAGTGTCGATATCATCAAGCAGATCTTCATCGTCGAGGTCAAAGTTCATATCCTACAGAAGCAACAGCAAAAATTAATTATGATGTAAATACAGCACATGCGACTTAATTTCGCTTACATCATCAATTTTTTCCTGTGGTTTTCCTTCCCCTCCTGTGGGTGGAGCTACTTTCATGTCCTGCTCTGGCACGGCGGACGGGACTGGCATGGCTGACACACCCTGGGCAAGCTCCTCTAGAACATTGCGCTCACTGGAATTCTGTTGAGAAGAAAGAATAATATACAATGTCGTGAGGGTGGAAGGGAGAGGGAGGGGGAGAGAGAGAGACTCACAGGTACAGAGGTGAATGAAGCGGCAGGGAGAAGGGAACCTCTCTCTCTCTTGAGAAACTCCTCGGCCTGGAGTGCCTGCTTTAGCTCGGGGAAAAGGTTCTCATACTCGGTAGGGTCGGCCAGGGACTGGGCTGCCTTGGAATTTGTTTTGGCTAAGTCTTCCCTCCACAACTCAACAACCCTGTAGGAAGAAAGGAGCCATAATTACTACTGAAATAATAATTTTATTAGCCTGAAAGGTACCCAATTAAAATTTTGAATAGCAAAAGTATAATACCACATTGCTAAAAATATAATTTCACATACACATGCACACACACAATCAGCTCACCTAGAAATCTGGCTGGGGAGATATGTTCTAGCGAAGAAAGCCGCCTCGGGCAGTCTCCCCGTCTTGATCAGTATCTCCAGACACACCTCCAGTCGCCCGAGGAGAAAGTTGGTCAAGAAGCCAATATTGCTCTGACTCTCTTTGGCCGAGAGTTCAGATAGCTTCTCCATGGTTCCAGCGTCTCCTGCGCTAGTGGCTAGAAGAAGAAGACCGCCAAAGTCTTGAGCGTGGTAGAGACACTCCAAGGCAAGGCCAAACTGACACTTGGACATGGCCAGCTCAGCAAGCTGCTTCCATTTGGCCTCACTCTATGAGAGGGAGAGTAAGAGAGAGAGAAAAAGGGAGAGAGAGAAGGGGGGGGGGGAGGGGGGGGGGAGGGAGAGAGGTGAAAATCATGCACAAAACTGATGATAGCAGGGGCTTACTTCCAATTTCTTGGCTAGTTCATAGCCAATTCTGAGGTCCTTCAGCTGCATTGCCAACTCAAACCTACAGGATTACATCATAGTGACATCATCCATCCATCATTACCAGATAATCACAGTGATCTTACTTGTGATCCACATCAGTGGACACAGCCAGGGCCTGCTGCTTGAATCCTTGCTGCTCCAGGAAGTGAGCCACTCTTGTTCTTTGGTCATGAGGAATAGTCGGAAGTACCTAATCAAAAAAAAATTTATTTTCTGCTAAAAATGTGCCATGTTAGGGAAATATTTTTTCACCTTGTCTGCTGTATCGAAGTCTTTTCTCATGATGGCCGTTTGGTACTCGAGGACAGAGAGCTGGAGAGAGTAGCTGACAACGTTCAGCTCCTTGTCACCGAGGTAGACTCGATTGTCACGAGGGATGTAGCCCAGCAGGTACAGGGTCCTAGGCAGAGTAGAGTGGGGTGTGGAGTATTATTATCAATATTACCTACAATACCTACTTTACCGTTAAAAAGGTATTGTAGGTAAAGTATGCTCAATCACAATATCGTCTGAAATTATTTTTTCGTTGTATATTATCAACAATACCTATTTTACCTATTTTACCATAGATGGTAAAGTAGGTATTGGAAGTAAAGTATGTTCAATCGCAAGATATTATGGCTAATATGCTATGTATGAGCTACTAAAAGCATGCTCAGAACAATCATTCGAGAATGTGTCTCTATGGCCACCCTCGTTTATGCACAAAACTACAATTCTGAGCCTTCAAAACATGTAAAAATGCATCTAGTATGCCCTCCAGGTAAGGATACAGACTATATAAGAAAAAAGAGCATCTGAAATTATTTTTCGTTGTATGTAGTACAACAAATAAAATATTATTATCAACAATACCTACTTTACCTATTTTATCATAAAAGGTAAAGTAGGTATTGTAGGTAAAGTATATTAAATCATAAGATAATAATATGCTATGCATGAGCTACTAAAAGCATGTTCAGAGCAATTGTTCGAATAATTTCTCTATGGCCACCGTCGTTTATGCACGGCACTACAATTCTGACCAATCATAAGCCTTCAGAACTTGTAAAAGTGCATCTTGTACGCCCCTCAGGTAAGGACACGGACTATTATATAAAAATTAGCGTCCGAAATTATTTTTCATTGTATATAGTACAATCAATAAAATCAATATTACCTACAATACCTACTTTACCTATTTTACCATTAATGGTAAAGTAGGTATTGTAGGTAAAGTATGTTCAATCGTGAGATAATTATGGCCAATATGCTATGTATGAGCTACTAACAGCATGCTCAGAACAATCGTTCGAGAATGCGTCTCTATGGCCACCTTTGTTTGTGCACACGGAACTATAATTCTGACCAATCGCGAGCCTTCTAAACTTGTAAAAGTGCGTCTTTTATGCCCTCCAGGTAAGGACACGGACTATTATAAGAAAAAGATCATCTGAAAAAAATTTTTTTTCGTGTAACCAAAGAAATATTATTATTATCAATGTTACCTACATTACCTACTTTACCATTAATGGTAAAGTAAGTATACTAGGTATTGCAGGTAATAATGGTATTGTACATAATATGTTATGTAATAAGTTACATCATCGCAAATCCATGTGACCTACCTAAGGCATGCACAAGACAGCTACATGTATACGATGGACCACACCCCCCGGCTCACCTATCCAAGTGCGATATGGTGACCACTTTCCCTCCGACATAATAGTTGAGTCTATTGACGGAGTTTGTGTAGATGAGGCAGTCTCCCACCCACACTCCAGTCTTCACCACTTCACCAATCTCGCCGATAACGTCAAACGCTGCCTCTATCCCGTCCTCGTCTATGCCCTGATTGGTCGACAGGGCGGTGGCCACGCCCTCTGGGTTGTACTTGAGGATGTAGTAGGCGTCTTCGCTGGCGATGCACACAAGTTCACCGCTGTCAGACCAGTAGACCTGCGTGCAGAAATGAGGAGTGTGTGCATGTGAGCGTGAAATTTGACAAACTCAAATGTCGATTACACACCAAAAGAGATGCGAAATGTCACTATTCTCATAGTTAGCTACAGATTTATCAGTATCACAGTCTTTCCATTCAAGGAGAGTATACACACAAAAATAATCATAATTTTTGTCAATTATTAACAGAAGTATATACCACTTACACTCCTGGCTACTATCTCTATTCTCCTGATGAGCTCCAGGCTCTCCCAGTCGTAGAACGAGAGGGAGTTGGATGACCTCACTCCGAGAAGATGGCCACCAAATATCCCGTCCGCCCCATACTCTGGCTTGAACGCTTTCTTCTCTTTGAAGTTCTTGAACAGCTTTACTCGCGTCGAACTCTCACGGACGGCGTATCTGGACACAAATCGAACAGCAAAACATAATATACATAGCTTTACCCAACATAGCTGAATCTATGATTGGCTCATTTGAAAATTTCAAAGCAGGGGGGGGCTTCATACATGCTATTTTTAGTTCATACTCGAAGGGTTTTCTGTCCAGGCACCCTCCCAAAAATAAAATTAATGACAGTTACATACACACATTGACACTACAGCACTTACTCTGATGAGTCAGCCGCCCAGACAAACTCCTGAGCACTGCCAAAGCTCTTGTTCCTCAGAGCCATGGCTGTGTAGATGATGTACTCGCCATCTCCACACACAACAACAAACCTGAGAAAAGAAAAAAATAAACAAATTTCTAAATTTTGCCAAAAGAAAGGATAGGGCAATCTCAGTGAGCACGTTCAATCAACAAAATAAGTTCTCAATACAACAAAAAAGGGCTCATCTAATATTTGGCCCCATCCCATTTCCCAAATCTAAAATTAAATAGCATATCAATAATTTTTTTTATTTTTTACTCCACACTGCATGTAACTGCTTTACCTTCCGTTGGGATTGTGTGAAATGGACTGTGGGTAGATCTCGCAGCTGCCCATGTCCTTAACGGCCAGGGGCAGCCTCTCTCCGTCCTTGATGTCGACATCGGTGAGGTTCTTGAGGTTTGCCTGCTGCACCTCGCTGTGTTTGGCCCAGATGATCTTACCACTGTTGTCCATGCTCATGGCAGGATCCTCGCGACCAAGCTACAGGGAAGGGGTGTGTCCATGTGTGTGTGTGTGTTTATGTATTGTTTGATGGTCCTATTTTATAGCATTTTTATAATATTATTACCGAATATTGGTGGGAATTAAATTTGGCGGTTGAGCCCAAAATCGCTATTGCAAGAATATTGAGCGGATTTAAATTTGGCGGTTCGGTACAGGATCGCCATACGTATATATGCGAGTAGGAAATTTTGGCGGATTTTTTTATTTGGCGGTTATAACATAGACCGCCAAACTGCCAAATTTAATTCCCCGTCAAATTTCCAGCTATACGGTATATCCTCTTGCGCTTATAATTTTTGTGATTTTCTTACATAGTAACTCATAGAGACACTAATAGATTTCACCAACCTTAATCATGACACTCCCCTCGTCGTAACCAATGGCAACGTCATTGGAGCCCCGCTGGTGTGCGATGGACCACACCCTCTCCAGGCCGTAGTTCAGCGTCGTCTCGAGACGGTAGGTACTCGAGTGCCAGACCTTGACGGTGCCGTCCTCTGACCCTGTCAGTATGATGGGGAGCTCCGGGTGGAACGCTACGACCGTGACGTTCTGCGTGTGCCCCTCGAGAGTTTGGACGCAGGACTTGTTCTGATAGTCCCAGATCTTGACAAGTCTATGGGTAGAGAGAGGGTAAAGAAATACATAAAATCATGTATGCAGTGTACAATTTCAATATTGTTGCTGACGCTATCACAGTTTGATGATACAGTGTCTTATCAAGGGCTTATTATATTATAGCAACAAAGACTAAAATTAATAGCCACAAATGGTAGATATATGGAGAAGAAGTGTGCACAATTTTTTGGTGTACACAAGATTTGGAAAAGGATTGATAGTCCTTGCTGACCTGTCATCTGCTCCTGATATGATGTAAGGTTTGTCCCCTCCCTGGAAGTAGTCCACACAATTGATGCCCTTTTCATGGCCCTCCAGGGTGAAGTTGGGCTGGGGAGAACCCAGCTGCCATACCTATATGGAGGGGGGAGAGGGAGGGAGAGAGAGAGAGAGAAGAGAAAGGAGAGTGGAGGGGTGATTCAATGAGTACATGTAATAATTTTTGCTGCCCACCTTTATGGTTCTGTCGAGAGAGGCGCTGACAAACTGGTTGTTGTCCTTGGGGTTGAGTACGATCATCATGACGTAATGGGAGTGTCCCTCAAACACCTGCGAGCACTGCCACTTCTTGTCCCAGTCCCAAAGCTTGATCAACATGTCGTCTAAAACACAAATATCAGATTTATTAACGGGTAAAAATTCATTTTCAGATCAAACCAAACAATTCTACAGAGGCAAACTGATCATTAGTAACAGCTAATTAAATTCTACACTCAATCACAGCGATGGTGTAATACTGATAAAAGGTGACCTGTATGTGCAAAAATATAAGCCCACAACCACCCAAGGAAGGCCCTAGGTAGGCAGTTCTTAGATTCCTGATATAAATCACCACAACCGAGCGATATTAACCACTTTAGATACGATTAACAGAACTGCACTGTACGTATAGCTACAAATTGGCAGAGAAGGTCACTGGTGAGGTGAGCTAATGGGTCAAGTGGCATAAATGGCCCCCAAATTTTTGCGTGCTATCATGACAGGGTTTTACGTCACCGGTATCTTCTATGGTTGAAAATTTTCGCGAGGCCGTTCTTGCCACTTGATCCGAGCTACATGTAACTACCATAGAGCGAGAGGGTAAACATACCACTGCTAGTGAGGATGTACGGGTGGGTGGGGTGAACGATGATGGACCTGATGTAATCTGTGTGCGCCTCAAACGTGTGCACCTTCTCCAGCGTGTTGTAGTTGAAAACTCTGATCTGCATGTCGTCAGAACCGGTCACCACCCAGCTCTTGCGAACAACAAACTTAGCTGCTCGAACTGGAGGTGAGGGAGAGAGAGAGGGAGAGAGAGAGAGAGAGAGAGAGAGAGGGAGGGGGAGGGAGAGAGAGCTGAAAATCATACAGAGGAAATAGGATGTACCATGGGCTTACCAGGAAGGTCGGTTACTTCGAAAGATTTGGTCAATGTTTGGTTCTCGTGATTCCAAACATGAACGTTGCCATTGTAGAGGCTGGCCAGCATCCATGGCTCCTTCGGGTGCAAATCGAGACACTTGACTCTGTCTGAACGTGCCAGCAGTTGGCGCTGTGAAAGGGGTATTGTAGTTCTAATTAATGCCCACTCCACATAGTACTCTTCTTTAGAAGCTCGTTTACAGACACAGTACCATTGCAACATCAAGATCGAACTTACCTTAACGTCTAACCGTAGAGGCATCTTGAACTATACAGAGAGAGCGACAGCCTCAATGCAAATACTGAATACCTGCCTACGTTACAAACCACCTTGCCACGTCCTCACACTTGTGCGCATGCGCAGCACGATAAAACTATTTTTGACGACCCGTTCCATATTCACGTGGTCCTTTTTGCAGCATGAACGACTAGAGCTCTATAGAGCACATACCCCGCGCGCTGCAGCGTCGATGTGAGAACCATGCCATGCCACCTACAGCCTATTGACCACCTTTACCTACACATTGTGCCAGGTTGTGCGCATGAGCAGAAAGCACATGGTGGGTAGTGTTGATAGGCGTGGCCAACAAAATGAAGTATTTGCGACGCTCATGGACCTTGCCAAACGATTCAAAGCACAATGAAGCCACTTTTTCGACGATATCGACGGATATGCTGTACTTACAAGTCGCTCAGACGCCTAGATCTCCAGATCTGGCGATTTTTGTGCTGACGACGACGACAGACAAAACCGATTACTTTACCCCTTGCGCATGCGCGCGGGGTATGGCTCAAGAACTCGATGAGGATACTGATAATCTCGAATACAGGCAGGTATGATGTCCCCTATGCCGTGATCTCTGCTAAAATAGTATTTAATATTTTGGAAATTATGCCCTTCCCCCTGTTTCTACATCACATGCACACATACACACACAGAGGTTGAAGGCGGCCCTGCACTATGGTATTGGTCACGTGTGCAGTGATGTTGAAGGAATGATATTCAGTCGGGAATTGGTGGCAACCATCACTGAGACCACCTTCAAGCAGTGTGAACTTCTCGCCACTGATTTGGAGCTATTTGCCAAGTAACTTAGAGAATCACTACAGTCTAGTCTATGAGTGAAACTATTAAATTGCTCTCCATTCTGAACTTAATCTATATACAAGCCAAGCTACTAAAAGGAACGGCGTGTCGTTTTAATGACAAATTATTATGTCAATCATATCACATGTTATCATATTTTGTATGTACCCTGAAAATGACAATAATTTTTAGGCATGCTAAGAGAACCACAGTGTCAGCGGAGGATGTGAAGCTATGTTGTCGACGGATGCCATCTCTGCTGGAGTTTATCAGTGGACAGGCGGACAAGCTGAAAGCTGAGAGGGAGGCGGGGAGAGAAGGGGGAGGGGCTACAGCTGGAGACTCAGCAGCAACTATGGTGGGAAAGAAGACAAAGGGTGGGAGGAAAAAGACTACCATTACTCTTGGCGATGAATAATGTTCCAGAACATTTGCAAGTCTAAACACCACCTTATGATCAACACTCAAGCTATGCATTAATGTTTGTGAATTCCCTGTGTGTGTGTGTGGTGTAGTTATGATTTATTTGCATTACAAGACCACAAGCAACACCTATCAAGTTTTAAAGGGGGTGGATTTATGATTCTGATGAATATGTTGAGACAGGCGTGGACACCATGTGATGTGTCTATCAAAGGATGAATATTAGGTACAAAAGATTTATTAAGAGTGAGTAGTTCATTTTGTGCAGTCACTCTAGCTATAATAATAAAAAATTTAGTACTTTACTGATCAAAATAAGTAGAGTCGCAAGTATTATAAGCTACTATCACTATGCTGAGATTATCTGGATCAATGCTTCGTCATCAGTCACATGGAAAATTTCCAAGTGTGTCTATAAACAACGATGGAACAATAGTGGAGTTTTACCAGCCAAATATTTTGAGCTCTAAAATATTGTACAGAGTTGGTCAGCTGGATGGAGAGGAAATAAAAATGAGCGAAGCAATACGTCTGGATCGTGGCAGATATCCAAAGGTTGCTATCAGTAATAACAACGTCGTAAAAGTTCATGAAGGAAGAGTGAATCGCCAATTATACTATCACATTGGAACAATTGATGCTAACAATAAGACTGTTAAATGGCATAGTGGTGTACACTCTCTTAAATGTTGGGGGAGATTTCCTGCTGTGGCAGTGCATGGAGACAGAGTTGTCATCACTTATGATCGTGCATATGGATCCTATAAAGCCTATTATTGTCTCGGGAAGTTCACTGCAGGTAGAAAAAACATCAAATGGGATGAAAAGAATCGCAATATATATTCATATGGAGCTGCTGAGACATCGGTTGCAATCAATGAACATAACATTGTCGTAGCTGGTCGGGGATGGAATGATATCATATGCTGCGTTGGTCGATTTCAAGGAAATGCCATTGAATTTACCACAGAAATTCCCTTTGATCACTTAGGCTACTGTCCAACAGTATGCCTCGATAATGAGGGATACATTGTAATGATATGGCAATCGTTTGCACTCAGAAAATTGAATTATGCTATAGGTAAAATTCCAAACCACGAAGAGCCAACTATTGAATGGCCACAGCATGCACCTCTAAGAAGATATGGTTACGGCTACAACCCTACAATTGCAATCTCTCCAGATGGTACAAAAGTTTTAGAAGAGCATGAAACTAATTATGCTCCTCACCGCTGTAGTCTTTATTATCATACTGGTACCCTGCAGAAACCACCGCCTGAACCAGTACAGCCACTCAGAAATGATCAACCAGCTGCTGAGCAAGGAGCAGTACAGCCACCTGGAGCACAAGTAAATGAACCAGCTGTCCAGCAAGGAGCAGGAGCAGTACAGCAACCTGGAGCACGAGTTAATGAACCAGCTGTCCAGCAAGGAGCAGGAGCAGTACAGCAACCTGGAGCACGAGTTAATGAACCAGCTGTCCAGCAAGGAGCAGGAGCAGTACAGCAACCTGGAGCACGAGTTAATGAACCAGCTGTCCAGCAAGGAGCAGGAGCAGTACAGCAACCTGGAGCACAAATAAATGAACCAGCTGTCCAGCAAGGAGCAGGAGCAGTACAGCAACCTGGAGCACAAGTAAATGATCCTGAACCAGCTGCTCAGCAAGAAGAGGTACAGGCACCTCAAGGACAAGCTGTAGGAGAAGCAGAACAACCACAACAGCAAGGGGAGGAACATAACGCCTTTATTGATCATGAACAGCGACAGGGTAATAACCAAATGCAACAACGAGATCAAGAGGCAATCGAATTGGGACCTAGAGGTCATGATCAGTGATTTCATGGATCCCCGATACATCTATAGTATTGCAACTATGGTCAACATGGCACTTTATTATTTATCGGTAAATTATAATGATTCTTCAAAGCAAGTATGCTGTTGTGGCACAATAACTACTTTTGTCTAAGTACTATTATTATATACAGGGATTATAAGCGTTTGATATATTAATATTATTATTTCTGTTGCCTATATTATAGGATACAAGGGTGGGTCAAGATATCCATGATTATGATGATATTATTTATGTGTGTGTCACATGTTTAAAAGACCACCAGCAACACCTGTCACCATGTTTTAAAGGGGTGGATTTTGTACGGTGGCAGCCACCATAATTTTGATTATGTTGAGACAGTTATGAACATCATGTGACACTGATGCACCTATTAAGAGATGAATATTAGGTTAGTATGACAATGTATAATATAGTTCTCTCTATTTCCACTTGCGCAGTCACTGTAGCTATTTATATTACTTTCCTGATGAAACAAGTCAAGTTGTAAACTAGCTAGCTTACTGTCACATGGCAATGCTGAAATTATCTGGATCAATACTTCATCATCAATCACACGGAAAATTTCCAAGTGTGTCCATAAACGATGATGGATCAATAGTGGAGGTTTATCAGCCACATATTTTGAGCACTGAAATATACTACAATGTTGGTCGGCTGAATGGAGAGGAAATAGACATGAGCAAGGAAGCGAAATGTCTCGATTATGGAAGATATCCAAAGGTCGCAATTAGCAATGACAACCACATTGTAGAAGTTCATGAAGGTAGAGCACGTCGCCATATATACTATCACATTGGAATAATTGATGCTAACAATAAGACCGTTAAATGGCATGGTGGTGTGCATTCTCTTTGTGTGGGGAGATTTCCTGCTGTGGCAGTGCATGGAGACAGAGTTGTCATCACTTATGATCGTGCATATGGATCCTATAAAGCCTATTATTGTCTCGGGAAGTTCACTGCAGGTGGAAGAAACATCAAATGGGATGAAAAGAATAATTGCAAGTTGTTTAAATCATATGGAGCTGCTGAGACATCGGTTGCAATCAATGAACATAATGTTGTCGTAGCTGGTCGGGGATGGAGTAATATCATATGTCGTGTTGGTCGATTTCAAGGAAATGCTATTGAATTTGCCACAGAAATTCCCTTTGATCACTTAGGCTACTGTCCAACAGTATGCCTTGATAATGAGGGATACATTGTAATGATATGGCAATCGTTTGCACTCAGAAAATTGAATTATGCTGCAGGTAAAATTCCAGACCACGATGAGTCAACTATTGAATGGACACAGCATGCACCTCTAAGACGATACGGTTACGGATACAACCCTACAATTGCAATCTCTCCAGATGGTACAAACATTTTAGAAGAGCATGAAACTAACTATGCTCCTTATCGCTGTCACCTTTATTATCATACTGGTACCCTGGAGAAACCACAGCAACCCATACGCCAAGGACCAGATCTAGATGCTCTGGAAGAACAAGTACAGCCACCTCAAGTACAAGCAAATGAACAAGTTGCTCAGGAAGAACAAGTACTTTAGCAAGAGCATGTCTTTATTTGATCACAAGAGGATGAACTTTAAAAACAACAAACTTGAACTTCGCCAAGAAATTTCATTTATGATAAATAGTTGTTATACCCATAAAATTTAATGATTTAATGTTATCTTGCCAGCTGTACTTTATTCACACTAATTATTTATAACCCATGTCATTTATAAGAGGGTATGGGGACACGTTGAGTTATGAGATACCGTAATGCACATGTATGTTCAGAGCAGCTCTTTTGGGTTATACACGAGCAAATAATTACTATTCATCCTCTGACATCACAATAATAATTGTAGAAGCCTCACATGATGTCTGTATCATAAATTATGGTGTGACTAAGGTATTCATACCATGGTTACATAATAGACCTACATCTCAAATCCACCCCCTTTCTGATAATAAGTAAGTATTGATCCATTACATGGCCACATGTACAGCACACAGATTCTGTACAAATTTAAGTTACGATTTTGGTTACAACCCTACAATTACGATCTCTCCAGCAGGTGGTTATTTTTTAGAAGAGCATGAAACTAACTATGTCCCTTATTGTTACCGTTTCTTCCATCGTACTGGTGTCCTGACGAAACCACCACCACAACACCATGCACCTCTACAAGAACAAATACCTTATCCCATACTAGAAGAAAATGCTATAATCGAAGAAGATCAAGTATGACAACCAGTGGACTACTCTATAGCTATACAAATAGCTTATTATATATATTATTAGTTTAGGCTTTGTACTATTTAAAAAAAATAATCCGGCCTGTTGTATACACATAGCTAAAGGATATTCATGTTGCCACCCATGTGGCTATCAAGGATCTGTGACTTTCTTGGCATTGTCATGCATGGCATGCATAATAGATGCAATGAATCTATACCGGTAGTTCAGGGAGCTACTCTTAGCTATGATATATAATAGGTGCCACAAACCAGACCATGATTCCTAACTGAAAATGATTACAATAATACATGTAATTGTGTTTGAATGATCCTCAGCACTCCATTCTTATATTAATAATTATTGTAGCTAGCTATGGGGGAGTGTCAAAGTGTATACAGTTATAATTGTTATGAATGATGACATGGATTATGGGAATTAAGAATTTCAAAGTGGATGTACATGTATTGCATACATGGATGCATGTTATAAACCTTGAGATAACTCTCCGGACTTTCCACCTAGTGACTCGGAGCTCTATCTTGCAACCAGTATACCATTTATTATCCATTAGTATAATAATTATTATTGTTAAGTCATATGATCAGATTCTCTGCTTTCCTGCCAGGGCCATCATCAACAACTGTGTGATCATTTCACTGAGTCGTGTCATGATTCTAATCAAAATGTGTACACCCACTTTCTTCCCATATCCATGTCATCATTCATGAATGAATAACAGCTTTGGCACTCCCCCTATTTTCTGAACATGTGTTCCTACTAAGAATTTGGAGAGAAAAGTATTTTTTTCAAGACTTGAGATCCTATACCATAATATAATATTATAGCTATACACAATATCTTTATTCAGTATGCACACAATATTTTATGGAACTTGAGGTATCAGGATAGCTATATAGGATACTGAAGTTTCAGGAATTCTGACTGGTCTATTAGTGTGATTGATTGAGTGATCATGTGACCAACTGGGTATATCATGTCATGTCACCTACTGTATAGCGTACCCATTCGAATATTAAGGCGCCTCTCTTAATACTTCAAAAGATTTGGTCAATGTTTGTTTCTCGTGATTCCAAACGTGAACGTTGCCATTGTAGAGGCTGGCCAGATCCATGGCTCCTTCGGGTGCAAATCAAGACACTTAACTCTGTCTAAACATGCATCTTTGAACTTTATAGAGAGAGCAACAGCCTCAATGCTGCAAATACTGAGTATATATCTGACTACGTTACAAACCACCTTGCCACGTCCTCACACTTATGCGCATGCGTATCTCGATAAATAATTTTGACGATCCGTTCCATATTCACGTGTTTTGCTGCATGGCTCAAGAACTTGATGAGGATACTGATGATCTCGAGTACAGGCAGGTATGGTGTCCCCTATGCCGTGATCTCTGCTAAAATAGTGTTATTTTGGTGATAATTTTATATCCTTCCCCGTGTTTCGAAGTTTCATACTACATGCACACACCCAGAGGTTGAAGGCGGCCCTGCACTATGGTGTTGGTCACGTATGCAGTGATGTTGAAGGAATGATATTCAGTCGAGAGTTGGTGGCAACCATCACTGAGACCACCTTCAAGCAGTGTGAACTTCTCGCCACTGATTTGGAGCTATTTGCAAAGTTAGAAAAATTATCACTTAGTCTATGCATAATGCACCTATCAATATAATGCCCCACTACCCCCCTCCCGGGCGTTATAGGGGGCAACACAGGGGGATTGACATAGAAAACCAAGCCCCAGACAGGGGCATTTGACTTGCATGTAGCTATTCGATATTTGTCAAATCCCCTATCGTTTCCCCACCCTGGAAGGGGGATAGAGTGGGGATTTGACAGATGAGGCTGGCCCCACCTTACGGGAAGTTGACGAATTCATTAGTCAAATCCCCACCTTGCCCCTATGGTGCCCGGGAGGGGGGTAGTGGGGCATTACATTGATAGGTGCATAACACTTTAATAGTGCCAAATAATTACATTGTCGCACATTGTTAATTTTGTATAATACAGTACAGATCCCTGACAACTATTATTTTTCCTTTAGGCATGCTAAGAGAACCACAGTGTCAGCGGAGGATGTGAAGCTGTGTTGTCGACGGACACCATCTCTGCTGGAGTTTATCAGTGGACAGGCGGACAAGCTGAAAGCTGAGAGGGAGGCGGGCAAGGAAGGGGGAGGGGCTACAGGGGACTCAGGGACAGCTACTGCAGGGGGGAAGAAGACAAAGGGTGGAAGGAAAAAGACTAGTACTGCCGTTGTACTGAGTGACGATTAATGATTTATAGGGTATTGGAAGCCATAAGCTATAACACAAACCGCCGGGGCCTCGATCGTCAGTATATATATACTACACAATGTCTGGCGCTCTTTGCGCCATCTGTGCTCAGTCATTCACGGAAATAGCTAAATTATTCTAGGCACTATAATAATGTTATTGTAGCTGGGCATCGGTATTCATAAACTTTCATGGGACAAGTAGTATGTGCATCTACACCAGTTGTTATTCAATATCTAACAGTGTAGTACAGTACATATCTAATAGTATAGTACATAATCCAGCGACAGTACTGTTGTAATCAACTGCAGCTGCCAAATTTGAGTCCTCTTGTTTTTGCTGTGATATAATAATAATATTATAGCTAGCTATAGTAGATCGATCTACTTCTGACAACTAATAGTGTATTCTTTTCAAGCTCAATGTTAACACTTGCTGGATCAGCTCCACGTCGTGCGCGTGGAAGTTTTCCAAGTGTATGTATCAATAGTAAAGGAGTCGTAGTGGAAGCACACCAACCTTCTGCCTCAAGTACAACAATGTACTACCAAGTTGGCACCATCAATAGAGCTGATGTGAACTTTTATGAAGAAAGAGCCATCGTGGGAAGTGGAAAGCATCCAAATGTTGCAATCAATGACAACAATCAAGTTGTTGAAGTGCACGAAGGAGTACGTACACATACTAGAAAGGTGTACTACAACGTGGGACCACTGGAGAACCAGCGAGTTCAGTGGCAGTGCCAGTCAACACTTCTCTGTCCAGGAAGGTTTCCAGCTGTGGCAGTGCATGGTAATCGAGTTGTAATCACCCGTGATCGAGCTCTATTCCGAAATTCTACATACTACCATGTTGGTACGATTAATGAAGGAGGAACGGGAATTGAATGGGGTCAAAAACGTGCATTGTTTGAAGGGTCAGCGATGTCTCACACAGCAGTTGCAATAAATGACAAACTTGCTGTTGCAGTTGGTAGAGGATTTTCCCGTATTGCGTGCAGGGTCGGTCGATTTCCAGATGGAGAAGCTCGCAGTATCAATTGGTTTAATGCAATTTCTCTTGGTGATAATGTTGGAATCTGCCCTAAAATATGCCTGGATGATGCTGGTTGTACTATAATGGTTTGGTATTCTCGCTTCTCAGGCAGCTAACCTACACTGAAGGTGAAATCAAACAAAATGGTGAACAATGGGCAGTTGAATGGCAGCAAAGCAGAAATTATGACAACGGCATTCGTCCAGCAATTGCTATCACTCCAAATAATGGCCAAGTGATTGAAGAGCATGAAACCAACTTTGGCTCTACCCTCCATGTTCACGTTGGTAGGTATGATAGGCAACTAGGCAGTCTGGTCAGTGATCAACGTCTAGCACCGTGGCCTAATGAAACTACCCCGGATGAAGAACAACCAGGAGGACAAATGGAACATGCAATGTGAAAGATATGCATGCATGTTTAATAACTGAAACATTGGTAAACTAGAGCTGTCTCCCCAAGTGCTCCCAACTCTCCATGAATTATTAATTATCGTTTTGTCTTGGTGTGTAATTTATGTGTGACGTACATGCAATTAATTGGTTAACTATATAGAGCCGTTGTCTAGAGCAAGGTGACTTTTTTTGCGGGTATACGGTAATGTTTGATATTTTTGTGGGTGACAATTATCTGTAGGACTGGTAATCTGTGCACGATAATGGTACAGGGTCAACACATTCTAATGCGTAACTAACGTTAGTGTGCAATCGCACCACATCCTGGATACTGTAAGTCATGCAAAAATCGGGTCAAGTGGCATAAACGGCCCCCAAATTTTCGCGTGCTATTGTGACAGGGTTTTAGGTCACCGGTATCTTCTGTGGTTAAAAAAATTGCCACTTGATCCCAAAAATCAATGTAACTTCCTCCCCGTTATCCTCCCACTGGCTTCCCTTCTTACTTCACTCGTGTTAAGCATGGCTGATTAATGATTAAGTATAATAAAATTGACCTTGAAAAATGCTCTAAGGTCCCTTTTCATAATAATAATATTATGATGGGGTTTATGTGTTACAGCTTATAGCCTTACTATGTGATGCCTATTATTAGTACTATTGCATCCACAAGCAGGTGAGGAAAATGGGACAATCTAGTCTCGTCCCCAGACCCTGGGGACGAGACTACTAACAATCATCTAAAATAGTATAGGTACATAGATTCCCTGATTAGCTACGTAATGTCACTCTTGGACGCCATCTGTGCTTGGTCATTCACGATAATAATATTATCTGCATTATTCCAGGAACTATAATACCGTATTTCTTCTAAAAATTCGGCCCTTCTAATGCGCCTATCAATGTCAAGCCCCACTACCCCCCATAGGGGCGAGGGTCGGGCATATGAAAGTCCATTGACGCAAATTTCGGCCTAATGGGTAGGGGATTTGACCCAGTAGGGGATGGGAGGGGCATTTGATCATGCTTAGTGTGCAGTTATTGCACATGTGCATTAATACACCATTTGTTATTGTGCAAGGCGAAGTCAATACACAGCCCCTATGGAATAGGGGGATTTTCCTGTAATTTTGGCCCAGGGGGCGGAGACTTTGAACTTCTCGGGTGTCAAATCCCCACCCTACCCCCACCCTCGCCCCTATGGGGGGTAGTGGGGCTTGACATTGATAGGTGCATAATTATTCGGTACCCTTTACCGAATGATTGAAAATAGTCTCTAATTTTCGGCAAAGGTCGTCACGCGTATATGCTATAAACGGGAGTACAATGCGCACGCAGACAGAATGTTGAATATTAACCTCTAAAAATTCGGCGAAGCTAAAACAATATTATTATTTTCATGCCGAATTTTTAGAAGAAATACGGTAATATAGTTATATTATAGCTGGGCATCAGCGTTTATAATAACAGTGAGTGATTCCTATAATTATCCTGAGTATCATCATGTGACTTTTGGGAATATTAATTGTATCAACAGGTGTCCTATTTTTCAAAAACAACCCAGTTTGTATCAGTGTTTGTATATATATGCCTCAGTGTACTGGCAGTGACTGTAAACAGGTGAGGTATAATGACCCAATGATAATAATTGCATGCCTTCACTTTATTTTCTATTTTCTATAGCTAGTTAGACAACTATTACGGCATTTTTTCAAGATCAATGTTAAGATTGGCTGGATCAGCTCCACGTCGTGCGCGTGGAAAATTTCCAAGTGTGTCCATAAATCGTAATGGAGTCATAGTGGAAGCTCACCAACCTTCTTCCTCAAGTACAACAATGTACTACCAAGTTGGCACCATCAATAGGGATGATGTGAACTTTTATGAAGAAAGAGCCATCGTGGGAAGTGGAAAGTATCCAAATGTTGCAATCAACGACAACAATCAAGTTGTTGAAGTGCATGAGGGAACACCTAGACAAATATTGTACAATGTTGGACCACTGGATAACCATCGAGTTCAGTGGCAGTGCAGCTCAACACGCCTCTGTCCAGGAATGTTTCCAGCTCTAGCAGTGTGTGATAATCGAGCTGTAATCACCCATGATAAAGCCCTAGGTCGATTTTCTACATACTACTATGTTGGTATCATTAATGAAGGAGGAACGGCAATCAATTGGGGTCAAAAACTTCCACTGTTTGAAGGGTCAACAGTATCTCACACAGCTGTTGCAATAAACAATGAACTTGCTGTTGCAGTTGGTAGAGGGTATTTTCATATTGTATGCAGGGTCGGTCGATTTCCAGATAGAGAAGCTCGCAATATCATTTGGTCTCATGAGATTTCTCTTGGTAATAATGTTGGAATCTGCCCTAAAATATGCCTGAACGATCAAGGTCGTACTATAATGGTTTGGCACTCTCGCTTTCTCAAGCAGCTAACCTACACTGAAGGCAAGATCAAACAATTGCAAAATGATGAACAACAGGTAGTTGAATGGCAGCAAAGCAGAAATTATGACCACGGTACTCGCCCAGCAATTGCTATCAATCCAAATAATGGCGATGTTATTGAAGAACATGAAACCAATGTTGGCTCTACCCTCCATATTCACGTTGGTAGATATGGGCAACTAGGTGGTTTGGTTGATCAACGTGAAGAGCATCCACCTAATGATGAAGAACAACCAGGAGGAGAACCACGTGAACGTGCCTGAATGTGAAATATTAATTTTTGTGTGACGTATATGTAGGCCTATATACTAGAGCTGTCTAGAGCACATGCCCCGTGCATGCAATCGTGCGCACTCTATATATATTATAATATAGCCTGCAAAAAAAAATTTTTTTTTTTTGTATAATTATAATAATATAATAATTATTATTATGGTGGTTGGTCTGGTAAAGGTCGGGAAGGAGGCGCACAATATCGTACCGCTAATCGAGTGCGCATGCGCATTGATATTAGTAACCGTACGCATGCGTGCAATTGCACAACATCCTGGATACTGCAAGTCATGCAAAACATCAATGTAAATTTCCCCCCGTTATCCTCCCACTGGCTTCCCTTCTTACTTCACTCGTGTTAAGCATGGCTAGCTCCACAATGCTAAGGTTGTCCGGCTCTATTCAGCGCCAACCACATGGAAAATTTCCCACTGTGTCCATTAACGACGCAGGGACTGCCGTGGGCCTGCATCAGCCCTTTTTTGCTAGCACTACCATCCACTATCAAGTGGGGATAATCAATGGAGACGAAGTGGATTTTTCTGAGTCAAGGTTAGCAGGGAAAGGACGGTACCCAAAAGTGGCAATCAACAATGAAAATCAAGTCATTCAAGTGCACGAAGGAAGATTTGTCCGACGGATCTACTACAATGTCGGAGTAGTGGACAATTTTCGCATCAACTGGGGACAACACTCCCAATACGTGTGTTGGGGAAGGTTTCCAGCTGTTGCCGTACACGACAGCAGGGTTGTCATGACCTATGACTGTGCCTACGTTCGACACTCCACGTACTATCGCATTGGAACTATTAAGTCACGAGGACGAATGACGATAGATTGGGGAGAGAGAAGGAGACTATTCAGATCAGTAGTGACCGAGACAGCTGTATCGATAAGCAAAGAGTATGCCGTAGCGACAGGCCGAGGGTGGATTAGAATCAAGTGCCGGGTGGGTCGATTTCGACAAGATGGAGCTACCATTGAGTGGACCAATGAGCTTCGATTTGATCGCATGGGCTTCTGCCCCACCATCTGCCTTGACAATGACCACTATGTCATCATGGTTTGGCAGTCCTTCACACTCAGACAACTATCATATGCCCTAGGAAGGATTGCTATACACGATGATCATTTAGCTGATGATCAGCCCATCGATTGGCACGCCAGGAGGGATTACGATTATGGCTACAATCCCACTATTGCTCTCTCTCCCAACAATGGCCATGTCTTGGTAGAGCATGAAACGAACCGTGCCAGCTGTCGCTGTACTCTTCACTATCACACGGGTGTTCTTCACAAAGAAGCTAAGGAAAGGCCGCAGGGGCAACGACTGCCAAGGGAAGAAATTGTTAATAATGATGATGAACTGCCAAGAGGTCAACCAGTGATACGCAATGAAACGGGAGAACCAGAGCAGCCCCCTGGGGAGGAGATTGGTCAGCATCATGATTTAAGACAAAGGAGGAATGTTGATCAAGAAGATATTGAACTGAATCTCATTGATCATTAAATTTGTCCAAGCTTTAATTAATTTTGTCATTTTTACCCCCGATTTTTGTTAATCTTCATAGTTTCACAACAGTTTAGTCATCATCATTGCAGCTACATGTTTTCATTAACCTCTATTTTATTATGTCTAGATGTTGAAGCCCACCCCTGTAGGCCTGAAGCCAAACTTTAATACTGTAAACATCCGTTGACTCACTGCCTCTGCTATTGCCATAATAATAATATTATAATAGGGGGGAATTTGCTACATAGCTACTCACTGAATCATGCTCAAATAGGGGAAAAATTTGCTACGTACTCAAATCATGCTCAAATTAATTAGGATTATCCGCATCATTGATTTACTAATGTGTAGGTATTGTTTTGGACATACTGTAAACACTATTATCCAGGATGGCTATTTTTGGCGACCCGACCATAGCCAGTCCACCAAAATCGGAGATCCTAATTAGATTATTGGTGCGTGGTTATGACGTAATCACACGCGTGTACATTATACGCTAGTAGTGGTATATAGTAGTAGTTTATTCTTGACAGGTATGCTGCATCTACACAAAGTAGATTTTCATGCAGATCCTGTATATAGCTAATTTCATAACACAAAATCAACAATATTAACTAGTTTGAAGGATGTTAGGGCACCTTGAAATTCCAACTAAAATTTGACGACCTATACCAGATTAGCATCATTTCGATTGGTAATGGTCGTCGACCACACTGCCTCATAATATTATTTCTCTGAAACATGGAACTCTTGCAACAGAAGAATCTGAGCGGTGTCCGCACTCCTCTGGGCGGAGATAAGGTCTACAAGGACGAGTGTATCTACTCGTTTGACACACCAGTGAGGGCAGCTTGAAATTAGGCTACCATTTTAATACCCCACTGCACTTGTTAGGAATCAGAGGGAGGACTGTATGTGAGTCTATCTTCTTTCCTGGGAGTGAGTCAGAGATTTCTGGATCTGCACTACCAAAAGACAAAGGAGGATCTTTATCTTCACATCAAGAAGACTGTGAAGGTAAAACTAAAACACATATCGATGGGGTGGATTTCTAATTAGAGTGCCACAATATTAATGCTTATCCCACTGCCCCCTGATCTACAGGCAGCTGCTCCATCTCCAGTCGAGGAAGCCCCTCCAGCCAAGAAGCCAACGAGACTAGCCATTGGAGTGGAGGGAGGCTTTGATGGAGGAGTGGAGAAGGTTGAGTATGAGGAACAGCTGAGTGTGGTGGCCATGCCAGAGAGGGCAACTGTCAGCCTGCCAAATGAACAGCTGCCTCAGAAGGTAGAAAATATTCTCTGTCTCTCTCTCTCTTTCAACCTTATTGTGACAAAATTTAATGTGTTGTATAGATTTTGGACTCCATAGCTGGTATCCAGGCTGCTCACACGGCCTCAAAGCAAGAAGCCATCACAGCTTGGGAGGGAGAGAAGAGACCAATTTCAAAGTCAGTGACTCCCTAGCTTTATATGCAACCTCTTATATACTTCCATCACATTTCTCTCTCGCATTCACTCCCATTCTTTAGGCATGCTGAAACTCTCAAACAGCTTGACAATGGGGTGAAGATCCCACCAAGGTACATGGATTGTGTTTGTTTGTCCAGCAGGGTACATGTAGTTATGACATTGTGTAACTATGCTGTTTTCTCAGTGGATGGAAGTGTGCCAAGTGTGACCTGACCTCTAACCTTTGGCTCAACCTCACCGATGGCTCCATTCTCTGTGGCAGGAGATACTTCGATGGTGAGTGATCCCTTTCTCTCTCTCTCTCCCCCTCCCCCCTTCTCTTTCAAGTGATCGTATCACAATGGAATCTTTTGACACCTTTTGTCCAGGCTCTGGTGGTAACAACCACGCCGTGGACTACTACGACGAGACCAAATACCCTCTGGCCGTGAAGCTGGGCACCATCACTCCAGACGGAGCAGACGTCTACTCCTACGACGAAGACAACATGGTGGAGGACCCCAGGCTGTCTCAGCACCTTGCTCACTTTGGCATAGACATCACTTCAATGACTAAGGTATATACATGTATAATAATATTGTGTAGGGCTACACAATGCATGCTTCCAGGAAATACTTTTTTGAGGGGAAGAAAATTGGTTATTATGAAATTATCTTTGTGTACATTCTCATTTTACGATTAACATTTTTTTGGTTTCAGACTGATGCTACTATGACGGAATTGGAAATTGACATGAACATGAGGATTGGGGAATGGAGTATCATTCAGGAGTCGGGGAGGGAGCTTGTTCCATGCTATGGCCCGGGCTACACTGGACTCGTCAACCTAGGGAACAGCTGCTACCTCAACTCAGTCATGCAAGTCATGTTCTCACTGCCAGAGTTTAAGACTAGGTGGGTTGCTCTCTCTCTTTCTCCTCCCTTCCTCTTCTCTCTCCTTTCAGTCGATAATTTATTCATCCACCTCTTTTCTCACATCTAGATACTTTGAGACCTGTGAGGGTATCTTTCAGAGAGCCCCTGCTAATCCCACTAATGACTTTGAAGTTCAAATGTAAGCACCTTGCCGTGATACAGTACGTAAACCTAGTTAGTATTTAATTTGGTAATCTGTGCTCGTGCAGGAGTAAGCTAGCAGCAGGACTGCTTTCAGGTCAGTATTCTCAGCCTCCACCACCTTCTCAAGAGAAGGAGGGGGAGACAGAGGGAGCAGCTGACTCAGAAGCAGCAAAGGACAAGAAACCAAAGGTACCATAGCGATGATGAGCAGCTGCAATTGATTAGCATTAATTATTGCAGGAGCAGAAGGGAATTCCCCCTGGTATGTTCAAGGCTCTGATTGGTCGTGGGCATCCGGAGTTCAGCACAATGAGACAACAGGTATTATGTGCACATGTGGCCAGATCACCATGCACACAAACGCATGAAAATATTAAATTTTATACTTTGTGATTTAGGATGCTCAAGAGTTCTTTCTCCATCTATTGACGACCATTGACAAGTCTCAGCGCAGCTCTGCCGGTCCATTCAACCCAGTGGACAGCTTCAGATATCAAGTAAGGATTGTTTATTACGCTCAACAAAAATCATTGTGCATTATAGTGACGGTATATATAGTGATTATGGTTTTGTGCTATTTGAAGGTGGAGGAGAGAATTGAGTGTGTTGTCTCGAAGAAGGTTCGATATTCGAAGAGGGATGACACCATTCTGACACTCCCCGTACCCCTTGAAGCTGCCACTAATAAGGGTGAGCCCTGCTAAATTGAATGATATAATTATTATGGTTAGTTATTAATATCATTTGCAGCTGAAGTTCAGGTTTGGGAGGCAAAGAAGAAAGAACTTGAAGCGAACAAACAGAGAATGTGAGCAATTTCAACTGAGTGTCATAATCAATCTTTATTTCTCTCTCTCTTCCCCCCTTCTCTCTCTCTCTCCCTCTCCCTCCAGTAAGTCTGATGAAGTGGTGAGATCCAATGTTCCCTTCCTATCTTGCCTGGGGGGCTTTGCCCAGCCTCAAGAGGTTCCTGACTTCTACAGCACTGCTGTCGGAGCAAAGAGCACGGCTAGAAAGTAAGTTGATCAATTTGTCAATAGCAGCTAGGATATCTAGACTATTATTTGGGTTTTTTTGATGTTGAATTTGATATGCAGGACCACACGCTTTGCTACCTTTCCTGACTACCTGATGGTACAAATGGCAAAATTTTCATTTGGCGAAGACTGGGTGCCAAAGAAATATGGTAGAGTAGTTAAGACTATCCACTATCAGATATTTTTTTTATCTCTTTTGTGTGTGTGTGTGCAGATGTGGTCATTAACGTTCCTGAGGAGCTGGATTTGAGTCACCTGAGAGGGCGGGGCCTGCAGCCTGGGGAGGAGGAGCTTCCAGAAGGGGAGGCCCCTAGTGATCAAGCATCCCAGCCACCAGGTACAACTCACGTTAGATTAGGTGCATATAAA
Organism: Cliona cf. orientalis; assembly: GCA_963930775.1. NCBI lineage: Eukaryota > Metazoa > Porifera > Demospongiae > Clionaida > Clionaidae > Cliona > Cliona cf. orientalis. The sequence goes on from OZ005696.1 coordinate 9,131,598, forward strand.
ATTCCGTTAATTTTTGGTCATGTGATGATGTGTGTAGTTGAGTTGGACGAGGGGGTCGTGATGCAGCTGGCTTCCATGGGCTTCGACATTGAGGGCTGCAAAAGAGCCGTCTTCCACACACACAATCAAGGTACATCCATACACTGTACTATTCCGTTCCGTTGTATGGTATTTCACTTGTACTTGTGTTTATTTTCATGCTATTTATAATTATAGGAGTGGAGCCTGCTATGCAGTGGGTGCTTGAACACATGGCAGACCCAGGTAAAATTATACACATCATGTTTTAAGTGAGAGGATGTCACAACTTCCTGATTTTTGATCCAGATTTCTCTTTGCCGTTTGAGCCTCCAAAGCCGGCAGGAGCGGCTGGGTCAGGAGGAGGGGGCGGAGCTGGTCCCACCCCCTCTGAGGAGAATATTGCCATGGTGATGAGCCTGGGATTCTCGAAAGAACAAGCAATCAAGGCTCTGAAAGCAACAGTGAGATAGTTTGTTTTGCAAATAATTAATTGGAGAGAGAGAATAATAATCACTACTGTACAGGACAACAATCTGGAGCGAGCTGCTGACTGGGTATTTAGCCATGCAGGGGACCTGGATGCCATGGAAACGGACCAACCAGCTGCTGGTGGGGGACAAGAAACTGCTGCTAACTATCACGATGGCCCTGGAAGTAAGCATGAGCCATTCTTCTTAATTTCAGATTATCTGAATAAAACGAAGATTCTTTACCGACAACTTAACTGTTCGGTAAAACTTGCCAACATTTTGACTAGATGCTCTAGAGGATGACTAGAGCATCTAGTCAAAATGTTTCAAGTTTTACTGAACAGTTAAGTTGTCCACAAAGAATCTTCGTTTTATTCATGCAGATTGCAACTGAGAACGATGTCACTTCATTTCAGATTGTCGTCATGTATACCTCTACAGCATTTTGTAGAATTCTTTGCAGTTATCTTTCTCTCTCTCTCTCCCTCTCCCCCTAGAGTACGCCCTAGTGGCGTTCATCAGTCACATGGGCACATCCACCATGTGCGGCCATTACATATGTCACATCAAGAAGGAGGGGAAGTGGATCATCTTCAATGACAACAAGGTGGCCGAGTCCGTGGCCCCGCCCAAAGACCTCGCCTACCTCTATCTCTATAAGAGAGTAGCAGCTTGAATCAATAATAATTATTAATACCATAATTATAATTATATTAATGCTGTTAACCCGCTCGTTACTCGAGTCTTATTAGGTAAGACTAACGTATGCTATTATCGTCACAGTGTATTAACTAGATTCCTTACTGTAGGGATTAATGAATATTATTATTAAACAAAAATGAATTATTCACAGTATTGCCCTCCTCTCTCTTTTACTCCTGCAATTGTCTGTATTATCATCTATGGTAAATTTGATAACTCAGCATCTCCCATGCCTTCCAGATAATAAAGCAGATGATAATACAAGATTGTCCAAAAAAACATTTTCAAGTGAATCTGATTAAAAAATTATTTGTTTGAAAATTAACAGTTATTTGACCATAAGAGTTGCTATGACGATAGTCTCAGCATCTTGGCAAGTCTCCTCCACCAGCTGACGTACTCGCTCCCCTTCCACATCCCTGCCCCTGTTCGTTTAGCAGTCGTTTCCCTCGTACCGAGACGATGGATGAAGTTTGTGTAGTCCTTGGCGTTCTTGAACCCTGTGACCTCGTCCAGGGCGCCCAGCCCCTTGGCTAACAGCTGCTCATTCACACACCACTTACGACCAAACCCCTGTAATTATGAAGTATATAAAGATTTGATGTTGATCTTAGTATAAACAGCCTATATAATATTATATAGCTGTCATGGTAGGTAGATCATCGATTTTGGCAAAAGTATAGTAAAAATCCCGCATTAAGTGACTACAAGAAATGTTACTAAAAATAATTTACCTTGCGTTTGGCGTAAACCACACTGGTGAGTGACTTCCTGCTGGGGGTGTGGTCAAGTAGAGTAAACCACACCTTCCTTCCGAGTAGGGTGCTCTCCAGCCACTTCTCACTGCTCTCTGGGCTGCCTATGGCAACTCCTGCGAACTTTACATTCAATAGCTCATCCTCAGAGTAAGTCCCTATTGATCAATGTGGAATCGGGAAGAAAATTAATGGTCAACAATGTCATAATATTATTATTACTGCATCATGCATGATTTTCCCCCAAATGTAGATATTATACGGTAGCTAGGGTGACTTCAATTCTCTGATTATAGGCTGAACTAATACAGCACCTACCAGTCGGCTGATGTCGCCATCTGAAGACACGCCTCCACAGTGGAACATGCCACACCCCCACAGAGTCCCACCCTGTCATTGCAACGACTCCAGTCAGCCGAGCGTTGTTCTCAAACAGCTGCCGGGGGATGTCCGAGGGACGACGGTACCTCCGGAACGCCATACGGGGGTAGAAACGAATGAGTAAAACCACTCCCACCCCTCCAATTATCCACGGCAATCGACGAAATGTTTTTATGTTAGCATTGATGTACTCTGTGGCCACATCCAGGACTCCTTTACGATGCTCTGAAACTTGGGGGGTTGTAGCATTTATATTATCGACAGCTAGGGTTGGAGAATTGATTGACGCTGAATCGGTGAGCTCTGTGGTAGTAGCCTGATCAGAGATTTTCTCTGCAGACGCATCATGGACGATTGCAGGAACTGGACTAGAAACTGATTCTTCTCCCTCCTTTACCGGCTCCCCGCCATTGCTAATGCTTCCATTGTCTACTGCTGTACCGGAATCCATATCAATGCTAGCTCACGCTGCGCTGCGCTGCACATGTATGAACTTTGACCTCCACGTGACCGAGAGGCGGGGGCATATCCAATTAATGCGCACCAACTATATTTTGTACGTATCGAGCTGCGAAAGGGGTGTACTCCATCCCCACTATACTACCGTCAGGCCATTGTTCTGATCCTGGCCGAAAGGATATAGAGAATCGTAAAATAAGGTCCTGCATTGTGTGTGAGTTGGAGTCTGAGTCTCGCAAAGCCTATTAAAAGGCGGCCATGTCTGGAAAGAACTCGGCTGCGAGAGTGAAGGATGTTCTCACGGAGCACATATCCAGAGACATCAAAAACGTATGAACTTGTAGTATTAACCATAAATATTTCCCTTCAATGTGATATAGATATGCTGATATCCTCAAATCACATGTATCTTCATCACTCCATGTACACATTCACACACGACATCTATGTATGTACACAGCTGCAGTCTCAGTACAGCAGCATGTCAGAGGTGGTGGACATGGTGACAAATAGCAACTCCCATGCTCAGGCCCTCTGTGAGCACCTGGACCATGTACTGCTGCATGGGTAAGCCTTTAGCTAGAGTAGAGTAGAAAAGTCGCAGCTGCTTGATATATTAGCCGTGTCAGCATAATTTACTGTCTTGGGCACAATATTTTTTTTTAGGATTCGAGAGTGTGAGCGAGGCTACTGGCCGTATGTGAGCTATTTCACGCGCTCCGAGGCCATCCAGACCATCAAGAACCTCTCCAGTGTTACTACCGATTTGGGAAGAGGTAGCTATACCACATGTTGACAAAGCACAAAGATATGTATCAGTACATACGTACATGTATGCATAATTATGACATTGTGTACAATATTATTTGTGTGATGTAGCTCGGTTATCTGATGGTTTTTCCTTTGTGCTATTGTTTTGTTTCCCCCCGGGCCCCTCCCTTCTTTTAGGTCGAGCCTGGCTCTATGTCGCCCTGAATGAACAAGCCATGGAGAGCTACATCCGAATGTTTATCGAGAACCAGGATGTTGCTCAGGACTATTACCTAAGGTATAGGTCCGTCTATCCGGCCGACTAGACAGATAGTTGGCAGTTCTGTGTAGTAGTATAGTTTATTCAGCAAATTTTAAGAGTGTTGATGTATTGTGTCTATACACACCCACACATGCAAACAAACAGGGAATCTTTTGTCAGAGACTGTGAGGTACATCTTACTATTAAATGCTAGCAAGATAGTATTGCAGCTACATGTATTCTCTCTCTTTCTCTCTTTCATTCAGAGGCTGCTTGTGGTGCTGACTCTCGTATCAGGGTTGGACTTTATCCACTTCGAACTCAATGTGGTAAACCATCACACATGTACATGTACATGTAGCTCTATTTAACTATTCTTATGTGCATATATGTATACTATAGTAAGTGTCTAAATGCTTTCAGGTTTCTAAGCACTTGTAATCGCACACAAGTGACAATAGAAAACGAGCAATGCAGCTATTGTGTGTGTCTAGTGAATACTCTCGTTGTAGTTTACTCTGTAAACGTATTCTATCTCTTGCCATTCAGGACAGTGACTATCTCGACCACAGTGCCACTGCTCCTTCGTCACATATGGGCATCTTCAGAGCTTCAGAGTTTACCCCAGGTGAGTTGGCGCAGTATGAGATGATAAAATGTATCTCTCTCTCTCTCCAGATATTGAGCCAAGCTTTATCAGTAGTATGACTCCTGATGCCAAGCTGAAGCAAGAGCAGGAGAAACAGCTCGAGAAGCAGTCCAGTGCTGAAAAGACCTCTTTCTCCCTGCCTGGGGTACTGGGGTCCGTCTTCAAAGGGAGTGATGCGACCCAGAAGCAGGCCACACCCACCGACCACGCCCTCCCTTCGGCTCCCATTGTGGCTGGACCTGCCCCACATGAAATTTCAGCTGTAGCCCCACAGTCTATATCCTCAAATGGCGCATCAGATAATAGCACGGCTGCACGTTTGCAAAAGCAAACCAGTATGGAGACCCCCTCGTCAGAGAAGAGCTCTTTCTCCCTACCTGGGATACTAGGATCTGTATTCAAGGGAGGAAATGCAGCCCAGAAGCAAGACACACCTACTGACCACGCCCTCCCTCCAGCTCCTGTAGTGGCAGGACCAGCTCCACATGAAATTTTGACTACAGCTGATCAATCTATTGCAATGAATGGTACGTCAGAAAAACCAAAGCAAGCCAGCGTGGGGGCTCCGTCGACAGATAAAAGCTCTTTCTCCCTACCTGGGATACTAGGATCTGTATTCAAGGGAAGCTCAAAGCAAAAACAAGCCACGCCCACCGACTCCGCCCAGCCACCAGGTCCAATTGTTGCGGGCCCAGCCCCACATGAGGTATCTACGTCAACAAACAATCCCACACTAGAAGAACAGGTGGCGATAGTGAATTCTGACGTTAGGCGAAGTAGCTCAGAAGAACCATCGCAGTTTCATAGAACTAAGTTCCAGGAACCAGTACCAGACCCTGAGGTAAGCCCCCGTTCTGATTCTCCAGCCGGTCAGATGTCCGTTCCGATTAGTCAGGCCGTCAAGACCAGAAGTAAGGCTACCAGAGAGGGAGAGGAGGGGGATGATGATATAGTCGTGGAGGGAAAATCAAGCCGGTCGAAAAAAGCGAAAGCAAAGAAAAAGAAGAAAAAGAAAAAGACGTTGGGTACTACTTCGTCCGAGGGAGATGGAGAGAGCTCACTGACCACAGAGCAGGCCATTTCCGCCTTTGCTGCCTCCTTGCAAGCTGAAGACGAGAGAGGAAGTAAGACGACTGCCGCTCCTGCTACTCCTCCTCCACTTATTGTAGAGAGAGAAGAAGAGAGGACAAGCAGAAAATCACCTACAACTATGACCACTACTGCTACACCTTCTGGTGCAGCTGTGGCTACAGAGAGAGAGGAAGAGGCTCCGATGTCTCTTGATGATTTCGTCGACTCGTTTGGAACCGGCGGTGTCAAGGCGGCTCAACCCATGCCAGCGCGGAACGAGAGCCAGGGAGAACTGAGTAAGATCACGGCAACAACAGAGAGCGGCACTCAACCACGTAGTTTAGCGGACGAATTTCACAACATTAGTGGCGTAACAGAGTCCATGAAAGTTAGAGAGTCGGTGCACGATTCGAGGGAAGCTGTTGAACCATTTCCAAGCAGTAAACCAGGTAGTGTGAAAGGTTCCAAGAGAAACAGCCTTGATAAATCACTACTTCTTTCGGACAATATTGGTGTATCAGCCGAGTACGATGAGAGGGAAGGAAAGAGCAGGGAGGGTTTGACAATGAGTGGAGAGCGGCAGCAGCGGAGAGATAGCGACCACGATCTCCTCAGCCCAGACTTTGTGCAAAGGGACCTCCTCTCTGAGGCTTTGGATGAACTGGATAGAGCCGGAGGAGTGGGAGGAGTTATGGGCGGGGCTACGGATGATAGGGAGGAGGAGGACGAATGGCAACAAGCTCGAGAGAGGTCATCACCTTTGGAGAAGGAGAAGATGAAGAATTCCTCGCCTCATAGTGACAGACGGTATGGCTTTAGAGATTCCGCGTCCCCTGTGCAGCCAGCGTCACTGGACGATTCTCAATCCCAAGATCAATTTGAGCAACAACCGTCGTTCAATAAACCTTTATCAGAGAAGCATCATTTTTCCATGCACAAAACAGACAACTCCTCGCCCGAGAGTAGAAACAGTCCGATATCGAGAGACACAAGCGATCATCAACCACCGAAAAGCCCTCTTCAGAGTTCAAGTGATACGACAATTGGTGCTCGCAAGGGATCGGCACCGAACCTACTCACCTCCAGCTGGAGTTCAGGTCAGTTTAATAGGTTGAAATCGTTGTCTAAAAAAGCAGGTAGCGGCCTAAGACGTCCGAAGTTCAATCGGCAGTCTAGTGCCTCCGAGAGTGGGAGACCACACCACCAGACTGGGAAGAAGGGCAAGGATGTGGAGAAGCTCGTTGACGAGTTCGATATCATCGAGTTGCCCAAACCACGCCCAACACCTGAGGCCCCACCCCCTGCAGGTGACATGGTGTGCTCCCCATCAGGACTCTAAATAGTCGATAGCATTCAATATTTCTTTTAGTTACTTATAGCCTGACTAGTGTGACAATATTATTCCAAAGTTTGCAGAAGGACAATTTTACATCACCTGTACCTTACTGGAGCAGGTGGTGATGATGTAATGTCTTTCAGTTAACTTTGTACATCTCGCATTGTTTTGGTGTGCTATATATTATGAATTTCGATGCACAAACTAACAGCCTCTTGTTTTTAGGCCCTCCAATTTTTTAGTAGATGTTTGCCAATCAAAAGCTTTCTTGCTGATAGGTGTTTATTGGTTGTCATCGTCTATATATAGTAGCCCAGACTATCTCTAAAACTGAGAGGCTATTGGATTTGAAATTCATAATTACACCATAATAATATTGGCACTCTTAGATTTTTGTCCCTGAATGCTGTTGGTCTCTCTCATACAGAGCCCCGTAAGTATTCCAGCCCGCCACAACGGTCCAATGAGATCACAGCCCGGGACAAGCACGCTGCCGATGTACCAGTTGACGAGAACATGAAAGTAGTCTTCTCATTAGAAGTCTTCTTCAACACATCCGAAGATATCATTAGGGTGGGTGCTAAATAATTAAGATTATGGATGGGGGCATTACCTAATTCCCCCTATGCTTGCAGCTGGTGCAGGTAGCCACGCCCACTGGACTCGGCCAACAAAGCATTGTATTTGTATTGATCACAAATGAGGCACTCTACATTCTGAGGAAGGGTAAGCCCCTGATAATCACTACTTACGGTAATATGTTTTTTAGTGATTTGTCTGGCTGGTTCATTTATTAGCCAGAATTCATTGAACTTTGCCCTGCATTGTGATCCCATTGGCTAATAATTACTGAATTAATTATTTTGCATTTTCAGATGGAACTGAGGGAATGTTCTCCAAACAGCTAGCCATCAAATATAGAAGCTTTGATCACATTGTGGTGAGTCTGCTGTGTGCATCAAGGCTGTCTTAGAATGAAGATTAATGGTTCTCTCTTTCTCCCTCCCCTCCCCCCAAAGATTGGTCTTGGTGGTCAATCCCTGATCCTGGTCTACCACCAGCCGTCCACCCCAGACTTCAGCGGAACCAGCAGAGGAGATAGACTGCCTCAGAAGTTCATCCTGATCACTGGCAACGAGGCCGTCTCACGAAGCCTGTTCAACTCTGTCAGAGAGGCTGCGTCCAAGTGCCCGGGCTTCATGCGCCCCATACCCCTCAATCGGGACGATGAGTCAAGGATGGATGCCATCGATAAGGAACTTATCACTAAACTTGGAAGTAATGTGAGTTATTTTTTCTGTGAAAAATGGGCAAATCGCTAATTTCGCTAAATTTAGTACCCGCAAACAAAAGTATCCTTAAGGTATGCCACATCCTTTATAAACTTATGCATATTCATTTTTTTATGAAAAAAATTGGAAAATTTTCACTCTCTCTCTCTGTGGTATTGTGTCTCTCTAGACGAGCTTTGATGTAGTCCGCTACTGCCTGGTCCACTGGGAGCAGCTGAGTGGGGAGGCTCCCATACTCAGCCCCACAAAAACCAACGAAACAGGTGCATCATTTTCGTAATAATAATATTATTATTGACATGATTCTATAATATCTGACAGCCTCTAATAGATATATCAAATATTGTGATATATGTATACCACATAATTTCTGCACATGGACAGGTACCATGTCAGGAAATTTGCTAGTGAAGTCTACGAACGTGCTGGGTATTACATCATGGAAGCCTGGCTTCTTTGAACTCAAGTAAGTGTCCATAATAATCATGGAACTGTTTTATGATTGATGCCTTGGTGTACGTACGTGTGTGTGTGTGTGTGTGTGTGTGTGATCGTGCAGGAATGGCTGTCTCTACCAGTTCAACAGCGATTCAGATCGCGTTGCTAAGAATATCTATCACCTTGGCAACTGTGGTGGCTGCACTAGAGTCGGCGGAGAGAGCAAACCATTCACATTCATAGTGAGCTCATAACCAAGAAATATTTTTACAAATCGAAATTCTTGTAGATACTACTATGATTGGAGTGATGGTAAAATTATTATTTTTCTTTTGCTTCCTTAGATCCGAGGAGAGGACAATTTGATTCTCTCAGCTGGTAACGAGGAGGAGCTTACCCAGTGGATCCAGGCCCTCTGCCTGGTAGCTGTTGAGAGCAAGGTACAGCTGCACGTGAAATTCATCTTTCACACGTGCACACTTTTAAAAATTCAACTTTACAGATGGTGGATTCACCCACTCATAGTCGAAAGACCTACTCATTCTGTGCCATTTTGTTGACCAAAAATAAGGTAACTTTTTTTGCAAAATTTTTTACGACATATAGTTATTAGTTTTGTCGTCTACATGTAGATCCATGTACTTCACGAGGACTGGTCAGACGAGTCAGTCCAGTTGGTTACGTGCTGTGAGATCACTGACGTCAACCAAGTCGGCATAGACAGCTCACTTCCATACTACTGCACTATTGTGAGTGGAAACAATCAGCAGCTGCTACCTGTTAAGTGAAGTGTAATATTTCACCTCTCTCCTTCCACCCCCCCCCCCCCCTCTCTTTCTCTCTCTCTCCTTCCCTTCCCTCTCCCTCTCTCTCTCTCTCTCTCTCTCTCTCTCTCTCTCTCTCACAGTCTTATGACAGTAATGATCGAGAGATGCAGGGCGAGTGGTTGGTGTGCTTCAACTCCGAGCTGGAACTTGGCAAATTTGAAGCCGCTTTAGCCTCGACTTGGCGCGAAGAATTCCAAATCGATCTGGAATTCTGTGAGGTAACGGACGGCGTTGTTCGACACAGAGCCCATCGGGCCGTGGAGCTACTGCAGAGCTCTAAGCATAGGTCTGACAGCGTCACCAAAGGAAGGACAGAGTTCACTTATAGTGCCAATATTTAGAGAAATTTTTGGGTTAACTGAAGCTATTTTTTTTTTTTTTTTTTTGGTGTTGTATGTTGCTGCATGTTTTTGCCCTTATCTCTTTTGTGTGTGTCACATGCAATGTTGAGCAGTCTGTTGTCTGCATATACAGGTTATTGGATCACATGATCATCACATGGTTACTAAAATAATTATTTTGCCCCTTTTCTCTGCTATAATATTTTTGTCTCCATGACAACTATGTTGTATGTTCTATTGTGCTGCTATTGTGTTGCATCAACAATTTGTTAAATTTCACTTTTTGTCATGCATTTGCCTGAACACAGTTTTCGTAGCATGAGAAAAAAAACCCATGAAAATGATAACGTCGTGAATGAACAGAATACCTTAACACAATAAAATTATGCAAAATAATAATAACATTAGTAAGTGATACTGTGGTGAGGAGTTTGCAAATGGTGGTTATTCATCAACGTACAGTGCATGTGGTGACGTGTGATACAGAAGTTCATACATAAAACAGTCTAACTTTCGATGTGCTCACTAAAGTAGTTCCATTATAGAACATTGTCTCTATTACAACATTGCCACTGTGTGAGCATGTGTGTGTGTGAGAGGAGGGAGGGAAAGAGAGAGAGGAAGAGAAGGATTAATCTTAATCTAGGACAGCTGTCAAGGTCAGAGATTAACCATAGCTTAGGCATTCCTGTGCCATGATGTGAAACAATGAAGCAAAAACACTCTCACCATAATTATCACACATCCGCTGCTACCTATAGCTCACTAGCCACTTAGTTAAGATACTCTTCTCACTAACTAACTAGCTATAGTATTGTCATATAACTTACGTTAGTGCGCTGGCGGGCATCATTTGGGACTCTGGTGCTGCCTCTATCACAGACTGCCATGTGTTGGTCGAGCAGGGAATCACAAATCCAAACTCAAAGTTCCATTCTGAACAACCAGAAAACAAAAGTATTATTAGTAAAAAAAACACACTCCCTTCACCAGTACGTACTCTAGCATGCAGTAAAGGGTATCTAGCCTCGAGCTGGCTTGTATATACTGTCATGACAAATTTGGACCCTCTTATTTGTTCCCCCTGGTCCATATATTTGTATCTCCCGGCCAAATTTTCAAGTATCGATATTTGACCATCAGACCCTCTGAGATGTACTGACCTTCCATGAGTCTTCCCTTGAAGTGGACCCTTTGCTCGAGTCGAAGGTTGGTCAGCTCCTCCTGAGAGGAGAAGTTGATCTCCCGAGAGACGGCCTTGCATTTGAGGATCTTCTTTGGCACTCTGGCCTCATGCTCACGATCAGGCAGGGCTCTGGATATATAGTTAGCATTTCAACAAAGATCTTAGCTAATTTTCAATCATGCTGTTTTATACTAGTACTCACAAATCTTCATTGCTCTGCCATAAAACTTTACCAGAATCAGCATCACGAAGATTCATCCAATTTCTGTAAAGGGAGGGAAGGGAGAGAGGGGGGGGTCATATTAAAACAAGCCACACACTAGATCTTCCATACTAAGCTTTGATATTAATTAGATCCTACTTACAGCTTAAATCCCTTCATGATGAGCCCTGAGCGGTCTGCAGTGGCCATTGTTTCACCTCGATTCAGCACCTCGGCGCCAAACGCCAATTGACACCTCGAAAATCACAACAAAAGGGGCGTGTCCACGAAGTGGGTAAAGGGTCGTCACATCTACCCGTCAAGGGTCAACGAGGAGGAAAATAAAAAAAAAAATAAGATGGCTCTGCGAGGCTTGGTGGAAGGTGAGTGTGGAGCGGCCAATCCACTAGTCCAATGGACTTCACACTTCTCTCAAGAGAAATCTATGCTCAGAGTAAGCAATTTAGATCGAACTATTTCCCTCATAACATGTCATAATCAAAGGTGTTATAAATTATTATAATTTATGTCATTCTCCTGTACAGAATGGCTTGGAACATGACAGACTGGGTGACTTGAAGGTACTTAGTGTACCTTTCATGTACATGTACATTTACACTCACTTTACGCATCTTTTTTTTCTCCCGCTCAATGGTCTAGCATCATGGCAGTGGTCAGGTGTTGGAAGATCAGGTGAGCTCTATAATATTATACCAAAGAAGTGGATTTTGTAACCTTATTGATTTGATTACTTTCTACAAATCAGCATATCATGTGCGTAGATTTGGTTGAACTTGCTTCCTTTTTCTTATATATAGATGGTTAACGAGTTCCTGGGAGAGGGTGTTCCCCATCGTCAGCCGGCTGTCCCTCAGACGTTCAACATGGCGTCCCTGCTGAACGAGATCCAGGCCGTACCCCACCAGCCCCACCCACACCAACAGCAGCCTCCACAGCAGGCCACCTCCATGCATGACGGTGAGGCCTTCTTTTCTTGAACAAAAGAAAGTTAAAATTCCAAATTTTTTATGATACAAAGACACTGAATTATGATAATAATTATTGTTATGCTAGATACAGTAGTGTACTTTCTTGCATTGCCTGATGAATATCGGATATAGGGATATAGCAGAGTGAAGATGTGTTTTATTGTTGTGTAGATGTTCGTGTGAAGGAGTGGGTGGAGGAGTTCTCACCAATGCCAGCTCAGCCTCATCAACTCTCAAGACCAGGTCTGATTTTGTATTATAATTATACCTCTGTTAATTAATGAGTCTAATTATATCATCGATTTATATGTTTAGGTGGCCGAGAGGAAGGCTGGGTGAGAGAATTTGAACAACATCGACAAGGGCAGTCAGAGGAATGGTAATACATGTAGTTGGTTGTTCACCACTGTACTTTGATAAGTGCCATTGAGTACTTAAAACTCGCAATTTTTGGCCCACATACGTAGGTGCTTACCCAAGCTATAAGCATTTGTGAGAATATAATAATCTATGGTGAAATTTGGTACATTGGTGCTTACCTGGGAGTGGGCGCTTGCCTAGAACACTAGTCTAGAGTTGTATTTTCTCCACAGGGCTAGAGAGTTTGCTCCGACTGAGGATGAGAAATGGGTGGCAGAATTTGAGGAACAAATGAGATCATCGGACGGGGGGAGGGACCTCCAGTCCGTCGCTAGGGACATGACTCAGGCAGTCACCGATCCAGACATACAGGCATCCGAGGTTAGCATTAGTGTTAGAAGTTAACACACACTAACGTCACTTGAGCGTTTTGATCTCTCATCCCACCCCATCCAATTTTTTTATATTATTGTAGTTTATGGATTTTGTGAAAAAATTGGCATCTGGTGAGCTTGGGGTGGATGAGAAAAATGAGGTAAATGCTTAGCACTATACAGTACAGGTGTCAAAAGCTTTGATTTATTTCTGACAATAATATTATTATCGTGAATTTAGGTTACTGTTCCTAAGGACGGCAGTGAGTGGGTGAAGGAATTTGAGAAAGAGGCAGAGCTTGGGGCCACAGCCAACGGAGGGTTCTGGGATCGACTGGAGAAGGAATGGGAGGACCTGGCTAAGTGAGTTAGTTAGCGTGCCAGCTACCCGCATGTAAGATGGCTGTAGCTTAGAAAAATTATATAGCAACTGATCCACCTCTTTCTCCCTACCCCCTCTCTCTCACCCCACAGGCAAGATGCCCATCCTTGGTTGCAAGACTTCAGCAGTTTCCAAAAAGAGACGGCCAAAGAGTACCAATTCGAAGAAGACAATCCCCTACGCGAGGTAGAGAACCCTCTTGAGGAGGGTCTAAAGAGACTGAAGGAGGGAGACCTTCCTAGCGCTGTGCTGCTGTTTGAAGCGGAGGTTCAGTCGAGACCCGACAGCGTCCAGGGGTGGCAGTACCTTGGGAGTACTCAGGCCGATAACGAACAGGACATAGCAGCCATTGCCGCTCTGAATAGGTAAGAATATTGAACTTTTAATTGAATTCTAGTATCAAATCGTGGTTGGGGGGGGGGGGGAGTTGCTGGAAAATATACATTTTTTCATGGACATAATATGGTCAGCATAATATTGAATTGGGTATCCTTGAAGTGGGTTCCTATGGTATCATTGTATGTAGAGCTACATGTGTGTAGTATCAGTCAGATCACAGGAATGTCATGATAAGCAAAATTCACACATGTGGCTTGACAATACATGTACTCCACACATGCACAGTATAACTGTCTCTATTCCATTCCAGGTGCTTGGAATTGGATCCTGGGAATCTGCCGGCCCACATGTCCCTGGCTGTGTGCTACACGAACGAGTCTCGGCAGATCAAGGTACTGACAGTGCCAGTCTGCAAGCTCCCTGCCCTAGAGGCAGAGCTCCAATGTTGCCATAGTAACTCCCATAGACAATGTGAGGTACATAGATAGCGCACTAGCATGGTAGAGTGGAGTGGAGCTTATAGCAGTAAATTTAGAATCTGATGTACTGTGAAAGTTGATACTGTAGAGTGGTAGCTACCGAGCAGGGACTGGTATGATTTTTGCTAGGTTTTAGGATTGGCCATAGAAGACAAAATTAATACTAAATTTGGCCAACACAGATTCATGATTAGTATATACTTGTTCTTCTTTCCTTTAGGCCCTGGAGGCATTGAGAGGATGGATAAGACACAACCCAAAGTGAGTTGAAACATTGACTACTTCATCTCTGCCGTATCTTGACACACCGCCATCTCATTAATAATTTTGCCGTCTCATTTTGTTCAGATATGCAGTACTTGTCCCCGGTGAAGCTGGTGCTGTAAAACCAGACGCTCCTTTGATACATTCATTCATGACAAAGTATATAAGTGATCTTAGAATAGCTGCAAATTATTGGTTACCTAAACCAATTCTGTGTTACAATCTCAATAATTCCTTGTTTTCTTCTAACTTCTTTAATTTTTTTTATTTTTATTTCTTTCTCTCTCCAGAGAGGAGCATGCGGAAGTGAGGGACCTGTTCCTGAAAGCGGCTCAGATATCTCCCGAACAAGTTGATGCTGACATTCAAGTCGGTCTAGGTGTCCTGTTCAACTTATCAAACGAATATGACAAGGCCGTTGACTGCTTCTCAGCAGCACTTGCAGTTAGACCAGACGTAAGTTCCCCAAGAATCTTGCTCAAAGTTTCTGTCCGGTGGCTATGTATACAAATTGCATCAGCACAATCAAGACCCTTTGAAAATCTTATTCTACTTACCCCTCTCCCTTAACATTAATTTTTTTGGATCCCCCCCCCCCCCTTTCAGATGCAATTTATTTTCACGTTTCCCAGGATGCTATGCTGTGGAACAAGCTGGGAGCTACTCTGGCCAACAGTAACAAGAGCGGAGAGGCAGTGGAGGCCTACCGTAAGGCACTCGAGTACCTGCCGGGGTTCACGAGGTCAAGGTACAACCTAGGGGTCAGCTGCATCAACTTGGGAGCCTACAAGTGAGTTTCAAATCAACAATCTGTTCATCCATCTCCGCCTTTCTATCATCCTTGTATATTATACCTGTGGCAGTGGTTTCCAACCTCACAAAATAATTGATTTTTTTTGTGGCCTACTATACCCAATAATATGTACATACTATTGTTTTCACTCAATCTCTCTCTCTCTCTCTCTCTCTCTCTCTCTCTCTCTCTCTCTCTCTCTCTCTCTCTCTCTCTCTCTCTCTCTCTCTCTCTCTCTCTCTCTCTCTCTCTCTCTCTCTCTCTCTCTCTCTCTCTCTCTCTCTCTCTCTCTCTCTCTCTCTCTCTCTCTCTCTCTCTCTCTCTCTCTCTCTCTCTCTCTCCCTCTCTCTCTCTCTCTCTCTCTCTCACCCTCAGGGAGGCAGTGGAGCACTTTCTAATAGCTCTCAACATGCAGAGACAGGCCAAGGGGCCGGGAAACAACCGCCGACAGATGTCAGAGAGCATTTGGTCGACTCTTAGACTGGCCGTAACGTTCGTAGGTAAACAGGAGCTGAACAAGCTAGTCGACAGCAGAGACCTCGATGGACTAATGAGCGAATTCGGTGTATAGGAGAAAGTATTAATTAAGTAAATCAATCAGCCATGGATATTTTTTGTTTGAGATAATAAATTATTACATGCCAATTCAGCTGCCTGCATGATGTAGAGCGCATAACCTTAAAATTTAATTTGGCGAAAAATTAATGGTTTTCAATTGGGAATTGGTATATATAACAGTGTCGTGCGTAGAATTTAATAATTGTGGTGATCTGAATGCTCAGTATAATGTACACATCAGCCCTGTAGTTAATTATTAATTTTAAGTGTGTATTCAATGCATATTATTATACTGTCGAGGCTTACGTACAATCATAAAAATCAATTGTGACCATAGCGACGGATATTAACGTTTAGAGATCAAAGAAGCATCAACACAACACACAATACAATAAAACACACAGTACCGATAAGTACAATATTATACTTGTGCCATAATCTGTAGGTATATTGACATAGATAGATAGAACATAGTGCATGCGGTGTATATATAGGGTGGGGCATATACACAAATATGCCGTGTGTATGTGTATGATACAATATACTGTCACACATGGAGTAGAGTGCACAATGAAAATATTATATAATATAATATTATAATGATGCATTGTGTTATATACTGCACAGCAACAGACAGTTTATTCTGGTGGTGGTGGTGGTACAGTGTTGACGTGAATTATTCTAGGAAAGACTTATTATAGTATGAATGTGAGTGTATGAGGGCAAGGGAGTGGAAGGGAGGGCATCAAAAAATAAAGATCAGAATGTGTCAACAAGTGAACAAAAAACGGAATTATTTGAAAGCATAAATCAACAAAAAAATACATTTTCTCCTCCCAGTTAATTATTAAGAAAATGAATAGGAATTTCACATTAAAAGCATCACGAAAATGGAAAATTTAATAAGGAATAGAAAAAATTCTTGGATATTCTTTTGTGTCAAGATTTTGGTTTACGTTAACTTTTTATAAGTGTACATTCACTTTTTCTCTTTTCTGTTAGCACAAACTCACAAGTGGGTGTGGTTACGCGTTGGTCAGGGGGTGTGGCCGGCTTGGCTACTACACAGGAGGGTGTCTCAACCTGCTAATCGTGTCCAACAGCCGTAGCGCCGGCCCCAGCTTCATGCTGAATCTCTCAAGAAGATGGTGTTCCTTGAGCAAGAACATGCTCTGCCCGTCTATCTCGTACTCTTGGAACGAGTCGGCACAGTCTGTAAATCCCTGTAGCCGTAGGAACTCCGCCACCTCCTCTGGATCCCACTCGCTCGGCTTGCGAGTGTACGTCCCGAGCTCCGTTCGATGACCGGTGTGTTTTCGGTGTGTGGAGCGCTTGGAGCGCCGGGGAAGAAAGTCCGAAGCATCTGCACAAATAAAGAAAGAAAGAAAGAAAGGAGGTTTGTAAAAATGAAACTCTTTGATAGAGTGATTTCTCACTCTCACTGTTAATAAACAATGCTTCATTTTATATATCCGGCTCTTCTCCTGCTTTCTACTGCATGTTATATAATTATAGAATACTGAAAATAGCTAGTGGTTCATGATTCAGCACGCTTCGTGCTATTAATCTTCCACTAATTCCCACAAAAATTCATGCATGGCAGTGACATCGTGGCAATAGCGCTTGTGTACAGATCCATACATATCACAACAGCAGCTGTCCTCCCACTCCAACTCAAAGGGGGTGAGAATGAACCATGTGTACACATGGGCCTGAGGCTTTCTGCCCGCCCACTATATATATCCAGGCTACTGCTGCCATGCTGTGCTGTGTAAGCAGGGAGGGGAGGGGAGGGAACAGCTGTTCCAGTGTAGTAAGACAAAGGAAGAGCGAAGGAGATTAGGAAACCATCAAATTTCAATTCGGTAAAGGGTCACCTCACATCAACACTATTACGTACGTACACACATGGTCTGTAGATGTTCATTTTCGAGCAAGAAACGCTAGTGTACTGACTTACCAATGACAGAAGATTTAGACATGGTATTATTCTCAGACCCTGGGCCAGGTCGACTGGGTTTATAGTCATCTTCCTCCTCATTTGAACTACCAGCAACCTCCCCCTCCTGGTGCTCCATCTCCTGGGCTAGCTCTGAAGGGGGAGAGACACAGAGAGAGAGAGAGAGAGAGAGAGAGAGAGAGAGAGAGAGAGAGAGAGAGGGACAAAGGAGAGTGTGTACATGTCAATCACGGGGAATACAAAACAGAGTCCTATGAATTTCAGACCTAAATCTATATAATATTCAAAGTCTACATGAAACCTACCTCCACTGGGGGACCACACTCTCTGCTGTGACTTTTTGTTCCCCCTTGGGCCAGATTTTCTCTTTCTCTTGGCCCCCAGACCAGTGCTTCCAGGCAGCCTTCTCTCAGAAGTGCCCTCAGTCAGTGTGGAAGCCATATTAGCGGCCGAGGTGGGCGTGGCTACATTGTTGGCTGAAGTGGGTGGGGTCAATTCACCTAGAGCAGCATTCAGAGTACTACCACTCGTCGCACTGCTACTAACGTTTATAGTAGCATTGTTACTATTAATAGCACCACTGCTGGTGTGTAGCTGCTGCTGTTGCCCAAATCCGCTGTCTGCATGACTCAAACGGCGTCTCTTAGCGGCCAGAGCGATCACACCTTCTTGTCTCAGAAGCTCCGTGTCTCCACCGAGACACACCTTACAGAGGCAGTTCTTCTCGTGCTCTCTGAAGAGACCATCGTTGATGTATTCTTTGAGGCATCTTCCTCGCAGTCGAATGCTTCTCTTCCAATCCTTCGAGCTCTGTCGACCTGACACGGCCTGAAATTCGTTCGGTGTGAGCCAGCGGCTTCGAAAGAGCACACTCTTTCCAATGCTGCCCCTTCCAAATCTCTCCTTGTAGAGTTTGGCCTCGTTTTCGGCGCACGTGATGACTATGTACTCTCCTTGCTCGTCTTGTTCCCACATTTGCGAGTGTGGGCCCAGTCCTGAGCCCTTGGGACGGCCGCGCACCGCGCGAACGTGGTGATGATGGCGAGACCCCGAACCGCCTGATGAGCTCCCGCTACTACTGGCTGACGTACTGGAGCTGTTGCTGCTTTCACTCGAGTCGGAAGAACTGTCTCTCTCCTCGCCGCGCGCCTCCAGATCGTCTTCAGGATCGGTAGCTTCGCCGTCCAGTTCGGCTCCGTTGATTGTCTTCAACAAGGCGGGAGGGGAGCGCTTTCTACCACGTTTCGAAGTCACGCCGCTTTCCACGCCCGCGAGCGTATTCTTCGACCGACCGTTGGTGTTGATAAGCTTTTCGCCTTCCCAGGCGTCCATTTCTGCTCTCAGTCACTCGATTTACTGTCTGCAGGCCGGACTATAAGGAAGTGTTTCTCAGGTGCAGCCTTGCTGACCTGCCGCCATCACCTTGCCAGCAAAATGAATACGCCCATTGCGCATGCGCAGTGCCTTCAAGTACTTCTATGACACATGAACAATAAACAACAGAGCATTATGATAATGAGCATCTTAAATAATCTATATTCAGTGCGTGCAGTGTTTGAATTCTTTGCTATTCCCATTCTGTGGTTCCTGGTGGTTTGGGGGTGAGGTCATAGAGGATGCGGGATATGCCCGGGACGCCTTGTAGCGCATACACCATATCAGAGAGCACCTACAGTAATTAGTATGAGAACAATCATAATAATGGTAATTGTTGCATCTTAACAAAATTAATACATTATCACACACCAAAGATGATCATTACAAGTGAATAGCAATCAATTTTATTATCGGTACACTGCTCATTAATTGGGATGTATGAAATCCGAAGAGTGCAAAAAAAATGCATCTTCGAAACTGCTACCATGTCATAAAACTAATCCAGTCAGTGCAACAAAACATTGTAAAATTTTTTCAATAATTATTATAGGCAGACATACTTGTTTAGGCCAGTGCTGTCCGGGTACGGCTGGTATGCCAGTCATGAAGTCTGAGGTGATGAACGTGCGGATGACGATGGATCGCTGGCAGGAGGGAATGGCTGGTCGACGGTGCAGATCTCGGTCAAAGTGGACGGGGATGAGAACGACGGGCATCTGGCTTAAGCAGCTATGAGCATCTAAAGGAGAGAAGAATAGTGGTCAAATCAGTAGTTTATAAAATTAATGAAAAATGTTTATGGCTAGGATTAATTCATGCAGGTAGCCTCTAAAATTTTCCCCAAGGCTACAGGATCGAATTTACATCATCATGTGACCTTTCGTCATGCAACAAAAAATTCAGAAAATGACCAGGGAAGGTGGCTAGAATTGTAAGGATGAGAAATGTTAAGCTAGCAGTGAAGAAGGTTAGCTATAATATAAGTGTGTTCTCACTGTGTCTGGTGAGGACTTGGTTAGCGATGCAGTCAGCCTGCCTGAGAGTGCTCAGAACTCCTTCAGTGAGGTAGGTAGGGGTGATGTCCTCAATGGGACCATCAACCACACCTCCAAATACCCACACAACCCTGGAGGAGAGAGAGGAGGGGAGAGAGGGAGAAAGAAAGGGAGAGAGAGAATTGATAATATCGTACAAAGGAGTAACAATGGCATGGACTGACCTGTTGACGTTGTGACATATTCTAGGGATGATTTTTGCCAGTTTCATCCGATCAGGCCAAGAGGGTTCAAACTCCACTGGAGAGGACAGAGCCACCACATAGTTATACGACCTTGCATCTCCCTGTTCAGAACACAAGCAATTACAAATCATGGATAAACAAGGTATGATTGAATAAATTATGCTGCTTCTGATTTTCTAGCACTCACTTGTACTCCAACTGAGTATATTGGTAGGAGAGTGGCCGAGATCCGGCTGTGCTCCGTCAATCTCAAGAGGAAGTCCCTCTCGTCTTTGCTAATCAGTTTCTCTACAGATGCAGTGACGGGTGAGGAGGATTGTCGGCAGGCGTGGTAGAAGGTGACAATGTGGGCAAGGAGAGAGTTGGTAGGGGAGAAATCATCGTGAATGCGAGGGGTGCTCTGACAAATAACACGAATAGCCAAACCCGGACCTGCATGTTTGAGATAAGGTCACATGATTATCACATGATTGCTCGGTGTCATGTGATTGTCACATGACCCGACGTCCTCCTCACCTGGGAAGGGATGCCTATACACCAACTCCTTCGGCAGTCCCAGCGTCTCTCCCAGTGCCCTCACCTCATCTTTATGGAAATCACACAGCGGCTCAACCACCTTCCCCTACAGACAAAGAAAACATTTCCAGGTACTGTATGCAACATCTCATAACATTCCCCATAAGTTGACTGGGGAGAAATCAAAAGTTTTTGATGTGATCAGACTCGCAGGCTGGCCCAAATCAAGACCCCTTGAAGTTTGAACACTGAATTATTCTGATAATATGTGTAGCCTCACCTTTCTTCTGAGCTCTCTGACCAGCTCTGTATCGTTGTGGTGAGTCTTAATGACATGAGCCTTGGAGCTAGCCAGTGATGAAGCGCTCTCAATCAAATCAGGTCGTAGGGTGCCCTGTGCCAGAAACACGTTGTCCGCCTGGAGCTGAAGGTCGGATATCACACTCTCTACGACCTTCATGAAGGTGTCTCCGATGATTTTTCTCTTTTCTTCCGGGTTGGTGACAGAGTGAAGGGGGAGGGTGACCTGCTGCTCTCCGTTCTGGTAGTTGATGATCGTCTGGCCAGAGTAGAACTTCAGTGAAGAAGTGATCACTGTCAAAAGGAGAAAAAAAATTTGTGTGCGTATTTTTTAACAAGCAATAGAAAAACTAGCATCCCCAGCTATTCAATACTACAATGCTATGCAGAGCACATACATCTTGTATGTTGAAGTGCAAAAATATCGGGATACGTCTGTGGATGGGGAATACTGGGAATGGCCTAGGGACGAGTCCATAGTCATATAACCCCAAAAGTTTTAATTGATGGTCAGCAGGATTTTCCCCCTCACCATAGGGCTTGAGTCCCAGAGCCTCCAGTGATCGTTTAACATGCTGACTTTCGTTCTTCCTCATGAACCCATTGTCGATGTGGACTGCAATGACCTTCTCTGGTCCCAGTGCGGCGTTGAGCAAAGCAGTGCACACAGCACTGTCAACACCACCACTCACAAGGGACTGGAGAATAACATTCAACAGGTGTATAATATTGTAGTTTGTTCGCTTTTACTTAAGGTATAACTACACTCACCAGTACATTAGCATCGCCAACCTTCTTACGGATCATCTCAATACATGCTTCCTCTCTGTTCACCAATGTATAGTTACCATGGCAACCACATATCTGCAGGTGTAATTCATAACATTACATCACACTACCCCCTCCCCCCACCACCCAAAAATCAAATACACCCACACTCCACATGACAGCCGCAGGGAACAGACACACACACTATTATTATCCCGTAAAGTCAGAAAATTACATTGTAGAGGAAATTTCTCATCATGTCCGCTCCATTGTCAGTCAGGTCTACCTCTGGGTGGAACTGTAGGCCGTAGATTTGCAGGGAGCTGTGCTGGATGGCGGCTATGAGGCTACCGGAGTGGGCAATGGCACAACAACTCTTGGCCAACTCATTGATGGAGTCACCGTGGGTCAGCAGCACCTCCTGGTCCACAGAGAGACCGGAAAATATCTCACAACCTGCAAAATAGTAAAATTATTACTATCAAGAGTTTATGACCCTATTGCAGAAGTGTCGCAATTACTTTTTTTTTTAATTGATGTACAATGGAGATACCTATTAGCATACAAACTATTAAATGTAAGAAAACACACTCCTCCCCAGCCAATCTTATCTAATATTCCTGCTGTATAATACTGGGTAGTTGGTGCATCTGTCTATGAGGCAGCTGGGTTGAAATTAAAAATGAGATTATTTTCACTGCTATGTGCGTACCATGGTAATGGTCATAATAATAATATTATCATGTAACCCCACCTTGCTGTATCTTGATGTTGAACTGTCCATCTTCCCTGATATCCTTCTTGGAGACAGTGCCGCCATAGTGGATGTTGATCAACTGCAGGCCGTAGCAGATGCCAAGGATGGGCAGACCCAGCTCAAAGATGGCTGGGTCATAGCGAGGGGCATCAGAGTCATTCACACTGTTCGGACCACCAGAGATTATTATAGCACTGGGGGGTGGGGTGGGAGTAAGGAAAAGTTAGGAAAAGTGGGTACTTATACTTCAAATAACAAAATTAAAGATGAGCACTAAATTCAATCATAGAAGAATAAGGCTTATAAATATGATATCATGCATGTGTACACAAAAATGCGTATTTTTGTACCAGAGGGGAGGAGAAAGGAAGGGTCTGGGGGGATGAGGCTTACTCTATACTTACCGATATCCTTCCCGTTTGATTTCAGCGGCCGGTGTGCTGAGGGGACTTATCACTGACTCCACATAGAGCTCACGAACTCGACGATCTATCACCTACCAACAGTCAAATAAGTGAAAATTAAACTTATATTAGAATAGTTACATAGAGTGTTCCTATTCTTTGGTCTGTGGGGGAGCCTCTATGGGCCTAAGACTGTTTAATAATATTTCAAAAGTAGGCCGAATGCTCAACCTAGTAGGCACATGCATATGTACCTACATGTAGAGGTGCGAAATCAAGATATTTAATCAAGATACGTGTATAGTACCTTCCCATACTGAGCTCCAGCGTCCAGTATCACCACTCTCTCCTGCACGGGCTGCTCTTTCTCTTCCATGGTAGCCGGAGTGTCTTTGGACCCACTGTCCGCTATCTCTCCATTCAACAACAAAGCCTTCTTCTTGGCAGATAGCGCGTCTTCCGTTTCACTTTCGGACGAGCGAGAGCGCTTTCTATTGACTGGGCTATCCGAGAGAGTCTCTGATACTGCTCTAGTGCCACAATCCTGCTCTACTGTGGACATAATCCCAATCCCAGGTGTGAGTGCGCGCTAATTGGAAAGTGAGGTGCGCTTTTATTGGAAAGGGATCATGGCTTCTAAACCAGACGAGGTCGTTGAAGAGGAAGACGCTACTGAACTAAAGTTTGGAAAAGGTTAAGCAAACCGAGAAGCAGTCTGTAGCTATCTAATTTTTTAAAAAATCTTATGCGTGTATAATTTTTGGATGTAGATTTCGACACGGCTGATGCCCTCCTCATCTCTGAGGTGAAGATGCTGCTGGAGCACCGCAAGGCACAGTATGAGAGTCAAGACGAAGACCACGAGCTGTCAGAGGTATTTACCAAGACTCTGGAGTATTGCCAGACCTTCAGCAAATACAACAGCAAGGAGACAATACAGGTGTGTTTATACGTCACAGTCTACCATCGGACCCTCTGGCTTGACTTTCTTTCTATGCACAGTAGCCCCATCTCCAGGCTCCTCCCAACTTTTCTATGTTTAAGTGGGCAAATTTAAAAACTGGTGACAAGATTGCTGTACTGTAGCTATTTAAATTTTTATTCTATAGAGTCTCTCTCCCCGAGTAATAATTGCATGTATGTTTGGATTTTAAAACTTATCTACTGTACACTGTATATGGCATAGTAGAAAGCTTAAGGTACCATTTAATTGCGTGGGCGTGAGCGTCAGGAATGGCTAATTCAATTAGCGAATCGTGAAGGGGCGTGGCCGAAGAGGCCATACGAGTGCTTTTGGTCGAAGGTGGGCGTGTCCAGAATCGGCCAGGGATGATTATGCGCGTGTAATTAGCGACCGGAAGTGGCCCCTGAAGAAAAGGCCGGTAATTGCCCACTTCAAAGCAAGATCAAAGCATTCTTTCTTAACTATTAACCGCAACGACAAAAAAAAAAAAAAAAAAAAAAAAAAGCCTAATTAGGCCTAATTAAGCATGTGGGCGTGTTCCTGGCACTGTGTGGAGTGTGTGCGTGTGCGTTAATGCAGGTTTTATTGCTTCCGATTGGGCGTGGCTTCACGGGCCAGTGCTTGGATATCGGGGCCTGGGACTTGGCCGCGGCGATAGGTGGGCGTGTCCCGGATGCGGTGGTGACCTTTGCACCCGGCCAGGAGGCTTCGGGGGCGTGGCAGGAGGTCAAAGGTGAGGCCATGTCAGTTAATGAGGCACTGTACGGCGGTGCGATCGAGCGGCCTGTACGGCTGGACGGAGACTGACGATGGTTTGAAGCGGATGTGGTTGCGATGACGTGTTGTTACTCCGCCCACACAGGAAATGAGGTGAGCTCTTGTGTGGGCGGTGTGGCAGAACGGCCTTGAAGTGTTTGTGTGTGTTTTGGCCTTGAGGAAGCTGTGTGTTTTAATTGGGATTGATTGTGGGCTTCCGGTGGACATCCGGTGGTTAGTAGGCACTTGATTGAGAATGGTGGTCCTTGGGGAACAGGGTGGGGCTGTTTTGGGCGTGGCCTGGCCCCTCCCTTCCGGCTCGGCTTCCGGTCCATGGAGGATATTAAATGAACACTTCCGGCTCTAGCAGCCACACCCCTGAGACCTGTGCAATTAAAAGGGCGTGGTTACACAACATGCACCTCACTAATGACTTTGATGTGGTTTAGGTGTCATATCCCCCACCTCACGCCCACGCAATTTAATGGTACCTTAAGCTATGCATAGTTGTTCCTCCTTCTGTGTAGGCGGTGAGAGAGACACTTCAGAAGCAGAAATTGCACAAGTTTGAAGTTGCTTGTCTGGCGAACCTGGCTCCTAGCACGGCTGAGGAGGCTAAGGCACTACTGCCGAGCCTGGAGGGACGCTTCGATGACCTCGAACTCAACGAACTGCTAGATGACATACGGACACACATGAATTATCAGTACTAACAGTAGTCATCAATTTGAATTGAAATACACTCGTAAATGAACAGTGAAAAAATGCAATAATATTATGTAATATTATAGTACAATGTTATGTGTATACAAGCAAGAAAATTGTCATGGTGAGTACATAACTACTTCTACAGGTGGCAATTACACACAGTGTAAATTGAAAATAATATTATTCACAATGGTAGTGTGATTGTGGAGGTGTATAAAATTTTTAATGCTATAATGATACAAACCAGCAAATATTGAGGAACAAAATTCATGATGTAAAAACAGCATTCACCTGTCCAGCCAGCACCTCAAAGTCACAGTCTTCAAGCAGTTCAATGAGTTTGCGCCACGAGCAAGGTCTTACTCCACTCCCCTTCAACCAGAGCTGGAACATTTCACGGCAGCATTCTTCAGGATCGCCAAGATTCTTGGATTTGATAGCATCCAACTTTGAACCGAATTCGTCAAATTCCAACTGGTCTCCTAGTGCTCTCCACTTTGATGAAACGGCTGAAATTATCTTGATCTTCTTCCCTTCTCTAGTCTTTAACATTGCTAACTTTGCAATGGTTGGAGTAGCATCTGTATAATAAATTTATTATACGTAGAAGATACAATGAACTATTGTAATAATAATTGTTCTATATCGCTATAATATTATTATGCAGAAGATGCAATAAATTGGGATAAAATATGTCATGTTTTACCAATTGCAGCTTGTGAAGGTGATGCTGTTGGACCATCAGTAGAAGTTTCTGGACCCTTGGAAACCGACTTTCCTATAATAATCAATAATAATACCGATTACTATTATAATCAAGTAATGCTAGGGCCAGGAATGTTATGCTAGTAGCTACATTGATCTCAACAGATTACAATACATTAGCCTAAGTTACCTTTCTGGCCAAGCCAAAGCTTATGTTGCTCTGTCATCTCACTGTAGACTCGGCGGTCACTGGTGCAGATCAAAAATTCATTTTCCGAACAGGTAGCAGGGTGAAGCTCTTCATGTTTCAAGCAAGGAAAAGCTATCTCTGGAATCGAATTATTGTAGTTCAGTCGTTGTGAAGCCTTTCGTATCCCAGTGAGGATCGTCTCACGAATCAATGGACAAACCTTTTTATACATCTGATGGATACGATCACTGCTTGCACCCTCAGGGGGCTCAAGCTCAATGGTGACATGAAAGAAAGAAGAAAACGGATCTGTTATCGTCACACAGCCTGGATTATCTCCCGGAAGGGCAAACTGAACTCTGTTGCGAGAAACTTGCACAGGGTAGCCGCCCTCTTCGAGAAGCTCCCACTTGGCTTCAGTGATGAGAGAAGCAAGGAGAAAGCAGTAAACTCCAAGCTTGGGGCCATCTCGACCAAAGTAGAAGAGAAGAGCGGGGATGACTAGCGATGAAGCACCTGCCACAAGACGTGGTATGCCTTGTTTCCTCAGGAGGCAGGGCATGAGATACTCACCTTTCCCAACCTCCGCCATGATCCTCAGGTGCTTGAGGACCAAGATCAGCTGCTCCTTCATGAAAAGCTTAGGGACGTAATGAGACGAGAACTCTTCGAGTATCTCTGCCGTCATGATTCCACATTTCACAAATTTCTTCAGAGCTCCAAGAAGCTTACCACTTGACTTTGCTTGCAATGATAGACTGTGTACCACAAGCTCGGTGATTTTGTCGAGGATGGCCTGGGCATCGATGAACACGATATCCGGAAGAACTTCTTCATAGTAGAAGATCAGCTTCAGCCCATGAAGGTACTTCAGTGCTACCTCAAATGATTCTCGTGTGAAATTGTAGGTAGCTGCTACTTCAAAGCACTCTTCTTTACTCATCACCGATTTTCGTTGCTCCTTGGCCATTCGCTGAAAGGCCATTTCTAGGGGGATGTATCGAAGTGGAACTCTTGTTGGCTTTAGCTTACGTAACTCTACGATCGCTTTCTCCCTCAAAATGGATATCACTTTCTCGTCTTCATTTCCTGGCGTTTTTACGTTGACAGCAAGCAGCAGTGACTCTCCATCGACAATGATATTATCCTCCATCTCCTGAGGTATTATGCTTCGAAGCCTTTTCTCCTTTGATTCTATGCTCTCCTGTGGGCACTCATGTGCGAGATCTTTATGCGTGCCCACAAATGCAATCTTTGGACATGTGTTGCGGTCACAGGTTGATCGTATCACCCTCATGCAGTGGCGAAGTGTATCCAAGTGTGTAAAAGGTGAATCGAATGGCTCTCCAACGCGTTCTCCCCTGGTGTAGAACTCGACTTTCGGAAAGCTGTCTAAGGGCTCATTGAGCTTCACTATCAGCGTGCCAAGCATGGTGTTTTTTATGAACACAGGGAGGACCTCGTGAAACATAGGCTGGCCTCCTGTGTCATCGATGTCCAGCAAATCTTTATCATTGAGATCTGATTTTTTCTTTGCTCCTGCCTGCATTCGACTCAGGTACTGCCTCTTCATAGCACGACGAACACACCATGTTTCCTCTCTTTGTGAAGCATCTACTTTGACAGCTGATGATGGCTGCCTCGTGGTTTCCTTCTGACTAGGAGATGAAAAACTAGCTAAACTGTTCAAGTCATCCTTAGCCTCGGCTTGGGTAGAAGATTCAGCAACAGCTCCACTATCGGTTGATGCCTCAGCTGTTGCTACAAGCATGTCAGAATAGTGGTCTTCGGTGATTCGTACAAAGTGGTCGTTGCTCACTCCTGCCTTACAGCGAGCTACAGCTCTCACTGGCTTCTTTGCACATGGAGTGCTTTCTCGTATCGATGGAGGATCTTCCTTGAGGAAAGCTGCAAGGATGTGTGTTTTTCCTGATCCTCCCACCCCTAAGAGTAAGGCGCTGCCATTTCGTAACGACGCTTCACCCTCCATCATGGCTGCATCAAAGCACTGCTGGGTTTTCTCACTAACTGTAGGAATGATAATAAAGCAGAATGGCATAGAGTTGAGCGATCAACTATAGCATTCTACTAAATCTGGTAAAGGTTCTCCAACTCATAAGTGTGTAAGCACTAGCTGCATGATTGATAAGCATGTCAGAGTTACTGTATAACACCCCCCCCCCCCCCAACAGAAATGTCCTTTGATTAGCCATACCTCATAATTTTATTATACGCTTCTGCATGGGATACACCCACTCATTTGTATAAGGATGATAATGCAAGTCATAAGTACCATTTGTGCATAAGCGCATACGCACTGGTTGTGGTTTCCCACATTGTGCACACAATCATAGCATTGATTATTGATAATCTCAGTGTATCTTAATTGATAAGATTATGTACCTTTGACATAAGTATTCTCCACCAAGTCAGCCTGTTGGGGAAGATTGACCCTGTGGAGTATCCGAGCAATCTGGCTCCAAGTAGGGCAGGGATGTTGATGGACGTAGAGGTCTAGGTAGGCCTCTTTCCTCTGGGTGGGGCTCTGGTAGTCCTTCTGTATTCTGTCTATCTCAGACTGTGGTAGACCTAGGCAACCTTTACCTCCAAGCTCATCTACCTTCCCAGGGTCCAGTGGTGCAAACAGCTCCATTAGTTTCTCAGTAGTTATAGTGAGGTCTGTGCAAAAAGGAAGTTCAATATAGATAATTTGACACAAAATAATTACCACAACAGTTCTGCATAGCCAAATATTACTGCAGTGTATGTAGTCATTACTACAGGACAAAAACGTTGTTGTAAATAAGAAAGTTTAATAATTATTATAAAATAATTTGACACAAAACAAGAGTTCTGCATAGCCAAGTATTACTACAGTGTATGTAGTTATTAACACAGGATAAAAATTTCATGACTAAAAATCCGCCAATGAAACTGGGTGGCAAAATTGATGAAATTTTTCTCTTAATAAATATTAGCAAAAATTACCAGCTAATGTTGTATCCCTGCTTACCGTATACATGTAGTGGGAGTAATGGCTCTCCATTGATATTGCCAGAGTTTAAATTTGGCGACCAGAATGCTTACTGCCATAGGCACACATGGCATTAGTGAGTTTTTAATTTATCGATCTATACCAAATTCACTAAATTGCTGAATTAAAAACCTTGCCAAAGTTTCTTGCTACTCATGCATGCGCTATACTGACATGATCACATGTGCACTGATAGAGGATTACTGTAACCTTACTCCAACATTTTTAGCAACATACTAGCCACAGTAAGTCTGGCTGACCTCTAGGAGGGAGATATGACCTCACTTCCTCAACTGCAGCCACCTGGTGATGACGGTATAGTGACTTGGCAAGATCTTCCCATGAAGAGTTTGATTTGCAGTTGACATAGAGATCAGCATATGTAGGATCTTTTTCACTTGAATACCCCTCTCTTTGAATAACTCTCCCAATAGCAGGGGACAAATCTCCCCATATCTGTGGCCTCAGTTCACCTTTAACCTTCTCCATGACATGACTGACATTGTCCACTGTTAGAGTGGGGTCTGGGGGGGGGGGGGGGGGGGGTGGTGGGGAAGAGGGTGGACAACATCACTACTATCAAGCTGGTATGGTATGTTGTACTTTGCACACTCAGAAACTAGACAGTGCTAATTAATAAGCATAACAGTTAAGTCGATGTAAGTAGCTACAAACAGCTTACCAGTTGACATAAATGATTTGGATTCCTTTGCTAAAACAAATTGATGTTCTAAATACAGTCTTAACGAAAACCTTTCCCACTCAGCGCAAGGATGGCAGTTCACACAGTAGTCTGCACATGCATGGTTCTTCTCTGTGTCAGTCGAGTATCTCCTCTGGATCTCCTTCAGCAGTGGCTCGGGAATATTGAGTCCACCTCCACCCATCACCTCCTTCCACATGTCTCCTGGTATCTTGTTCAGTATTTGAGTGACATTATCCACTGTCATAGTGGGGTCTGTGGGGGCAGAGTTATGTGAAGCAACACACTCATTATAATAGCCATTGAAATAAGTTTATGAGAACCCCTTGAGGTTTGATCATTGTCTCATGCTCATTACACACAGATTTGTCATGTTCAGCTCAGTACATACACACATACCACACACACACATAAAATGAAAATACACACACTCACTCATATAAGTATACTAAAAAGTTAAGGGTGCATACATACCTCCACTCCGTCCCCCACGTACATGTACATGTGCTGATGATAAGCTTTCATCACGATACACCCACTCACCTTGCTGTGGTTCAGCATTGGTCTTGATCTTTTTAGCCACGCTGGTCTCTCCAGCCTCGTGTAGTTGATGGATCAGCCTCCTCCATGAGGGTCGGTAGCGACCTTCCCCCAGGAGGAATGCCTCCACCACAGCTTTTAGACGAGTATTATCAGAAATGTGCTGGCGTTCAATAGCATTTAGCTTCTTTTGATCCCCACTACCATACCAGCCCATCAGCTCCTCGGCCAGCTCTCTCCAGCTCACCCTCACTGTCTTCACCACCTCAAGCACGTTATTGAGTGTGAGGGGCGGTGCTGGATAGGGTAGACAACAATCACACTCTGGTACAAGGCTACATCTACCTTTAGGGTTCCTCAGCTATAAACACACACAGAACCCCCTCCCTCACTATTTAATAGCTACCTGACTTCAGCTCTAGCTAGTTAGGCCACTCCAAATCAATAAGTAATTTCTCAACCCCCTTAATTTCCGCCCGCATGCATTTTGTGAATAGGTGATTAGGAGCACAATGCAAGAGTATACCGCCTCCTTTTTGCAAGCAATTTTGACGACCATTTCCATCAAAAAATTACACATATTGACGACCATTACCACCGCCCGCCCGCATCAATTTTGAAATTGCTATATAACAGATTTCTGTATGGACACAATTTTGAGCTCAGGGATGAGAAACAACTAATTGATTTGGAGGGGCCTTACATGTAGCTACTGATATGGAGTATTTCAAGCTAAATCAGTGGCAGTATAATACTTTTAAAGGCCACTGTAACTTGAATACTTGTTTCTCGTCCTCTCCTATGTCTGGAGAGTATGCAGGCGGGCAGTCATTATTCATTATGTATGAATATCATTATGTAACCACTAAACCTTGCCCAGGCCCACTTCCTGTGGTTTACAAGGAGCGTGTATATAGCTGGCTTGCTATAGCAATATACAATGCATAATGAATTTTGAGGTGGATACAAAATAAGCATGTGGGCAGGTGACGGGAAACAATGAATCAAGTTACAGTGGCCTTAGCATTGAACAACGTTAACGGTTAGCTACATACAGCAGTAGCTACATGATTTAATACAAACCCAGAAAGCAAACAATTATTACAATGAGTACCGTCCATACCATAAGAAATTGAATTTATGAACCCGTCTGGTTTGGAAATCTGTAAAGCTAGACCACACCCACTATTAATACACACTTCGATCTAATAGTACTAGTACTTCCACTAATTTACCTTGATTTGTACATTGGCCGCCGGGTTTGTTTATCGACTGCTCCGCCATTGTGATTTGAGGTTTGATCGAGCTACGAGCCACACCCATAAAAATGTACGATTTTAACGACCATTACCATCTACCCTTATTACACTGACTACTCCACCAAGACGTAGTGCATTCTTATACTGACAGGTAAGATACAACTCCGCTCATATAAATTATGGTAATAATACTATTATGCATGTCCTCTGTGTTATGCAGTAGCTCCATAGTTGTTATTCTGCGAGGGTCTCCTCCCTGCACTGGCAGAGAACTTGGTACTCTCCTCATCTCTATTCTGTGACTGAGGTGACTGCTGAAGGAGCACAGCCACCGTCTTCTCTTAAAAGAGGTTTACGGTCAGAGTCAGTACTGCCTCTAGGGTCACACCTCCCACAGCTCTTGCTAACCATGAAGTGGGACGCTTCGATGACCTCGAACTCAATGAACTGCTAGACGACATACGAACACACATGAACTATCAATACTAACAATATTCATCAATTTGAATTGAAATGCACTCGTAAATGAACAGTGAAAAAATGCAGTATATTATTATAGTACATGTGCATACAAGCAAGAAAATTGTGTCATGGTAATGCATAACTACAGGTGGCAATTACACACAGTGCAAATTGAAAATATTCATAATGGGGTGTATTTATTTAGGGGATACTAAGGTAATAATGTATGGTTGTGGAGGTGTATATAATGATACAAACAAACAAAATTTATGCTGTAAAAACAGCATTCACCTGTCCAGCCAGTACCTCAAAGTCACAGTCTTCGAGCAGTTCAATGAGTTTGCGCCACGAGCAAGGTCTTACTCCACTCCCCTTCAACCAGAGTTGGAACATTTCACTGCAGCATTCTTGCGGGTCATTGTTATTCTTGACTTTGATAGCGTCCAACTTGGCACCGAACTCGTCAAATTCCAACTGGAACCCCAAAGTCTTCCATTTTGGTGCAACTGTCTCTATGATCTTGATCCTCTTTCCTTCGACTGTCTTCAACATGAATAAGTTCTTGAGGGTTGGAGTAGCATCTATATGATAAGAGGAACATCATGGTAAGTCGAATTAACCCTCTAATGGATATACTGTAGCAGCAGAATGCATATTAACAGCTATGATCGCAATCCTACCATAGACTTATCTTCCACTACCAATCCCAAACCTATTTTATATAATACTTACCAATATTCATGGCAGTTTGTGAAGGTGATGCTCCTGGACCATCAGTAAAAGCTCCTTGACCTTTAGATATTGATTTCCCTACACAACAGAAGAAAGTAGAGTATCAATCATACTACATATACTGCATCTTAAAAGAGAACTTTATTATGGAGATTTGATAAGGATGATAACATAAAGTTCTCTAGCGGTACCTTTTTGGCCAAGCCAGAGCTTATGCTGCTCCGTCATTTCACTGTAGACTCGGCGATCACTGGTGCAGATCAAAAACTCATTTTTTGAACAGGTAGCAGGGTGAAGGTCTCCATGCTTCAAGCAAGGAAAAGCAACTTCTGGAATCGAATTGTTGTAGTTCAGTCGTTGTGAAGCCTTTCGTATCCCAGTGAGGATCGTCTCACGAATCAATGGACAAATTTCTTTGTACATCTGATGGATACGATCAGTGCTTGCACCCTCAGGGGGCTCAAGCTCAATGGTGACATGAAAAAAGGAAGAAAAAGGATCTGTTATTGTGACGCAGCCTGGATTATCTCCTGGAAGGGCAAACTGAACTCTGTTGCGAGAGACTTGTGCAGGGTAGCCGTCCTCTTCAAGAAGCTCCCACTTGGCTTCAGTAATGAGAGAAGCAAGGAGAAAGCAGTAAACTCCAAGCTTGGGGCCATCTCGACCAAAGTAAAAGAGAAGAGCGGGGATGACTAGCGATGAAGCACCTGCCACAAGACGTGGTATGC
The DNA here is from genome assembly GCA_963930775.1 of Cliona cf. orientalis. Taxonomy (NCBI): domain Eukaryota; kingdom Metazoa; phylum Porifera; class Demospongiae; order Clionaida; family Clionaidae; genus Cliona; species Cliona cf. orientalis. Next base: position 9,165,381 of record OZ005696.1, read on the forward strand.
CTTGTTTCCTCAGGAGGCAGGGCATGAGATACTCACCTTTCCCAACCTCCGCCATGATCCTCAGGTGCTTGAGGACCAAGATCAGCTGCTCCTTCATGAAAAGCTTAGGGACGTAATGAGACGAGAACTGTTCAAGTATCTCCGCCGTCACGATTCCACATTTCACAAATTTCTTCAGAGCTCCAAGAAGCTTACCACTTGACTTGGCTTGCAATGATAGACTGTGCACCACAAGCTCAGTAATTTTGTCTAGGATGGCCTGGGCATCGATGAATACGACATTCGAAAGAAGTTCTTCATAGTAGAAGACCAGCTTCAGCCCATGAAGGTACTTCAGTGCTGCCTCAAATGATTCTCGTGTGAAATTGTAGGTAGCTGCTACTTCAAAGCACTCTTCTTTGCTCATCACTGATTTTCGTTGCTCCTTGGCCATTCGCTGAAAGGCCATTTCTAGGGGGATGTATCGAAGTGGAACTCTTGTTGGCTTTAGCTTACGTAATTCTGCCATTGCTTTCTCCCTCAAAATGGATATAATTTTCTCATCTTCATTTCCTGGCGTTTTTACGTTGACAGCAAGCAGTAGTGACTCTCCATCGATGATGATATTATCTTCCACCTCCTGAGGTATTATGCTTCGAAGCCTTTTCTCCTTCATTTCTATGCTCTCATGTGGGCACTCATGCTGGAGGTCTTTGTGCGTGCCCACAAATGCAATCTTTGGACATGTGTTGCGGTCACAGGTTGATCGTATCACCCTCATGCAGTGGCGAAGCGTATCCAAGTGTGTAAAAGGTGAATCGAATGGCTCTCCAACGCGTTCTCCCCTGGTGTAGAACTCGACTTTTGGAAAGCTGTCTAAGAGCTCATTGAGCTTCACTGTCATTATGCCCAACATGGTGTTTTTGACGAACACAGGGAGGACCTCGTGAAACATAGGCTGGCCTCCTGTGTCATCAACATCCAGCAAATCTTTGTCATTGAGATCTGATTTCTTCTTTGCTCCTGCCTGCATTCGACTCAGGTACTGCCTCTTCATAGCACGACGAACACACCATGTTTCCTCTCTTGGTGAAGCATCTACTTTGACAGCTGATGATGGCTGCCTCGTGGTTTCCTTCTGACTAGGAGATGAAGAACTAGCTAAACTGTTCAAGTCATCCTTAGCCTCGGCTTGGGTAGAAGATTCAATAATAGCTCTATTTTCGGTTGATCGTGGTATATTCGCTACAAGCATGTCAGAATAGTGGTCGTCAGTGATTCGTATAAAGTGGTTATCGCTCACTCCTGCCTTACAGTGAGCTACAGCTCTCACTGGCTTCTTTGCACATGGAGTGCTTTCTCGTATCAATGGAGGATCTTCCTTGAGGAAAGCTGCAAGGACGTGTGTTTTTCCTGATCCTCCCACCCCTAAGAGTAAGGCGCTGCCATTTCGTAACGACGCTTCACCCTCCATCATGGCTGCATCAAAGCACTGCTGGGTTTTCTCACTAACTGTAAGAATGATAATAAAGCAGAATTGCATTGAGTTGAGGGTCGACTATAGCATTCTACTATATCTGGTAAAGGTCCTCCAACTCATATATGTGTAAGCACTAGCTGCATGATTGAGCTAATAAGCATGTCTGAGCTGCTACGTACAGTGTAACACCTCCTCCCCTTTCCACAGACATGCACATCCTTTGATTAGCCATACCTCATAATATTATCATACAGACTGAATTTCAGCACGGAATATATACACTCACTCATTTGTATAACGATGACAATGTAAATCATAAGTACCCTTTGTGCATACACACAGTTTGTGGTTTCTCACATTGTACATACAATCATAGTATTGATTATTGATAATCTCACGGTGTCACTTAATTGTGTACCTTTGACATAAGTATTCTCCACAAAGTCAGCCTGTTGAGGAAGATCAACCCAATTGCGAAGTACCCCAGCAACCTGGCTCCAAGTAGGGCAGGGATGTTGATGGACGTAGAGGTCTAGGTAGGCCTCTTTCCTCTGGGTGGGGCTCTGGTAGTCCTTCTGTATTCTGTCTCTCTCAGACTGTGGTAGACCTAGGTAGCCTTTAAGCCAATCTACCTTCACAGGGTTCAGTGGTGCAAACAGCTCCATTAGTTTCTCGGTAGTTATAGTGAGGTCTGTGCAAAAAAGGAAGTTCAATTAGGATAATAATTATTAAAAAAATAATTTGATACAAAAATTACCACAATAGTTCTACATAGCCAAATATTACTGCAGTGTACATGTATATGTAATCATTAACACTGGACAAAAACTTAGCGGTGGCAAAATTGATGAAATTTTCTCTTAATAATTATCATTGATTGGCAAAAATTATCAGCTAATGTGGTATCCCTGCTTACTGTATACATATAGTGGGCGAAATGGCTGGTATTGACAAAGTTTAAATTTGGCGACTTGAATGCTTACCACCATAGGCACACATACATTAGTGAGTTTTTAATTTATCAGATTCACTGTATACCGAATTACAAATCGCCAAATTAAAAACCTTGCCAAAGTTTCTTGCTACTCATGCATGCACTATACTCACATGATCACATGTGCACTGAAAGTGGATTACTGTAACCTTACTCCAATTGTTTAGCAACATACTAGCCACAGAAGTCTGGCTCACCTCTAGGAGGGAGATATGACCTCACTTCCTCAACTGCAGCCACCTGGTGATGACGGTACAGTGTACCGGCAAGACGCTCCCATGAAGAATCTGACTTGCAATTGGCATAGAGATCTGCATATGTAGGATCTTTTTCACTTGAATATCCCTCTCCTTGAATCACTCTCCCAATAGCAGGGGACAACTTTCCCCACATCCGTGGCCTCAGTTCACCATTTACCTTCTCCATGACACGACTGACATTGTCCACTGTTAGAGTGGGGTCTGGGGGGAAGAGGGTGGACAACATCACTAGTATGGTATATTGTACTGTGCAATCATAACAGTCACATAAGTAGCTACATAATAATATTAATAGCAACTTACCAGTTGACATGAATGATTTGGCTTCCTTTGCTAAAGCAAATTCATCGTTTTGATAGAGGTATATGGAAAGATGTCCCCACTCAGCATCAGGATGGCAGTTCACATAGTAGTCTGCACATGCTTGGTTCTTCTCTGTGTCAGTGGAGTATCTCCTCTGGATCTCCTCCAGCAGTGGCAAGGGAATTTCAAGTCCACCTCCACCCATTACCTTCTCCCACCTGCTTCTAGGTATCTTGTTCAGTATTTGAGTGACATTATCCACTGACATAGTGGGGTCTGGGGGGACAGAGTTATGTGCAGCAACACACTCATTATAATGACCAGTGCTATGGAAGAAATAAGTTTGTGAGGAGAACCACTTGAGGTTTGATCATTGTGCCACTCTCATTACATACATACACACATAAAATTATTTAAAATTCTCACACATATATATACACAGTCCTGTAACACACACGGGCACATGCACATGCACATGTACATGCTCATAGAATTAACATATGTGAGTATACTAACAAGTTAAGGGTGCATACATACCTCCACCCTGTCCCCCACATACATGTACTGATGATAAGCTTTCATCAAGATACACCCACTCACCTTGCTGTGGTTTAGCATTGGCCTTGATCTTTTCAGCCACGCTGGTCTCTCTAGCCTTGTGTAGTTGATGTATCAGCATCCTCCATGAGGGTTGGTAGCGACCTTCCCCCAGGAGGAATGACTCCACCACAGCTTTTAGACGAGCATCATCAGAGGTGCGCTGACGTTCGATGGCATCTAGCTTACGGTACAGCCCCAACCCTGTGGCCAGCTCTCTCCAGCTCAGCCTCACTGTCTTCACCGCCTCAAATACATTATTGAGTGTGAGGGGTGGGGCTGGATAGTGTAGATAACAATCACACTCTGATCTGGTACAAGGTTACACCTGTTCAGGTCCTCATCAACAAACACACACACAACTCCCTCTCTCTTCAATAGCTAACTTTGGCTCCAGCTAGGCTACATGTACTGATATGGAGTCTATTTCAAGCTAAATCAATGGCAGTACTTTAGCTTTGAACACCGGTTATATACAGCAATAGCTACATGATTACAAATCCACAAACCTATTAAAAAGACAAATAATCATGAACAATCGATGTTTTAATATACGATAAGTAGCTTCCATACCATAAATTAAATTTTATGCACCCGTCTGGTTTGGAAATCTAAATCAGCCCACACCCACTATTAACACGCGATTTGATCTTATTTCCACTAATTTGCCTTTTCAGCTTATTGTACACTCACCTCCTTGGCCGCCGGGTTTGTTTATCGATTGCTCCGCCATTGTGGTTTGAGGGTTTGAGCGAGCTACGAGCCACACCCATAAAAATGTGTGGTTTTAACGACCATTACCATCTATCTTTATTTACACTGAAGAGGTATGATACAACTCTGCTCAAAATAAATTTAATAATTATGCATATCCTCTGTGTTATGCAGTAGCTCCATAGTTATTATTCTGCGAGGGTCTCCTCCCTGCACTGGCAGAGAACTTGGTACTCTCCTCATCTCTATGCTGTGAGGTGACTGCTGAAGAAGCACAGCCACCGTCTCCTCTTAAGAGAGGTTTACGGTCAGAGTCAGTACTGCCTCTAGGGCGACACCTCCCACAGCTCTTGCTAACAATGAAGTGGGACATTTTGATGACCTCGAACTCAAACAAACTGGTAGATGACATACAAACACACATGAACTATCAGTACTAACAATATTCATCAATTTGAATTGAAATACACTCGTAAATGAATAGTGAAAAAATGCAGTATAATATTATTATTATAGTACATGTGCATACAAGCAAGAACATTGTGTCAAGGTAATGCATAACTACAGGTGGCAATTACACATGGTGCAAATTGAAAATATTTACAATGGGGTGTATTTATACAGGGGATACTATGGTAGTAATAGTGTGATTGTGGAGGTGTATAAAATTTAATACTATAATGATACAAACTAACAAAATTAATGAGGAACGAAATTTATGCTGTAAAAACAGCATTCACCTGTCCAGCCAGCTCCTCAAAGTCGCAGTCTTCGAGCAGTTCAATGAGTTTGCGCCACGAGCAAGGTCTTACTCCACTCCCCTTCAACCAGAGCTGAAACATTTCACGGCAGCATTCTTCAGGATCGCCAAGATTCTTGAATTTGATAGTGTCCAACTTTGAACCGAATTCATCAAATTCCAACTGGTCTCCTAGTGCTCTCCACTTTGATGCAACGGCTGAAATTATCTTGATCTTCTTCCCTTCTCTAGTCTTTAACATTGCTAACTTTGCAATGGTTGGAGTAGCATCTGTATAATAATATACAATAGAAGATACAATGAATTATTGTAATAACAATCGTTCTATAATATTATGCAGAAGATGCAATAAATTGCGATAAAAAATATCACGTCTTACCAATGGCAGCTTGTGAAGGTGATGCTGTTGGACGATCAGTAGAAGTTTCTGGACCCTTGGAAATCAACTCTCCTATAATAATCAAATAATAATAATACGATCAAGCAATTCTATAGCCAGGATGTTACGCCAGTAGCTACATTGATCTCAACAGAATATAATACATTAGCCTTACCTTTCTGGCCAAGCCAGAGCTTGTGTTGCTCCGTCATTTCACTGTAGACTCGGCGGTCGCTAGTGCAAATCAAAAATTCATCTTCTGAACAGGTAGCAGGGTGAAGGTCTCCATGCTTTAAGCAAGGAAAAGCGACATCCGGAATCGAATTGTTGTAGTTCAGTCGTTGTGAAGCCTTTCGTATCCCAGTGAGGATCGTCTCACGAATCAATGGACAAATTTTTTTATACATCAGATGGATACGATCACTGCTTGCACCCTCAGGGGGCTCAAGCTCAATAGTGACATGAAAAAAGGAAGAAAAAGGATCTGTTATTGTGACGCAGCCTGGATTATCTCCTGGAAGGGCAAACTGAACTCTGTTGCGAGAGACTTGTGCAGGGTAGCCGTCCTCTTCAAGAAGCTCCCACTTGGCTTCAGTGATGAGAGAAGCAAGGAGAAAGCAGTAAACTCCAAGCTTGGGGCCGTCTCGACCAAAGTAGAAGAGAAGAGCAGGGATGACTAGCGATGAAGCACCTGCCACAAGACGTGGTATGCCTTGTTTTCTCAGGAGGCAGGGCATGAGATACTCACCTTTCCCAACCTCCGCCATGATCCTCAGGTGCTTGAGGACCAAGATCAGCTGCTCCTTCATGAAAAGCTTAGGGACGTAATGAGACGAAAACTGTTCAAGTATCTCCGCCGTCACGATTCCACATTTCACGAACTTCTTCAGAGCTCCAAGAAGCTTACCACTTGACTTGGCTTGCAATGATAGACTGTGCACCACAAGCTCGGTGATTTTGTCGAGGATGGCCTGGGAATCGATGAACACGACATTCGGAAGAACTTCTTCATAGTAGAAGACCAGCTTCAGCCCATGAAGGTACTTCAGTGCTGCCTCAAATGATTCTTGTGTGAAATTGTAGGTAGCTGCTACTTCAAAGCACTCTTCTTTACTCATCACCGATTTTCGTTGCTCCTTGGCCATTCGCTGAAAGGCCATTTCTAGGGGGATGTATCGAAGTGGAACTCTTGTTGGCTTTAACTTTCGTAGTTCTGCCATTGCTTTCTCCCTCAAAATGGATATCACTTTCTCGTCTTCTTTTCCTGGTGTTTTTACGTTGACAGCAAGCAGCAGTGACTCTCCATCGACGATGATATTATCTTCCATCTCCTTAGGTATTATGCTTCGAAGCCTTTTCTCCTTTGATTCTATGCTCTCCTGTGGGCATTCACGTGCGAGGTCTTTATGCGTGCCCACAAATGCAATCTTTGGACATGTGTTGCAGTCACAGGTTGATCGTATCACCCTCATGCAGTGGCGAAGTGTATCCAAGTGTGTAAAAGGTGAATCAAATGGCTCTCCAACGCGTTCTCCCCTGGTGTAGAACTCAACTTTTGGAAAGCTATCTAAGGGCTCATTGAGCTTCACTATCAGTGTGCCAAGCATGGTGTTTTTGATGAACACAGGGAGGACCTCGTGAAACATAGGCTGGCCTCCTGTGTCATCGACATCAAGCAAATCTTTGTCATTGAGATCTGATTTCTTCTTTGCTCCTGCCTGCATTCGACTCAGGTACTGCCTCTTCATAGCACGACGAACACACCATGTTTCCTCTCTTTGTGAAGCATCTTCTTTGACAGCTGATGATGGCTGCCTCATGGTTTCCTTCTGACTAGGAGATGAAGAACTAGCTAAACTGTTCAAGTCATCCTTAGCTTCAGCTTGGGTAGAAGATTCAGGAACAGCTACACTTACGGTTGATGTCTCAGCTGTTCCTACAAGCATGTCAGAATAGTGGTCGTCAGTGATCCGTACAAAGTGATCGTCGCTCACTCCTGCCTTACAGCGAGCTACAGCTCTCACTGGCTTCTTTGCACATGGAGTGCTTTCTCGCATCGATGGAGGATCTTCCTTGAGGAAAGCTGCAAGGACGTGTGTTTTTCCTGATCCTCCCACCCCTAAGAGTAAGGCGCTGCCATTTCGTAATGACACTTCACCCTCCATCATGGCTGCATCAAAGCACTGCTGAGTTTTCTCACTAACTGTAGGAATAATAATAAAGCAGAATGGCATAGAGATGAGGGGTCAACTATAGCATTCTACTAAATCTGGTAAAGGTCATCCAACTTATAAGTGTGTTAGCACTAGCTGCATGGTTGAGCTAATAAGCATGTCTGAGCTGCTATGAGCTGCTATAGTACATGTATGTAGAGTGCAAACACCCCCTCCACTTTCCACAGACATGCACACCTTTTGATTAGTCATACCTCATAATATTATCATACAGACCGAATTTCCTCTGCTTCTGCATGGGATACACCCACTCATTTATGTAAGGATAACAATGCAAGTCATAAGTACCCTTTGTGCATACACACAGTTCGTGGTTTTCCACATTGTGCACATGATCATAGTATTGATTATTGATAATCTCACAGTGTGTCTTAATTGTGTACCTTTGACGTAAGTTTTCTCCACCAAGTCAGCCTGTTGGGGAAGATAGACCCTCCAATTGCGGAGTACCTCAGTGACCTGCCTCCAAGTAGGGCAGGGATGTTGATGGACGTAGAGGTCTAGGTAGGCCTCTTTCCTCTGGGTGGGGCTCTGGTAGTCCTTCTGTATTCTGTCTATCTCAGACTGTGGTAGATCTAGGTAGTCTTCACCTCCAAGCTCATTTACCTCCTCAGGGTCCAGTGGTGCAAACAGCTCCATTAGTTTCTCAGTAGTTATGGTGAGGTCTGTGTAAAAAAGGAAGTTCAATATAGGAATCAAAAATATAATATTACCACAATAGTTCTGCATGGCCAATTATTACTGCAGTGTATGTAGTCATTAACACAGGACAAAATTTCATGGATAAAATCCACCAATGAAACTGGGTAGCAAAATTGATGAAATTTTTCTCTTAATAATTATTGGCAAAAATCACGAACTAATATGGTATCCCTGCTTGCCGTATAGTGGGCGAAATGGCTCTCCATTGGCATTGGCAAAGTTTAAATTTGGCAACCTGAATACTTACTGCCGTAGGGACACGTGCATTAGCAAATTTTTAATTTACTGATCTATACCAAATTCACCAAATCAAAAACTTTGCCAATGTTTTATGCTATTCATGCCTGCGCTACACTTACATGATCATATGTGCACTGAAAAAGGTTATTAGCAACATATGTACTAGCCACAGTAAGTCAGGCTCACCTCTAGGAGGGAGATATGACCTCACTTCCTTAACTGCAGCCACCTGGTGATGACGATATAGTGTCCTGGCAAGAAGTTCCCATGAAGAACCTGGCTTGCAGTTGGCATAGAGATCAGCATACGTAGGATCATTTTCACTTGAATACCCCTCTTCTTGAATCACTCTCTCAATAGCAGGGGACAACTCTTCCCATATCTGTGGCCTCAGTTCGCCTTTCACCTTCTCCATAACACGACTGACATTGTCCACTGTTAGAGTGGGGTCTGGGGGGAAGAGGGTGGACAACATCACTACTATCAAGCTGGTATAAGAAACTTAGCTATAGACAATGCTAATATTATTATTATTAATGGTCATGTAGGTAGCTACGGTTACCATACTTAATCAAATATATATGTATACAACCAGGAGCATATGAGCCGGCGAAGGAGCGTCCGGGTTGGCTGTAGTATGTGTTAGGCGAAGTACTCAAGACTACAGTTCCTTATTTGGAACGTGTAGCTGGTGTGGTGCATGGCAGATTACTTTTGTACAAGCCACACTGTACTAGCTAACTGACTTAGTCTGTAGTGTGGTTGTAGACTGTCTAGTGTAGTACGGGCGGTGCTATCACTTTGGAGGTTAACCAATGAAAATACCCTGCAGCTGGCCACTCCATATAAGGTAAAGCATTGCTAATGAACTTCGCCTAACAGATCTGACACGCAGTCGGATACTCCTTCGCCGCCCTTTAGGCGGCTCATATGCTCCTGCTACAACATATGGAAAATTAATTTAAAACACATACTTTTCTGGTAAATTGCTCATATACTGTATTTTCCCCACTATTAAGCGCATGTGCTTATATCTCCACATCAAGAAAACCTATGCTTAATAGCGAAGTGCGCCTAATAGCAAGATGCGCCTAACTGCATTTGCAATCGTTTGCGGTATCATTTAGGGGCGTGGCCAATCGATTGATCGCACAATCATTCGTGTTGCTGCATTCCGCCCAGCTCGAAATGGCGCTCATAGCTCGAAGAATCTGAGAATCGATAGCAGCCATCATCGTGATTTCGAGTAACTTGAAACAGCTGGAACCTTGGGCTAGCAAGAAAGCATGCAGATATCGAGGTCAAGGGTCACATATGTGCTTATACGCAAAATGCGCCTAACAATGAGTACTTATGTCAGGAAAATGGCATGTGCTTAATAACGAATATGCACTTATAAGCAAGATGCGCCTAATAACGAGAAAATACGGTATATATACATGTTATGAGAATCCATAAAATCTGCTAAATTGGATTATTGTATTCGATTAACTATGGTATTATATACACAACTTACCAGTTGACACAAATGACTTGGATTCCTTTGCTAAAGCAAATTGATGCGTTTGGTACAGTTTTAAGGAAATATTTTCCCACTCAGCCTCAGGATGGCAGTTGACATAGTAGTCAGCACATGCATGGTTCTTCTCTGTGTCAGTGGAGTATCTCCTCTGGATCTCCTCACGCAGTGGCCTGGGAATATCAAGTCCTAGTCCTGTACCCATCACCTCCTCCCACTTGTCTTTTGGTATCTTGTTCAGTATTTGAGTGACATTATCCACAGTCATAGTGGGGTCTGGGGGGACAGAGCAACACACTCATTATAATGACCAGTGCTATGGAAGAAATAAGCTTGTGAGGAGAACCCCTTGAGGTTTGATCATTGTATCATGCTCATTACACACACAGATTTGTCATGCTCAGCTCAGTAAATACACAGAAACACACATAAAATGAAAATGCACACACTCACATGCACATGCTCATACAATCAGCATACTAACAAGTTAAGGATGCATACATACCTCCACCCCGTCCCCCACATACATGTATGTACTGATAATAAACTTTTATCATAGTATACCCACTCACCTTGCTGTGGTTCAGCATTGGTCTTGATCTTTTCAGCCACGCTGGTCTCTCCAGCCCTGTGTAGAGCATGGATCAGCATCCTCCATGAGGGTTGGTCGTGACCTTCCCCCAGGAGGAATGCCTCCACCACAGCTTTTAGATGAGCATTATCAGAGGTGTGCTGATGTCCAATTGCATCCAGCTTACTATAGCCCAGCCTCAGCCACTTGGCCAGCTCTTCCCAGCTCACCCTCACTGTCTTTACCACCTCAAATACGTTATTGAGTGTGAGGGGTAGGGCTGGATAGGGTAGACAACAATCACACGTACACTCTGGTACAATTGAGGCTACACCTGCTTCAGGTTCCTCATCTACAAACACACACACAACTCCCTCCCTCTTTAATACCATATTACCTCTAATTTAACGGACACCAGAAAAATAATTATTTTGGCCAATGTCCGCTATAATTAGAGTATACATGAAAATAGTTGGCGTTCAAAGTGTCCGATGAATTAGAACACACTTTCACGCATGCGCATTCGGTCAAATGGACGTGCATCGAGCAGCTGCAGAGATTGAGAAGATGAGACGGTACCTGGAGCTCCCTGTTCATGGTGGGAAAGAGAATAATTCGCCTCCTTCATACACTGATATGGGTATAGGTAGTGGGCTAGTGCGAGCTGTCTGCATTAGAACAACGATGTCCGGATAATTAGAACAACAAAAATTCAAACTTCATTGACTGTCTGGTGTAATTAGAGGTAAAAAATAATTCCAAATGGTGTCCGGATAATTAGAGATGTCCGTTAAATTAGAGGCAATACGGTAGCTAACTTTGGCTCCAGCTAGCTACATGTACTGATACGGAGTAGTTCAAGCTAAATCAATGGCAGTACTTTAGCATTGAACACCGGTAGCTACATACAGCAGTAGCTTCATGATTACAAACCCATAAACCTAAAAGAGAAACAATCGATGAGTAGCTACCATACCATAAATTAAAATTTATGGACCCGTCTGGTTTGGATTATAAATTAGCCCTTACCCACTATTGCACACGATTTGATCTTATTTTTTCACTAATTTACCTTTTCAGCTTATTGTACACTCACCTCCTTGGCCGCCGGGTTTGTTTATTGACTGCTCCGCCATTGTGGTTTGAGGGTTTGATCCAGCTTCGAGCCACACCCACTTATAAAATGTGTACAATTTTGACGACCTTTACCATCTACCCCTTCTCCAAACAAGAAGACGTAGTGACTCTTGGTGTTATTACACTGACAGGTATGATACAACTCCGCTCATATAAATTATGGTAAGCATTGTAATTATGCATGTCCTCTGTGTTATGCAGTAGCTCCATAGTTGTTATTCTGCGAGGGTCTCCTCCCTGCACTGGCAGAGAACTTGGTACTCTCCTCATCTCTATGCTGTGAGGTGACTGCTGAAGGAGCACAGCCACCGTCTTCTCTTAAAAGAGGTTTACGGTCAGAGTCAGTACTCCCTCTAAGGTCACACCTCCCACAGCTCTTGCTAACAATGAAGTGGCTAATGCGGATTTAACAAGAGGTAAAAGAACAATAGCTATTTAGCTAATATGCCTAGTTCAGAGTTATGTAGCTACGACAGTAATTGATGTGACGTTAGCTATTTCTGAGTCTACTTTAATCCTGTCTATGTATATGCAGTAAATACAACTGTAAGATATTAAATAATATGTGCAGGCAGTGAGAGAGACACTTCAGAAGCAGAAATTGCATAAATTTAAAGTTACTTTATTGTCTGGCAAACCTGGCTCCTAGCGCGGCTGAGGAGGCTAAGGCACTACTGCCAAGCCTGGAGGGACGTTTTGATGACCTCGAACTCAACGAACTGCTTAATGACATAATATGAACAGTGTACACACATGAACTATCAATACTAACAATATTCATCAATTTGAATTGAAATATTATACTTGTGAACAAACAGTGAGAAATATTGTGGTATATAATATACAAGTAAGAAAATAATAATATTATGTGAAAAAGTATTACAGGTACTGGTATATAAAATTAAATTGGTAATTTCATACAGTGCAAATTGAAGATATTCATGATGGGATGTATTAAATTTTATATCATTCAAGTTGGGGATGGCAATAATGGTGTGATTAATATGAATAATCATAAAATTAATTTGATACAAATCAAAAAATATTACTCACGTTGTGAAAACAGCATTCACCTGTCCAGCCAGCACCTCAAAGTCACAGTCTTCGAGCAGTTCAATGAGTTTGCGCCATGAGCAAGGTCTTACTCCACTCCCCTTCAACCAGAGTTGGAACATTTCACGACAGCATGCTTCTGGGTTGCTGCGGTTCTTGGTCTCAATCGTATCCAATTTTGAACCAAGCTCGTCAAATTCCAACTGGTCTCCTAGCTCCTGCCACCTTGATGCAACGGTTGAAATTATCCTGATCTTCATCCCTTCTTTTGTCTTCAACATTGCTAATTTTGCAATGGTTAGAGTAGCATCTGCATAATATTATTATGTAGATCTAAGCTTAAGGTGCAATGAATTATTACAATAATGAACCCTTGACCATCTCCCCAGTAGCTGCACAGTGTAATGGTGCATGTGGTAAAAGGTCGTCAATAGAATGCGTACACATCGATCGATGCTGACCCCAGAAATCATGGAGATGGCGTTTAAGATCGACTCTCAATCTTGGTAGCGACAGGTTTCGATGCTTCAATCACAGAGACGAACTCGACAGCACAGTATTCCTTCCGAACTTCAGGTTGGTCGCGCTGCTGCAGTCTCGCGCGGGCCAGCCCCTTGTGACAATGATGCGTGCTATATATAGCACAAGGCTATCCACGGCATTACGTTAGCCAAGAAAACACGTGAAGTTCAACCAACAGAGAAAGTAGCGCTCAGCTTGTAATCTATTCACTGGATACACGCGTAAGATACTCTACATATTTACTGACTTTCAAGTCCCAGAAAGGCTCCAGCGAGGCCCTGGGTTTTTCATAATTACCTCATAGGTTGCATCATAATTTCATCATAATTTCATCATAGATTACACCACAATTACCTCATAACCACAGAAAAGTAAATTGCTACTGGGGAGATAATAAAATATCATATCTTACCAATGGCGGCTTGTGAAGGAGATGCTGCTGAACCATCAGTAGAAGGACCCTTGGAAATTGGCACTCCTGTAACAATCATAATAATAACTATTACGATCAAGCAATGCACCAGACTATAGCCAGAAATATTATGCCAGTAGCTACATTGATCTCAACATATTACAACACATCACTTAAGACAGCTCTAGATAGCCTTACCTTTTTGGCCAAGCCAGAGCTTGTGCTGCTCCGTCATTTCACTGTAGATTCGGCGGTCGCTGGTGCAGATCAAAAATTCATCTTCTGAACAGGTAGCAGGGTGAAGCTCTTCATGTTTCAAGCAAGGAAAAGCAACTTCCGGAATTGAATTGTTGTAGTTCAGTCGTTGTGAAGCCTTTCGTATCCCAGTAAGAATCGTCTCACGAATCAATGGACAAATTTTTTTATATATCTGATGGACACGATCAGTGCTTGCACCCTCAGGGGGCTCAAGCTCAACGGTGACATGAAAGAAGGAAGAAAAAGGATCTGTTATCGTCACGCAGCCTGGATTATCTCCCGGAAGGGCAAACTGAACTCTATTGCGTGAAACTTGCACAGGGTAGCCATTCTCTTCAAGAAGCTCCCACTTGGCTTCAGTGATGAGAGAAGCAAGGAGAAAGCAGTAAACTCCAAGCTTGGAGCCGTCTCGACCAAAGTAGAAGAGAAGAGCGGGGATGACTAACAATGAAGCACCTGCCATAAGACGTGGTATGCCTTGTTTCCTTAGGAGGCAGGGCATGAGATACTCACCTTTCCCAACCTCCACCATGATCCTCAGGTGCTTGAGGACCAAGATCAGCTGCTCCTTCATGAAAAGCTTAGGGACGTAATGAGACGAGAACTGTTCAAGTATCTCCGCCGTCACGATTCCACATTTCACGAACTTCTTCAGAGCTCCAAGAAGCTTACCACTTGACTTGGCTTGCAATGATAGACTGTGCACCACAAGCTCGGTGATTTTGTCGAGGATGGCCTGGGAATCGATGAACACGACATTCGGAAGAACTTCTTCATAGTAGAAGACCAGCTTCAGCCCATGAAGGTACTTCAGTGCTGCCTCAAATGATTCTTGTGTGAAATTGTAGGTAGCTGCTACTTCAAAGCACTCTTCTTTACTCATCACCGATTTTCGTTGCTCCTTGGCCATTCGCTGAAAGGCCATTTCTAGGGGGATGTATCGAAGTGGAACTCTTGTTGGCTTTAACTTTCGTAGTTCTGCCATTGCTTTCTCCCTCAAAATGGATATCACTTTCTCGTCTTCTTTTCCTGGTGTTTTTACGTTGACAGCAAGCAGCAGTGACTCTCCATCGACGATGATATTATCTTCCATCTCCCGAGGTATTATGCTTCGAAGTTTTTTCTCCTTCATTTCTACGCTCTCCTGTGGGCACTCGTGTGCGAGGTCTTTGTGAGTGCCCACAAATGCAATCTTTGGACATGTGTTGCGGTCACAGGTTGATCGTATCACCCTCATGCAGTGGCGAAGTGTATCCAAGTGTGTAAAAGGTGAATCAAATGGCTCTCCAACGCGTTCTCCCCTGGTGTAGAACTCGACTTTCGGAAAACTGTCTAAGGGCTCATTGAGCTTCACTGTCATTATGCCCAACATGGTGTTTTTGATGAACACAGGGAGGACCTCGTGAAACATAGGCTGGCCTCCTGTGTCATCGACATCAAGTAAATCTTTGTCATTGAGATCTGATTTCTTCTTTGCTCCTGCCTGCATTCGACTCAGGTACTGCCTCTTCATAGCACGACGAACACACCATGTTTCCTCTATTCCTGAAGCATCTTCTTTGACAGATGATGATGGCTGCCTCGTGGTTTCCTTCTGACTAGGAGATGAAGAACTAGCTAAACTGTTCAAGTCATCCTTAGCCTCAGCTTCAGCAACAGCTACACTTTCGGTAGACTGTGGTATATTCGCTACAAGCATGTCAGAATAGTGGTCGTCGGTGATTCGTACAAAGTGGTCGTCGCTCACTGCTGCCTTACAGCGAGCTACAGCTCTCACTGGCTTCTTTGCACATGGAGTGCTTTCTCGTATCGATGGAGAATCTTCCTTGAGGAAAGCTGCAAGGATGTGTGTTTTTCCTGATCCTCCCACCCCTAAGAGTAAGGCGCTACCATTTCGTAACGATGCTTCACCCTCCATCATGGCTGCATCAAAACACTGCTGGGTTTTATCACTAACTGTAGGAATGATAATAAAGCAGAATGGCACATTGGTGAGGGATCAACCATAGAATTCTACTATATCTGGTAAAGGTCCTCCAAGTCATTAGCGTGTGAGCACTAGCTGCATGATTAACATGTCTGAGCTGCTATGTACAGTGTAACACCCCTTTCCACAGATATGCATGTCCTTTGATTAACCATACCTCATAATATTATTATTATAGACCAAATTTCTACTGCATCAGCATTGAATACATCCACTCATTAAGTTTTGTGCAAGGATGACAATAATAAGTCACAAGTACAAGTACCCTTTGTGCATACACACAGGGTTGTGGTTTCCCACATTGTGCACATGATCATAGCATTGATTATTGATAATCTCACATTATAGTATGTCTTAATTGTGTACCTTTGACATAGGTATTCTCCACCAAGTCAGCCTGTAGGGGAAGATTGACCAAATTGCCGAGTATCCAAGCAACGTGGCTCCAAATAGGGCAGGGATGTTGATGGACGTAGAGGTCTAGGTAGGCCTCTTTCCTCTGGGTGGGGCTCTGGTAGTCCTTCTGTATTCTGTCTCTCTCAGTCTGTGGTAGATCTAGGTAGCCTTTACCTCCAAGCTCATCTACCATCCCAGGGGCCAGTGGTGCAAACAGCTCCATTAGTTTCTCAGTAGTTATAGTGAGATCTGTGTAAGAAAGGAAGTTCAATATAATAATTATTCAAAAATAACTTGACACAAAACAATAGTTCTGCATAGTCAAATATTACTATAGTGTATGTAGTCATTAACACAGGACAAAAATTTCGTGGATAAAAATCCACCAATGAAACTGGGTGGCAAATTGATGAAATTTTTCTCTTAATAATTATTGGAAAAAAATATCAGCTAATGTGGTATGCCTGCTTACCGTATACATGTAGTGGGTGAAATGGCTCTCTATTGGTATTGGTCGAAATTTAAATTTGGTGACCTGAATGCTTACTGCCATAGGCAAACGTGCATTAGCGAGTCTTTAATTTATCCATCTATACCAAATTCACCAAATTGCCAAAATTAATTCAAAACCTTGCCCAAAGTTTCTCACTGCTCATGCATGTGCTACACTCACATGATCACATGTGCACTGAAAGAGGATTACTGTAACCTTACTATAATTTTTAGCAACATACTAGCCACAGTAAGTGTGGCTTACCTCTAGGAGGGAGATATGACCTCACTTCCTCAACTGCAGCCACCTGGTGATGACGGTATAGTGATCCAGCAAGACGTTCCCATGAAGCCCATGAATAACAGTTGACATAGAGATCAGCATATGTAGGATCTTTTTCACTTGAATACCCCTCTCTTCCAATCACTCTCCCAATAGTATAGGACAACTCTTCCCATATCTTTGGTCTCAGTTCACCTTTCACCTTCTCCATGATGTGACTGACGTTGTCCACTGTTAGAGTGGGGTCTTGGGGGGGGGGGGGGGGAGAACATCACTACTATGGTATAATATTATTGTAGTGCACATGCTAATTAATTATTAATGATCATAACATGCAGTCACGTAAGTAGCTACATAATTAATAAAACTTACCAGTTGACATGAATGACTTGGATTCCCTTGCTAAAGCAAATTCATTGTTTTGATACAGGCAAATGGAAAGACGTCCCCACTCAGCTTCAGGGTGGCAGTTCACATAGTAGTCTGCACATGCATGGTTCTTCTCTGTGTCAGTGGAGTATCTCCTCCGGATCTCCTCAAGCAATGGCTCGGGAATACGAAGTCCACCTCCATATGCACCCATCACCTTCACCCACCTGTCTCCTGGTATCTTGTTCAGTATTTGAGTGACATTATCCACTGTCATAGTGGGGTCTGGGGGGACAGAGTTATGTGCAGCAACACACTCATTATAATGACCAGTGCTATGGAAGAAATAAGTTTGTGAGGAGAACCCCTTGAGGTTTGATCATTGTATCATGCTTATTACACACACAGATTTGTCATGCTCAGCTCAGTACATACACACACACACATAAATTGAAAATGCACGCACACTCATATGCACATGCTCATATTATCAGCATAAGTATACTAACATGTTAAGGGTGCATACATACCTCCACCCCGTCCACGACATACATGTACTGATGATAAGCTTTCATCATGAGACACCCACTCACCTTGCTGTGGTTCGGCATTGGTTTTAATTTTTTCAGCCGTGTGGGTCTCTCCAGCCTTGTGTAGAGCATGGATCAGCCTCCTCCATGAGAGTCGGTAGCGACCTTCCCCCAGGAGGAATACCTCCATCAAAGCTTTTAGTCGAGCATCTATAGAGGTGTGCTGACGTTCAATGGCATCTAGCTTCTTTCGACCTGCACTACCCTCAAAGTTAGCCCAGCCCATCAGCTCTTCAGCCAGCTTTCTCCACCTCCTCACTGTCTTCACCACCTCAAGCACATTATTGAGTGTGAGGGGTGGGGCTAGATAGTATAGATAAAAACAAGAGTAAATAATAAGGAGGGGAAGAGAGTGTCGAACACGCTATATACCCCGTGTAATATGTTTTTGGCAAGTAACGTGACTTGCAGCCGTGCGCACGTGACCAGCCAAAGGCTAAACACTTGATTATTCTTAGAACTGAGAAGAATGGAGGCGTTTTTCATGAGTTTTATGCTAGATTCTTCGTAAACGCTCGTTTTATATTGTGATCTGCTCGTGCTTTCGGTCGAAATCGTGCTCACGTTAGCGTGCACTCGAGGCCACGCCCACAACGTTCGATTTGAATCGAGCGCTCTGATTGGTCAATTTTGAAATTCCTGGCGCGTGACTTTCCGAAAACATCTTATACGGAGTATATAGCGCGTTCGATACTCTCTTCCCCTCCTTATTATTTACTCTTGATAAAAATCATACTCTGATCTGGTACAAGGCTACATCCGCTTCAGGTTCCTCATCTACAAACACACACACACACACCTCCCTCCCTCTTCAATAGCTAACTTTGGCTCCAGCTAGCTACATGTACTGATATGGAGTATTTCAAGCTAAATCAATGGCAGTACTCTAGCATTGAACACCGGTTATATACAGCAGTAGCTACATGATTACAAACCTACAAATCTAGAAGACAAACAATCGATGTTTATAGGATGAGTAGCTACCCTACCATACCATAAATTAAATTTTATGGACCAGTCTGGTTTGGAAATAAATTATGTATTATAAACTAGCCCACACCCAATTATTAATACGCGATTTGATCTAATTTGCCTTTTCGGCTTATTAATTATTGTACACTGAGGACTCACCTCCTTGGCCGCCGGGTTTGTTTATCGACTGCTCCGGATCCGCCATTGTGGTTATTGAGGGTTTGATCGAGCTACGAGCCACACCCATCAAATGTGTATAATTTTGACGACCTTTACCACCTAATCATTCTAGACTCGGTATTAATGACTGCTGAAGGAGCACAGCCACGGTCTTCTCTTAAAAGAGGTTTACGGTCAGAGTCAGTACTGCCTCTAGGGCCACACCTCCCACAGCTCTTGCTAACAATGAAGTGGAGGGACGCTTCGATGACCTCGAACTCAACGAACTGCTAGATGACATACGAACACACATGAACTATCAGTACTAACAATATTCATCAATTTGAATAGAAATGCACTCGTAAATGAATAGTGAAAAAATGCAGTATATTATTAATAGTACATGTGCATACAAGCAAGAAAATTGTGTCAAGGTAATGCATAACTACAGGTGGCAATTATACACGGTGCAAATTGAAAATATTCACAATGGGGTGTATTTATACAGGGGATACTATGGTAATAATAGTATGATTGTGGAGGTGTATAAAATTTAATACTATAATGATACAAACTAATAAAATTAATGAGGAACGAAATTTATGCGGTAAAAACAGCATTCACCTGTCCAGCCAGCACCTCAAAGTCACAGTCTTCAAGCAGTTCAATGAGTTTGCGCCACGAGCAAGGTCTTACTCCACTCCCCTTCAACCAGAGCTGGAACATCTCACGGCAACACTCTTCAGGATCACCGAGATTCTTGGATTTGATAGCGTCCAACTTTGAACCGAATTCGTCAAATTCCAACTGGTCTCCTAATGCTCTCCACTTTGATGCAACGGCTGAAATTATGTTGATCTTCTTTCCTTCTCTTGTCTTTAACATTGCTAACTTTGCAATGGTTGGAGTAGCATCTGTATAATATACGTGAAGATACAGTGAATTACTGTAATAATTATTGTTCTATAATATTATTATGCAGAAGATGCAATAAATTGCGATAAAAAATATCATGTCTTACCAATGGCAGCTTGTGAAGGTGATGCTGTTGGACCATGAGTAGAAGTTTCTGGACCCTTGGACCCCGACTCTCCTATAATAATCAAATAATAATATATGATCAAGCAATTCTATAGCCAGGATGTTACGCCAGTAGCTACATTGATCTCAACAGATTACAATACATTAGCCTTACCTTTCTGGCCAAGCCAAAGCTTGTGTTGCTCCGTCATTTCACAGTAGACTCGGCGGTTGCTGGTGCAGATCAAAAATTCATCTTCTGAACAGGTAGCAGGGTGAAGGTCTCCATGCTTCAAGCAAGGAAAAGCGATATCTGGAATCGAATTGTTGTAGTTCAGTTGTTGTGAAGCCTTTCGTATCCCAGTGAGGATCGTCTCACGAATCAATGGACAAATCTTTTTATACATCTGATGGACACGATCAGTGCTTGCACCCTCAGGGGGCTCAAGCTCAATGGTGACATGAAAGAAGGAAGAAAAAGGATCTGTTATTGTGACGCAGCCTGGATTATCTCCCGGAAGAGCAAACTGAACTCTGTTGCGAGAAACTTGCACAGGGTAGCCGTCCTCTTCAAGAAGCTCCCACTTGGCTTCAGTAATGAGAGAAGCAAGGAGAAAGCAGTAAACTCCAAGCTTGGGGCCATCTCGACCAAAGTAAAAGAGAAGAGCGGGAATGACTAACAATGAAGCACCTGCCACAAGACGTGGTATGCCTTGTTTCCTCAGGAGGCAGGGCATGAGATACTCACCTTTCCCAACCTCCGCCATGATCCTCAGGTGCTTGAGGACCAAGATCAGCTGCTCCTTCATGAAAAGCTTAGGGACGTAATGAGACGAGAACTGTTCAAGTATCTCCGCCGTCACGATTCCACATTTCACGAATTTCTTCAGAGCTCCAAGAAGCTTACCACTTGACTTGGCTTGCAATGATAGACTGTGCACCACAAGCTCAGTAATTTTGTCTAAGATGGCCTGGGCATCGATGAATACGACATTCGGAAGAACTTCTTCATAGTAGAAGACCAGCTTCAGCCCATGAAGGTACTTCAATGCTGCCTCAAATGATTCTCGTGTGAAATTGTAGGTAGCTGCTACTTCAAAGCACTCTTCTTTGCTCATCACCGATTTTCGTTGCTCCTTGGCCATTCGTTGAAAGGCCATTTCTAGGGGGATATATCGAAGTGGAACTCTTGTTGGCTTTAGCTTACGCAATTCTGCCATTGCTTTCTCCCTCAAAATGGATATAACTTTCTCATCTTCATTTCCTGGCGTTTTTACGTTGACAGCAAGCAGTAGTGACTCTCCATCGATGATGATATTATCTTCCACCTCCTGAGGTATTATGCTTCGAAGCCTTTTCTCCTTCATTTCTATGCTCTCATGTGGGCACTCATGCTGGAGGTCTTTGTGCGTACCCACAAATGCAATCTTTGGACATGTGTTGCGGTCACAGGTTGATCGTATCACCCTCATGCAGTGGCGAAGCGTATCCAAGTGTGTAAAAGGTGAATCGAATGGCTCTCCAACGCGTTCTCCCCTGGTGTAGAACTCGACTTTTGGAAAGCTGTCTAAGAGCTCATTAAGCTTCACTGTCATTATGCCCAACATGGTGTTTTTGACAAACACAGGGAGGACCTCGTGAAACATAGGCTGGCCTCCTGTGTCATCGACGTCAAGCAAATCTTTGTCATTGAGATCTGATTTCTTCTTTGCTCCTGCCTGCATTCGACTCAGGTACTGCCTCTTCATAGCACGACGAACACACCATGTTTCCTCTCTTGGTGAAGCATCTACTTTGACAGCTGATGATGGCTGCCTCGTGGTTTCCTTCTGACTAGGAGATGAAGAACTAGCTAAACTGTTCAAGTCATCCTTAACCTCGGCTTGGGTAGAAGATTCAGTAATAGCTCTATTTTCGGTTGATTGTGGTATATTCGCTACAAGCATGTCAGAATAGTGGTCGTCAGTGATTCGTACAAAGTGGTCGTCGCTCACTCCTGCCTTACAGCGAGCTACAGCTCTCACTGGCTTCTTTGCACATGGAGTGCTTTCTCGTATCGATGGAGGATCTTCCTTGAGGAAAGCTGCAAGGACGTGTGTTTTTCCTGATCCTCCCACCCCTAAGAGTAAGGCGCTGCCATTTCGTAACGACGCTTCTCCCTCCATCATGGCTGCATCAAAGCACTGCTGGGTTTTCTCACTAACTGTAGGAATGATAATAAAACAGAATGGCATAGAGGTGAGGGGTCAACTATAGCGTTCTACTAAATCTGGTAAAGGTCATCCAATTTATAAGTGTGTTAGCACTAGCTGCATGATTGAGCTAATAAGCATGTCTGAGCTGCTATGAGCTGCTATAGTATATGTATGTAGAGTGTAAACACCCCCTCCACTTTCCACAGACATGCACACCTTTTGATTAGTCATACCTCATAATATTATACAGACTGAATTTCTTCTGCATCAGCATGGGATACACCCACTCATTTATGTAAGGATAACAATACAAGTCATAAGTACCCTTTGTGCATACACACAGTTTGTGGTTTCCCACATTGTGCACACGATCATGGTATAATATTGATTGTTGATAATCTCACAGTGTATCTTGATTATGTACCTTTGACATAAGTATTCTCCACCAAGTCAGCCTGTTGGGGAAGAGCGACCCTCCGGTGGAGTACCTCGGCAATCTGGCTCCATGTAGGGCAGGGATGTTGATGGACGTAGAGGTCTAGGTAGGCCTCTTTCCTCTGGGTGGGGCTCTGGTAGTCCTTCTGTATTCTGGCTATCTCAGACTGTGGTAGATGTAGGTAGCCTCCAAGCTCATCTACCTTCTCAGGGTCCAGTGGTGCAAACAGCTCCATTAGTTTCTCTGTAGTTATAGTGAGGTCTGTGCAAAAAAGGAAGTTCAATATAGGATAATAATTATTAATAAAATAATTTGATACAAAAAATTACCACATTAGTTTTGCATAGGCAAATATTACTGCAGTGTATGTAGTCATTAACACAGGACAAAAATTTCGTGGATAAAAATCCGCCAATGAAACTGGGTGGCAAATTGATGAAATTTTTCTCTTAATAATTATTGGAAAAAAAATACCAGCTAATGTGGTATCCCTGCTTACCGTATACATGTAGTGGGTGAAATGGCTCTCTATTGGTATTGGTCGAAATTTAAATTTGGCGACCTGAATGCTTACTGCCATAGGCACACGTGCATTAGCGAGTCTTTAATTTATCCATCTATACCAAATTCACCAAATTGCCAAAATTAATTCAAAACCTTGCCCAAAGTTTCTCACTGCTCATGCATGTGCTATACTCACATGATCACATGTGCACTGAAAGAGGATTACTGTAACCTTACTCCAATTTTCAGCAACTTACTAGCCATAGTAAGTCTAGCTTACCTCTAGGAGGGAGATATGACCTCACTTCCTCAACTGCAGCCACCTGGTGATGACGGTATAGTGATCCGGCAAGATCTTCCCATGAAGAGTTTGGTTTGCAGTTGGCATAGAGATCAGCATAATATGTAGGATCTTTTTCATTTGAATACCCCTCTCCTTGAATCACTCTCTCAATAGCAGAGGACAAATACCCCCATATCTGTGGCCTCAGTTCACCTTTCACCTTCTCCATGACACAACTGACATTGTCCACTGTTAGAGTGGGGTCTGGGGGGAAGAGGGTGGACAACATCACTGGTATGGTATATTGTAGTGTGCGCATGCTAATTAATTATTAATGATCATAACAGTCACATAAGAATTAATACAACTTACCAGTTGACATACATGACTTGGATTCCCTTGCTAAAGCAAATTCATCGTTTTGATACAGGCAAATGGTAAGATGTTCCCATTCAGCCTCAGGATGGTAGTTCACATAGTAGTGTGCACATGCATGGTTCTTCTCTGTGTCAGTGGAGTATCTCCTCTGGATTTCCTCCAGCAGTGGTTCAGGAATACCAAGTCCATAATATCCTTCACCCATCAGCCACTTCCACTTGCGTCCTGGTATCTTGTTCAGTATTTGAGTGACATTATCCACTGTCATAGTGGGGTCTGGGGGGACAGAGTTATGTGCAGCAACACACTCATAATGACCAGTGCTATGGAAGAAATAAGCGGTTTGTGAGGAGAACCCCTTGAGGTTTGATCATTGTATCATGCTCATTGCACACACAGATTTGTCATGCTCACCATATTATGCATATCATGCTTACATACACACATGCACACATGCACACATGCACACATATATTGAAAATGCACACACACTCACATGCACATGCTCATATAATTAACATACCGGTAAGTATACTAACAAGTTAAGGGTGCATACATACCTCCACCCCCCCCCCCCCCCCCCCCCCCCACATACATAATATTATACTGATGATAAGTTTTCATCACAGTACACCCACTCACCTTGCTGTGGTTCAGCATTGGTCTTGATCTTTTCAGCCACACTGGTCTCTCCAGCCAGGCAGTGTAGAATATGGATCAGCATCCTCCATGAGGGTTGGAAGGGACCTTCCCCCAGGAGGAATGCCTCCACCACAGCTTTCAGACAAGCCTCATCAGAGGTGTGCCGACGTTCAATGGCATCCAGCTTACGGTGCAGCCCCAGCCCTGTGGCCAGCTTTCTCCAGCTCAGCCTCACTGTTTTCATCGCCTCAAACACGTTATTGAGTGTGAGGAGTAGGGCTGGATAGTGTAGACAACATTCACACTCTGGTAGTCCGTACAAGGTTAGCTACATCTGCTTCAGGTCCCCATCTACAAACACGCCCAGAAGCCCCCCTACATATAGCTACTCCTGTATTAAAAACTTCGGCTCCCGCTAGCTACATGTACTGATATGTTTCAAGCTAAATCAGTGGCGGTATTTTAGCATTGCTGGTTACATACAGCAGTAGCTACATGATTATAAAACCGGAAGACAATTTACTTTAATAATAATAATAATTTATTATTATGATGATCAATTTTATGGACCCTGGAAATCTGTATAATTTATAAATTAGCCCACACCCACTATAAATATCTGATTTTATTTCCACTAATTTACCTTTTCAGCTTATTGTATACTCACCTCCTTGGCCGCTCGGTTTGCTTATCGATTGCTCCGCCATTGAGGGTCTGATCGAGCTATGAGCCACACCCATAAAAAGGTTATTTAATTTTGACGACCTTTACCATCCACCCCTTCTCCAAACACCAAGACGTAGTACATTTATGATTACATGGATTATCACACTGACAGGTTAGCCTCGTACCCAGGCTCTCGAGGCTAACTGACAGGTATGATAACATAAAATTATGGTACGTAAATATTATTATGCATGCCCTCTCATGATATTATGCAGTAGCTCCATAATTGTTATTCTGCGAGGGTCTCCTCCCTGCACTGGCAGAGAACTTGGTACTCTCCTCGTCTCTATGCTGTGAGGTGACTGCTGAAGGAGCACAGCCACCGTCTTCTCTTAAAAGAGGTTTACGGTCAGAGTCAGTACTGCCTCTAGGGCCACACCTCCCACAGCTCTTGCTAACAATGAAGTGGCTAATGATCTAACAGTCTGTCAAGAAAAAGTGACTGCTATAATGCTATATTAAACTATCCGCAACATGATAATTTTCTGAGTCTATGCTTGTACATTGAATACAATGATTGTAAGAAGCCTAGCCATGAATAATATTATAGCAACAGCTGCAAGTACATCTTTGATGTAGATTATTAAAGAAGGATACTATTATGTCAAAGACCATTGTTCCCAGGCTGCCCACCAACCAGGGCAGCTTCTGAAGGAGAAAGACGCCATCCATCGAGTAGAGGAGAATGCCCAGACCATAAGTGACATTGCCAAGGACTGACAGAATGAACATGTGCACAGAGAGACCCTCCACAGAACAACGCATGAACTGGATGCATGCAACATGGTGCCATCAAAGATATGAAAGAGAAAGAGAAAGAGGGGGAGGGGGCTTACATTTTTTACAATCTGAGGTACCCTAGCAATGACATAAAAGCCAGCTGACACAACTCCAATAATATAGCCAGCAACATATAGTTTATCATCTGGATCAATGATTCTCTTGTCCCACAAGAGTGTGCGTCCTGCTTTTGCTGGAGTGTGGTAGAGCTGCTGGCTTTGGTAGAGTGTGAGGTAAGGTGCCCCAGCTGCTAGGAAGACAGAGCTCACTAACACAGGGAGTAGGAGAGAGAGAACAACGCCATTTTTCCCACTTTTTCCATTTGACTGACAGACGAAAGCTTTGTAAAGACCTGCAAGCATAGATAATTAAAACTGCTAGCAAAACTGCTAACTATATCAGGAAGAATTGCACCATCTTTTGCTAAACATTAATAAGCTAAACTATGTGGCCACCTGTGTATACATACATAACTATGATCCCACCTGAGCACCCTTGATTCTTGATGACATAGTAAATGTATTGGCCCACAGTGATGACATCTATTACTACATGATAGAGAGCTGTAGCAATCTATTAAATGAAAATGTTTAATTTGTCAAGAAATTTTGATCAAGTGACTGCATGGATTTATGAAATAATTGTGTATACCTCTGTCGCTAGTTGTTTAGATAAGAATGCTCCAATGAAGTTTGCACTGTCACCAAGGAGCCACAGTGTCAGAAACCAGAAGGACAGTGCCTCATCACCCTTCCCCGTCCGACAGTTGGTCACCAGCTGCCTGCATCAGATCAATAATTTGAATATTAGTACAAGTAAATGAACGGGATATCTACCATAGGGATTCTACAAGGGTCACTATTGCGCATGCGTAAGCACTATTGGAGCGTACATAGTCTAGTGCACGCGCTAACTAAGTAGACTACACGCATCCTTTTTTTACATAGTGAATTATGTGTAATACGCTGTATAATAATTTGTAACCATCAATGCAATGATACTGATTCAATTTTAACTCACGGAACTTGCGCTACGAGCCAGCAGGCGATCGAGAGCATGCCGATCACGAAGGCGAACCACTGGCGAACGTTCGTCACGCACTCCTTAAAATACTTGAACACCAAGGCCGAGTGCATCGCGGCAGTCAGTTCCGGCGGACATTCAGTAGCATTATCAGCCACGACGGACCAGCTGGTATTAGTACTCAGCATCAAATTCCATGGTTCCTCCACCAACGCCATCAAAATTAAATTTTTTATGCCACGCGTCCACCGCGATCTAAAATTAATAAATACACGCCGTTGAAAGTATTGCATTTTGGCTAATAACTCATACTTACCTGCTGGTTGGAACGTAAGCCGGAGAGAAGAATGGGAGAGGGGAGGATGAAGATGTAGAGCCGAATTATCCCAGTGGTCTCTCTCGCGCCGTTTGACTGCGTAGCTAGTGGAAGGGTTGTTGACTTGCTTGCTAAGTGGAGAGTGTTGTACGCGGTATTGAAACCACATAAACGGCGACATGCTCAACACGTGGACACAACGACGTTCATAGGAAATAAGTATTCAATGTAGCCATGCAATGATGCATGCACATCCATGTATTCCGACATACAGTGTGGTTTGGCACACAAAAATAACGTAATGCAACTGGGACACTAGGGCCTAGTATTTAGAACAGTACTATCATAGATTTAAAACATTACCAGTAATGTTAGTGGTAGCAACTAGAAATAGGTCAGATCTATGTGCCGATTACAACCAACATCATTCATCTCTATATAATATAATAAAATTATTATACGTACTCTCTTCAACTTACCATGCAAGCCCTTGGTTCCAGCTGGCAGCTGCTACACACTGACTGACTGCTTGGCATGCAAAGTCATGGATCACAGTAATTAATTACTATACACTCACCAGGCATGCATCAAATGAACTGTATTATTTGGAACCACCTGATTTCATGAACACGTGCATGCATAGCTAATATACAAAGAATAACAGCCTGTGATTTTTTTTGCAAATGGTTGTGATGACAAGTATAAAGTATGATGAGTGGTTTGTAAAATTAATTATACACACGTTACAATTGTTATATTAAGCAGTCGAGCCATAATCGTTAATCTGCACAGTCTCCCTCCCTTTTCTGACAGTGAGCTTCTCCTCTGCACTACTGGAGTCCAGTCCAGCGGTAGTCCCATGGCCTTCGACATCTTTATCTCCTCCTAACAGTGGTTTACGGTCATCATGATCAACATCAGCGCCAGCTCTTGTACGGCAGGTGCCACAGGTTTTGCTCACAAAGATGTGGGTAATGATCAGTTAATCGCTTGATCAAGGAACAACTATTCAAGGGGTTAACTATAACTATTATACTTAATATCTGAATATTGATAGTATTTGATACACAAAAGTATTGATAATAGTCAGTCTAGTCTTGTCCCCAGCTGGTTTCCTGCAGCCTTTGAATAATATTTTATGTATAATATTATAAGGTGACTAAACATTAGTGCTGCCGTACGGTGTACTAAACTGACTGACAGCTTAGTGACAGCTTAGTGAGTGACAAGTAACACTGAGGAATGGGTGACATAAATAGAAGAAGGTTCCTCCTAAAGCAGTGAAGTGATTCTTGAGCAGTGATGCACTAACACTATTTGCTGAATGTGTCACCTATAGCTAGTAGCAGGAGTGCATTACTACTGCTACTAGTGTAGTAAAAGGATACTATTATGTCAAAGACCATTGTTCCCAGGCTGCCCACCAACCAGGGCAGCTTCTGAAGGAGAAAGACGCCATCCACTGAGTAGAGAAGAATGCCCAGACCATAAGTGACATTGCCAAGGACTGACAGAATGAACATGTGCACAGATAGACCCTCCACAGAACAACGCATGAACTGTATAAAAATTTAATGTCGTAGTTAGCATAATAACACAGAGAGAGATTCAGAGGGTGAGAGAGAGATATCTAGACTTACATTCTTTACAATCTGAGGCACCCTTGCAAACACATAGAATCCAGCTGAAAACACACCAAAGATATATCCAGTGACGTATAATTTATCGTCGACATCAATGATTCTCTTGTCCCACAATAGCGTGCGTCCTGCTTTTGCTGGAGTGTGGTAGAGCTGCTGGCTTTGGTAGAGTGTGAGGTAAGGTGCCCCAGCTGCCAGGAAGACAGAGCTCACCAACACAGGGAGTAGGAGAGAGAGAACAACATTGGTTCTCTTTGCCTGTTTCTTATTTGATTTACACAAAAATGCAGAGGCAAGACCTGCATGGAAGTATTGAATTTTTTATCACTCGACACATGAAGTATAATATATGACTGGCTATTCTTGAGTTGTTTATAACTTGGCCACATGTTTAAAATTAGTTTCCTTACTGCAGTAATCTAAACAATCAATAATAATATTATGATTGTAGCTAGACTCCACTTGTAGTAGTCTTCTCAGAAGTATACAAATACTTTTAGGCATCAGTATTAGTTTCGACTAATGGAGATTCCACTTACCATCACAACCTTGATTCTTTATTACATAGAAGAGGTATTGGGACATTGTGATAAAGTCTAGCAATAAATAGTAAACTGCCGTTGCAATCTGTAGAAGTTAAAAATGAGATGATATTTGCGATCAATTGTGCATGAAGTTATGACAAACTGATTAGTGTATTCATATTCACCTCTGTGCCCAGTTGTTTGGAAAATATTGCTCCTATTAAATTTGTGCTATCCCCAAAGATCCATAGCATTAAGAACCAGAAGGACAATGCTTCATCACCTTTCCCTGTCCGACAATTGGTCACCAGCTGCCTACATGTACAGATGAGTAAAGACACGCATACTTTTTAATAATAGGGTTTTTGACGACCATTACCAACAATGCAGCAACACTGCATACTGCTATATAGCTAGCTCAGATATCTGACAATGATTCTTTAGTTTCCAACTTACGGAACTTGCGCAACTAGCCAGCAGGCGATCGAGAGCATGCCGATCACGAAGGCGAACCACTGGCGAACGTTCATAACACATTCTCCAAAGTACTTGAACACCCAGGCCGAGTGCATCGCGGCGGTCAATTCCGGGGGGCATTCGGTGGCATTATCGGCCACAAGGGACCAGCTAACGTTGCTGCCCAGCAAGCTCCAAGGATCGTCCATCATCTACCTCGTGCCTCGCCTAGCTGCTTGGTACGATCACCTTTTGCCCTTTAAATGGTAAATCTAGCGCCAAAACGCTCCGCCTCGCCACAGAGGTGACAATAACTACTTTCCATCTATGTTTTGCATCACTACAGAAGTTGGCACATGTTGTGCGCATGCTACAAGAGATGGAGCTTGCGCAACAACACTACCGTCGGTTCGATATTTCTCACCAGCCATTCCAGGAATTCGGTTAATTGGCGCAATCCACGTGCCAGGTCACCGTGACCTTTGGCCTTCCCCCGTGGCTTACTCGTATAAGCATTTGCCACGGACAGTGGTAGATAGTATTATCCGCTCCAATCCTCCTCTCAGAGACTACCTAGCATAGGTTTTTAGCAGTAGGCTACGTAAATAGAACTATATTTATCAATAAGTAAACGATCGTGTCTTCGTAAGTAGGGCGATCATCGCTACAAACCGCCAAAAAACAAGAAACCCCGAGTGCAACTTTTCACACACTCTACCACAGGGATCAAGCGACGCAGAGACTTTTATATCAAGCTAGAAGATACACACGGTACCTCTCAAGACAAGAAGACTAAGGAAAAGCACAAAGATCAGACGATTTTTTTGACCACAGAGTCGTGACTTCGCCAGCTTTTACGGTGTTGTAAATATACCACTCTCTCTACATAGGCAGTAGACCGGATACAACCTTTGGTGAGTTCACAAATTCATAGGTACAGTCGACAAGTAAGTCTTGTGGCGTATGATTCCCGTTACCCCTGTATCAGTGGGCTATTTTAGTTATATGTGTGCTAAAAATAGGACTCCTATCCCATTGAGACCCTAGAGTTTGGCCCATAATGCACACAGCCTTACCCCCTCTCTCTGTGTGTGCAAACCAATAGCAACCAACTTAGACTAGGAGCCAGCTTCTATTTTGATAGTACATGATGGCCTGTACACGACTAGATGGTATTAGGAGTATTCTGTATGCATGTACAACAGCAGGATTTGCTCTAGGGTCTGTAGTACACATAGAGTAGCAAAAAGAGGGGGGTATTGCGCAACATCCTCCCCTAAATTATTCTATAGTTATACTGTGTCACATGGCATAATCATGGCATGACTGTGCTTCTATGATGTTAAATAGAGGTATGTTGAGATAATTATGGCGATATGTTGGCATAGTATGCATGTAGTGTGTTCTGTGCTAGTTTTTGGTACTGAAACTGTTTGAAGCAGACCTATGTTATGCCATGTTGCATGCTACCTGGCTGGCTTTATCATAATGTTGTTACTAAAAATAGTAACTGGTAGTTTATTTATTGAATTTCACATTCACTGTGTAACATATTCAGGTGGCCCCCTCTCTATTTCCTTGCAACTTTGTGCATGTATATTTGATAATATTGCGAGATTGTGGTGATGAAATGATTGTTGGCTGAAGCCCCTGTGATTGAGATTTTGATTTCTCTTGTGTATGCAATGATAATTTACTCACACACACTACACATGTTGGCTCTCCCCCCATATGTAAATACAGTACATTGAGTATAGAGTATTATACCCCCCCCCCCAATAGATGCACATCATTTGTATGGTTATATCATTTTTCCTTCTCTCTCTCTCTCTCTCTCTCTCTCTCTCTCTCTCTCTCTCTCTCTCTCTCTCTCTCTCTCTCTCTATACACGCATACACACTCACACACACTTTAGTTTCACCCTGGCTCCCTCTTTGTTCTCTCTCCCTCTTCATCCTTCCCCACTGGTGGCCAGCTCCTCGCGCTAGTGAGCACGCCACACCCACCCCATCATGAGCACATACACCCACTCCCACGGCTACCGCCCGCAGGGGAATTTCCCCAATCGTGGCAGCGGCGGGCCGAGGAGAAATGACAATAATAGGTAGGTCGGCTGATGTGCTGAATCAAAATTTCCTATCTTTATATAATTTATAGCTATGTGTTTCAGTCACTATGAATAATCGATTCGTGTAGTCTAAGTATCCTATTCTCTACTTACTTTCTCTCTATCTGTCTCTTCCTTTCCCTCTCTCTCACTAGGCCGTACAGATCGCATCCTACTCCCCAGCACAGTCAACTTGGAAATCCTCCCATCATGCCTCACATGCCTCGGGCTCAAACTGTTGGTGTAAGTATGATAGGTGTGATTGTATGTGAGAAAAAGGGGTGTATTGAGTGTGAGATAATTGGGAAAATGTGTATGGTTTACTCTCTTTGTCTTCTTTCTCCCTCCTCTCTCTCTCTCTCTCTCTCTCTCTCTCTCTCTCTCTCTCTCTCTCTCTCTCTCTCTCTCTCTCTCTCTCTCTCTCTCTCTCTCTCTCTCTCTCTCTCTCTCTCTCTCTCTCTCTCTCTCTCTCTCTCTCTCTTCCCTCTCTCTCTCTTTCACGTTCCCTCTTTCTCATATGCATACAGCCTGGTCGAGTTCTCCTTACCAACGTTCCTAATGCCAGCCAGCCTCTACTGATGCAGCCTGCTCTCACGGGACCCAACGCGAGAGCCCCCACAGTCTTTCCTCAGAATTTGAGCCTTGTCCCCCAAGCCATACCACAGCAGTTGATAGGTCAGAACCCGGGGGCCGGGCTTCCACCAATTTTCTTCCCTCAACAGCCGCAGTATGCAGCGACCAATCAACCAATCAATCTGGGCAATCCCGCTGCCGCTGCCGCCGCTGCTGCTCAGTTGGGGGCCACCAATGCCCCCCAGCAGATCCCCGGGGGGATCCACACAATGCCCCACATGATGAATACTGCCGCGGGGACCATGAACCAGGTGGCCCCCGCTAGCACGACGACCTACAGGCCACAACCACCACGCCCCACCTCGACGCAAGGCAAGAGACAGTCCAAAGCTATCAAGATCATCGATCCCAACACCAAACAGGAGGTAAGTATGGCCGACAACAAGCCAGAGACGCCACAACCACCGCCGCCAGCATTGATGCAATCGGACGCTCCAACTACTGCTGCTACTTTATCGTCAATCAGTGCACCTGTGACAACTGGTGTGACAGCTCCCTTTACTGCTCCGCCCACTGGTCATGTGACCGTTGGCAGCGGCGGCGGTGGGAATGGTGGTAGCGTAGCACAGGATTTCAAACGTATGGTACACGAGAGAAATGTCACTGGTGCAATGAACACCCAAGGCAGCACTGTGACCGCCACGATACCTCCCGCTTCTGTACAAAAACCTCCCCCACCCAACGCCATTATCACAGACCCCAACAACAAAGCTGGAGCTGGAGTGGGTGGAGTAGTAGGAGGCGGAGTCTCGAACAAGATAGGAGTAAGTGAACCAGCGTCTAGCTCAAAGACGAGATTTGACGCACATATAGAAGTGCAGACTCAGCAGCCAAGGTCGTTACTAGGGAGTCAACCTTCGACCTCCGCTACTGTAACGGCGCCGACCGTTTCGGAAGCTGATCAGAAAAAGAGAGACGAGTTTCGCCAGAAAGTTCTTCAGTCTGTCAACCAGACTACGAGCACCACGGTAGTAGCAGCAGTAGGGGATGAAGGAAGGGCAGCAGCACAAGAGGAGGTACCTGTAGAAGTAAAAAATGGCAGCCAAGAATCGAGCGTGGCTAACCGAAACGTAGGTGAGAATAATCAAAAGGAGGGACTCCTGCCACTCCCGCTGCCAACCCCACAACCGCAGGCCACCAGTGCCAGTGCTCCACTGAAAGCTAGTCCTGATGAGCCTTCCGTGAAGCCGATAGGAGAAAGTGAACGCACAGCTCCAAGTGAGGATAAAATTGCATCAGTACCTAGTGTACCAGATACACAGGCAACTACCACCACCGAAGGTAGTGAGCAGGTACATGTAGATGCTCCACCCAGTGACGTAGTGACGGACGTACAACCAGCGCCTGTCGAATTGGCACAACCAGAAAAGGCGGAGAATGAAGAAACGAGCAGTATAGAAGTAAAAGGTGACGTGTCCCCACCACCAGTTTCTGATCCCACTCCTCCCCCAGCACCACCCAGCACAGAGGAGGTTGCTGCTCCACCACCTCCTGAGAAGATTGAAGAGAAAGATACAGAGGAAGAGAGTACAGAGAGTATTCAGGTTACTGACAGTCAAGTGATTGTGGACAGTGAAGAAGCAGCACCTGTTACTAATGTGGTGGCAGATGAACAAAAGGAGGTAGAGAGTAAGGTAATAGAGGAAGAGAGTGGTGGAGAGAAGAAGCTCCAAGAAGACAATGAACAGAAGGTGGAATTAAGCCAGCCCCCTGCCACTCAGGAAGCCCCAGAAGCTGAGCCACAAAAGCCAGAGGAAGAAGAAGTGAAGAAAGAAGAAGAAGAGGAGAAGCCTAGTTTAAGTAAGAGTGAGCCAGAGCAAGGTGAGAGAGAGGAGCCTGTTACGAAGCCAGAGGCAGCAGTTCCTAGTTCAGCTGTTTTGGTGTCAGAATCACCAGCCCCAGCTAGAAAGGTGAAGGAAGAAGCTCCTAGTGCTGCCACTGTGAAAGAGTTGCCTAGTGAAGCAGAGAGAACAGAGGTACGTGCACCAGATAGTAGTGTTGAAGCCGAAGCTAAGGTGGAAGAATCGAAACCAGCTGTAACCAATCAAAAGGAAAAGTCAATATCTAGGGAAAATGAAGCAAAAGAGAAAGAGGCAAATGGTGAGCCAAAGGAGTCATTACCACCCAAGAAGGTTCAAGAGGATGAGAGATCGGCTGTCGTACCAGCTGCGACCAAATCGGCCAAACCAGAGAAGGCACACACAGTCAGTGAAGGAAAGAGCACCCCTCCCACGAAGCCGAAGGAAGTGGTCAAGACAGTCGAACAGAGTGTCAAATCAGAGAAACAGGACAGACCAGCTTCGGCAAAGCCTGTTCCCGCGGTCCCTGCCTCAGCACAACTGGCACCTGGTGAGCACTTATTAGAATATTTGTCTGAAACCGTTGCAATTTCTGCTTACAATGCCTCATTGTACATCTATGCTTGGGCATGTTTGATGATAGCAATATTGAAATTTATCCCTCAATTTTGAACACGAGCCATACATATTATTACATGTACCATTTTGAATTGTCACTATTTTCTTCTTTTCTTTGTGTACAGCTTCATCAGAGCCCCCCTCGGTCCCTCAGCCGTCACAGAACCCCTTCGGGCGGACCATGTACCCGAGGGAGTTCCTCCTCAAATTCAAGGAGCACTGTAAAGATGTCCCCCCGGAGCTTAAGACTAGTACTGATGTCTTCAAGCTGAATGCCCACCAGTAAGCTGGACATAAGATAGTGCAAGAATTTGCGCGCTTCATGTTTTTTTAGCCTGCAAAGTTTAGTACTTAAGCATAGATTAGATCATAGCTGTAACAAATACTGCAATTTGATTGGCTACTGACAGGTATCTATATCTCATAGTCACCTACAAGATTTTCATAGTCACCTATAAGTTTTGCCCTCTGGCTCTAGCAGTACAAAACTATATTATGATCTAAACTTGTTAGACACTGTTTAGTCAGTTTCTTAGTGATTTAGATGACCTCAGGGCTCTCATAGAAACCTCCTAAACAGTTACTGTAATATATGGACTAAGAGCTACACTACAAGAGCCCAGCAGACAGGCAAAAAGTCAAAATGTTCCTGGTATTGAAATGCCGCTGCACACTGATCTTTCTCTCTCTCTCTCTCTTTCTACTTAGTGACCACAACATTACACCTGGTCCAGTGATGAGCAGAGGAGATTACCAGAGTCAATATTCACGGGACAGGGATAGGGACAGGGACAGAGATAGGGGAGACTACAGAAAGGTATGTGCTTACGTACTGTATTATTGTACTATGTGTACATGTATATTATGTTGAAAGTATTACTTTTTGTGTACTTGTATAGTATACATACATAATAACATTATTATTAAATACATGTATGTATGAATAATATGCAAGAAAGAATTTAATGTTTAGAGAGAGAGAGAGAGAGAGAGAGAGAGAGAGATGGGAAGATTAATGTTATCAACCTATCCCAAATTTATTGGGTACTTTCACTTACATCACTCGAAACTAGTGCAAGGTACACACACGTATGACACAGTGTGTGTTTACATTTTGTATTTCAGCTGTTTGTGATGGCTATCTTGGGGAAGATTGTAGGGTTTGGGATTAAATTGATTCGAGTATGTATTCTCTAAGACCATACATACACACACTTGTATGCCTGTGAATGCATTGTGTGATTGTATGTTTGTACTTTGACCTTTTTAAATTGATCGATTTCCTCCCAGGGGGGTGGTCGGCGTGCCGACTCCAGAAGAGGAGGTGGGGGCTACCAACAGCCACCTGTCAGCAAAGAACCGGTAAGTCAGCCATCACTCATTCACTGCCTCCAGCCAAGCCCTTGCTTAGTGTGTATACCAACTCACTCACATTGTTAGGGTAGTACAGTCAGTTGTAGACAGCTGTGTATAATTATACGTACATGTGACATAATAATATTATGCCTGTGTATGCGCATGTGTGCGTGGTAGTTGAGGTTGTAAACTGATACCCTTGTGCCACCCCAAAGGACAGTGTACCCTAATAGTGTACATGCGCACTTGTACAATTCCCTGTGTACATGTATGTACTGCACATGTACGTGTACATATAGGTGCATGTATACATGTGTCATAAGTTTAGTTCCAGATACTTTAACTTTTGTACTTCTTAGATCCTATACCAGCTTCCCTTACTGCCATTCCTCATAGCTTCCTCAATTTGTGTTCTCCCGAGCGAATTTCTTAGAAAATGATCATTTAGATGCAAATAACAGGGTTCTCCCCCCCCCCCAAACCAAAAATGACAGAACTTATGGTAGCCACATTCCCTATAGTATAGCCATTTTGTGTATTCATAGTAGTCTGATGTTACATGCTCTGTCCCCCTTCTTTCTGCTCACGTAGGTTGATCTCCACAAAGCCGAGCATCGTTGGGTGAGGCCAAGGAGTCAGGGCGGAGAGACAGAGGAGCTCTTCAGAAAGTTCCAGGGAATCTTGAACAAGCTGACCCCACAGAAGTTCCAGAACCTGGCCGAACAGGCACTCCAGTTGAAGATCGACGATGAAGAGAGACTAAAGGGATGCATTGACAAGATATTCACAAAGGTGAGGGAAGGGGACAGGGAGAGAGAGCTGGGAGGAGGGGGGAAGGGGAGAGAGGGAGAGAGAGCAACAGAGAGATTTGGGGCGGGGAGGGGGGAGGGGAAGGAAGGAGAAACAGATGGTGGAGAGGTGTCTTAATGCACTAGGAAACTTCTCCAAGGCTATCACTCTCTTTTTTATTCATCTCTTCTCACAGGCGCTTGAAGAGCCCAAGTTCAGCATCGCCTATGCCAACCTGTGCAAGGTGATGAGTACGATCAAGGTGGAGGTCCCCACTGAGCCAGAGGGAAAGCCGAAGGTGATCACGTTTCGCCGTGTCCTCCTGACCAAGTGCCAGCAGGAGTTTGAGAAAGACAAGAGAGATGATGAGGAGAGAGAGAACATGCTCAACGCCATCAAGGAGACCGAGGATGTGAGTATATACAAGAAGTATCCCCTCTGTCTAGTGAGATTTGTAATGAGATAACATGGCTACAAAAAATTTTCATCCACAAAACACGTATATTTTGTTCATAACAGATGTAGGTTGAATTTTTTTTATCTGCGAAATCTAGTTTTTAACAGAATCTAGGCTATTCTTTATGTATAGTAACTAAATCCCAACCTCTCTCTCTCTCTGCAGGCAGAGAAAAAGAAACAGCTGGAAGATGACCTTGAGGTGTGCGAGGTGAGGAACCGCAAGCGTTCCCTCGGCAACATTCGTTTCATCGGAGAACTGTTCAAGCTGAAGATGCTCTCGGAGACCATCATGCACGAGTGTGTGGTACGCCTGCTACGGTCTTCGTCGGACGAGGAATCGCTCGAGTGCTTCGCTGGGCTCATCACCACCACGGGGAAGGATCTGGACAAACCAGAGGCTAAGGTAGCTAGCATTGGGACACGGTGTATGTATGTATGTATACATGCATTTGTGTGATACTGAGTGTCCGTCCGTAGACTAGAGTGCCTAAATGTCTGCGCTATCTTCCATGCAGGGAGTTTCACACATAATGTAACACGTATATGCTTTTACTTGCATGTCCTGACAGTTGTAGCTAATGGGATACATTACCAATTCCCACTGAACGGGGTTACCATAATATTCATGGCTTTTGTAGCTCATTCTTTTTCTTTGAGTATTCTCCATACTCGCATGCACAGAGTTTTACTTTTTTTTAATTTCTCTCTGATGCATACAGACTCGGATAGACCAATATTTCACTCGCATCGCCGAGATCATCAAGAAGGGGAAGGTTCCTGCAAGAATCAAGTTCATGCTCCAAGATGTCCAAGAACTGCGAGGGAACAACTGGGTACCCAGACTGAGGCAAGAACAGTCACTCAAGACAATTGATCAGGTGAGGCAAGGGAGAGAGAGAGGGGGGGGGGGGGTGGGGGGGTGGGAGAGATGAGAGAAAGAAGAGTTGGGGGCAGATGAATGGGATGGAGTACGTGCATGCCATTGTTGTGGTTCAAATTTGCGAGAGGGGGAGGGGAGTATATGGGAACACTAGTCATGATAATTGAGTGAAGCCAAGTAGACCACTGTCAGTTTAGAAACAGGGTTGGCCAGAGACTAAATAAATAACGGACCTACGTACCTACTGCAGACGTGACACAGTTGTATAATGTACGTGTACACCATGTTGGGTGTGTATGAATGTATGTTCATTTCAAATTTGTACTCTATTTTTGTACATGCGTGTCACCAACCCTCTCCCACAGATCCACCATGAAGCTAAGGTAGAGGAGGAGAAGGAGAAACAGTTCGTAGCTCAGGCCTTCGCTGGCGGCATGAAGCACGGAGGAGGAAGTAGGCGTGGCTCGATGAAGCCCGACGACTGGTCGGGGGGCGGAGGGGGAGGAGGAAAGGGGGACAGGGATCGAGACAGGAGAGACAAGGATCGAGATCGAGACAGGGAGAGAGATAGAGACCGAGACAGAGATAAACCAAAGGAGAAGCTCGATGCACGAAAGCTGCAGGTTCTCTTGAAACACAGAGAAAAGAAAGACCTAGGGGTATGTTAATTTATAAGCTAGTAGCTAGTCGAGTATAATTTTTTTTCAATTAGGCACAAATATAATTTTATGTTTGTGTATAAATTTTTGTCTGATAAAAAGATCATGCAACCCATTCCCTCTTAGCATTTTGTAGTTAATACGTGTGGTGGCATCTTTGTGTTCTACTCCTGCAGGCTCCAATGTTAGGACCAGGCAGTGGCCTTCGACCTCAAGGCTGGGGGCGTGGTGGAGCCGGTGGCAGCAGTGCCACACAGGACTCAACCAAGACCGACAAAGACAAGAGAACATCAAGGTATGCAAGTATACTGCTGTTGAATGGATGGAGATTATAAAAGGGACGAGAGAGAGAGAGAGGTAGGGGGAAGAAGGGAGAGAGACTATTACGTGTTCTTCACTTTTACTACAGAACCAGCTCCAGTGGTAACAAGCGTTCTGACAAAGACAAGCTTCCCATCAGTGGCCGCGGCTCAGGCTCTAGCACCAAGAGACCTCACTCCACTCCTACGCCCGACAACCAGTCAGAGAGGGCCCTCGCCATCCAGGCTGCAATGGCGATGACTAGACCATCTTCTCAGCCGAAGCAGGAGCAACACCAGCAGCAGCCTAAAGGTAGGGGCGAGCACAGAGCACCGCAGCCTGCTCAGGACAAGATGGATGAGGCGACGGTAAGACGGAAAACGGTCACCATAGTGGATGAGCTGGTGCAGAATAAGGACTTTAAGGTGAGTGTGTGTGTGTGTGTGTGTGTACATGTCAATGCTGGCTAGATGATGTTGGCCAGAGTACAATGTACATATGCCATGTGCTATAGTCTTGTGCTTTATTTAGAATATTATGGACTATAGTATGTATTATATTAAAGGTCAATTCAATTTTTCCTTTTTTAGGAAGCTATTGAGTGTGTGAAAGAGATGAAGTCACCTGGCAAGATGAACCACCTTGTCTCGGAGGCCATCAATCATTCTCTAGAGAAGTCGAGTCAGCACAGAGAGTTCTCTGGTAAACTCTTTAGCAAGTTGGTACAGGGTCGTCAAGTGTCAGAGGCTAAATTTTTGGAAGGGTGAGTTTTGATTGTTGAATAATTATTGTTACATGGGTGCCTTAACCTCTCTCTTTCTGTCTCCCCCTCTCTCTCCCCCCCCCCCCCTCTCCCTCTCTCCCCATAGCTTGAACGAAGTGTTGGAGTTTGCTGAGGACATAGCCATAGACATCCCTAAGATCTGGGACTACCTCAGCGAGATTCTCTCCCCCATCGTCTCTAAGTCCACCCTCTCTCTCTCCTTCCTTGGCTCAACATTTCCTTCACTGGTATGCTTAATTAGAGAGAAATATTTGACACAAGTGCTGACAATGGATATTATTTTATGATCCTGGAGAGTGAAGAAATAACTCATATTTGGTTGTACGCTCTCTAATTTAGTGAAATCAGATTATGAAATTTTCCCATTTTTTTGCAGTTGAGCTCTGGAAAGGCTGGATTGTTAGCTGCCAAGATATTAGTTCACTGTAGGAATCAATTATCGTCAGATGATGATGTCGTCAGCTTATGGAGCGGCGCATCTCTCGAGTGGTCAGCGCTAGGAGTGGCAGCTGATGATTTAGGGGAATTTCTAGCTCGACATGTGAGTGGAAAGAAACGACTGTATTGACATTGGTTGACTACAGTGATAGTAGATTGAGTGTATTGATCCCCCTTCTATCTGTCTCTCTCTCTCCCCCCTCGCAGGATCTGACGTACCTTCAGGGTAGCTCACAACCCTCTTCGGGCAGCCAGCCTCTCAAGTACGTGACTGAACTAACACACCAATTCAGAGCATCAGACACCACTAACGATGAGATTACCACTTGGATAGAGGTGGGTGGAACCCCTTAATAACTATATTAATTATTTAATAATCGTCTTGCTCTTGTAGAAGAATTGTCAATCTAGCACACTGAGAACACCGGAGTTCATTACCACGGTGACGACAGCGATAGTCAACGCCACTGTATCAGGTAGTGTACATCAAAAGCGTAACACTATTCATTTTTACTGTATTCACACCCCCCCTCCAATCTCTTCAGATTCTGGCTCCAATGCTCGATTTGAGGAGGACAGTTTCTCCAAGAGAGCACAGTTGATCAAGAAGTACGTCGACAATGACAAAGATCTTCAGCTGAGAGTTCTCTACGCCCTCCAGATAGCAGTGACACATCTCCAGCACCCTCCTGGTGAGAGAAATGCACAATCATGGCTACCCCAAAATCGGCGGAAATGTTAAATTTTGATGTATGAAATTTCTCCAACCATTAGTAGTTTTATTGTAGTGAACATGTCCCACCCCTTGCCCAAATTATTGGAATTTTAATTTTAGCTGTGTTATACAATGTACATATATGTAATTGTTGGATTGTGTTTTAAGCTGAAATTTTCCAATTTGTACGTCAAGATCCCACCTTTCATATTATCGTACATTTTGTTTGCAGGTATCTTGAATGGCATGTTCAATCAGATCTACGACCTTGAGATAGTTGGGGAGGAGGAGTTTCGTCGATGGAGGGACAAAGGGACAGAGGGCTTTGGCAAGGGGGCAGCTGTCACAACTGTCAAACACTTTTTCGATTGGTTAGACAGCGGCGAGACTGAGTCCGATAACGACACATAACACATTTTATCAGCTAAGCTGATCACATTCGTTTAATCTCTACTCTCTTCAATCACCAACTCTTTTAAAAATGAAATATTTCGTATCATTTTTTCTTTGTCAACTATGTTTCGTATGTTCATATTTCCTCCCTTTTCTCTTTCTCTTTCTCATTTTTTTGGTTTTTGCTGCATCTGTCATTGGCAAGTCAGTGATTGTCCGATGATTTTCTTTTGATGTCCGTCCGGTCATGTGATTTACTGTGTTTGATCATGTGACTTTCGTGGAATGTACGTGTATATATATTGTGTGTATGGCAAGATTGTCTTTAAATTATTATTTAAATATTATGTCAAATAATATTATTGCTAATTAATCTATTATTGTGTGTATAATGAATTTGTGACGGTGGTACAACATAACACACATATTTCATGATATTATGTACATGTAAATTTGTTCACTGTTCAGTCAAATGCATGATACCTTGTACCTACTATATTATACCTAGGGCTTAATGGTCTATAAGCCCTTGCTATATATAATAAATTATAGTACCTATAGAATTGTAGGCTGTCCTAGTAGTGGATGGGAAGATCCTTGCTGAGAGCTGTTGATTGGTGACAGCTGCTCACTTATCACATGCAGGCTATCAAAGTAACCTCATTGTTCCTTTATTAACCACTAGACTGGGGCCGTTTCAAATGCACAATGGTGCAGCGCAGGTAGCTGTAACATGAACACAGAAAGCCAGTACTCTTCTAAGGCTGCATGAATAGGGTAGGATCTAGGAGGTGGCGAAGATGATGTAACACAGTTTTCCTGAATTGAGACGATAATAATTTCATGTTTCCAATTTCACAGAAAAGATGTAGCTGATTGATTTGACAGTTGTGTGTAAAAACTAATAATTAACATACCAGCAGAATGGGGAAGCCACGTGAGTCTTGCAATTAAAGACTCTTTCGCTTTGATCTTTTGTGCATTGAAGTTATTGCAATAGCTTTCTGAGAAGTACCTTGCAAGTATTTTGTCTCCACGCAGTACATCCGTGCTTTGCCCACATGTGGTGGCCTTGTTTAATATTATGGCTGCGGGTGACGATTACTGGTATACATACATTAATTACATGTAGCCAGCACATGCGCAGCGTGCACCACAGTACTAGCATACGCTGACCGCATAATTGACTCACTGCTGCTCTGAGCTGCCTCGTGTGTACACATCCATACCGTCGCCACATCGTATGGCAGCAGCCAGACCATTCTACCTTCCAGAACTCTATGCCGTCTGACCAGCTTCTTCCCAACAATGGGGAGCTCCACACTGACTTCGACTCGACCTCTACTAGTAGATCTACTACTGCTAGCGGCCATAGCCACAGCCACAGCCATAGAAGATCGCGCGGCAGCACCCCTATGAAGTTCTGGCTGAGGGTCTTCATGCTCTCGTCCACAGTCTTCGCTTTGGAGTCGGCCTACACCGTGGAAGTTAGCTACGCATTCCCGGCTCTCCTGAAGACGGGGATGAGCGACAGATACGCTAGTCTGATGTGGGCATTCAGCCCTCTACTGGGGATCCTCTTTCAAGGGTACCTCGGCTCAGCTAGCGATCGTTCGCGATGTCGCTGGGGCAAGAGACGGCCGTTCATCGTCGGGCTAGCCGTGTGCGTATGCGTGTGTCTAGCTCTGTTCCCCTACGGCGAAGAAGTGGCCGATTCGGTTCTCCATCTCCCTTCTAATTCGGGGGGCAAGCAAATGTTCGTCTTCCTCTACACCGTTGTGGCGTTCGGTTTCATGGACTTCAGCCTGGACATGGTGGAGCCTCCTGTGCGGATGTACCTGCTCGATTCCGTATCGGTGGACCAAAGTGATCGTGCCAATTTCATCTACTCGGTGATGATCGCAATGGGCGTGGGATTTGGTGCGCTGATCGGAGCCGTCAACTGGTCCACCCTCTCCGTGGACCCCTCCCTTGCTGCCCTCGGGGAGGACGACAGTCTGGTCAAGGTTGACAATTTCGAGTTCCAAGTGCGCGTGGTGTTCGGGATCAATTTGGTACTATTCGCCGTGTGTGTAGTGCTGACGGTGCTAAGCTTTAGCGAAAAGAACCCACGAGTTGCTATTGATACCGACATGGATACGTCTGCCCCTCCCTTGGTGGGAAAAGACAGTTCAAGAATTCAATTAAACGGTAAAATTGAACACGAATCCCTGCTTCCGATTGAGTTAAAAGTTGAGCAATATCCTCCGCATACGCTCGAATCGCTTCTAATCGTGGACGACAAAATTCATA
This sequence comes from Cliona cf. orientalis, assembly GCA_963930775.1. Taxonomy (NCBI): domain Eukaryota; kingdom Metazoa; phylum Porifera; class Demospongiae; order Clionaida; family Clionaidae; genus Cliona; species Cliona cf. orientalis. The sequence continues at coordinate 9,209,888 of OZ005696.1, forward strand.
CAAAGTCGCTAACTGGAAACAATCATCATCATCATCATCATCATCCAATCAGCATTCAGAATGGCAACCATCCCAGTCTAGCTTACCTATCTACGGACACAAAGCTGAAAAATTCCCACAAAAGTGACCACAATGCGTATAGAACTCGTTCGCCTCTCTATCTCCTGCCCAGAATATGCAGCCTTAGAGTCGTTGCGTCATTTATCAATGATGTCATCGACAATCTACAGGGAATGTTGGAATTTATTCGCTACGCTTCACCCTCGACCCTTGTGGTATGGCTCGTCACATGGTTCGGGTGGATGGCCTATCTAGGATTCTCTTTCTTCTTTTCGGACTACCTCGCAATCGAGGTGTACGGGGGATCCCCCCAGTCTGCTGACGCGTCTGCCGTACAGCGCTACAGCCAGGGGGTGAGAATGGCCTGTGTCCTGCGAGCCTTCGTGGAGATTGTGAGCATCATGTACACCGTGGTGCTGGACTGGTACTCTCAGCAGATCAACTATCGGTGGTTGGTGGTCGTCGGGAATATCATCCACATGGCAGCCGTCGGTCTGATGCTTCTCTCTCCCTCTCTCCTCACTGCGTTCCTCGTGACTCTATCCGCTGCCATCATGGGCTCCAACCAAGACTGTGTCCCATACATGTTAATACACTACTATCATGTAAGTTGATGATGTAATTTTATACATCTCCCCCATTCCCCTACATACTCGTATAATAATTGTTATAATATCATACTATCATACTAGTATTGAGTTGGGTGTGTTAGTTCCTATGCTATCATAATTATTGCCTGAATTTGCCTCATCCCACTAGTGCCTGGCTCCACGATTTTATGAAGAAAGCCAGGAGTTAAAACTTATAGTACAGTATGTTCACATTATATGGCGTATGTCTTTATAATTATTAGGAATCCCAGACCCTTTCTCAAGGTTTGGCCTTTCAGTAATACCTGGTGAAAAGACTTGGAGTACTCTATACTCACTCTCTCACTCCTCCAATTTCTCACTAGACAATAATATAATAATAACTGAATAGTTTAAGGCTCGTCCCTCCCACTCTTTACGGTATTGTTGGTGGCCGAAGTAGAATAATGGAGGGGGGGGGGGGGTTGGCAGAGTATTGGGAACTTTCTTTGTATAGGATAATAATTATTATTGTTAGTTGCTAAAATTGCCTAGTATGTGGTTGTAGGGATGGGTATAACAATATTGTGTGAGGTTGGCATCTGAGTTTGATTGATACCGCCAGTTGGCAGAATGTTGTTTTTATGTACTGCACAGTGCAGTGCATCTGGGCTGGGTTGTATAATTCCATGACATTGTGTATATATGTAGCTTTATTACACAGTAGCAGCTAAGGCAAGGGCTTATGGATGTTGTCTACAAAATTTAATATGTTATCATGGTGCCAGGTGCCTTGTGCTCATTAATTTTAATAAGGATAAGGAATTTACTGGCCGACTGCTTCGTGTTTGGCTTGCACTGTGCACTCGAAAGACCACAATTTTGTATTGACCATCACTGGCGGTACTGTTCATGTTGTGTAGTGTGTGATTTTGTGACTTGACAAGACATTTTGCTGGTCACAACTCTTCTAACAATCACACGTTGTACTATACAAGGAACCATCATCATCACTGTCTGTATTCCATTCCAGGACTCTGGAACCCTTCTCTCTCGTCCCTGGCCCCATTCCAGCGACACAAAAGGCAAGGCCGTCTCCTTTCTTCGAATCTCCATGTTCATCGCACAGCTGTTTCTCGCCATCTCCATGGGCTCCCTGATCGACATATGGGGAGGCCCCTCAATCATAATGTTCATCAGTCTATTGGCCGCGCTCCTCGGAGGCTGCACAGCCTACAATCTGACCGTCCAATCAGATCTTCGCAAAATTTCATTAAAATAGATAAAATTTCATCCAATTATTTATTATTGATCATTGATGGGATTTCTTTTTATTTGATGTGGCACATATATAACATTAATATTTTATGCACTTGATTGTACTATTACGGCTGGTAAAGTGTCGTTCGACGAAATTTATTGCGCATGCGCATTATTGATCACAGAAGGGGGCGTGGTGGTATGCACAAATTGCTGAGTCAGCTGAAATTTCAGCTAGCTGAACCATCTCCTCCACTTATCGAGCTCATTTGATCGATCGCGCAGTGTTGATGAAGCAATAAGATGGTGAAAGTATTCCCCGGAAGCTTCAGCTTCTTCGAGAAGCAAGACATCCTCACTCCCGACTCTGGAGAACCGCTGGCCATCACATGTTCTGACGAGTTCCTCTTCGTGGCCGAGGAAGGCTGCCTCCTGGAGGTGTACGATCTCGCTACGCTCCAACTCGTCGCCCGATTCCGGACCGTCAGCCCTGTGGTCGATTTCGTCTACAACGCAAAGGGCGACTGCATCGTGACGGTCGAGAGTAAGAGCCCCGGATCGCACGGATTTGCCCGGATTTACTTCAAATGGCGAGGCTCCTCAGTTGACAAACCGATGCGCGTGAGCCTGCTCGAGTCGCTCTCGCGCGGTCTGATGCAGTCAGCTGCCACGCAGGATCGAATTGCGGCCGAGATCGTGGAGCTGCCAGCCGAGTACAACAGTTCGGTGACGTGCCTGGCCTGCTGCAAAGAGAGTGGACGGATTGCTGTCGGGATGGACACCACAATCCGTGTATTCAGCCTCTGCCCCGAAATCGAGGGGGGAGGGGGAGGAGGGGGGCCATCAGTTAGTACCCCAATGAGTTCCCCCCAGCGTAGTAGGCTTAGAAATTCACCCACAAAAGCTGGGGGGAAAGTGATCTCTCACTCGATCGAGATTCTGCTCGACATCAAAACTAGCATCCCCCTCAGTAAGATCTCCATTTTCAACGATTACATCGCTTTTATTTCTCCGTTTGAGGCTCGTGTCCTCAAGCTTTCGTTCCTTGCCCATCCGGTGCCTCCTCCCACTGCTACCCTCAGGGAACAGCCCTTCTCTACGCTACGCAAAGAAACCTCTACCAGTCGACTAACTAGTAGTGAAGACGAATCTTTGCCGAGGGTGGCATCAAGGTCGCGCAGGAACGATGTTCAAAGTGATTCGGTAAAAATGGACCCAAATTTTGTTTTGTGGTCGCCTTCAAAAGTGTGGGAGGTGGAAAAATTCTCGGCAAGTTACACGATGAGCTTGAGCGGCAATGGAGCCAATAGTCCTTTTCTCAATGTTCTCCCGCATCGTCCGACGATTAGCAGGAGTCACATGACATCACATGATCCACGACGATCTCCAGTGGTGGGCACGATCTCGCTACAGTCAGTTGGCCAATCGACATCCTCGAAGACGTCAGACCAACACGACTTAGAGGTGCTGGGACCGTCCGAGTATGTTTGGGGACAACCCATCGATGTCAGCATCGAGGAGTCGATCAGTGAAGAGCCAATTGTTCCTCCCCAGTGCCGAGTCCTCACCATGCTCTACAGAAGGTGAGGGTCTATACTATGCTGTGCAGTACAATATCATTAATTTTTGATGTAGTGATATATGGAAGCTGAAAAGTATTACCAACATTACCTTCAAAAGGAATATTACTTACAATACCAATGTTACCGTTACCGTACTTATCTAATACAATGCACGGAAAAAATTTTTCGAAAAATCTGGTAAAGGTCGTCAATCGCTCATATATAAACGTTTTGAGAATTTGTAAAAATTAATGCTAATTTCTTGCGTTAAATTGGATCATGCATTGTATTTGATTAACTATGGTATTAATAGTATTATTCTGTGGGTTATGATAATCATTGGTCTGGCTGAAAAGAGTTTGAAATTGAAACTAATGTATTTTCGTACTGTTTGTGTGCCTAGATTCACTCCAACAGTCAGCAGGCAGCAGAGTGAGACTGAGAGCCTTCGGACAAAGTCTCTCACTTTGCCATCTAGAAATACACTTCAACAGCAGCACTTGCCATCAATTGGACTTCACAGCGTGCAGCTGCTACCAACTATAGTGTCAGGTGAGACATAGATTACATATAATCTATAAGTGATCATGAGAGAAGTTAGCTCCTTTTTGTAATTTTACTGAACATCCATCTTTAATCTTCCTTCTCTCTCTCTTTCTCTCTTCTTCCTTCTCCCTCCACAGATGCCAGTGGTACTCCTCAGCTAGCTGGTATCAGCTGCTTCATTGCCAACATGTTCCATGGCTACCTCTATGACGTCCACGTCAAGACACGTCTTGTCTCCTCCTTCTCCTTCATGTCCAAGATGGAGACGATCGTAGCTGACTGTTCCTTTCTCCATGCCCTCTCCGGAGACTCTGTCGAAACATACACCAACAGATCCTTCCAGGTGAGTGGGTGGAGCTAAGCTAGTGGGTGGAGTCGGGTTATTAATTAATGGTTTATTAATGTTACCTAATGTAGGCAGCTGTTTGGAGTCAGAGTGGTGGGAGTGGGAAGGAGGATACAGATGATGACGTTGATGAGGATATCGCTCCTGAGCATGCTCAGTGGATGAAGCAGGTGAACTATAGCTAACTATTTATATAACAGCAATAATTATAATATAGGCAAGCTAATGATTTGCCTCACATTTTGCTGCTATAATATACATGTGTAATAGCTCTGGTTATAGAACTTAACATACTGAACATACTGAATATACGTATACTCATTATCTTTAATATTTTTATCTTAGCCCTGCCCACCTCCTAATATGGATCTGACTCTTGTATCGGCAAGCAAATTTGTTGGTAGCTGTCGCCTGGCAACCAGTACGGATTATGTCATAGTTTTGACGAAGAGTGTTGACTCCTCCCCCTCCCAGGCGGCTGGCTCCAAATGGCTACTGTAAGTCAAGGCAAAAAATATTTTATTCGAGCTCTATAAAAAATTAATATTTTTTACGTTATAGGCAATCATTATCAATTCGTAAGCCTGCCATTGAACCAACTTGGAATGTCTATATTTTGAAGAAGAAGGATCCTATGGCTCTCTACCACCACTTTGTAAGTTTTGGCATCAATTCATATGAGCATCAAAAATGATTTTTTTTCTTGAAATTTCAGCTTGAATATGCTAATAGTTTGAAGGCGAATTCTCCTCCCATGTATCAACATGTGCTGAGTGAATGCCACGCTCTATTGAGAAGCCAGGTACACACACGCACAATATCCTCTCTCTCTCCCTCTCTCTCTCTCTCTCTCTCTCTCTCTCTCTCTCTCTCTCTCTCTCTGGTAACGATACTTTTCCTCTTGTAGCTTGTTCAGAACAGTACCCTCTCTCCTACCCTGGTGACAGACATGGTCCAGACTCTTCACGGAAACTGCCACAGTTTGGCAGACTCCCTCTGTACCTACTCCACCGACACACCCAGCGCAGCTGCTCTCAATGGAGCAAGATATTTCATACTTTCCGGAGCACACATATCGGATGTTGTACAACACATAACAACCACGTATTCCAAGGTAAAGCTATCATGACATGTACCCTTTTTTTGTTATGATCATCAGCATTTTCTTTACTGAATATTGTATTTATAATATTATATTATAATTATGCCAGAGTTGGCTTCATAAAGATTTTCCCTAGGTCTGATTCCCAAATTTCAATCTGTGTGCAGTATGAATGGGATCTGGGAATGAAGATTTAACATAATCTTACAATGACATGCAGTGCACTTCATATTTTTTTTGCAGGATTCAGCAAAAGCCTACTCTGTTCTGATGAGCTATCTGAACCTAATCCTGTTCGACCATCCGGGTAACCATAGCAACCACGTCCCCACTCCAGGTCATGTGACCGACGCTGGTACTGGTGGCGTATCTCGACAGCTTCTCTCTCCACTACTGGCCGACAGCCTGGTGGAGATCTACGCCGAGCACAGGCCAGAACAACTCACTAACTTTCTTCTTCATTCATGGGTGAAAAACTACTCGCCAGGTACCACTTTAATAGATACAGTAACCTACACATTATAATGGGAATTGAAGCTTAGTTAACTAAAGTACAAGTACCAATAGGTGTGGGGAGATCTATAGACAATTACATGATGATTAATAAAAATTTTTTTTTCATTTCTTCCTGCAGAGAAGGCGCTGGGATTACTGAACAGAAGCTCACAAAGTCCTCGGCAGCTGTGAGTAAAACACACTGGACTATCATTCATGCCATATTGTCATAATAATTAATATACTATAGTATATTTCTAAGGATATATTGGTCATTAAAATTTCCATTTCAGGCAGAAGATCCAGCTGTGCCAGGCTCTGTTACTCCTTCGCATCAACTCCATGGAGAGGCTGAGGGAGAAGCTGGTGCAGCTGCCAGACGAATTCCTCACCAGCTGGCTCAAGAAGAACCTCCAGTTTGCTGTTGAAGCTTCTTCAGCAAGACTGACAGAATTTGGAAAGGTATGATAATTTACCCTAATTCTCAATATTTTGAAGTTGATTAGATCTTCAAGCTAATTTTTTGTATTTTGTGTAGGTCCTGCAGCTGCACAAGGAGAACTGTTTACTCGATGTTCTCTCTCACTGCCTCTCAACTGACTACCTCAGCTTTCAACTTCTCTGCCAACTACTTCAAGTGAACTTCATGAATTATTCATGATTACGGTATATTATATAGGCACGCAATAATACACTATACTACAGGCGGACAGTACCGATCAGGATGAGTTGGCTGATAATGTGGTGTTGAAGCAGTTTCTAGATCGAATCATCTTGGACAGGATTCCAGTGAAGGGAGGCCTTGACCCGGGAGAGAAACAGAAAGCAATGGTACGTTAATTTTCAATACTGTACTATGATAATAATATTGTAATGTTGATAAAGTTGGTAAAATTGGTATAAAGTTAGTAATTTTGGTGCCGTAGGTGATGGCAGTGACAATGGTAATGTTGGTAAAGTTGGTAAAATTGGTAAAATTAGTAATTTTGGTGCCGTAGGCGACGGCAGCGACAAGGATAATGTTGGTAAATTGGTAAAATTGGTAAAGTTAGTAATATTAGTGCTGTAGGCGATGGCAGTGACAAGGGTAATGTTGATAATATTGGTAAAGTTGGTAAAGTTAGTAATATTAGTGCTGTAGTTGACGGCAGTGACAATGGTAATGTTGGTAAAGTTGGTAAAATTGGTAAAATTAGTAATTTTGGTGCTGTAGGCGATAGCAGTGACAAGGGTAATGTTGATAAAGATTGGTAAAGTTAGTAATATTAGTGCTGTAGTTGACGGCAGTGACAATGGTAATGTTGGTAAAGTTGGTAAAATTAGCAATTTTGGTGCCATACGTGACAGCAGCGACAAGGGTAACGTTGGTAAAGTAAAGTTGGTAAAATTATCAATTTTGGTGCCGTAGGCGACAGCAGCGACAAGGGTAATGTTGGTAAAGTTAACGATTTGCCTACTTTTCGCTGAAAATTGTACCCGTGAATATTAAATTTTTCAACATTTTCGAATAAATAGAATGTTATTATTTTGAAAATCGCCAAAATGAGTACCTGCTAAATGCACTATTTCCAAAATCCACTAAAATTTATACCTGCAAACAATTGTAGCCCTAAGGTACATTACTAACTTGTTAACAATCATCGTTATTCGTGCAGATTTTGTTGGTGGATGTGCTAATGGCGAGGCTGTCCAGCAGCCGCAGTCCCAGACCCTCCACTGCCACACCCTTCAGTCTCTACGGATCTAGGCACAAGTGGCTCGACAACCTGCCTCCTTTTGATGGTGAGCACAACTCAGGCTATAAATTTAGCGAACAATGTACAATAGGCATGATATGCATTATGTAAATGTAATTAAGATCTGAGAAAAATTAATAAGTTTACTGGTAGTTTGAGATAATATCATCATAGCTTCATTCCCCCCCCCCCCCTTCCAATTTTTTTTGATCAGGTTCAGTGTCTAAGGTGTCCCAGAGCCTGCTCCAGGACCTGATGCAGCTGCAGGCATTGCTCTGCCGCAGTGAGGGGGTGGAGGTCACAGGTCACCTGGAGACAGTGATGGAGGAGGCTGGACTGAAAATGGAGGAAGGGGCTCTCTCTCTGCAGCTACTCTCCTTCCCTCACACCGGAAAGATCAAACAAGTGAGTCTCAAAATTCAACGATTAATACCAGCTATCCTATTTAATATGATAGAATGTTTCTTCCAAGGCCAAATTGTGTGAAAATTAAATCTCGCAATAGATGACGCGTACATGTCACTTTGCTAAAATGAGCATTGTTTACCACCACTATTATGCTATGTATCCTGCTCTCAGGCCATCCAGCTTGTTCTCCGGTATGCTCCAGTGCTGACAGTGGAGTACTGTCTCACCTACCTTCCCCCTCAGCTGGACCACTGGAGAGACCTGCTGGCCTCACTGTTGGACATCTGCACCAGCCACGACCAGCAGGGCAGCTCAGCCAACCCTCAGCTGGTGGAAACACACCGCTCTCTCTATAAAGGTGAAGTACAATGATATTATTCTTGAAAAATGAATGGCCACGACTTCATTCCACAATGGTGGCTGCTATTGACTTAGATATCTCTTCTCCCTCTCTCCTTCTTTTCCTCCCCCATCCCTGTGCACTCACACTGCAGCTGCTCTCAACCATGTTCTGACGGTGACTACTCCGGAAGAGTTCATGGCGCTCCTCCCTCCCTCTGGATCAATAGACTTTTATCTCCCTTTCATTGAGCACAGCTGCAAACTGTACCTTTCCAGACAAGTGGCGGAGGAACTGCATTCCAACACTAGCTTACATCACTAGTTATCACTATGATGTCAATTAAGCTTTTAATATACTATAATTATAATATGATTCTGTGAAAGTTTAATACTGTTAATACCCTGCCTTAACATAGATTATATTATATCCCCCCCCCCCCCCCCCCCCCCCCCCCCCCCCCCCCCATGGCCTTGATTGTCAAGATCACCGTTTAGCCCATTAACTGCATATGTTGGTGGTCAACGTTGCCATAGCTTTATAGCAAGAATTTCTAGTGAGTAAATTCTCGGGCGATCGTACGCTGTATAAAGTTTATACAGCGTACGATCGCGCCCGAGAATTTACTCACTAGAAATTCTTGCTATACAAAGTGCGCATGCGCATAATATTGTTGTTGTTATTGCGCATAATATTAATTGATACTGATAATATTGCCAAACGGACACCCCCACATGATGGGCGGATTCCAGAAGTGGAGTATAGCATTTCTGAGTTTCTAAAAGGTCTGATCCGTCTACTATACCTGATCCCACAGGAGAGTGTAAAGCTACTTTTAATACTACTTTAATAGACGATGTCGAAGTACAATAGCCCCGAATATAGGGCCATCAAAAAGTGCTCTCCTGATCTTGCAAATGCTGTACAGGATGATCTCGCTCCGCTAAGTGGAGAGCTATCTGCCGCGGGGCTTATCACTAAAAACAACGCAGCTAATCTCCAGAATGAGTTTATTGGCGCAGCTGAGCGAGCAGCCAAGCTCGTGGGGTATTTGTTGAACGGAGTCTCCTTGAACACTGGCGAATACCACTCCTTTGTTGGAGTGCTGGAGAACAGAAAGGATGATTACAAGCGTTACGAAAATACTCTGGAAATATTGGATAAAAATTTCAGGGAGCTCGGTGAGTCAGATCTGATACCTGTTAGTCTTGTATTAATAATAATTATTGACTAATTATTAGTTGGCCTTGTACGCCTCCAAGCCACCCTCATGATCAGTTTTCACCGTTGTGTATGGAGTGGCCTGGGGACGAGGCTACAGTACTATACCAGCCAAGTAGCTGCTACCACAACTTCCACCACTAATAGTATACTTGTACTTGGATGTGTACAAATCTTGATTACAAGTATTACAAGTGAAATAGGCACCTGAGTTTGAAATACCATTCTGAGTTGAAATACCTATCTGACTTTGTGTATGTATACTATTAGCCTGTGATAGTGAGGTTGTATGTTGAATTTGGATAAATAGCACCTGAAATAGGCATTTGGTTCATCAAATTGTACTCGCTATTGCTCATACAATTTTTTAACCAAATACCTATTTCAGAGTGCTATTTTACCCAAATTCAACATACAACCTCACTATTACTTATACAAATAGTTTAATTGGACAGAAAGAGACATGGTTTAATATAGCCTTGCTTCTCTCAGAATAATTTATTGTTTGAACATGGACTCAAAATATATAATATCTAGAACTCATATCCTGTTTAGCTCATACATTAGAAGCATCATAATGGCTGTACTAGGTGTGGTCGATATAGAATTCACAATTTTTACATGACCAGTGTAACGTGCTAAGAAGCAAAGAAAATAGTTCTTCACCATTCGATGACGCTTACCAACTATCTATAGACTGGTTGGCCAGCCGCTTCCTCCCTCTTATGAAGGGGCTGGCCCACTAGACTACCATCTACCCTGATGCCTGAATCTCCAGATCTGGCTTTTTTTGGTGACAGACAGACAGAACCAATTTTTGCTTCACCCAATATACCTTGAATTTACTGAAACACTTGGTTGTATGCAAAATGCTACTAATAATAATTATATTATATCGTAGCTTATTATAATATACTGTTCATTTGTTTATAGGTGGGAGATACCCTCTTCCAAAACCCAGCAAGAGCTACAAAGATGGTGAGGATCGATAACTGCATGCATTTTATTGATAAGTTAGTGTACTGGGAGACGGTAGGGCTTATGGCCACATGGGATTCCTCATTCCCATAATTACCCCACGTGCATGTGCAAAAGTAATCGGTCGTGTCGTTGTTGTCGTTATGAGCACTAAAACTGCCTTATCTCGAGACCTATGCACCTGAGCAACTCGTAAGCACAACGAATCAGTCAAATTTGGCGAAATGTGCACACGGGGTATGTGCTCTACTGAGCTCTAGTTATCTAAATTAGATACATGATTCGTAAATACACTTCTAGAATCAACTAGCTATTATTCTCAAAGGGGGCGGGTAAGTACCACAAGGAACATTAATCTGCTCAGTTTTCAAAGGCCTAGACGGGGGTGTGGAGAGGCATCACAGCTTGCTTGAGAATTGGTAGCCTAGGCAATTATGAATGCACCAGGAGAGGCAGAGGGAAAAGCAGCACTCTGACGATGAGGTTGCCTACATTAATTTTAGGCCTAACCATCACAAGCATATCCCTTCAAGAGTTATCCCACTATGTGTGTATAATAATCTTTGCTGTGAGAATTTGAGATGTTTATAAACTATGAATATAATTTAGATTGGTTTTTGGATAAGCTTTAGTTTGGTACTTTTGTGATAAGAAATTATATTTCACAAGTTTTTTTTTTACCAGAGGCCTATAGCTGTGGTGCTTTTGAGTGCAAGGACTATAAAATTACACATGGACGACTCTTGAAGGAATATGCTTATGGTTGTCAGGCCTAAAATTAATGTGGTTGCATCTGCATCTAGCTCTCCTGGTGCATCCGTGATTGCTACAGCTACTACCAATTAATCCTCGAGTTCAACTTCAGTAGAGCTGTTACCATTTAGTCATGTAGTAGGTATACGTAATACTATACTGTTGGCCATGAGGCTGCAGCCCATCATGGTCTATCTGAGGTTGGGCAGTGCTTAACGCATTGTTGCAGCCAGCTCCATCACCATGCAAGGTCCAATGTTGTCAGAAGACTTGTTCAGTGGCCGAAGTCAATTTAAGCTGGCTGAGAATGAACAGATTCATATCCCACAGGCTGTGGTGCCCCCTTTGAGAATTTGAGAACTATGAAGTTGGATTCCATATGGTGCCGGGATAATTTTCGGCACTTAAAAGGCTGTAAGAGATGTGCAGCTGATTATTACTAATGGATGATTGTAGGTACATTGGCGTATGCTTGACTATCCGAAACACCTTGAATGTCAGAAATGCCTGACTACCAGAAACAAACAACAATGGTTGTATATTATATTGTGTGAATCACTACAACTGTGACCAACCAGCTGCAAGCTAAAGACTACACCAGGCAAGCTCAAACACGTCATCCACCAATCCCCAAAGCTAGCTAGACACCATAGCTACATGGCGACAATATTATTATAGTACTTCACAGCTGGATAGTGAGGGAAGTTAGATCTTGCTCTGGTCTATTATATTTACGAAGCTTATTTTGTGTGAAATAATGATTAACTAAAAGGGTATGTATCTATATAATATAGTCCAGGTATAATATAAAATATTATATTATTTTAGGCCTCTGGTAAAATTCGGTGGATCGCTATCATAATAGTACAATTTATCACAAATCATAATCATAGAATCGATAGACTCTCTAAGTAGGGATGGCCTGGACACTCATGTTGCTGATTATTACCATCTTAGCTATTAGGCTACTTCAATTAATATTCTGTTTCTTCAGCTGGCCTTTTATCTGGTACTAAATGTTTGATATATTTTTATGGATTGGCCCAAAATGCAAAATTTTGTACCCACTAACATTAGCTACATGCTCTATAGAATATTAGAATAATATTATAAGTCTACCCCTAGCCTGTACCATTTTTTGCACAAATAGCCTTTCCGTTATCTAATTGCATGCAGGGAAGACACCTGGGAAACCCTCCCATCCACCACAAATACCATTACTGCAGGGCATACTATGATTGTGGCAAATTATCTGTAATATTATATATATGTTACCAGTGTGTGGTACTTTGGGTATTGGGGTGGTTCTTTTCCTAGTTTACATTGCCAGATGGTTACCCCTGGCCTATTTTAATCACAGATGATGAAACTCTTCCATCAGCACCAAAAAGAGCTAAGACTGAGACCAGCAGTAAGTTGCATGTTGCTGATTATTATCTATTTAGGCCATTTCAATTGATTACCGTATTGCCTCTAATTTAACGGACATCTCTACACTGCAAAAATTTTGGGGTGATATCACTCCAAAAATGGGTGCACTTCATCCCACCAGTCAATCACTCCAGTGGAGTGAAGCACCAAAAGAGTGAATTCACTCCAAGGATGAGTGGAGTTCACTCCTTCAGCAACTCACTCCAGTGGAGTGAAGGACTAAAAGAGTGAATTCACTCCAATGATGAGTGTGGTTCACTCTCGTAGCAAACCACTCCTAGGAGTGAAGCAGACTCACTCCAGCTAACGATGGCCTTGGAGTGACTAATTGAGGAGTGATTTCACCCATCATGCACTTTCAACATTAATATCTATCTGATAACTATTTTGCATAGCTAACATCATAGTATTGAAGTTATTTCTAGCTAGCAAGACTCCTGCATGTGAAAAACTGAAGAGCTAGTCAATGGCTGTCACAAGTTAGCTATTCAAGCCTGAGTCACCTCTAAAATTGTGGTATATCTACAATGAAGATGGATTTCTAAATGCTAACTTAGGCTACACTGAGCTGCCAAAAGATGGAGCATCTTGGCAGAGTACTACCTAAAGATGATACATCTTGCAGTACAATCAGTCACTGCTAGCTATAGTGATGACCCACTGACCAACTGCCAAAAGATGGAGCATCTTGGCAGAGTACATACTACCCAAAGATGAGGCATCTTGGTAGCACTGGTCACTACTACTATGCTTTTCCTCCCCTCTCTTGCTAGTACTACTCAGTTAAACTAACCTTCAAAAGTCATATGCAGCTTGCCATAGCGCGCGCAAATGTAGTGTTCACGTGAAAATCACATGACTCAGATTGCACTGTCACTATGGGATTCAAAGGTTATGTGTGGGTGGTACCAGGAGCAGCTGCAGGCGTTAAAGTAGACAAGAAGAGAAAGCTGTTTTCGTGCCTTGTGCCCGCCGAAAAAGCTCATCCTTGGAGTCCTTTTTATCAGTGAAGGTTGTATAATGAAAGAAAAGGCTCGTAGAAGCTCTTTTGAGGTGAGTGAAATGCGGTACATAACAATTTTAATATGCCCGTGCCATTTGGCAAAATTTTAATATAATATGGCTGATAAAAATGTCCAGGCATTATTGATACCAAAAGACTGGGACGAAATGGATGCTGAATCGGAATCTAGTCTTCACAAAGAGAAGGATTAAGTTTGCTGTTGAAAATGTAAGTACTAAAAAATAACATACTGCCCTAGGGTACAGTGTCTGGGGGACAACTTTTTAGGGGGGCCATGTGACACTATTACAACGTAGCTGGCTAGCTACTATGCATGCAGTAAAAAAATTGAATCTCTGGTTCAAGTAAAGGGAGGGGGTGGGGAAAGTTGTAGCCTCGTACCCAGGCCCTTTGATCGAGGAGAAAGCGCCTGGTACCTATTGCACGCGCATGCGCTAGCTACCCCAAGAAAACCTAGGGTGCTGCAAACTACTGTACGCTTTTTTGCCCTCCTCCCGCGGCCTAGAGTACGAGACTACACCAATATCAACATCGCTTCGTACCCTAGGCGTGAGAAGAGGGCAAAATAAGCGTACAGTCGTTCTCGGCATCCCAGGTTTTCTTGGGGTAGTTGGCGCATGTGTGTGCAATAGGTACCAAGCCCTCTTTCCTCCTCCTTCCGGGCCTGGGTACGAGGCTAGGGAAGTTGGTACATATTATATCTTTTTTATGTAGTTTAATTGGATCAGTGATGATGTACTTTTCTGCATGCATGCATACATTTGCTGGAAGAAAGACAGCAGGCAATGTGCGACCTTTAGCTACAAAATTGCTCAAGGTCCCTGTGTCAGTAAGGCTTGGATTTCTCATCCGTGACCTATATTGAACTTGAACAGAATTTCTAGAAGTTGAGACATTCCTATTGTTGTTTTCTTGCTATTAATTTTGTGTAATCTGTGTTTACTTACCGTGTACCACCTATTGATATAATACTGTACAGTGTATACTACAGTACTAGTATTGCTAGTAGCCAGGAGTGATGGCCACCTTAACTTAGGAGTGAGATCACTCCTAGTCTAACATGAGGAGTGGGTGTCACTCCAGAAAAAAGAGTGCTATTTGTGGCAATCATTTCACTCCAATTTTGGGGTGAAGTTCACCCTTCCATTTTTGCAGTGTAATTATCCGGACACCATTTCGAATTATTTTTTTTACCTCTAATTACACTGGACAGTCAATGAAGTTTGAGTTTTTGTTGTTCTAATTATCCGGACATCGTTGGACAGCTCGCGCTAGTGTGGTACTGATCGAGCAAAATTTGCAATGGACAGCTGCTTCTTTGGTGGTACTGAAGGAGGCAAGTTGTTCTCTTTCCCACCATGAACAGGGAGCTCCAGGTAGCTACTGTCTCATTTTTTCAATCTCTTGCAGCTGCTCGATCGCACGTCCATTTGACCGAATGCATGCGCATGCGTGAAAGTGTGTTCTAATTCATCGGACACTTCGTATGCCGACTGTTTTCATGTGCTCTAATTATAGCGGACATTGGCCAAAATAATTATTTTTCTGGTGTCCGTTAAATTAGAGGTAATACGGTAATATTCTGTTTCTCTAGCTGGCCTTATCTGGTACTAAATGTTTAATATTTTTTGCGGATTGACCAAAAAATGCAAAATTTTGTACCCACCAACATTAGCTACATGCACTATGTAGAACACTAGAATACAATATAAGTCGACCCTGTACCATTTTCACGTACAAATAGTCATACTTAGCACTCATAAAATACCAAATTCGCAGAAAAATGTACCTATAATTATAATTATCACCCTATGTATAAGGTATCAAATTTAAAGTACTAGGATGTCGGTCCATAGTTGAAGTGGCCCTGTCAATATCATTACTTCCTAGCTGCATGTGTTTGGCTAGTGAGGACCTGCGTTGTGAGCCTTTCTGTTATCTAATTGCATGCAGGGAATGTCGTAGTTCTTACTTTGATCAATAAGACTTTAATGTCATTCAACTGACAGAGAGAGAGAATGCACAATGCACACACAAACAACACTTTATATACGCAAACGTATGCATGACACTGAATGACACATGATACTAAAAATAGCACAAATAACAATAATAATATTAAGGAAAGTCATTTCCTCCACAGGGAAGACACCTGGGAAACCCTCCCATCCACCACAAATACCATTACTACTATACAGGGCATACTATGATAATATGGCAAATTATATATCTGTAATATTATTATGTTGCCAGTGTGTGGTACTTTGAGTATTAGGGTGTTTCTTTTCCTAGTTGACATTATCAGATGGTTACCCCTGGCCTATTTTAATCACAGATGATGAAACTCTTCCACCACCATCAAAAAAGGCTAAAGCTGAGACCAGTAAGTTACATGTTGCTGATTATTACCATCTTATGCTGCTAGGCTACTTCAATTAATATTCTGTTTCTCCAACTGGACTAAAATTTAATGTTTGAAATTTTTATGGATTGGCCCAAAAATGCAAAATTTTGTAGCTACATGCACTACAGAACATTAGAATAATATAAGTCGACCCTAGCCTAGCTATATCATTTCCATTGTACAAATAATCACACTTAGCTAGCACTCACAAAATATCAAAATTGCAGAAAAATGTACCTATAATATTATAATTATCACCTATAATTTAATAGGGTCGGTCCATAGTTGAAGTGGCCCTATCACTACTTCCTAGCTGCATGTGTTTAGCTGGTGACGGCCTGTGGGCCTTCCTGTTATGCAGGGAAGACACCATATAGGAACCCTCCCACCCACCACAAATACCATTACTGCAGCGCAGGGCGTACTACGATGTGGTAAATTATCTATAGTGTTGCCAGTGTGTGGATCTTGCACCTTATGTGGTGCTTGGGTGATTCTGCATGGGGTAGCTACAAAAAAAACTTAAATAATATTGTGCATGCATTTGAACCATTAAATTTTGTACTGTATTTCTATGATCATAATATTATGCATATTATAGGTTTATCTGCCACAAGTCCATCTACAGTTGCAGGTAAATAATCACTATGGGTACAACATACTGACATAAGTTGTGTTAATAAACCCCACCCCCATCCCCATAGATTCATGTGAAATAATTGATGGCACAAATACAGCTCCAAATGAAGGTTCTGACTTAGAGGTACATAATCACAGTGATAAATGTAGTTGCAACCCACTGTTTTGCTATGGTTATGAAGTGTATAGCTTTGTGCAATGCCATACAGAATGATCCGTTCCATTGCCGGTGCTCCTTTATCGGTCAGCAAGACATTTCACCTCCACCATCAGATGTGGATTCAAGTGGAGACCATTATGCCGCATTTAAACGTGGTGTCAATCTGTGGAATGAGCCTACGGTCACTGTTGCCTTCACACCCACGTCTTTTAATTATATTGAGACGCGCAATGCCACATGGAAGCTAGACTCAATAGAGAAGATCCTCGAATTGGCAAATACGTGGCATAAGCTACAAAAAGACCCCAAACATATTCCAAAGTTTATCCCTTTTCCTGGCCAAAATATTCAACGTGCTGACATTATAGTGGAATTGAATGGTAATAATAATGCATGGCTATAATTATACATCTCCATCAATAATTATACTGTTGTCCTATATTTACACCGGTATTGAATAGAAAAAGGCGTAAGCAAGTCAAAATGTGGAAATGATAGAGAAGCTGGTAGCACCGAACCCTCCATGTGGCTTGATCTCAGTGGCCCAAACGACAACTACAATAAGCATCTTGTGGTACATGAGTTTGGCCATGCCCTTGGACTGGGGCATGAGCACCAGAGGTCTGACTTTCGGGCCTGTGTCATTCCCTTCCTTGACGAAACGAAGATGCATAAGAGTCTTGGAAAAAGATACAAGGATTGGGAAAGAAATGATGAATTGGACATAGACAGCGCTACGGAGTACGACTCTGAAAGTGTGATGCACTACTGGTGAGTGTGCTACGTATAATAATTATTACTAGCTAGTCGTACGTGTTACATGTCATTGTATATATCAATGTATGAAACTTCAAAAAGTAGCTAGGAGCCAAAAGTGTGACTGTAGACAGCTGTTTCACCTCAGTATCACTTGGCTCATCATGAATTGTAGGTTTGAGAAAAAATGGCTGAAACATGGCTATGATGACAGGAAGCAAATTTTGAAACATTTCGAAAAACAGATCCTATCTGAGAAAATGAAGAATGCTCTCTTGGCGGTTCATACCTGCAAGTACGAAACACTGCCAACCAAACCTTCTGCAAAGGATCTCGCCTTTGTCAATGGTCCAGTAATGTATGGTTAGTTAAATAAGATTGATTTGAAGGCTAATCACCTAGCTACTACCTTTATTACAGGAAAAATCAAGCCTGAGAATTAACTGGCCTGATGTTAATGCTAGTCCACATAGCTAAGTACGAATTAGTTAGCCATACACCTATTATAGCTGTAGTGTTGCTGATTATGTGGTGTACAGATAGGATTAAACCCTTATTGTATATAGTTAGATATACCATAATAATATTATTATAAAATTTGATTTTTGTATATTTCACCTAAAAATTGTTTGGCAAATGAGTCTGCCAGTTTAAACATGGCTTGTTCAGAGGAGTCACTAAAACACAGTGAACTAGCCTTGCTGGAGGCCGAGCTATCATGTAGGGATGACCCTGTAATTAGTGAGTGGATGTGCACACGGCCTGTGGACGTGGCAGATTTGGGGGAAGGAAGTCCTTTTCGGTGGAAATTTCTCAGTAACCCAGATGAAAATTGATCCTGCATGACAATGCATTATGATTAAATTACATAGGGTTTCCACACAAAAAAATGAAGTTTTTCAAAACATCTCAAAACTCTGGTAGGACGAAGATGTTCTTGGATTAACACTAATTCTCACTCCAGGTCACGCCCCCATGTTCATTTGCTGAGATATCGAGACTTTAATTATTCTCCAAATTTTGGCAAAATTGGCCAAAACGTGGGGTACCATCGTTATACAGTGTGGTAAATGCTTCCTCATGCAGTCACTGGATGAGGACGATCAATTTAGTAAGGCAGCCACAATAAATCACAGGTTGGAGCATATTAACCATCTGGCACGACAATTTCGCCAAAAAACGCCAAATTTTTGTATCTCCACGTAAGAGTAATTTTGCACGGTAGCTATATCATTCGAGATTTAGGGACCGTCCCAGCAGGCTAGCTAAATGCCGCAAAATGAGCGGTTTTTGGAAAGTTTGATTTTTTCGTTGGATACCCTATATTACATCACTATGATATCATTAAACATTTAATATTTCGGGGCGAGCCTGAGCGAGCTCGAGCCCCGAATACACAGGACTGAGCGGTTTTATATGTATAATATTATAGCATAATATTCTTGTATGTGGGGTGGTCATTTCAGTTAGGTAATGGTCGTCCCGCACTGATGATTTTCATCACCACTTGAAAATGCTAATGTAGTACTGCACCGTTACCCTGCCGTAATAAAAAAGGTAAAGGTCGTTAGTATCGCAACACCGTTAGCGCTAGCGCTGGTATAAATCTATACTACGTATATAGTCCGTATGGACAGTTAGCGTTGAAGGAAATTTTCAATATGGAGGAGCCACATCCTTGTGAGTCTGGCATGCGTTTTGATCTCGACCAAGTAATAGTAATGTTTCCATCCCCTAGATCTATAGTCTTTTGGCAACTCGAGCATTGTATAAGACTAATAAGTACATGCGTTTTAATACAGTAGTCTAGAAATATTAAATGTCATACTATCCAATCATCAGTTGTATTGTACATAGTGTTTAATATTGATCCTACGGTTGTAGTACAATATTGTGAATCACAGCCATGCATGACTTTTTAAATATAATAACTCTAGCCCAACATGCAGAGGAGCGTATAGCCAGTGACTGTGTTTTAGCACCTGGAGATGTTGATCTGTGGGATGTACCTACAACACTTCTGGTCCAATTCATGGAGGAGATCAAACAGAATCAGCTAGAGATGTGAGATATTTAATACGAGCACCTAGTTACGTCACAAGCCAGTGTGCATTATTAGAAATTTAACACTGTAGGCCTAAAGATGCCATTGTAGACCATGCCAAGGGCCTATAGCTACTGTGCTTTGCAGATCAGTTGTCTAGGAAAAAATTAGGAATTGGCACCTGTCTCTCCTTTCCACTAGACAACTGACTTGCAAAGCACAGTAGACCCCAAAGAGAAAGAGGGCACAGCATGTAATGTCCTATGGTACCTAGAAAAAGTCAGTGGTTTGTAACTAATTATAGTAACAGCTGCTATCTGGATTTCACTAAGATTTCTACTATTTTTTGTGAATTTTGCCAGGTGCCTACTTACATGCCCTCTTCTCCTTTAGAAGTCTATAAGCCCTTGATACAAAATTTAACACTGTAGGCCTGAAAATGCCATCCAGAAGAGGCCATGTGCAGAAAAGTGGGGCCTAACAGCTGAACAGATTCTGCAGTGGGCCAATAGGTGGTCCACAACTCCCAAATCAAGTGCACGAAACAAAAACTTCATTCCAAAGTTCAAATTGGCTGAAGGAAGGGGAACACCACACATAGTGCAAGGGCGTAGACACAATTTTCAAAGTGGGGGGGGGGGGGGGCTTGTGATAGCTGTGCGCGAAGCGTGCGAAAATTTTTGATCCTATTGTGTCCAGAACCTTTAAAATCAGCTATTTCCAGCAATTACTTCCCAAATTTGTTGGCTATCCAACTATGATTACAGTGAATACAACTAGAATTTCATCTAACTCTAACAATCCCATATATTATAGTACATAAATTAATGCTCAAAAAGTGGGGGGGGCTAAAGCCCCCCCAAGCCCCCACCTGTCTACACCCTTGTAGTGGTTGTGCTCAATGGTAAAGTATTTTATAAAAACGAGGACAATCTTCAACATTTTATTGGTATTTTGTTTAGAAAGAGGGACGAATTTTACTAGGTATGGAGAACATCAGGGTAGCGTTGAACATCCGAACATGTGGCTTGATCTTAGTACCGGTGATGACCGTCACAAAGAACACCTTGTCGTTCATGAATTCGGCCACGCCCTGGGGCTGGGCCACGAGCATCAGCGGCCTGACTTTTGGAAGCTCATTGAACCCTTTGTCGACAAGAACAAGATGGAGAGGGCTACGGGTGCATTGTGTTATTGCTGGAAGATGGATAAAGGTCTGAAGGTCAAGAAGGGAAAAGCCACTAGATACGACAGTGAGAGCGTCATGCACTATTGGTAAGAGATTACTGCATAAAGAGCTTGGGATTGGACAAGGCTAGCTCTTATCAAGCCTATACAGTGTCATACTGAAGCATGATTCCTGGTATGCCACAATTATTCAACAGGTTTGCGAAAGAGTGGCTGACCAATGGCTACCATGACAAACAGAAAATTGAAGATGACTATAAGTGTGAAAAGCTAACGAAAAAGAAAAGGGATGCACTTATGGCTGTCCATGACTGTGACAAGAGAGAAACTACTGAGCCTTCTGCTAAGGATATTGAGTTTCTCAACAAGATATACCATAGTACGTCAGTGTTATAAAACTAGCTGTATACTGTTGTTATAATGTACAATAATCATTGCATTGCCCTTCTTCTGGTTTCAGGAAAGAAGACACAGACTACGTGTATGTGCATATGCAGCTGAAAAACTTTTACTTAAATCTCTACCTTTTTTTAATACTAATCCAATTTCAGATCTCATTAACTGATTTCCTTGAAATGTGGCTATTACCTAATAAAGAGACTCAGACATCACACAAGTGGCACGTGGGCCATGGCCCTGTGGTAGCCTAATTGGATCTAAGGTGTGGATACACAATAGCCTGATTCCCCAGGAGGGAATTCGAACGTGTTTCAGTATAGTACATGTGCTTGGGTGCTCTCTATGCCGATATCACATGTTGGCCATGATCCTGTGGCAATCTAAGGCATTGACTCCCCAGGAGGGAATTCAAACGTTTCTGATTACCACATCCCTAGTAGCTTCATTGCGTGTGGTAAAGGGTCACTACGTGATGTAAGTAGCATACTTGAGTTATGCAACTTTACGTAATCATCAAATGCTTTGAAGTGCAACAACTTGAAAATGCAAAACGGATGATAAACTTAATTCCCCAGGATCTAGAAGGGAAGTCAAACATGTTTCAGTATAATATCATGTACTTTGGTGCTCTCCATGTGGGAAATTTTAGGGAGGAGAACCCCCTGCAAGGCATGTACATGTATGAATGTACCACTGTTATTAATTTTGCTAAAGTAACCAAAATTTATTAATACTGTATCCTGCTCTCAGGCCTTCCAGCTGGTTCTCCGGTATGCTCCAGTGCTGACAGTGGAGTACTGCCTATACCTTCCCCCTCAGCTGGACCACTGGAGAGACCTGCTGGCCTCACTGTTGGACATCTGCACCAGCCACAACCAGCAGGGCAGCTCAGCCAACCCTCAGCTGGTGGAAACACACCGCTCTCTCTATAAAGGCAGGCCCGTACACAGGGGGGGTTCGAGGGGGTTCGGACGAACCCCCCTTTTTTGGCCACCTAGCATACTAGCACTAGAAACAATCCAGGTGTAACTTACATGCTTCTTTACAAAACGAAGTGTTATTAATTTTTCCAAATAACGCACACCGGATGTGCAATAGTCAGTGTACATATACATAGTGCTAGTCTAGTAGCTAGCAGCATGAGCCCATAATTGTAAACCACTGTCAGAATGCCTCAGAATCACCCTCAAAGAGTCTAAATTTCCAAAATTTTCTGGGGGAGCATGCCCCCAGACCCCCCCTAGGTGGCTGTGGGCTAATGCCCACAGCACACCTGTCTGAGCCACGCCCCCATGTAACCCCCCTTTGAGAAAGTCTGCGTACGGGCCTGAAAGGTGAAGTACAATGATATTATTCTTGAAAAATTGAATGGCCACGACTTCATTCCGCAATGGTGGCTGCTATTGACTTAGATATCTCTTCTCCCTCTCTCCTTCTTTTCCTCCCCCATCCCTGTGCACTCACACTGCAGCTGCTCTCAACCATGTTCTGACAGTGACTACTCCGGAAGAGTTCATATCACTCCTTCCTCCCTCTGGGTCAATAAACTTTTATCTCCCTTTCATTAGGGTATCCAACGAAAAAATCAAACTTTCCAAAAACCGCTCATTTTGGGGGCATTTTGCTAGCCTACTGGGACGGTCCCTTAATCTCGAATGATACTGTGCAAAATTACTCTTACGTGGAGATACAAAAATTTCGCGTTTTTTGGCGAAATTGTCGCGCCAGATGGTTAATATGCTCCAACCGGTGATTTATTGTGGCTGCCTTACTAAATTGATCGTCCTCATCCAGTGACAGTATGAGGAAGCGTTTACCATACTGTATAACGATGGTACCCCACGTTTCTGCGAATTTTGCCAAAATTTGGAGAATAATTAAAGTCTCGATATCTCGGCAAATGAACATGGGGGCGTGACCTGGAGTGAGCATTAGTGTTTGTCCAAGAATATCTTCGTCCTACCAGAGTTTTGAGAAGTTTTGAAAAACTTCATTTTTTTGTGTGGAAACGCTACTTTCATTGAACACAGCTGCAAACTCTACCTTTCCAGACAAGTGGCAGAAGAACTTCATTCCAATACTAGTTACATCACTATTATGTCATTATCTGTGATTCTGTGAAATACAGTTTTAATAACAAAGGGTAAAGATCGGTAGTATACATGTACTGGGGTATATCGCGCTTAGCACGGTCTTCTGCGCATGCGCTCGTAATCGTGTTGACAATATTATGGCGCGGCGCGCGCGAAGCACCGCAAATGCAAGAGGTGGTTGCTACTTCCACAGTCAGGCAAAAGTTAAGTGAGGGCTTTAATGGTGAATAAGTTTCAATATGGAGGAGCTACATCCTTGTGAGTCTGGCATATATACCTATTTTGATCTCAATCCAGCAGTAATATTTCCATCTATAGAGTCTTTTGGCATGCTGTAATGCTGTATTACTTCACTATCTGACATATTATTAAATGCAGTATAGTCTAGAGATGCCATACTGCTCCAATGACAAGTGTCATGCATGACTTTAAACTGTAGCCCAACAAGCAGAGGAGCGTATAGCCAGTGACAGTGTTATAGCACCTGGAGATTTCCATCTATGGGACGTACCTACAACAATTCTGGTCCGATTCATGGAGGATCAGATCGAACAGAATGAGAATCAGCTAGAGATGTGAGCACCTAGTTACGTGACATACCTGTGTGTATTATTAGAAATTTAACACCGTAGGCCTGAACATGCCATCCAGAAGCGGCCGTGTGCAGGAAAGTGGGGCTTAACAGCTGAACAGATTCTGCAGTGGGCCAATAGGTGGTCCACAACTCCCAAATCAAGTGCACATGCAGGAGATAAAAACTTCATCCCAAAGTTTGAATTGGCCGAAAGAAGAGAAACATCACACAATAATGTCATAGTGGTTGTACTCAATGGTAAGACTTTTTTATTCGTAAAAAAATTCAAAATTTAATAATTGTTTTATTGGTATTTTGTTTAGAAAGAGGGAAGAATTTTACTATATACGGAAAGCACCAGGGTAGCATTGAACAGCCAAATATGTGGCTTGATCTTAGTACTGGTGATGACCGTCACAAACAGCACCTTGTCGTTCACGAATTTGGCCACGCCCTGGGGCTGGGCCACGAGCATCAGCGGCCTGACTTCTGGAAGCTTATTGAACCCTTTATCGACAAGGACAAAATGGAGAGGGATACGGGTGAGTGCTGTAGTGACTGGAAGATGGATGAAGATTTGAAGGCCAATTGCAAGAAGGGCACAGCCACCAGATATGACAGTGAGAGTGTCATGCACTATTGGTAAGAGACTACTTACTGTATAGGCCATCACTAAAATTAATTACAGTTCGCAGAGACACCTCCAATTAGAACTGAAAAAAACTGCTCAGGTCTCAAGGGCACCTATTATTATGTAACTACTCCAGTCCAACTTCATATCTATAATCAAGTTATAGCCGTTTCCCCTGGCAATTCCTGAGCATAAAGGGGATGAATGAAGGGCCTGGGATTGGACGAGGCTAGCTTGTATTACATTGTCATACCAAGGGCTTCTAGACTTCTGGCATGCCTGGCAAAATTCATAGGTATAATATAAGCTGAAAGTAGTAGCAAGAGTATACTCTTGGTATTAGAAATCTCTGCACTGACAGCAGCTGTTACTATAATTACTTTATAACTACAAACCACTGTCTTATCTGAGGATAGTAAGCGAGTTATATGCCCTCTTTGATCTTCCCCTTTGGGTCTACAAGCCCTTGGTCATACTGTAGCCTCGTGCTCTGGGTATGAGGCTAGTCATACTGAATGATTCCTGGTGTACATGATTATTAATTTTAATAGGTTTATGACAGAGTGGCTCCTTGATGGCTACCATGACAAACAGAAGATTGAAGATGACTAT
The DNA here is from genome assembly GCA_963930775.1 of Cliona cf. orientalis. NCBI lineage: Eukaryota > Metazoa > Porifera > Demospongiae > Clionaida > Clionaidae > Cliona > Cliona cf. orientalis. The sequence continues at coordinate 9,235,219 of OZ005696.1, forward strand.
AAATGTAAAAAGCTGACGAAAAAGAAAAGGGATGCACTTATGGCTGTCCATGACTGTGACAGGAGAGAAGCTACTGAACCTTCTGCTAATGATCTCGAGTTTCTCAATAAGATATACCGTAGTACAATGCCAGTACGATGATCAAAGCATTGCCTTCTGGTTTCAGGGTAGAAGATACAGAGACTGAGACTATGTGTGCATGAATGTGCAGCTGGAACAAAATTTAATCTATACTAGTTTTGATCTATTTTAATTAATATCAATCCCAAATCTAAGACCTTGCCAATTCAGCAGCTTGTGTAGCGCCTGTGTCTCAGAGATCAGTAACAATTTAATATCAATTCAGCATGCTGTACACACATACAGACTGAGTATACACTTAGCAAATCAGATTAATATTAGATTTCAGTTCTAAATATAGGTAGAGTCTAAAGTTTCATCACACTCACCAATTAAGCTATCTAGTAAGCTGGGGCTTCATTATTGGCCTATGTTTGTGCATGCGTGCATGAATGCTTTAATAAGACTACACGTATATATTTAATACAATACAATGGAGGCAGTACATTCACAGAAATCTTGGACGTATTTCAGGGCCTGAGGATTAACTGGCCTGATGTTAATGCTAGTCCACATAAGTACGAAGCAGTTAGTTTTACACCTTATTATAGTATAGATGTAGTGTTGCTGATTATGTTACTGTAACTAGATTTATCGTATATTTTGTATCACCTAAAAAACTGCTTAGTGAACTGCCTAGAGGAGATAGTCCATCTTTTTATTGATGATAGCTGCTCAAGGGCTTCTCAGCTGGGGGACCTGTACCCAGTTTATATATGGGACTCCAACTGTAATATAATAATATTATGAATGCGACAGCACACTGAACCTTCTGCTAAGGATCTTGAGCTCGAGTTTCTCAACAAGATATACCATAGTATATGTCAGTGTTACAAAACTAGCTGTATACTGTTGTTGTAATGTACAATAATCATTGCATTGCCCTTCTTCTGGTTTCAGGAAAGAAGACACAGACTACGTGTATGTGCATATGCAGCTGAAAAACTTTTACTGAAGTCTCTACCTTTTTTAAATACTAATCCAATTTCAGATCTCATTAACTGATTTCCTTGAAACGTGGCATTACCTAATAAAGAGACACCACACATAGAACACATGTGGCACGTGGGCCATGGCCCTGTGGTAGCCTAATTAGATCTAAGGCATGGATACACAATAGCCTGATTCCCCAGGAGGGAAGTCAAACATGTTTACGTTTCAGTATAATACATGTACTTGGGTGCTCTCTATGCCGATATCACGTTGGCCATGATCCTGTGGTGATCTAAGGCATGGACTCCCCAGGAGGGAATTCAAACGTTTCAGTATGAAACGATTACTACATCCCTAGTAGCTTCATTGTGTGTGGTAAAGGGTCACTATGTGATGTAAGTAGCATACTTGAGTTATGCAACTTTACATATTCATCAAATGCTTTGAAATTGAAAATGCAAAACAGATGACAAACTTTATTCCCCAGGATCTAGAAGGGAAGTCAACATGTTTCAGTATAATATCATGTCCTTTGGTGCTCTCCATGTGGGAAATTTTAGGGAGAACCCCCTACAAGACATGTACATGTATGGATGTACCACTTATTTGCAAAACCATGATTATTAAAATCGTATGCCTTTCATATTATCACCTAAAAAATTGTTTGGCAAATGAGTCCGCCAGTTTAAACATGGCTTGTTCAGAGGAGTCACTAAAACACAGTGAACTAGCCTTGCTGGAGGCTGAGCTATCATGTAGGGACGACCCTGTAATTAGTGAGTGGATGTGCCCACGACCTGGAGGCGTGGCAGATTTGGGGGAAGGAAGTCCTTTTCGGTGGAAATTTCTCAGTAATCCAGATGAAAATTGATCCTGCATGACATTAGGTGACATCATCACACATTACATCACTGCTAGATCATGTGACCAGTCACATGACTCACCAATTCGTTGGCAAGCTCCTTCTTAAGCACCTGTTTGTCATGTATGTCTACGGAGGGGTCAATTAGGTAGCGAGTGGCTTGAGAGAGAAGGAGAAAAACTGCCTGTTCGAGAAAAAGGAGATAGTCCGTCTTCTTTTTATTGATGATAGCTGCTCGAGGGCTTCTGCTTGGGGATCTGAATGGAGTACCCAGTTTATGGGACTCCAACTGTGATGTATGAGTGTGTGTGTGTGTGAGAGAGAGAGAGAGAGAGAGAGAGGGAGAGGTCTATCAAAAGCTCTATGACCATGAAGTTTAATATCATCGGTTCTAACTTTATTCAGTAGTAGTAGGCCACTAGATAGGCAGGTGGTCAAGGTGGCGAGGGAAGGGGGCGTGGTGCAGTCCAGAGTGGGCGGAGCCAAGGACAGAGAAAATAGAGGTGGATACTCGGCAAGATCCAATACCTACATGCATGTAATCCCATCAAGATTACAGATTACACAGCATAATATTATTATTAAATATCGTAACTTACCCCTTCAAGGATCATGGAGTCAAGTGAAGGTGTGTAGTGCCTCAGCATCGCCAGACATGAGGTCATCGTCAGCACCACACTGAAGGGTGATAAAAATATTATCAGCAGTGTTTCATTTAGAGGGGGGGTGCCCTGGGATTTCCCCCCCCTAGTGACCAGTTTCCCCCCCCCTAAAATATTGAGAAATTTTAGTATAGTATATAATACTAAATAAACAAATACCAAGGTTTAAATGAGTGATTCGTCGGTTTGACTTTGAAAATGTCTAATATCGAGTCTGTGCTCTATTTGGGAAAGTTAATCTATAATATGTACTAATTTCACACTTACTTAGTGGGTATGTATTTGTCAATCACAATCTATCAGCACTAATTTTTGATCAAAATAGCTGTGCCTAAGATGCAATTCTTTATTCCTGGGGGGGGGGGGGGGGGGGGGGGGGGCGCACCGACATATAGTTCCCCCCCCTAACAAAAAATCCTGTATGAAACCCTGATCAGTGATTAATTGATAGCACCTACACACAACAAAAAATAATAATAGCAAACTCTACAGACCTGTCCTGGAGCTCCGTGAATGCAGGGCTAGTGGTGACCCACGAATCATCCAGCTCCAACCTACTCCCCGATGCCGACAACGTCCTCACTCGCCCGGAACCCTGTCTCCCCAAAGCCCCGCCCATAGCCCCGCCCCCTGCACTCGAGATGGCAGCCGGTCCGTACTCCTGAGGAAGAACCCCAGAAGCATTCATCGTCTTTATGACCTGCTTGAGGTTGGAGCGATTGCTGAGCAGAGCGACGCATGAGCTGGTCAAAACGACGACTTGTTCTAGGAGGGTGGTGTGGACGGAGGGGAGGGAGAACTGCCACTGCTGCTTGAAGCGAGAGAGGTGGGAGAGGAACTGACAGACACAGGAGGTCTCCTTGAGGGAGGAGAGGTCCTTCAGCATCTCATAGATATTCAGAGCCTATAGAGAATAACAGAGAAATTAAGAAACGCAAAATTCAAGCAAGATTTCAACACACATTTAGAATTACGGTAGAGCAATTCAATTAGCTATAGTGTAAATGTAAGGCACTAGATGGGTATTACTCTCTTTGGTATAAAATGGAGCTGGATTCACAATACCCTCATTTTGGTCATTTCTCACCTTGACTAGCCTCTCCTGGTTGACTCCAGTAAAGTCCAGGGCGTGTGCTATGAACTGGTGCCCTAGTGAGTCCAGTAAGCTGGACATGAGCTTCAGCGACAGCTGCCACAGGACAACCCACTGCTGGTGCAGCTGTCTCCTCTCCTGCTGGGCCTCACCTGCTGGTGCCAATGACGACGACGACGATGATGATGGACTGAGCATGCTCAGTAGAGCATCAGCCAGGGAGATGGAGAGGGACTGTGATACACCATTCACGACAAGCATTTCAGCGCCCTAGAGGGAGGCAGGGAGCAGGAGAGAGAGATCTGACCATGAAGGCCTAGAGATGATACTGGGACTGCTTATCTACCATATAGCCGGAAAATTTGGCGGTTAAAAATCCGCCAAAATTTCCTACTCGCATATATACATATGGCGACCCTGTACCAAACTGCCAAATTTTAATTTCGCCAATATTTTTTTAGTGATTTTGGGCTCAACCGCCAAATTTAATTCCCGTCAATATTTCCAGCTATACGGTACACATTAATGTAGAGTGTGATGACCTTTTCCAGAAAATCTTGCTAAAATTAAAATCATAATTATTTTTTTAGCTTGTGTTCTATCAGCATAAACACGGGTATCTATAGTTTTTCTCACCGCTTTAGTCCTGGACAGACCGAGAAAAAAGCCGAGAGAAGTCTCGATGAACTCCACATCAGTCCTCAACCGAAGGTGTTCGTCCATCGTCCTGACCAGCACCGTGACCAGGGAGTGGTGCCTCAGCACAGGCAGCCATGACACTCCTCCCCCACCAGGCTCTGAGGACAAGGAACTCACAGCCTCACTCAGAAGGTAGACAGCGGTCACGTCAGGCTGAAGATAGATGGGATTCATTACAATAATATGAATAAAGTGACGTGTAAGTGTTAGAAAGCTGAAAGTTGAAATTTGACTCACCCTGCATTTAGCAGTGGGCACACTGATGTAGAGGTGATGATTTTGAAGTGTCTCTGCGATATATGGTACCAGTCCCAGCACAAACCGAGGCTCAACACTCTCTAAGGGAGAAAATTAACAAACATCAATATTTTTGTATTTTTAACCAGATACGTGCACACCCCTACCTTTATGTGCTTTAGCTGTTCGTATGACTTGTATCAAGCCGGAGTAGAGGTGGGAGTGCAGCTCAACGGAGAGGGTGGGGTCAATTCGCCCACACTGCTGCAGGATGCGATTGAACGACGGTAGCATCTCTTTGTCTAGTTTCGTCAAGTCACATGACCACCTCCTCAGGAGGACAGTATAAAGCATACTCAATTCGGTTGCTATGGCGACTACAGTTTCAGTGGGTGCAGTCTGGATCTGCAGCTGCGACTCAAGAGCTGCGAGGAGCTCTTTCAGCAGGGACAAACGAAGGGTAGAACCCTGTAATAAAGCCTCCTGAGATGTGCTGATCACCAGGAGGTAGCAGGACCACGCCTGAGCCAGCTCCAGCTGAGCTCTGCTGACCTCGTGAGACGAAGAGAAGCCATCACCATCAGACATGGACTCATCTTCTCCATGAGTTAGTGACTGCAAGCACTATAAACAAAAATTTTGGTAGACTAATAATTTTGATATAAAATCGTTAAAAAATGATTATTGTACATGTACCCCGGTATGTGCACCAAAAATTACATGACTTATCACATGACCCGTCCTCACCTTGGTCCACTTGGTGTAGCAGCCCTCCTTGGCAAACTTCTTCAACACATCCATCAGCTCCTTATCCATCTGGTTCTTGAATACGTAGTACATCTCCATGGCAACAATATGCATCACGTGACTGCTGACGGCCATCCTATGAACAATATCCTGAAAGAAAACCAAAACTAGGAGAGTAATCTAAGGTGACACAGGTAAAGTAAGTAATGTAGAGTAATCTAAGGTAAAGCAGGTAATGTAGGGTAAAGTAAGGGATGTAGGGTAAAGCAGGTAATATAGAGCAGTGGCGTAGGAAATGAGGAGGCTCCAGGGGCTGCCCCCCGCCCCTTGTTGTGATAATTTTAAAGTTTTTTAACCACACACACACATCTTAACACAGGATCCCTACTTACTCTTTCTCCTCCATCCTTCACAGAAAGCTCCACTGCTGAGAGCAGAGGTTTGGTCAAGTTCTCCCAGAAGTGGGGGCTGCTCCTGAGGGCGATCAGTGCCGCATCATGCCTGCCCTGCCAAAGACCTCGGAGGAGGGACATGGCCGCTCGGAGAAGGGAGAGGGGAGGGGGATGACCTTGCTTTTTAGGATCAATCATCTCTAGGATGGTGTGCAGACAGCTCTCAGACTCGAGTATGTAGGCAGCCTAGAAGAAAAGAAAATTACAACTTCAGCATGCCGTAGGATCAAGAAGAAACTAATTCTCCACTGTCTTGCTAATTGAATAAGAATATGATGCTATAGTCATTCTAATTAGAAAGGACTTACCCTTTCTGACACTGCAGGTGCTCCTTTTCCTGTCTTACTATCATTATCCCTCCTCGGCCTGACACAGAGAAACAGCTCCATCATCCCCGGCTGGGAGTTGATGGAGGCCGACACCAGGTCCAATATCGCCACCTTCAGCTCAGTGTCCTGGACAGAAATACAAGAATTTCAGTACCCAATTCTTCACAACATCATTCAAGCTCGAGTCCCATACTAATTATCACGCCTACCTCGACATGTGCCTTGAGTCTGCTGACAAAGGCATCCCTGATGGGCACTGCCTCCTGTCCCAGGCACGCAAACACAGACATTGGAGCAACGTGAGACAGACGAACCAATAGGTTAGTCGCTCCTGCAAAACAAAGAATAATAATTAATCAAGAGACGCTGGGGGTGGAATTTGATTACCAGCTGGCACATGTGGGTCGTCATGGTGATGGATGTATGATGCAATGACGGCAACCAGGTGGATCTGGTTGGTGCTCTCCACGCTTCTCTTCAGCGACTGAGTGGCCAGGGCCTGCTCAAGGGGAGTGGGGCTCTGGGAAAGAATAAAGAATGTGTCAGTTTCACTCCTCTCTCTCTCTCTCCTTCCCCCTCTCACCTGATCTTGTTTGCTCTGAAGTAGAAGGTCGATGATACTAAACGCCAGCTTCAGAGACTCCACTTGAGTGATGGGCTGAGAGGAGCTATGGTATGATTAATATAATAAAACGTCAGCATTAGCCAAGCAATGCAGGTGACTTTACCTGTGTCTTGTGTTGTAGAGAAAGTTAACAGAGTCCACACCAATGGCCAGGGTGTTGAGGAGAATCCTCCCACCAACCAGGTAGAGAAGGTAGTAACACACATACTCATACACTGGAATCCTATGCGTGAGAAAATGAGATAGAGAGAGGAATCATGACTTTTTTAATGCTCATATAGCTAGATTATACCTTTGTAAAGAAGAGAGTTGTTGTCCTTGTTCTAGAATGTTGTGACAGAGCTGAAGCAATTTGCAACCTAAAAAAGACATTTTTTTTTCTAAAAATGAGAGAGAGTAATTAGACACCCTTTAGCTCCACCCACCAATCTCGTCCCTTGAAGTAGGCTGCCTGTATCGCCAGCTGTGACTGGTGGACAGCATCTCCTTCATGACGTACACCACGCACGCTAGCATCTCATTGGTCGACAGACTGCCACCACCCTGCCGAGACATTCCTAGCAGGAGGTCCAACATTGCCATGGAAACAGGGTACGTGCCCCGAGGCCGCTCCCAGACATTCAACAGCTGACCATAATGACCAGGGGCAACAGATAAGCTAAGGGGGGGAGGTGATAATTGGGACTGTCAATATCTTTGCATTTCATAATATGCTATACCTTCGAACTGATTCATATGTTGAAGTGAGGTGAGGGAGAAAACCAGTCCTCCGCAGCTGCTCCCAAGTCTGGATATGATATTATAATCATTACGTAAATTAGCTCTTGAGAGTGAATATTAATAAATAAAATTGCAGCTAAATCTGTTAGTACCTCATTTGGCTTGTTTGCAGTGATGACAGCAACGCACTGGAGACAAGTGGCAAGAAGATTGACAGGTGGGTTGGGGAGAGGAGAAAAACTAAACGAGAAGAGTTTATCAAAATTGAATTCTCTTAGTGATTGCAAGGGCTTATAAGCCCTTGGTGATAAGTAGAGGAAGTTACGTTTGAATGATGTTGAAATATTGTAATGTGATTGGACGGAGGTAGGCAGCCAGTGACCAATCATGTTTGAGGATCTCAGTCACAAGCTTGGCGATCTCTGTCACTCGTTCCACCTGACGACTTGGACTTGGGTCTACAACAAAACGCACAAGTACACAATATTTACATGAAACGTGCATCTCTCTCTCAACAGCTATCATTACCTGTTCCAACTCCAGGGGTGTGGAATATCTGGCAGGTCTCTAAGGCAAAGAGCTCCCAGGCTGAGTAGTCATGGCTCCACCTAATCACCTCCTCCCCCATCTCCAGCCCTCCTGTCCCCACTGGGAGGGTGAACGAACCCTGACCCAGACGCTGAGACTCTACGATAACAATACATACATTGTAGAAAAGGTTGAATTTTCACTGCCAAAAATTTCGCAGCACCTCTCAGAGGTACAGCGAGTTGATAGTTTAATGGTACTACCCACCTCTCATGACAACTAATCCCAAACCTAAGGGGGAACTTTCCCCAGACGCACATCTCATGCTCACCATGTCCATAGAGTGTTCTTGGTTTCTTGAGCACCCATGTCCCTTCGTCCTGACCAGGGCTCACACAGCCGTAGATCTGCTGACTAGACACAGCCTCTGTCAGACCACTCAGCTTGTGAAGGTGACTGAACACACTCTGGGCTGAGAGCTGGTCGGAGGAGAGAGGGCAAAGGAGAGTCAGCACCGGCAGAAGGTCCAAGGGAAAACTGCACGTACAAGTGTAGTCAATTACGATTCGTGCAAATGGTGAACATATATATACCTTACCTTTCCTGGGCAGAGGATAACAGCAGTCCTACTCCTTCACTGGTGCCCTACAGGATGATAGCATAATTATTATGTCATGTATCGGGTATTAATTGTACTGTCATATTATAATACATTATACCTGTTTCCAGAACTCCAGTCTTAGTCGTGGGTGGGTCAGAGTCTCCGTTGCTATGGACAGCAAAGTCTATGAATAAAACATTAATATAATACAGCTTGTTCACAGAATAATAATATTATACACGCAATCTTTTCATTATTCTACTGACCTGTGGATTTCCGAGTGATTCTTCATTGAAGGTTGAGACACAGAGGGAGAGAAGAGTGTGGACAATGCACTTGCTTGTACTAGCAATAGGCTGCAAGCAAATGTCACATTAGCTAATACAGGTCTGAAGAAGGTTAAAAATGGCCGATTGATTTCCCAAGCTCACCCTGTCTCCTGAGAAGTAAGGGCTTTTCAAAATGGAGAGCAGATGATCAAACACACGAGCCTGGAGAGCCATGTTGCCAAGGGACTTGATTTGCTGTACACAAAGAAACAAAAAAAGTCGACGAGTTACCAAACATTTATAATATAGCAGCTATGTGAATTTTCCTTACCTCCAAGTCGGTTTTTGGTAGAGCAACAAATTTGAAAGCCATCCAAGCCAGTAGCACAGGGGCATGGCAGACCTGATCGCCCCAGCCCGATATCACCTTGTCCAGTTCCTATTCCAGACAAAATTTCATATCTCATTCCAAAGCAGGCACCAAAGTCGATTAGCAATTACCTTGAAATTTTTGTCATATTTCGGATTCAAAAGGTGATGCTCACTTAACCTAAAACATATGTACAAAGTGACATAATAATGACATCATAGTAGATGATTGGATGTACTCATTCGGGGAGTCCTTGTATTTCTCCACCCACTCCATGTAGATTCCCTCCACCAGGATCAATGAGCACAGATGACTGAGGAAAATAATATTAGTTAGCAATGATATCATAACGATGTCATAAGAATAGATACCTGAGATGGTTGAGCAGTGGCTCGGCTGAGGAGACCAGTCCAACTCTTGTGTGCTGCTTTTGACCAAATCCATATTTCTGCACGCACATTAGCCATACATCTTGTACATTCAGTGTGTTTATATTAAATATATTATATACCTGGAATCTCTTGGCCGCCTGGCAGAGGTCAGGAGTGAGAAAATTGAAGTCTTTATAGTAGAGTAGTATTATCTCCAGTAGCTCAATCTGTTCCCTCAGCACTTGTGTCAACCAAACACCCTCCTCAGACTGACCCTGGAAAATACAAAAAAATACATAATTATTTATATCATCATACTATTATGACGATAGCAGATATTATAAGTACCTGAACAGAAGCAGGCATACGGGAGTCCACGCAGTGCTCGTACTGCCTCCAAAGCTGCAGTTGGAAGAAACAGAGAAGTCGGTATACAAAATGTACCACGTTAGTAGAGGCTAAGCATATCAATACACAGTAGACCCACTCACACTTTCAAGCAGAGATACGAAGCCATCATCTTTGCTTATCTTCTCCAGACAAGCCTCATACACTCCCTGTAATTTCAACACAACTTGCTATAGAAGCTAGAAAGGGGGGAAAAAAAAATCTGAATTGAGAACCCCTTACCCTATAGTCATGGCCAGGGTCCTGCCAGAAGCCCAGCAGCTGTTTCAAGCAGCGAAGCAGGTGGAGCCTCTCAGAGTAGAAGTAGTCCCTGATTTGATGAAGAATGGGCACCTGCTCTCTCTCACTGCTCAGCTTCTGGTTGAGGTCAGACAGAGAGCCATGGTAACTGCCACTGAGGAAGGATTCAAACAGCTCTAAACTCTGTAGCTCATCTAGCTCCTGTGTGGGGGAGGGAGGGAGGGAGAGAGCGAGGAAGACATGAAGTGGCCAATATACTCAACAATTAACATCCTCTTGTACCAAGTACTTGCTGAGCTCCACCACAAAGTTCATTGAAGCTCCCTTCACATGCTTGGAGGCCTTTAACTTCTTCAGTGAAGGAGCACTTGGCTTCTTATAGTGGTCCAGGCCATTCAGAAGCTGTTCTGCACATAACTCCACTTCTGCTTTTATCAGACCCTAACCAAGAAGTGCAGAAAAAAAACAAAATTTGTCTAAAAGTACAGAATATTATGCATGTAGTGTTGCTTACTGGGTCTCTGAGGGAGGAATGTCCTATGAGAATTTTCCATAGGTCTTGAAATGAGCTGTGGGGTGCGCATTATTTAGAGTGATATGCAGAACTAACGCGATATACGGAGGTATTGATACCACTATATGTTCAACTTACCATTTTGACATTTTCTTGCTTGGAGAAGTTGTCTAAACCGAGCAACTAGCACGCGCCATTCTTCAGTCACAAATGAATGGTTCCACGTTGACGACCCTTTATATACAGCCACATGTTCGAAATTTTTGGCGGGAAATTCAAAATCACACCACCGTATACTCGTCCACGTCATTTATCCAATTAAACGATTCCGAATATTGAAAATTTTCACCACATTGCATTTTGTATACAGTACAGCTGGCCGGCAGGATATAAAAACTCAACCAAGACATGGCAACAAGAAAAGCGTCTGTGCAGTTTGCCTAGGACAACCCTCTAACAGTCGAGTTACAGAATGAGCGAAGAAGCCGAAGTCACTGTAGCTCCACCAAAGGAGCTGTCAGTTGACGAGGTATGAATTCAACGGTTTGCCAAAAAAGCTTCAAACCGTGAAACTTTTCTGTTTTCTTGTTGAAATAGATAAGGAGGCGTCGTTTGGAGCGGCTGAGTAACCTTCCTGTTAGGTCTCAGACTGCTCCCACGAAGGCAATCACACCTACAGCTACACCAACCAAGACTGAGAGTTTGGCCACCTCAAATAGCGTGCCCAATATCACAAGAACCGATGAAGAAGGAAAGGTAAAAGGGAATTCAAAGTATGTACAAATGCTCTGAAAATAAGTGTACCTCTGCTCAATTTTAAATTCAGAAAGTTCATGCTTGTTCCTAGCTTAGTTTGGCCAGCTAGACCCACTCCCTCCCCTCCCATTCAAGTTCATAATAATAATGTTACTTTCTACTCAATTATTCAAAAATATTGCAAGCTATGCGGTGTCTACAGTACTATTATCAATCTTGCATTGTAGGAGAGTGTGCCTATGGAAGTGGAGCCCTCCAGGACACTATCGAATGGTTCAACACCAGTGAGGCCAGGAGCCAAGCGAACGCACACTGGTGAAATCGCAAAGTCAGCACAATCTCCCGTGTCCCCCAGTGCCCACCCACACTCCACACAGACACTCATCAGCCAAGTCTTTAGAATATCATTCACGGTGAGTTTGTGATACTAGAAGAACCTCTACCATAATTCACGATATTCATCGCTAAAAATTTTTCGTTTTGCATAATGTGACAAAAATTTTTTACGCGAAAATGGTTTACCTGTACTAACTTACATGTATATGGCACATGCTTGAAATTGACGAAAATATTGTTACATGAAAGTTTCTAACACACAAAATTTTACAAACTAAATTAACACAAATTACAGTACGTGTGATATTGCATAAGGCAAGACTAGGAGTGGCTATGAAAAAACTAAATAGCTAATGTTGTAAGGGAGTGCTGAACAGTGAAAGTTGTGTATTTCATGGCCACCCCACTGCAAAACTAGGTACATGTAGTATCCCCCTATTTATGGTCCAATTCTCAAAGCCACTGATAAGAATAGAGAAACACCTGTCTAAACAACCAACCCCCTTTGACTAAGCCTACATGCAGTGTTCTCCTAACAAGCCTTTAGTAATGAATTTCCTTTGATGTGGTGGAGTGTCTAACAGCTTTGATGTGACTACAGGCTCCACCCACATCATGCCCTTCTATCATATGTTTGAATTCGGTACATTTTGTAAGAATTTTGATCAAGAGTTTGTATATAATAATAATTATTATAGCAAATTGATTGAACTTCATGTAAGTTGACCTAGTAGTTGCTGTTCTTCCACACACACACAGGATGACCAGCCTGCTGGTTTAGGAAATTTCGTCCAATTACCTGAACTAAAATCGAGAGTGTCAGAGCAAGGCCAAGAGGCTTATGTCGATCACTGTGACCTCATATCACAGGCCCTCATGGAGCGCATACTTCAATTCACCGAAGACAGCATGGACACCGTTAGCTCGAGTGATAGTCAACCCTCTGGGAAGATGCAGCCACAGCCTGAGGGAGGGGTGGAGTCAATGGAAGATGACAGTGGAGGGAATGGTCTATTGAGTGTGGACGGTGGAGGTGGTAGCTTATACGATGGTGGAAGTGGGCCACCGAGTCTCGGGAGTCTGTCGCTATCCTCCTCTCAACCTGCTAGTCTGGGACAACAGCCACACTCTCTCTCAGTCAGCACTGGTAGGTCAGAGAGAAACAGAATGATTTTTGTTGATAATATGCGAGAGAGAGAAAGAGAGAGGGGGGAGAGACAGAGAGAAGAGAGGTGGGAGAAACATAATTTCACGCTCTCTCGCATTTTCCATTCCAGGAAGTGCTACTCCCACAGCAGCCACCACGCCCACAGGCAGCCACACCCTAACTACCCGTCTCTCAACTCAAACCGGAGTTGAAGGTGCTCTAGCCTACCTCCTGGACTGCCACGAGAGAGCTACACACGAGGAGAGATACGTGTCCAAGAGAGGAGGTTCGGCAACGGAGAAGAAGGCTGTGCTGGCTCTGTGCAGGGAGTGCTGTGTCACGCACTCTGCACTACTGCTTCAGGGATATTTTGGTCCGATAAATATTCCGACCAAAAATGATGATAGGTATGAACAAGAGTATTCTTGGTATGAATGTATAATATAATTATGTGGACTAATCATAGTTGTAGTATCCGTATTTGTTCCTTACCACATACTCTCTCTCTCTCTCTCTCTCTCTCTCTCTCTCTCTCTCTCTCTCTCTCTCTCTCTCTCTCGCTGCAGTAAATTGCCTTCCTACTCGTCTCTTTTAACCCCATACCTGCTGCATAACTGGTACGGCGGTCGACCTTTACCCTCTGGCTACCTGGCTGATCTAGTCGTCCATGCTCACCGTGACTCCGAGGGTCTCAAGGGAGAGGACACGCCCCTCTCTATGGTCAGTTATGAAATCTTTACCATTACAAAATTTTTTTCCTATCATTTCAGTGATTAGCTATTTAAATAGGATGCAAAATTTTATCTAGCACTTTCTCTCTTTTTTTTCTTGAATCATTATGGTATGTAGCAGACCTCTCAAGGGTCTATTATGTAACTCAGCATAATAGGCATGTACACAAGAATATTATTTTTATGCATGACATCATGACGACGCCCCACCAGCTCCTTTTGGGGCGACAAGTAGTCAATCCTTATGACTTTTGTCATCCACTCATGCTCTAGTTTGTCAACATGCGTCCAGATCTTAACCATTTCTGTAGTTATCATGTCAAACACATGTTCTTAATATTTTCAGATATTTCACGACGTTCTTCTGGACCTGCGTCGAGTAGTCCTCTCCTCCTACATCCTCAATGACAACATCTGCGATCCTTTCTTTGTCCTCTCTGATCTATGCGAGTACCGGGTGGATGGCGGAAATTATCGACCGATATGTCACCTGGTGAGTGGGTGTGTGCACATGTATGCTACAGTGCTATCACATTTCATATGATAATTTAGCTAAATAGCTAGTAATCTAATTATAATAATCAGTGTGCGCTCACCTATTTCTTGTAATGGTGGCCCCAGGTGTTGTAGAGTAGGCTAACTTTGATTTTAATACGTAGTCACACTTGAAAAAACTTTACCCAGACTCCAGACATCTGCTGACTCAATTATAGGAGTGGCATTTTAGTAATAATTACCAACCCATGTACTGAGAAGCAATTATAGGCTCTAATTGTCAGGGTTTAACTCATAAGTGTGATGTTTGATATTATCATAGTTTATATATTATGCATTCCCCTAGTGAGTATTAATCTGTGTTTGCCCACAGGTGACTAGTGATGAGAGCTGGCTGCCAAAGAGCACATCTGGTCGTTTGGCAATGGATGAGACGTTTCTGGGTCCTTTCCTGGCCATCTCTGGACTGATGAACGACAGCAAGGATCTCTGGGAGCACTATATGGAGAACATCTCCCGTGATACTGACTATGATAGTATCAGCAATACCATCCAACAAAGACTCAGCATATGCAGGGTATGTGTCTCTGTATGACAATTTGGTGTGCTCCATTAGTAAATCACTCATTCATTGTTGAAATTTGCACATTTTTCAGAGTGAACTTCATAAGATCACTCACAGTATTCTGCGGTGTCCAGAGACCAGAAAGGCTGCTCTAGACTTTCTTCAACTGATGATCAACACCAACATAAAGAAAGCTGGACTACACGTGAGTAGTGTTTCCTAATACATGTACTATGAAAATTGATACACCTCATCATAATAATATGCATACCATTACAATACTGTGTATGTTGTACTTGGGTTGTAGGTTGATCCCAGACGGCATTCCTCTGACTCTCTGACAGCAAATCTCCTCTCTGTCATGCTACAGCTCTGCGTCAAGGTTAAATTATCCTCAGTAAGTAGTCTTGGGAGTACTAGCTGGTGTGTGTAACATAGGATCAACCATTCTCACTCTCTCTCTCTCTCCCTCTCTCTCTCTCCCTCTTTCAGGTGAAGCCTACTTACATTCTTAATCCTTCCTCTCGCCTTTCCCTCGATAATGAAACTCGCATCCACATGACCTCCACTGAACTCAAAGAGCAGCAGCAAGAGATGGTAGATCACCAAGCGTTCAGCGAAGCACCAAAGTTTCCAACCGAGTGCTTCTTTCTGACGACCCACTGCGCCTATATTGCGTGGACCTCATTCATAAGGCGACACAGGTCTAGCATCAGGGACCTGAGGCACTTGAGGGGCGTGGTGGCCAATATGGAGGCTGCCAAGAAGCCAGAAGAGGTATGGCCTTTGGATAATGACGAGAGACATATGGAATTATGATATCACTATTCTTGCCCCCCCCCCCCTCCAAAAATGACCTAGGCAATATTTTGGGGGGAAGAGGAGCCAAATATTTCACTTTCACCCAAGGGTCCCCCCCCCCCCCAGCAACTTACTATATAGAATAGCTACATGTACTATGATAAGATGTATTCCGTACATACTTGTGCTTACTCATACATACACATAATATATGTATTGTACACACACACACTTGCTCTTGCTCAGGCTATCAAAAAGTACCGAAATCGCCTGACAGAGTACCAGAAGCGGTACCACAGTGCAACAACGGTAATCCTCGAGCCAGAGCTTCTTCAACAGACGATGGTCTTCTACTGCTCCCTGGCCGAGTGGCTGAGCATGCTGGTCGTCGGCGACCACGGCTATAGGCTGCCGCTGCCCAAGGAGATTCCCCCTCTCTTTGCCGCAATGCCCGAGTTCTTCGTGGAGTCCATTGCTGACTTTATTCTCTTCTGCTCTAGGTATGGTATAGAGGGAGGG
This sequence comes from Cliona cf. orientalis, assembly GCA_963930775.1. Lineage (NCBI taxonomy): Eukaryota > Metazoa > Porifera > Demospongiae > Clionaida > Clionaidae > Cliona > Cliona cf. orientalis. The sequence continues at coordinate 9,251,349 of OZ005696.1, forward strand.
GGGAGGATAAAAGTTAACTTTTGAGCTGGTGACTGTTTCCATCTCTACTGTAATTTTCTGCATCACCGTGCCAAAGCGGAAGTACATTTGGAATGGATATTATCGTCAATAGAAAAATATCAATATTGTTATGGCATGTAGGTTTTCTCCGTCGACAATCAATGACCCCAGCTTCAATCAGATAGTGACATTCATTCTCCTGATAGTCTGCACACCGCACTACTTCAAGAACCCCTACCTCCTGGCAAAGGTCATAGAGATCATCTTCATCATGACTCCCGGCATAATACCCGGGAATGGCAACACCCTCGACCTGTTCATGTCCCACCCTCTGGCCTCGGGGCAGCTACCCATGGCACTCATCAATCTCTATATTGGTGAGAGAAATCGTTTTCAAGTAGTTTCTTCCTTAAGCCTATTTTTCTAGAAAATTATTTTCGACATGAGAGGTCCCCATAATTACCATCATAGCGATCACTTATGATTTTGTACTTTTATAGAATTTTCCATATAATGTTATAGCTTTCATACAAGTCTGTGATAGCTGATTGAATGTTTCTATATAGATATTATACACCTCCCTCCCCCCCCCCCCCCCCCCCCCCCACACACACACACTCTCTGACGCTCCCCCACCAGACTGTGAGAGTATGGGTGGCTCTAATGAATTCTTCGACAAGTTTAGCATCCGCTACCACATCAGTGTGATCCTGAAGCAGCTCTGGGAGCACCCCGTCCACCAGGCGTCAATCAAGATCGAGAGCACCAATACCCAGGACAACGCCTCCTTCATGAGGTTCATCAACATGCTGATCAACGATACGACGTTTCTGTTGGACGAGAGCCTGGATGCCCTCAAGGCGATCAGGGACACACAGGAAGCTATGAAGGACAGGGATGCATGGGACAGCCAACCTCCGGTAAGAGATAATTTTATATACAGGATAAAATAATTATTATTATTATTGCCCTGGTCAGGCCTAGCCTAATAATAATTAGTTTATACACTGTGCTGGTTTGTAATAGGCTTTGTAGCAATTAAGCTGATTTGTAATAGGCCTTGTAGCAATTAAAGTAAGACATCTGAGACAGTAATGGTTTACAGTATAGATCTCTGGCCTGGTCATTGGAATAACACAGTGACTAAACCGCCACACACATAGAAGATCCAATTTCTGTTTTGTTGCTCTTCTCTCTTTCCATATTAAAATGTTGTCCATGGTAAACGTTACCTCGCCTTACGTACGTCCACCAATTTCCAGGAGATGCGCGAGTCTCGTTCTCACCAGCTGCTCGAGGACGAGCGTCAGTGTCGCTCCTACCTCACCCTGGCCACCGAGACCCTCTCCACCTTCCACTACCTCACCAAGGAGATCACAGAGCCGTTCCTCAGACCAGAGATGGCCGATAGGGTCGCCTCGATGCTCAACTTCAACCTACAGCAGCTATGCGGACCCAAGTGTATGGACCTCAAGGTAGGGGGGTGTTTATGATTTTTCGGAAGGGGGGGGGGCAGTGGGTGATATCTTTAAAATATGGAGTCCCCCCTAGAATTTTGGCACTGGACATTGGCCCCCCTAGTCATGACGCTGGGTGTGTAGTATGAGTGTGTACACTGTATGTGCTGCTTTGATACAGTTCTTTGATCTAGCAATGTACGTATGTACTTATACATTATGTACGCATAAAAAGTAATCCTTCTCTTCATATATATCTATACATTGTGTACCACATTGTCGGTAACAATTACCCATCTTGTTGACAGTATCCTTATGTGAGATTCATATTCAAATCTCCGTGAACCAGTAAACAGTAGAAGATATTACGTATACTTCATGTATACGGCTGCATGTGTCTGCTTATCGGTGTGTATGCACAAACACAGGCACGTTTATCATCATACCTCAATGGTTCATCTCAGCAGGGATGGATTCCCCACTAGCTGTCTATGTAGGGCTGTTGAAGATAAGCCTAGATACGGAGTATTCTTGCTTGCTGATAACCTTCAGGCATTTTGGGGAAGGGGGGCTCTAAGGTCCTAAAAAACCTTTGTGCATGATGAAGATGAATTGTCTAAACCACAATTATGGTATTTCAGGTGGATCACCCTGAAAAGTATGGGTTTAATCCGAAGCAGCTGCTGAACCATCTCACAGACATCTACCTCCACCTTCGTGGTGACGTCTTGGCCAGAGCAATAGCTACGGACGAAAGGTCTTACCGCAGGGAGCTCTTTGAGACCTGCACGGAGCTGCTAAGAAATAAGAACATAAAGAGCGAGGTATAATAATTACATGTATGTCGAAACAAGTTGCTAAGATTATCTTTATCAGAAAGCTGAGCTCAGAATAGATTATCAATTTACCCCTGATGGGTGCAAATCTGGTCAACATACAGCAATTGAAAGATATTACAACATTTTGTCCATTTCTTGTTGCCGTAGGAGAGCATAGCTCAGTTTGTGGGGTTTGCTCGTCAGGTCCAGAGCCAGGCAGTGGCATCAATGAAGGAAGACATCACATACGGAGACATCCCCGATGAGTTCAGAGGTCAGCATGAATGTATGCATGAACAGGTGGCGATCTCAGATTACAATAATTAATTGTTTGTGGAAGTAATTCACCAGGTAGTGAAATAAAAGCGTGATGATTGGTCAATAGTGCATTGAATTCCGTCATCACTTGGACCAATGAGATTTCTTCTCCCACATAGTATACTATAGCATACCATGGCACTGGCCCAAAGCCATGATAATGTCTGGTGCACCCATTCTTGGACTGAGCATAATTAATGATCAATTAAATGGATATTTCTGTAATGGATATTACTGCCATCAGGCCATCAGTGTTGCTACATCAATGTCATACTGTAAATTTTTAGCTTTCATAGAAGGTTTATGCCTGTAATAATAATTATTATGGGTGACAAAGATGCTTAGCTGATTTGAATATTCCCCCTCAGATCCTTTGATGGACACGCTGATGACTGACCCAGTCCAGCTGCCCAGTGGTGTGATAATCGACAGACCCGTCATTGTCCGTCACCTTCTCAACACCAGCCAGGACCCCTTCAACCGGCAAGACCTGACCGTCGATATGCTCATACCGGCCACCGAACTCAAGAGCCGCATCGAGGCATGGAAGATAGAGAGACAGCAACAAGACAGACAGAAGCAAAGCTGAAAAGAATGCTAGTTTTTGCTTATAATTATTGTAGCTGATCTCTATCATAGTCGAAATATAAAAAGTTATTAATGTGCTGACTCTAGGTATCTATTTTATCAGGGACCCAATTTTATATTGATTTACTGAATCATAATAAATATACAGCACTAGCATTGTGATAGCATAGGGACCATTATTTATTGTGTATGTATACTGCCATTGTAATATCGCTACCATACTTTTTATCTTGACGATCATTACCGATCACTAGCGCGGAATTGGGAAGACGCGGCCTTCATTGTTCGCAAGCGGCGCTGCGCTCTTGCATCTGATTGGTCGACGACACTAAACCACGCCCACAAGTGTGGCGAGGTAATTAGCCGCAAGTTCTCACGGGCTCTACCCGAAAGAGGCATCCCTGTGTCATTTGGGGGAGATCGCGAGCGCTGTTTTGAAATCTTGAGCAGGAGCTCGCTAAAATATCCCCTTTTCTGTCTCCACAGCTGATCGAAGTCCAGGGAGCCGAGCGAGACCCGCGGACTCCAAGAAACGGTGAGAAAACAGTTCATATCGTCTGCCGAGCTAGTCTCGGCTTTGTTGCAAGCTCAACTAATTTTCCCTCCCTTGATTTATCGCTCTCCCTCTCTCTCCTGCAGCCGACCCATCCCAGGCGGCCTGGAGAAGCGAGCGATCGTCTTTTTCTAGCTGCGATCTCCATCAAAACCCGGGTTGACCATCTAGCAAGTGCGGCGGAGTGTGCTCCGGGGCTTTGGCAAAAGGAACAAGGGCCAAGAGAAATCGACAAAGATGCCTAGGAGGTACCTTTGCGTTCGGAATCCTTCAGCGTCTAACGCGAGGATGGTGGCTGCACTGGACATGGGTGTAGAGGCACCGAGTAAGTTGATCAATGGTCTGTCTTTGTCGTGTGGGTAGGTAGCTAGCTATCTACCGCTGAAATCGACAGAAAAAAAAGGCGACCCCCATTTTTTTTTCCTCATTATGCTTCCCTGGTAATTGCGTGCATTCATTAGGCGCGTTGATTGCATTCTTGCGGGGGGTCAATAATCATGCGCCAATGTAAACATAACTTTGTCACGCATTTCAAGGATCCCTGAATGCATTTCAACTCACTCCATACCTCTGAGGTGTAGCCAACTCGCAGTGTAGCTAGCTGTGTTAGGTTACGTGATTCACCAGGGCATGCTGATAGTGGGTGGTCAGTTTTTTTGTTTTTTGTGTGTTATGTTGAAGGTAGTGATATCTTAGTGGGTATTCACTGCTTACGAAATCCAACTGGTTTCTGGTAGTGAGCATGCCACGTACGTATGTATTCCATTTAACACGACTCTCTATTATGGGCACGTCGTTGTGGTTTCGATGATGTGTAAATGAGCCTATTGACATACCTCTTGAGATGTGTGTGTCGTGATTATAGTGTAATCAGGAGTAATCTATGTGTCACTGACCTTGGTGTGACCTCTATGAGACCCCTTTCTTTCCGTTCACCTGTTGCCCAATTACTGTTTGTTCCTCCCTGGATTTGCCAGCCAAGAAAAGAAAGATTACAAATTTTAACATGACTATTAGAGGTAGCTGAATCATTCTTGCATAATAAAACAGGTAGTTACATGTAAAAAGCTGTGTGCATGTACATGTGGTTTTGGCTGGATGAATAATTGACCAGTGAGACCAGAGAACAAACGATTACGTCACTAGTGTAATGTAGTCGTATGTTTCTCTCATTGATAAACTGAGTCCGTATATACGACTAACTAAACTTTATTCTGTAATATTTTCCTTCCTTTTATTAGATATAGACGAGATTATCGAGTCTCAGGACATCAAACTTCAAGAGATCAAGCGACTCGTCTTTAGTGGTTCCTTTGGTCCCATGAAACTCGTCGCCGAGCCACCCATTTCCATGTCCTCTGTCGTCAACGAGATGCCCAATAACCACGGTCACATGATCTCCACCCACTACAACAACCACGAGCAGTCGCTGCTACAGGGAGGGGGCGGGGCCATCGGTCTCGGTGGAGGAGGAGGAGGAGGTGGGGGCGGGGCTGGGGGTGGAGCCCCGGATCAGCTCAACGAAGAGGAGATTGATTTCTCAAAAGCTGAAGCTTTCTTACAGCTCGAGGCTCCCATTGATGCTCGCAAGGACCAGAGCATGCTCAAACTGGCCTACACGATCCCGAAACGCACCTTCATGAGTCGCATCCTTCGCAGATATCCTATCCACAAGAAGCGTTTGGCCTTTATACAGAGAAAACCACTTCAGCCCAAGCCTTTGGAGGTTGTGGGAAATCTCGTTGTGAGCGCCAAGGGAGGGGGCGAATCGAAAGAGGTATCGATATCTTGCCAGGTATGTGGCCAACGCTTCACCAAACAGCACCACTTTCAGCGCCACCTATTCATGCACCCCGACCCCGATAATAAGAAGTTTCTTTGTCAGGTTTGTGGGAAGAGGTTTAATCGAGCAGACCATCTGAATCGGCACGCCCTGCTTCATGGAGATGTAAGGGTGCAGAAGTGTCTACTCTGTGGGGAGGAGTTTGACCGAGCGTCGCATCTCGATCGCCATCGACGCAAGCACCACCCGCCTGCCGGCCAGCAGCCGTCTCAGACTCCACCCCTCACACCACAGATTAAGAGCCCACCCCCAATGGGCGGAGCCTTTGATGGGATTGGATTCGTTACTAATATTGAAAGCCCCACTACACCTATGGAAAACCAGGTAAGATATTTCAGAGCTCTCTCTCTCTCTCTCTCTCTCTCTCTCTCTCTCTCTCGCTGACTGTAGCCTCAGTATCCCCCAATTTAGTGAATGGGGCATACAGGGTTTCGGGTTACAAGATTCCTACAATTTTCAGTTGTGTTTTTTGTCACTGTGTGACAGTTGGCTGCAGTGTTGTGTGTATCAACATGTGCACGTACATTGCGTTATACTATCAGTGCAAGCTATAGAACAATGCGGTACTTGTTTAGAGTACTACATGTGTATGTATGTACATGTAGCGACCCCCTAACACATGTCATCCATCCACGTCCGTGTACGCGTATATACATGCATTGTGTATGTTCAATCTAGAAAGTTTTGATGTTGTGTCTGTATAAAGTCTCCCCAGCCAGCCCTTTAAGCATCAAAATTTAATAGCCAATGAAACTAGTGATGTAGCTACAGTGTAGACTCTTCCACAGTGTTGTAATAATGAAAATATTTCTGTATAATATGATAGTTAGTACATATTTCTTGTCCTTGCGTATAGTTTCATTACTCTCTTCCTCCATCTTCCTCCCTCAGGGCTCAAATGGCAACAACCTTCATCTCTTAGCTGCTGTTGCTACCCCTGACGGCTCCACCACTGTCATTGACGGTCAGGTTCAGATGGACTCCCTACAGGACGTCAGTGGGGACCTCACCCTGCTGCAGACGCCCGTCGTGACCGTCGACCAACTCACAGCCGCCGCCGCGGCCGGAAATGCCCCCGTTGGTGTCATCAATCAGCCATCGCAGCAAAACGGCGACGGCGCTGCAGTCCCAGAGCCCGAGCGCCCCTATCCGTGTGAGGTGTGCGGTCGAAAATTCATCAGGTCCACTCACCTTCGTAGACACATGAGGATCCACACGGGGGAGAAGCCGTTCGCTTGTCACATCTGCGGGCGACGGTACGCTAGAGGTGACTATCTCCGGGCGCACATACAGGCTCACAGGAGGGATAAGATCCACAAGTGCAAGCACTGCGGCGATGTATTTCGGGATCTCACTCGATTCGCCGACCACTGTCGAGTCTTGCATAAAGATATGGACGATGAGCATGGAAATCCGAAGCCACCTCCGGAGAATAGCCCACCCCCTCCGCCGATCTCCACCGTGCTTGGAGACTTTCTAACTGCTGAGTCGGCGGAAGAGATTACGGTAGTTCCCTCATCCATCACGATAGCATCGGAGCAGAACACTGTGGCTACCCCTATGATGATTGCCAATCCCTCGAACCAAAATGTCCCAATAACGCTCATCAACTTGGCTGATAGCCAGGACGAGTTGATCATATCCTCCCTCCACCATGCTCCGCACCCTCCTGCAAGCTCCACCCACCACCTCATCCACGCCCCTCCTCCTCTTCCTACTGCTAGCTCCACCCACCACCTCGTCCATGCTCCGCCCCTTCCTGCTAGCTCTGCCCACGGCCACCACCTTATTCATGGCCACGCCCTCCAACAACAACCGCAGCCGCAACAGCCTCAGCAACACCATCACCAACTTCCCACATCAATGCAGGCGCCACAGACGATGACATCACATGAAATGCAATTGGCCCACCTCCAGCAGACCCTCGGCGCCGGAGGGACACACCCACCCACGACCGATCACCATCAATTCTTGATCCCGAATAACGTCCCGGAATCGGCCAATGAGGTTACTGTCGTCAGTCAGCTGTCGAAGGCTGCGGCCGCAGCGGCAGCAACAGGTAGCATGCCCTCCTCCTATATAGACCCCATCACGCAGTACATCATCTCCAACGGCAACGCCAATAATAGCAACACCCTTCCTTCTACCCACCCATCTCTGCATTAACTATTAATTAACTAGGGACTGCCCCCTTTCACTACTGACGCATCCTCACACTCTAATAATTTTGCCTCATTAGACAGGGACACCCCCTTTATTACCACGTTTATAACTAACCAATAATAATTATTGTAAAACCACTACATACCACCACCTACACAGATTTTAAAAGATAGGGCTATTTTTCTTCGTAAGCTTTTGTATAATAGATTTATAAGTGAACTTTAACCCTGTAGACTGGGGTCTAATAAATTTAAGTGACTATATACAATAATTATTGTGTACCTGTAATACTTTTTTGTGTGTATGTGTATACACCACTGTTATAATAATTATGGACTAGATTGAATTTTTTTTTTTTGACTTTACTTTCGTATTTGTATATACAGCATGATAAATTTTTTTATTTGTGTGAAAAATTGATATTATTTTCTTCCAATAATAATATTCTTCTGTGAACCAAAATAGACGTGTACTCTCTCTCTACCTGCACAACACTATAATTGATTATCGTTTGAGGGAAAAAAAAAAAGATTACTGCGATGACAGAAAACACAGGTAACAGTAACTTGACTCTACAAAAAAAATTGCCGTGTATAGGTGGTGACACAGTGTATATAGGTGCATATAGGTATAATATTATTATAGCGTGTCTTGAACAGAAAAGTCAAAATTATTATTGGGAGTTAAAAACCACGAAAACTGTAGTCAGGCCAAGCCTTGCGTAATAGTAGTGGGGTATGACTGACAAAAAATTAAATCTTTTTGAAAGAAGAAAGACAGTGTGCGTGCACGTGCATATAAATGGAATGAGATGAATATTTATGAATGAATTTACACGAATGAGGTGTGGCCATTGGTGCTAAACCACACCCACTTCCCTTCTTCTCTATTATTAACTCTTGTTGCCAAAAATAGTATCAAAAAATTATTTTTTTAGTCTTCAACGTCCCCTTCCTCCATAATTTTTACAGCATTGACGTTTTCGATGATTTTCAACGTTGGACCGAGTCGCAGCTTGAGCGTCATCAGGAGGTGGTGGTCCTTCACGAGACTAAGAGCCTTCCCATCGATTTCGTGCTCCACGAAACGATCGAGGTACGCCTCGTAACCGAGATGGGTGAGAAACTCACCAACGTCATCCACCGTCCAAGAATGGAGGGGGGCTCCAGTGGGATGAGTGTAGGCTGTGGGGAGGGGGGGGGGGGAGAGAGAGAGGAGAAAGGAATGATTTTAATTAACTGAATGGAATTGATTGCATAGCTATGCATGGAAGACACACAAGGATTCACACACTTACGTTCAAGAATGATCGATGAATTGTGATGGCTCTCTTTCTTTGTGACTTGGGGTGAGTTATTTTGCTTCCTCGGTGTCCGCTTGCCTCTCTTCCCTCGAGGCTGCAAATAACATCACAACAACAACAAAAAACATCACAAACCACAACTTTCAAGTAGCAACAATCAACACAAAAAAGGTGAAACATAAGCTACCTAGATCATCTACAGCTGCCTCCCCCCCCCCCCCCCCCCCCGATCATTTTTGTTTCACCAAACGAGGAAATAGAATGTGATATTATAATAAGCAAGGAACTCACTGTTTTGGGTGTGGCAGTTGTGTCACTAGAAGCTCCGCCCCCATGATCAGGGGTGTTGGCGTTGCCACTGCTATAGTAGGCCATCTTACGTCTACGCTGGTCTCGAATCTTCTGAGCCTGAAGGGTGGAGCACAATAATAGTAATATTATGTGGACATGATTTATTTTGGATAAAGTAACTCCCTTCCATATACGTACATGTACATGTGCACCTCTCTCCCCTCTCCCCCTCCCTCCCTCTCTCCCTCCCTCCCTCTCTCTCTTTCCCTCTCTCTCCGTTTGTTTTCCAGTGGCTGAATCAACAGTGCAACTTAATTGGCTGTCACTTGCATGCCACATCAAACACTGCGCTGGCATTTGTACAGTTGAACAGCACACACAAGAGACTTAGCAACATGTTTATTTAAGGCACTTTCACAACATTTTCATGCCACGAAAAACTAACAAAAGGGCGGGGCTATGTAGTTATAAGCACCCTTACAAATGCACACACATACATGTATATAAGCTAAAATAGAGCTAAACTACATGTAGGTATGAAATTATTATTATAATATTATTATTATGATAGCATGGTAATACTACTGTCAATGTACATATATAACACACAGAATCATAATAGAGTGTACAATGCTCTGGTACACCTTCTTTCACATACCACTAAAAACATACTATTTTCAATATGCATGTATGTATGTATGTATCTATGTATGTATGTACTTTTGGTACCAGGTAAGCAGTTGTATGGGTGCACTGTGGTTTGGGGAATACTGTTCACTTTCACTTAATTAGAGCAGAGGAAAGCACCTGGTGGCGATTATTTGTATACACCAACAAAACTAATTCACTTTCAAGTCTAAAAGTTATGAAGTTATGATTCGTCACCCACTCTCAGGATCGAACACAACATTATTGTGGTAAATTTTTTATGATAGTACGTAACGGTACTCGATATGGTGGGAAAGATGACATAATTATTACGTAACTTACAAGACTCATAAACACTTTAATCTCACACCAAGACAAAAAAACTACTCCACGAAATAAAATTACATCAGACGTACGTTTTACACTAGCTCACCTTTGAGGCCCCACCCCTCAGGTGTCTCGATTTTGGATTCAGCAGTCCCTCTCTGATTGACTTGGCGATTCCCTGAGGGTCCCGGCCGTAGGGGTAGTATCGCTTCTCCGCACTGTACCGCTTACAACACGTGATGGAGCAGAACCGTCTAGAAGGAGGGAGGAAGCTCTCTCGGTCGCCGATGATGTGACAGAACTCGCACTTTAGCTGGCCGGGCTGAAGCTCCTCTTCTTCTTCTTCTTCATCCTCGTCGTCCGGCGAGCCTTTAGCCGACCCACCGTTGCTATGGGGACCGGTGGGCGTGGCAGAGTGGGTGTGGTTTCTTGTGCGCTTCGGTGGTGGTGGTTTCTCTTTGCCGTAGTCTTCGGGAACGAATGAGAGATGGCCATTTTGCTACAGAAATAAGGAACATTGTGGAGGAATAGCATAGTTTAATTCAGCACCTGGTTAAGTTAATATAGGATTTAGTACACAATGCATTATGTAACCAAGTCACATGACAATAGTACAGTACAAAAAGGCACTGTGAGAATGAAGGTCTCTATTATAGTCAAATATTATTAGACAGTAGACTGGGAATAAGCTACCTTACATACTTACGACTTTTCCAGGAACCATGATTGTACATGGACATACTACAATACTATGCATGCACAATTCCTGTTTTAATTTGATTGTGATCTCATTGAGGGGGGAATACATCAACTGACGTATTAATCTTTTTATGTATATACATGTGGTGGTCAGTGGACTCACAGGGAAGGGACTTTTGCTGTCCTCGATGACAAAGCCATCAACAACGTGGTAGGCCTTCTCTGAACTCTCGTCCTTGTCCAAGATACTCACCCCTTCAGGAGAACTGGTCTCCATTAGCAACAACTAGACTGTGAGGAGAGGGAAGGAGAGAGAGAGAGAGGGAAAACGTACATCGAATAACTCAATAGAGAGATAGGAAGCATTGACCCACTGTTCTAGCACAACCAACCCTCGTTAGCTACAGGAACTCTTATTCTTCCCCCAAACGACAAGAGTACACTAATTCCATAACATCATAATCCCTTCCTCACCACACGTGAACCACAGCGACAACACGCATACATGTACATGCAAACTGTCTTGCCATGCACACTGATACACACACAACATACATACATACACCTATTAGTAATAATATGGGAAGTTAGCTAGAACTGCACATACAGTACGTACAGGTATTGTGCTATGAGTGTCCGAGGACACGTGGTTTTTATAAGACTGAAAGCAAATAGACAACTCAACAGAACATACGTACATGTATATGTAGACATACGCTGCCGCATATATACATGCATGCATGTATTAATACACATGTACTAAGTATAGGCAATGTTATATATACGACCACCTACATAGGTATCAATACAACACATGTAGCTAGCTACAAGCATGGCGTGGTGCTCTGTACAACAGCATCGTCGAATGACGGTGAAGATAGGCTTGGATAAGCATGCGAGTTTGTACGACACTGTCCAAAAAAATACCTATAGACGTACCTCCTTGTGTATTCAATTTTACATTGGGTCAGTACAGGGTAGACACATACGTACATACACACTTTGACTGATACATACGAAGTCTACTTGAGGGAGAAAGAGAGCGAGAGAGAGATCCAAATGGTTGGATATTCTGATTTTTCTCCACCAAGTGGCCTTAAACTAACACTTAATTAGAGAGCTCACCACATACAATGCTAATTAGTAGAGTGGACACAAGTGCAATAGGCCACATAAACACTATTTATGGCACAATTGAAGTTCACATACACCACTCCTCTAGAGGAGGTCCAGAAATCGCGCCAGAACCGCGTAATTCTGTACATGACGCCGCCATTTGCAACGTACAGTAGTTCTAGTGCAATTGGGGCTCGTTCACTTACCCGATCGAAGCGCTGGGAGCCGCAAAAGACGAAGAGAGAGCGTCCCTCACTTTTCGCAAGGATGACCCTGGGCCATTACACACACAAGAATGCAATCCAGCCTGGGAGGAACTGAGCATGCCCAGTGAGCCGCTAAGGGGCGTGGTTTCTACTTTATTGGCAGGGGCTCACCCAGTGACCATCCAGGCAAAGGGTCAAAGTTCAAAAACAAAACGACCGAAAAACAAGGACGTTTCGAGCTTCAACAAAGCTTTCAGAATGGCTACTAGCTATTCTAGACTGCTGTCGGCCGCTAGGAGAGGCTGTAAGTTTAATAGGTCGGTTTCCAAGCAGGTGCACATTTTTGAATTTTTGTGTTTCTGATGACAGTGAGACCTTTGAGTCGCCTTTGGAGCAGTTTTCGCCAGCAGATGGCCGAGGAGGAGGCACATGCAACCCGTACCATGGTCAACTGGAGGAGAGTGGTATGTAGAGTATGGCTAGTACACTATAATTTGGATAAATTTCCAACTTTCATTGCAGTCCCTATTTGTGTGCATCCCAGCTGTGTCCTATCTCACATGGAAGCATGTCATCGGTAAGTTCTTAAACATATTCAATCATCCATGATTGATGGTGAATATATTAAGTGATGCTTTTGTTTGCTGTGTAGTTGGTGAAGAGCATCACGTTGACCGGGAGTGGATACCATATCCTTACTTGAGAATTAGAAACAAGGTATATACAGTGATAAGGCAAGGTTGAGCAGACAATGTATAACAACAGCATCCTGTAGCTAAAGTCACAAGTGTCGACCTTACCCGGAAAATATTCCCGTCATGGTGAAAAGTTTGAATCAGTTCCTTCATAAATCTTATATGCTACTTTAAATACCCTATTATGTATTGTGCTGTTTCATTTCAGCCGTATCCATGGGGAGATGGAGACACTACACTGTTTCACAATCCTCGCACAAACCTGGGCCCTGAGAAGGAAGAGAGAGATGCACCTCCAAAGACAAGGACAGGATTAAAGGTGAGAGAGGGGGGAGGGAGGGGGAGAGAACGGCTATGATATTATGATGTACCTTCCACTTTTGTTGGCAGTCTCGTATCCAAGAGTGGTGGTTGGCTAACCTCCATGAGGATCCTGAAGAGAGAGACCAGGAGAGGTGGGACCACTTGGCCAAGATGCAGAAGAGAAGACAAGACTAGTAAGCAATCACAACATTGCCACTAGCACAATGTCATAGAATTTGAAACCCTCCCCCTCCCCTACCCCGAGATATTGACCATCAGTTACATCCAGTACGTAGCGAGGCATTGGAGGTGATTTCTCCTATGTAGAATATTATGCACTTTATCTTTTCTTCTATAAAACCTCCTCATACAGCTTGGCGAAGAAGGCCAAGGCGATCGACAAGCCAGTCCCACTCCAACCCATGAACCTCATACTGGAGATCAAGTACACACCTGTCAACAAAATTGACTCAGAGATGGAAAACTAATCCAAAGTTAATGTTAATATTATAACATATAATATTGTAATAATTATTATGCTATTACATATCAGATTCTATTGGTGACGATATCAGATTCTGTGAATAATTGTTATTATTGTGGGGGGGGGGGGGGGGGGGGGGGGGGTAAAGGCAAATCCATTATCAATATAGTACACAGAATTTTAATGGGTAAGTAGCAATATGATAATAATATAAGAAAGAAAATACAATGATATTGTCATAATTATTTTGGAGAGTGAAAACAAAAATTAGAATGTTATGCAGAAAATTACAATTCTAAGCAGGAAGTTCCTCGGCTAGTTGTGCATATCCAACCATGGGTGACTTGAGAGCGTTGGCCACAGCTGCCCACGAGGGCTTGGGCTTCCCATTGTTCAACCAGTACTCCAGCATGGCAGTGAGGCAGTCGTCCGGATCCTGGCTGTTGTTCTTCTTGATAGCGTTGAGTGTGCCGACTGAGATACCCAGTTTGAGGCCAATGTTGAACCACTTCACCCTGGCCTCCCACACTGCCTCCAGAACATCACCAAGATGGTCTATGGTGAGCTTTCCTGCAAGGTAAAGGATTTGAAAATCTTCAAGTCACTAATGTCGTGAAATCCTACCATCAACAGTAGAAATGTAATTATTTCTTACCAGCAGCAACGGCAGTTTGTGAAGGTGATGCTCCTGGACTACCAGTAGATGCTCCTTGACCTTTAGAAACTGACTCCCCTAAAGAGAATGATTGTCTATTATACTACATCTTAAGAGAGAGCTTTAGAGATACCATAAATGTTGTCAAAAGCATAACTTGATATACATCTCTAGAAGCATACCTTTTTGGCCAAGCCAGAGCTTGTGCTGCTCTGTCATTTCACTGTAGACTCGGCAGTCACTAGTGCAGATCAAAAGTCTTCCATTTTCTGAAATGATAGCTGGGTGAAGGTCGCCATGCTTCTTGCAAGGAAAGGCAATTTCGGGAATCGAATTGTTGTAGTTCAGTTTTTGCGATGCCTTTCGTATCCCTGTGAGGATCGTCTCATGAATCAATGGACATACTTCTTCGTAGATTCGTTGAATTCCATCAGCACTGGCATCCTCGGAAGGCTCAAGCTCAACAATAACGTGAAAATGTGAGGAAAATGGATCGGTTATTATCACGCAGCCTGGAGTTTTTCCAGGAAGGGCAAATTGAACTCGATTGCGTGAAACTTGCACAGGGTAGCCGTCCTCTTCAAGAAGCTCCCACTTGGCTTCAGTGATGAGAGAAGCAAGGAGAAAGCAGTAAACTCCAAGCTTGGGGCCGTCTCGACCAAAGTAGAAGAGAAGAGCGGGGATGACTAGCGATGAAGCACCTGCCACAAGACGTGGTATGCCTTGTTTCCTCAGGAGGCAGGGCATGAGATACTCACCTTTCCCAACCTCCGCCATGATCCTCAGGTGCTTGAGGACCAAGATCAGCTGCTCCTTCATGAAAAGCTTAGGGATGTAATGAGACGAGAATTTTTCGAGTATCTCCGCCGTCACAATTCCACATTTCACGAATTTCTCGAGTGTTCCAAGAAGACCACTGGTAGACTTTGCTTGTAGTGATAGACTGTGCACCACAAGCTCAGTGATTTTGTCGAGGATGGCCTGGGAATCGATGAACACGACATTCGGAAGAACTTCTTCATAGTAGAAGATCAGCTTCAGCCCATGAAGGTACTTCAATGCTGCCTCAAAAGATTCTCGTGTGAAATTGTAGGTAGCTGCTACTTCAAAGCACTCTTCTTTGCTCATCACCGATTTTCGTTGCTCCTTGGCCATTCGCTGAAAGGCCATTTCTAGGGGGAAGTATCGAAGTGGAATTTTGACTGGTTTCACTTTGTGCAATTCTTCCATCGCTTTCTGTCTCAAAATAGAAACAACCTTCTCATCTTCCTTTCCAGGATTTTTGGCATTGATAGCAAGAAGCAGGGAATCCCCTTGGACAATATTCACCACCATCTCCCGAGGTATTATGCTTCGAAGCTTTTTCTCCTTCATTTCTATGCTCTCCTGTGGGCACTCGTGTGCGAGGTCTTTGTGTGTGCCCACAAATGCAATCTTTGGACATGTATTGCGATCACAGGTTGATCGTATCACCCTCATGCAGTGGCGAAGCGTATCCAAGTGTGTAAAAGGTGAATTGAATGGCTCTCCAATGCGTTCTCCACGGCCATAGTACTCCACCAGCGGATAGCTATCTAAGGGCTCATTGAGCTTCACTATCAGCATGCCAAGCATGGTGTTTTTGACAAACACAGGGAGGACTTCGTGAAACATAGGCTGGCCTCCTGTATCATCAACATCAAGCAATTCTTCATTGTTAAGATCTGATTTTCTCTTTGCTCCTGCCTGCATTCGACTCAGGTACTGCCTCTTCATAGCACGACGAACACTCCATGTTTCCTCTCTTCGTAAAGCATCTACTTTGACAGCTGATGATGGCTGCCTCGTGGTTTCCTTCTGACTAGGAGATAAAGAACTAGCTAAACTGTTCAAGTCATCCTTAGTCTCAGCTTGGGTAGAGGGTTTAGCAACAGCTCCACTATCGTTTGACACCTCAGCTGTTGCTACAAGCATGTCAGAATAGTGGTCATCGGTGATTCGTATGAAGTGGTCGTCGCTCACTCCTGCCTTACAATGAGCTACAGCTCTCACAGGCTTCTTTGCACATGGAGTGCTTTCTCGTATCGATGGAGGATCTTCCTTGAGGAAAGCTGCAAGGACGTGTGTTTTTCCTGATCCTCCCACCCCTAAGAGTAAGGCACTGCCATTTCGTAACAACACTTCACCCTCCATCATGGCTGCATCAAAGCACTGCTGGGTTTTCTCACTAACTGTAATAAATTTACATAATCGGTAAGGGTCACTGGTATTACATGTACAGTATTGCCAATCGATAAAGAGCATAGTTCTCACGCACACTTAGTCTCGTCCCCAGACCCCACCCCCAAAAGGAGGAAAGGGTCTGGTACATACCAAGCGCTTTTTGGGGCACATAGGATGCAGCATATTATGTGATCGTCATGACAATGCATCGTTTTGGCATGGCAACGCATCAATGGCTCTCACGTGCAGCAATAGTAGTTGGCTATCGTGCTGTATGTAATGATAATCACGTGCAAGACACATGGCGTGACAGAATTCAGATATGCCACATCAGCGAGCCCCAGAAAGCGCTCAATATGTACCAGATCCTTTCCTCCTTTTGGGGGTGGGGTCTGGGGATGAGACTAACGCATACTCTCTATATCTATATAACACAATTACTACACCATAGTAGCTACATGCACACGACTCAAATCATGCAACTTATTATAGAACGGTTAAATCAGGCACTTAATTATGCATGCATAGGGCTTCCTATTGTAATACATGATAACAGTCTCACTACAGTATGTGTCTTGTGTATATACCTTTGACATAAGTATTCTCCACTAACTCAGCCTGTTGGGGAAGATCGACCCAATTGCGGAGTACCTCAGCAACCTGGCCCCAAGTAGGGCAGGGATGTTGATGGACGTAGAGGTCTAGGTAGGCCTCTTTCCTCTGGGTGGGGCTCTGGTAGTCCTTTTGCATTCTGTCTATCTCAGACTGTGGCAGACCTAGGCAGCCCCTACCTCCAAGCTCATCTACCTTCCCAGGGTCCAGTGGTACAAACAGCTCCATTAGTTTCTCAGTAGTTATAGTGAGGTCTGTGTGAGCATCAATAATACGTTTCAAGATCATACTGGGGAAATGAAATGCTTCATCATTACTTTGGCCTTTGAAAATCAGTTGATGTTGTACACAGGTAACAAGGATACATAAGGATTAGTCTAAGCTAAAAATTTGACGCACTAAATGCTGCCAAAACAGTGTTATAGCATGCAAAGCTATTCACCAGTATGTCCTACTGGTACATGCATGTATGGAGGACACGACACCTATACACTCCTGGCTATGGAGTCTCCGCAGCCAGGCTCACCTCTAGGAGGGAGATATGACCTCACTTCCTCAACTGCAGCCACCTGGTGACGACGGTATAGTGACCGGGCAAGACGTTCCCATGAAGCCAATGGAAAACAGTTGACATAAATATCAACAGCTGCAGCCTCCACCTCCGAGGCAGTGGGGTATTTCCCAGAGGACTGAATCTCATCAAAGACGATATCTGCAATCATCTTCTTCAACAGTGGCTGTTTCTCTTTTGGCTCGACCTTCTCCATGACACGACTGACATTGTCCACTGTTAGAGTGGGGTCTGGGGGGAAGAGGGTGGACAACATCACTACTAGACCTCACACTAAATAATGACACGAGCCAGTAGCTATAATGTAGGCATGGAAAATGAATTACATTGCCCAAAATTTTTCTAGTTTTACCAAATTCTACTCAAAAATTAACAAATAAAGTCGTGGAAAACTTCCAGCCATGCCTGACATCTGCTATGGGAGAAATTTTTGAAGCTATGTTCCGATCCGCAAAATTCATGGAAATTTTCAACCTTGAATACTGATTATTGTTACCACTTTACCAGTTGGTATCAACGACTTCTTTTCCTTCAATGCAGCAAACTGGTGTTCCACATACAGCTGCATGGAAAGATGTTCCCACTCAGCCTTAGGATGGCAGTTCACATAGTAGTCTGCACATGCATGGTTCTTCTCTGTATCAGTGGAGTATCTCCTCTGGATCTCCTCATGCAGTGGCCTGGGAACTAGTCTTCCACCCATCACACTCCACCACTTGTCTCGTGGTATCTTGTTCAGTATTTGAGTGACATTATCCACTGTCATAGTGGGGTCTGGGGGGACAGAGTTATGTGCAGCAACACACTCATTATAATGACCAGTGCTATGGAAGAATTAAGTTTGTGAGGAGGACCCCTTGAGGTTTGAGCATTGCATGTATCATGCTTACTAGCTGGCTGAATAAAATATTATTAAACTCAGTTAACAATTATGATACAAGGTCCTTTCATTGTGTCAAGCTTGTGAACGTGATAATATTCAATTTTTGCACAATTTTGTGACCAATTTTGTGGCATTGTGTATGTATTATGGTATTGTACACACCCACTCACCTTGTAGTCTCGCTAGCCATACCCTTCAATCTCGAGAGAAAGAGGGTCTGGTGACCATGCGTACAGCTAGTTGTTCCGTCGGAATGCAATAATTACAAAACACGTCACGGATAACCGCAAACAACGCGGGGCCGACTGTATTGCGCGCGCGCCGCGTGTAAAGCGTTGCCAAGCAATAAATTCAAACCTCGAATCTGATTGGACGCGACCAAATCCTGTCGCCAGAACAACTCGTTGTATGCACGGTCACCAGACCCCTCTTTCCCTTGGATTGGGGGGTGTGGCTTGCGAGACTACTCACCTTGCTGTGGTTCAGCATTGGTCTTGATCTTTTCAGCCACGCTGGTCTCTCCAGCCGTGTGTAGTCGATGGATCAGCATCCTCCATGAGGGTTGGTAGTGACCTTCCCCCAGGAGGAATGCCTCCACCACAGCTTTTAGTCGAGCATCATCAGAGGTGTGCTGACGTTCGATGGCATCTAGCTTCTTTCGATCAATACTAGTATACCAGCCCATCAGCTCCTCGGCCAGCTCTCTCCACCTCCTCACTGTCTTCACCGCCTCAAATACGTTAACAAAGGTGAGGGGCGGGGCTGGATATAAAGAGTTTTCTCATGTCAACTCAACGCGAGGGTGTGGCACCCAATCAATATTGTCACGCAAGTTGTCAGCCCGTTTTTACCAGTTTACGTACAGCTTCATTAAATTTACTTTTCTAATTTAACTAGACTGAACTATATAGGTAAATTTTGCTCACCTCGACTGCTTTTGATCTGGTGAAGATCATTGAGCTCCGCCATTTGTAGTTGTGGTCGATGTATATTATTTAATATTAATTATCGTAATGGGGAAAACCCTATCGATATACACTGTTGCCGACCATTTCCCTCTCTGTAAGTGGTGGCCATATTAAATTTTAACAAGTCATGCTACAGTGAAGTTCAACATAAGCAAATTTTCATTGATACGGAAAAAGAGTTCACGATAAATGGAAAATACTGAAACCACATGCATACAGTAGTAATATAATATAGTAGCACGATAATTACCAAAATTAATACGTATTAAAACACAGAGTTTAGTAACTAGGAAGTTTGCTACCACTGCATAGACACTCTGTAGTTGTCGAGAGGCCCCACTACCCTGGCTGGGTGAGACTCAGTGGACAGCTCCTCATCAGTAAAGTCCACAAGAGGGTCCAACAGGTGGGAATTAGAGGGGTTTACCCTTCCCAACGAGCCACTCTTGCCAGCAGCTGCCCCGTGGAGGGAGTAGGCGGCCGCGGGGCCAGGGAGGTGGGAGGGGACAGACTCCCCACGAAAGTGGAGTGGGTGGAGCAGCTGCTGCTGGCGGCCGGCTGGACCACCGGCTGTCGCTGGTGGGGTGAGAAGGTCAGAGTCCATGCTGGACTCTGAGTTGGTGTGTGAGTGAGCTCCAGACCTCCGGGGAGAGAAACCAGTACGCAGGCTATGCACCTGCAGAGAGAGAGAGAAATTAATAATTTAACAGCCTTGATAAAAGTATAAACTCAGTGCACTTAAGGACTGTCTGGAATTGAAGAAGCTACAATTTTCAGTCACATTCAAGGACTCATTTTAAGCACCTAGTAAAAGTATCAGAGGCTGATTAGGGTACCACATGAAAGATCAATCCAAGCACCTTCCGAATATTTAATTGTTAATCGCAACCAATTAACTAATCAGGCGTGGCAGCACCATTCAGCCACGCCCTCTAAAATGCTAAATCGAGCTATCCGGAATTTAAGCGGCCACTTCTACCGAACCTTAGCTACACAAACGGAGGCTTACTATGATGATCTAACATATCATCGGACGGATTGACGAAAAACCCCTCTGCTACGGTTTTAGTCGCAAAAAACTAGATTTTGGGGGGTCCACGGCACGATGTTTCGCATGTAGCTCCGAACTAAAAGCAGCCATCGACAATCCGTCCGATAGATCGTCAACATCGATCGTAAGCTTTGGTTTTCGATCGTTAGTACTGCGAAAACATGAGCGCTACAATTCCGGACGGCATTTGCTCGATGAAGTGAGCTCAAAACTGCGGCTATGCGGCTTTTTGCCGTGGCTTGTTCAAGGCTGATATGATAGTGACGTCACAATACAGGCCACTAATTGGCTCGCAGTCGGGCGCGCGCCAACGATAATCAGACATGCCTTAACTGCACTGAGAAAGCTAGAAAGCGTAATACTTACGGATTGTGTAAGCTCTACCATTTCTTACAATAGTCCTTGTATAGCTAGCCCCAATTCTACACATCACTTCTCTCTCCCATCTCAATCTTCCCTCCTCTCTCGAAATCTCTCTCTCTCACCCTCCCTCTCTCTCCCATGCACCCCTTCCCTCTCTCACCTGAGTGATCAATCCGTGTAGCTCATTTGCCAGCTTGTCTCTCTTATTGCTGAGTTCATCGAGTTGACCTTGAAGAGCCCTCTCCTCAAACTTCAGTCTCTGTTGGCTCCTGTTCCCGTAGATGCTGCGAGGGACGTCATAGTCAGCGTAGGTGTTGGGCTCCCCTATCTGACCCAGCAGCTGGTCCACCTCCATACTAAGACGTCTGGGTGGTGTGTGAGTGAGAGTGTGGGGGGGGGGGGGGGGGTGAGGAGTGAGGGTAGTCCAATCATTATAGTCTAGCTGAATCAATGACATACTGAACATACAGTATTCAATTATGACTACAGTTGGAGTATGACACATGATTTATTAAAGGAGGCACTAGTTTAGTTTAATTCGAGTTATCATGACTTTCGTGCTATACATTTTTTTATGTAAGCACAATTATGCACACCCATCTTTACTACACGACATTGTGCTGGGAAAGAGTGGGCCAATATGTTCTCCAAAGGGGGTTCTGTTGATGCTGCTTCAAATTAGCAGACCTAGACTAGAGAAAATGTTTCAGGCTTCAAGATATTCCAGAAGCTCTATACTTTAGAGCCATCAAAATAATTGAAGCTAAGCTCACATTAATTTTATTTAATATTCTATGTATCAAACACAACAACAAAAAAAACTCGGCACTGTCACGCACTAGTTTCAACTCGGCTACTGGTAGTGGATGCTAGCTAGGGCCAACTAAGATACGTAGATGAAGAGGAGTTATGAAAATTTAATATTACACCCTACAAGTCACTAACAATGCTAAATTGGCACGACTTAGTTATCACTTTTTCAGTCTCTCCCACTCACTCCTTCCCATCAACACATCTTAGAGGGTCCACTCCAGTGAGGTGATAATGAAGCAGTTTATGTCAAACTATTCACTATTGACGACACACAAGTCTATATAACTATGCATGCAGGTATTCAAAGTATGCATTTGACCTGTGTCCCCAGGAATGGTGAGGTATTCACTGAACAATTCTCACTCTGTCCACCCACAATGGCTGCAATCAATGTCACCGATTGAGGAGTGTATTGGTGTCAGCATAGCTATATACACCAGCTGGTAGCTACCACCTAGCCTATGACAAGCAAGAGAAGGTAGCTGACTTGTACTATTATGCTAACATTTGACACACTATCTCGCTCTCTCCCTCTGTCTCTCTTTCTCTCCCTCTCTCTCTCCCTTTCTTACACACATACACCCTACCTCTGTACTTCTTCCAAGTCTTCTTGTGCCCCACTGCCAGTCCTCTGCAGCTGCAGATGTTCTTGTTGTCTGTTTGGCAGAGAGCCCTCCACGTTCTCATAGCCACTCCTGTGCATCATCCGCTGCAGTCTGTTGCTATCTCCCACCATTCCCACGGCCAGAGGTGATTGCTGGGGGCTGTCCCCTTCATCGTGGTAGAGGGAAGAGCCACATGGAGCGTCCGACGTAGCCGACCCCGAACCAGCCGTGCTCGTCGATATGAGCGACATTCGCTTGTCTGTCTGGAGGTCAGAGTACACATTCCCCACGGTGTTGGGACCATTGTTGCCGAACTTTCTCTCCGATATAATCAGATCCGGCGACTCGCAGCGAGCGCACTCGCTGAGTGGGTGGAGCCCCACGGACGGCCTGGCATCTCGTCGGTAGGAGACACGGACCGGCGACCCCTCGCTGCGATAGGCCGGCTTAACCTTGAGACTCTGTGTCCTACGAAGGGGGGAGCCATTTTGTTTGGTGGTTGATTTTTCCAGCGGGTGAGGCGGCTGGGGTTGGTGGTGGGTCTGCTTCTTTGGCTTGTCTCCACTGCCGATGCGGAGGATGGTCGGCTGGTGGGAGGGCTGAGGTAGACTGTGAGGTAGGAAAGAAGAGGAGGGGGGAAGATGAGTGTGAGTGTCACATGATACAGAGGCAGCTTACACTAATTAGTGACTCAGTGAAACAGGCACAAAAACAATGCCTTTTTTGTATCGTCTTCCAATATTGTATGATCACTGACCGGAGGACTGGAGATTGAAAGATAATTATTGCCTCATTCCTCCCCCTCCCTTTCTCCATCTTCATTTCATGAGGATACCCCTACCAATTAAAGGCCATACTAATATTGGCTGCTATTGAGAGGGGGGTCCTGATACTTGGAAGGAGAATTATGAGAACTATTATCTCTGAAATGTCCATAATACAAACTCCCAAAGAGTCAAATCAGTATACACACCTCAGAACATTGTTGACAGAAGCAGTGTACTTATGTCAGCTAAATGGCAGTCCTTAAATTCCGAAAAGTTTGCGTAGCAGCAGAGATTAGTGCTTTAAGTACCAAGCGGTAGACTATTAGATGCTTTCTAAATAAACTGATGTCGTTAAAACAATGTCCTACGAGCACTGAGGTCTCGACAGGAATGTGAACCAACAATTTCTCCACTCACCAACATGACTTGGAGAGGATCATTATCTCTCACTTACGGTGATTAATTATATCAAAACTAGCGATATTCTGCTCCAATGAACTAATCAATGCAAGTCATAGACTAAGCAACTAAAATTAAATATCTAACGTCCTTTGAATTAGATGTTTATACTTGATCCACGAGAATATTTGAGCAATTAAAGTATGATCATGCCACACCTTTCTCGGGTCCCACCGTGACTATCACTGATTTGCCTAAAACTATCTAACTTTCCGGAGAGGCATGCAATTTTGCAGCAAATATTTAATTTTCACCCACTTGACACTATTTATGGCACAATTATTGAAGTTCACATACTTCACTCCTCTTGAGGAGGTCCAGAACCGCGTGATTCTGTACATGACAACGCCATTTGCAATGTACAGTTAGTTCTAGTGCAAATGGGGCTCGTTCACTCATCCGATCGAAGCGCTGGGAGCCGCAAAAGACGAGGAGAGAGCGTCCCTCACTTTTCACAAGGATGACCCTGGGCCATTACACACGCAAGAATGCAATCCAGCCTGGGGCGGAACTGAGCATGCCCAGTCAGCCGCTAAGGGGCGTGGCTTTCCACTTTATTGGCAGGGGCTCACCCATTGACAACCCGGGCTGAGGGTCAAAGTTCAAGAACAAACGACCGAAGAACGTCTTGGGCCTCGACAAAGCTTCCAGAATGACTAGTAGCTATTCTAGACTGCTGTCGGTCGCTAGGAGAGGCTGTAAGTTTAATAGGCCAGTTTCCAAGCAGGTGCACATTTTTGAATTTTTGTGTTTCTTTGCACCATGTCAGATGGCAGTGAGGCCTTTGAGTCGCCTTTGGAGCAGTTTTCGCCAGCAGATGGCCGAGGAGGAGGCGCATGCAGCCCGTACCATGGTCAACTGGAGGAGAGTGGTATGTAACGTATGGCTAGTACACTATAATCGGGATAAATTTCCAACTTCCATTGCAGTCGCTATTTGTGTGCATCCCAGCTGTGTCCTATCTCACATGGAAGCATGTCATCGGCAAGATCTTAAACACATTCAATTCAATCACCCATATCATTCGTGGTTCATGGTTATAGTGATAATTTTGTATGTACTGTACAGTTGGTGAAGAGCATCACGTTGATCGGGAGTGGATACCGTATCCTTACTTGAGAATTTAATAGAAACAAGGTACAGTGAAAAAAGTGGGGCTTGTTTAAGTTGAACAAAGTTGAGCAGACAGTATGAAAGAGCTGCTCCCTGAAGTCACAAGTATGTATAAGCCTCTTCTGAAATTTATTTGCGTCACGACAACACTGGGGTGAAGAATTTGAATCAGTTCATTCATTATTATACCTCACATGCCACTTAAAATTGTATCATTTCAGCCGTATCCGTGGGGAGATGGAGACACTACACTGTTTCATAATCCTCGCACAAAGCTGGGCCCTGAGAAGGAGGAGACAGATGCACCTCCAAAGACAAAGACAGGATTAAAGGTGAGAGAGGGAGGGAGGGGGAGAGAGAGGGGGAGGGAGAGGAAGAGAGAGCGGCTATGATGTTATGTTGCTTCCACTTCTATTGGCAGTCTCGTATCCAAGAGTGGTGGTTGGCTAACCTCCATGAGGACCCTGAAGAGAGAGACCAGGAGAGGTGGGACCACTTGGCCAAGATGCAGAAGAGAAGACAAGACTAGTAAGCAATCACAATGCTGCCACCACCACGTAAAAATTTGAAAACCACCCCCCTCCCCATGTTACATCCAGCAGTGAGGCATTGGTGGTGATTCTCCTATGTAGAACCATAGTCCGTACTATATCATCTACTGTATATAGAACATAATAATATTACTATTATCTTTACTCGTCATCTAGCTTGGCAAAGAAAGCAAAAGCAATCGACAAGCCAGTTCCACTCCAACCCATGAACCTCATACTGGAGATCAAGTACACACCCGTCAACAAAATTGACTCAGAAATGGAGAACTAACTGGATGCATGCATGTATGATTTTTGTTGTGTATTATGCTTAATTATTATACTGGCCATATTAATGTGACATATAGGGATTTATGGTGTTTCAACTTTTTATTATTATTAACGTAGGATCCCATGATTATGCCTCCTGCATTTTTAGTTCAAGTTCCTGCATAGGTAGTTCTGTCTCGCCCCATCTCTGCTGCACGGGGGGGGGGGGGGGGGGGGGGGGGGGGGGGGGGGGGGGGGGGGTGCAATCGCAGGATTCTATGGTAATAGTGAACATTTACAGTAACTGTACAGTATTATTATTGAAACAGTTATCTAACAAACCTTACTCACAAAAAATTGTATAATGATATTAAAGCTGCATACTTTAGGGTATACGTAGAGATGCACTTATAATAATTATCATAATTATTATGGATAAGATTGCATGAAATAATAATAATATTATTATTGTGTGCTGGTAACTGTCTGCAAAACATTCTGAGACAATGCAAGCTATACTTTGTTCTTCTTGGCCACTGGTGTGTCTTCTCCCTCGCTATACGACCGAGAATGTTTCCCTGTGATGGAGCTACTGCTGGAGTGATCCGTGTCTGTACTACATGTACTTTGCTGTGGGAGTTGTTCTGCTAGCTGTGCATGTTCAACCAAGGGTGACTTGAGAGCATTGGCCACAGCTGCCCATGAGGGTTTGGGCCTTCCATTCCTCAACCAGTACTTGATCATGGCAGTGAGACAGTCATCTGGATTCTGATTGTTTGCTTTGCCGATGGAGTCCAGTGTACCAGCTGAGATACCCAGTTTGAGACCAATGTTGAACCACTTCACCCTGGCCTCCCACACTGCCTCCAAGACATCGGCAAGATGGTCTATGGTGAGCTTTCCTGGAACAAAAATGATCATCAGTATGATGATATTATTATAAATCACAAGCAATATCCAGAGAGCAAATGAT
Organism: Cliona cf. orientalis; assembly: GCA_963930775.1. Lineage (NCBI taxonomy): Eukaryota > Metazoa > Porifera > Demospongiae > Clionaida > Clionaidae > Cliona > Cliona cf. orientalis. The sequence continues at coordinate 9,277,996 of OZ005696.1, forward strand.
ATTTATTTTAAATCATAAGCAATCCAAAGAAAATAAACATACCAGTTGTGGAGGAAGTGACTTACCTTAATTATTGTTATTTGTGCTATTTTTAGTATCATGCATTGCAGTGTCATGCATACATCATACGTTTGCGTATGTGCATTCTCTCTGCATGTCTGTCAGTTGAATGACATTAAACAGTCTTATTGATCTAAGTAAGAACTACGACACTACACAAACTATGGAGCACATGCAGAGAAAATCACTATTATTATGTGTAATACCATTAGGTGTGCTTGAAGATGCCAGAATTTCTGAGTGTGGTCTGTTGTTAATAACATTCTGTTCATCCTGAATGTAAAATTTTACATTATTAATGCAGAGAGAACTTTTATTACTGTAACAGCTAGCTAGCCTAGTTTCCCACCTCATTGTGTGCACATTCAGGTTGGAAAACAGTTGTAGATGAAATTTTAGATCTAGATGTGCCAATTTCATCCTATAATAATTATTATTATAAGGCCAGACCAATTAAATCAGTTGTTGCATGGATTCACTCGCTCCAATTTTTGGGCAAACAGAAAAAAATTTAATCAAGTTGGGTGAAGCTTATGTACAGTAGAGTGGTTTTTGTCCCTTGATTCCTTGGTCCTAGATAATCACATTAGTCTGTCTTAATTAGATTGTGGTCTATAATCACACCCCAATTAATTTCTTTTTTTTTCTTTTTTTTCGATCGCTCGGTCCAATTTTTACCTCACAATATCCGAGCAACAACAAATTAAATTGGTCTGGCCTAATCAGTGTGCAAAAGAAAAACATATGCTATGCACTAACAGTCATAATAGTAATAACTCACTTTGAACCAGAATAAGTGCTTGTCTTCTTTGAAATCGAAATTGACTTGGCTTTTGAGACATTCAGCGTAATGTCCTTTGTCGTCCCTAGTCACTATCATGAAGTGATCGTTATGAGAGTCCTCCAGGTTACAGGTGAAGGCTAGTTTGAATGGTTGCTCCAACGATACTTGCAGTGGTCTGTATGGCTTGTATTTCATGTTCAATATGACTGTTTCTAATGCTTGAACGACTGTTTTGCGTACTTTGGAGCAAATAACCTCTAGAGTTATTTCACTTCTTGCCTTTGGATGCTGTTCAATGTGAACCATTATGTATTGCGGTCGAGATACAAGTGTGGCAAAGAATGCTCCATCAATGATGAATTTTGCTTTATTCCTCATCACTTGATCGCCACACAACTTCCACCTTGGAGACATTGAATCAAGTTGAGTTATTAGGCGGGCCACACCAGCACAGAAGACTCCAAATGGAACGAATCCACCAGCAAAATGTATGAAAATAGGAGAAGGTGTTGCTTCTAACATACAGGATTGGCAAAGTAATTCACTTTCTGAAGCATACTTCATCACGGCTGGCATGATGAACTTTGGCTCAGGCTCTGGCTCACTGGAGGAAGCTACTTTCTCATCTTGCTTCACCTCTGCCAAAATGTTGTGGTGTTTAAGAACATCTACTAGCTGATTCAGCTCGAGAAGACTGCTTTGGGGATGATCTGTTGTATCCTGGATGTGTTGGGGATGATCTGTTGTATCCTTGATGTGTGACAAAGTGAAGAGGCCTCTTTGGTGGAACTGTTCAATTTTACCTTCTGTTATGGCTCTACTCGCTTTTTGAAATTTGTCGATGATGAGCTTGCTAATACTTTCAAAGATGACCTGGGGATTGCAAATGACTGTATCTTTCATTGAGGGAATGTTGGTGTAGTGCATCAGGCTGCCTATGTTGTGATGAAAGAACCAAATGGCTTCTTCTACCGAAGTGGGCATTAATAATCGTTCAGCAATTTCTTCACACTGAGCGAGGCTTAGCACAGGCTTGTTTAGTAGATTCACTACTACTCTGAACATGAGCCATGATGCTGGAATTGGAATCCTAGGAAAGTATTCTTCGATTTTCCCTTCAATGTCATTGCGAATATCTGCCATTTCTGAATCTTCTGTACCGTTCTTATTATTGACCGTGAATGCCATTTTATTTTTTAGTGGCTTCAGTAGTAGTCCTTCCTTGTACAACTTCGTAGCCTTGAATTTATCTTCTAGTGTTCCTTGTATCTGTGAAATCTTTTCATCATCCACTTTATCCTTGTATGTACCGAAGAGCAGAGCTCTACTTGTGAACTGTGAAATCTTTTCATCATCTACTTTATCCTTGTACGTACCAAAGAGCAGAGCTCTATTTGATGCAGTAGACTTTGATGCCACCTTGGCATCAGCTTGTGAGTGTGAGCTAAAGCAGGCGATACTAGCTAGACATTGATAAAGGACTTCTTCAATACAATATGAAGTTTCCAACACTACTTCTGCTCCTTTTTCATCTTGAAGAAAACGTACTGGATAGTGCTCTTGAAGCTCTTGGTCAAGTCGAAAGAAGAGAAGGTACAGAGCTGGGCCAATGGTGAGGGCTGGTAGCATGTCTAAAAAGGCTGGCTGACCACCAACATCTGCCATATTGATCATTGTTAGATCTTCAAGTAGTCGCTTGAGATCTTCTGGACTGTCAGATTGAAGAATTGTGGTCAGGCTTTTGAAGGCATCATCAATTTCTGATTTCTCTGTGTCTGACAGTCTCTGAGTCACTAAGCTTTCCAGTTTAGTTGCGTCATTTGGTTGCTCATCTTGTTTTGTATTTTCTCCTGTGGGGTTGTTTGTTGATGCTGGAATGATAGCGGGATTGCTGAGATCAGGTGCTTCACTTTTTGAATGTTTGTTGCTGTCCTGCATTGAGGTTGGCTCATTGCTAGTTGCTGCAGTGGTACTGGCATTTTGTTTTGTGGTTGGCTCACTGCTAGTTGCTGGAGTGGTACTGGCACTTTGTTTGTGGATTAGTTGGTAAAAGAGCTGAGCAAGATCCACTACATCATATGTATCTAGTTGTGTGTCCTCCTTTGAACTCTTCATAGACTTCCATTGTGATCCTGCAATAGCTACTTGCTCACTCGTCAGTTTTTTGATGATCACCTCATTTGTTTCCGCTACCCCAGTGCTTATTGAGGGTACACCTAGCTGGTCAAGGTTAATGATCTCCTTGAGTAAGCGTCGTCGGGTTGATGTCTTTCCGGAACGAGGAGGGCCAAAGTAGAGAAATTTTAGATATCGTAAAGTTAGGCATAGGCCTTTTGCGAGTGCTTCCTTGTAAGCTTCATAATGCTTCATAGTTTCAATACCTGCAAATTATTTAGTTAAAACATGGTATACTCTGTACGCACTGAGACTAGAAAATGCCATATATGTAATACCGTAGAATCCCGCGATTACGCCCCCCCTTTGTGCATGCTAGGATTGGCCAAAAGTGGGGAGGGGGCTTATACGCGGGATCCTTACATTTCCGTGTGACGACCATTACCGATCGTCGAATGCCACGTGGGCGCGCGATCTCTGTACTTTCTCGGGCTGTTTGGTGGGCAAAACTCGAGAAAAACGACAAAGTAAGGCATAATATGACACAAATAGCTAGTTTGCTAGCTGTAGCTACTGTTTTTGTTGATTTATGCCAAATTATGGGCTCCATTTTACAGTCAGGGAGGGGGGGCTTATACGCGAGACAAAAGTACCTATGCAGGAACTTGAGCTAAAAATGCAGGGGGGGGGGCTTATGCGCGAGGGGGGGGCGTAATCGCGGGATTCTACGGTACATACAAATACCCAAATATCTCAAAATACTAGGTAATTTTGTGAAATTTCTAAGCATGAAAATCAGAATCTCCAGCAAATTATCTATCTAATAAGACCAAGATTATTCATCAAATCAATTGTACATGCCAGAACCAGATATTTAAAAAATAGGCTATTTGTCAATCTTTCTTTCTTTCTTTCAAGCAAGCCTACACACTAAGCAGAAAAAAAAATTGTCCGGAAACCACCATAGTATAATCGAGCTGGATGCACAGTAGAATCATACAATGCAAGCGGGCAGCCTAAACTTCGATTTTGCTAAAACGTTGGTAAAGGTCGTCACGTTTATGTGCGCGTGGGCGGAAAACATTGCAAATGCATGGCTTCCCTATACAAACATATTATGGGGAAACTTCAAAGGGCCGTAACTTTAATTCTAAGGTGTGAATCAAAATTCCGCTTCCAAGAAACTTCTAGGTATGACCCATTCTGCATGCTCATATCAATAATTTGTCGTGAATGTTTTCCCAGAGTCTCAAACATTAATTTGCATTACTTTACATTAAATTCCTTTTTTTTCTACTTCTTAGTGTGTAACTAGTTTCTTGGGCTAGCTCAAGACTGCCTCCACCACTCATCTTACTTTGAGTATAAATCCATTCTATTGTGTAGCGCGCAGTGCAGTGGCACGCTAGTTTGGCGTTACCTCAACTGTTACGTAATAGTGGGTGTGTACGGCACATTAACGATTGGGTGTGTCTGATGCGCCATTTTGTGATATATAGTGCATGCTCGGAATGTGTTGCCATGGCGAAGTCATGTGACAGCACCTGGCCCTAGGCGCCTAGGGTATAGGCGAGCTAGCTATCTACTCGTACATCGCTAGCGCGTGCAGCGGTGCGCTGGATCGATCATGGATATGAAGGTGCAAGGCTCGAAGAGTGGTAAGGCGCTAGGCATAGGCGAGCTACTCGCTAGTGTGTGCAGCACTATAGTGCTCTGCTGGATCAATCATAGATATCATACCATCATACGAAGGTGCAAGGCTTGAGGAGCAGTAACATACAGATCATAAAATTATGCCAGGTAGCTAGCTGCTCCCAACAATAAAACTTGGTTTTCTCTTTAAGCGCAAGAGTCTCATCACTACTTGGGCCGCCTAAAGCAGCCTTTTTTGTCAGCCTGCTTCATCATAATACCGTAGGTCGATTCTTTTGATTGCGAATTGCGAACTTTTACATAAGATGCAATCAAAAGAATTACTGGAAAAAGAATATGCAATGAAGAATATTACACGTGATCACACCCCTTTTGCGTATGTGCTCACTTGTTATCCCAAACATGCACGCATTATTGATATCACGCGTGCTCGATCTACTTGCATGCATGTACATACAGCCGTCCATCGTCAAGTCTTCTTCAATTCTTTAAGCCAACTGCCAATCTGCCAACAGCATAGCTGACGCCAAACAAAGCGCAACTGTCGCCCGAGCAGTATGGCATTCTGTTAATAACCCACCCTACATGCAGCCTAACAAGCCACACCTCTATAGCTAAGATTGAGGGTGTGGCTTTCTCGTTAGGTTATATATTTGCAATCATTAGAATCGCAATCTCGCTTACATATAGCACCATTCGCAATCATTTAACTACGCATTCAAAACCCAACCTACTATCAATGCAAGTTAATGAGGGGCATGGCTAAGAATTTTGTGGGAGACATTCATGCAGGGTTGTTCCCTAGTTGTCATGATGGTTCAGGTTTATCAGTTTTATTCAATCACATTATTACAGGTTATTTTTGCACCCCTCAAAAAGCAACTGTAGGGATGTATAGTAGATGCGATTATCACTTGTTTGTGTACTTTTTGATCCTGCCATCCCTACTTCATTTTTCAATTTTATTCAATTGTTTTTATACTTGTAATATTATTACTGTACTAATAATATTATTATATAAAATTAATCCTACGGTACAATGACTTACCAACAATAATGCCAGGTAAACCTTTTTGGCCAAGCCAGAGCTTGTGCTGCTCTGTCATTTCACTGTAGACTCGGCGGTCACTGGTGCAGATCAGAAGTCTTCCATCTTCTGAAATGATTGCTGGGTGAACATCGTCATGCTCTGGACAAAGAAAGGCTATTTCCGGAATTGAATTGTTGTAGTTCAGCTTTTGCGATGCCTTTCGTATTCCAGTGAGGATTATCTCGCAAATCAACGGACAAATTTCTTTGTACATCTGATGGACACGGTCAGTGCTTGCACCCTCAGGGAGCTCAAGCTCAATGGTGGCATAAAAAAAGGAAGAAAAAGGATCTGTTATTGTGACGCAGCCTGGATTATCTCCAGGAAGAGCAAACTGAACTCTATTGCGAGAAACTTGCACAGGGTAGCCATCCTCTTCAAGAAGCTCCCACTTTGCTTCAGTGATGAGAGATGCAAGAAGAAAGCAGTAAACTCCAAGCTTGGGGCCGTCTCGACCAAAGTAGAAGAGAAGAGCGGGGATGACTAGCGATGAAGGACCTGCCACAAGACGTGGTATGCCTTGTTTCCTCAGGAGGCAGGGCATGAGATATTCACCTTTCCCAACCTCTGCCATGATCCTCAGGTGCTTGAGGATCAAGATCAGATGCTCCTTCATGAAAAGCTTAGGGACATAATGGGACGAGAACTGTTCAAGTATCTCCGCCGTCACGATTCCACATTTCACAAATTTTTTCAGAGCACCAAGACTTGACTTTGCTTGCAATGATAGGCTGTGCACCACGAGCTCGGTGATTTTGTCGAGGATGGCCTGGGAATCAATGAATATGACATTCGGAAGAACTTCTTCATAGTAGAAGATCAGCTTCAGCCCATGAAGGTACTTCAGTGCTGCCTCATATGATTCTCGTGTGAAATTGTAGGTAGCTGCTATTTCAAAGCACTCTTCTTTGCTCATCACCGATTTTCGTTGCTCCTTGGCCATTCGCTGAAAGGCCATTTCCAAGGGAATGTATTGAAGTGGAATTTTTTTCGGTTTCAATTTGCGCAACTTTATAATTGCTTTCTCCCTCAAAATGGATATCACTTTCTCATCTTCATTTCTTGGTGTTTTTACATTGACAGTAAGCAGTAGTGACTCTCCATCGACAATATTATCTTCCATCTCCTGAGGTATTATGCTTCGAAGCTTTTTCTCCTTCATTTCTATGCTCTCCTGTGGGCACTCGTGTGCGAGATCTTTATGCGTGCCCACAAATGCAATCATTGGACGTGTGTTGTGGTCACAGGTTGATCGTATTACCCTTACCCAGGGGGGGGGGGGGGGTGCAATCGCAGGATTCTATGGTAATAGTGAACATTTACAGTAACTGTACAGTATTATTATTGAAACAGTTATCTAACAAACCTTACTCACAAAAAATTGTATAATGATATTAAAGCTGCATACTTTAGGGTATACGTAGAGATGCACTTATAATAATTATCATAATTATTATGGATAAGATTGCATGAAATAATAATAATATTATTATTGTGTGCTGGTAACTGTCTGCAAAACATTCTGAGACAATGCAAGCTATACTTTGTTCTTCTTGGCCACTGGTGTGTCTTCTCCCTCGCTATACGACCGAGAATGTTTCCCTGTGATGGAGCTACTGCTGGAGTGATCCGTGTCTGTACTACATGTACTTTGCTGTGGGAGTTGTTCTGCTAGCTGTGCATGTTCAACCAAGGGTGACTTGAGAGCATTGGCCACAGCTGCCCATGAGGGTTTGGGCCTTCCATTCCTCAACCAGTACTTGATCATGGCAGTGAGACAGTCATCTGGATTCTGATTGTTTGCTTTGCCGATGGAGTCCAGTGTACCAGCTGAGATACCCAGTTTGAGACCAATGTTGAACCACTTCACCCTGGCCTCCCACACTGCCTCCAAGACATCGGCAAGATGGTCTATGGTGAGCTTTCCTGGAACAAAAATGATCATCAGTATGATGATATTATTATAAATCACAAGCAATATCCAGAGAGCAAATGATATTTATTTTAAATCATAAGCAATCCAAAGAAAATAAACATACCAGTTGTGGAGGAAGTGACTTACCTTAATTATTGTTATTTGTGCTATTTTTAGTATCATGCATTGCAGTGTCATGCATACATCATACGTTTGCGTATGTGCATTCTCTCTGCATGTCTGTCAGTTGAATGACATTAAACAGTCTTATTGATCTAAGTAAGAACTACGACACTACACAAACTATGGAGCACATGCAGAGAAAATCACTATTATTATGTGTAATACCATTAGGTGTGCTTGAAGATGCCAGAATTTCTGAGTGTGGTCTGTTGTTAATAACATTCTGTTCATCCTGAATGTAAAATTTTACATTATTAATGCAGAGAGAACTTTTATTACTGTAACAGCTAGCTAGCCTAGTTTCCCACCTCATTGTGTGCACATTCAGGTTGGAAAACAGTTGTAGATGAAATTTTAGATCTAGATGTGCCAATTTCATCCTATAATAATTATTATTATAAGGCCAGACCAATTAAATCAGTTGTTGCATGGATTCACTCGCTCCAATTTTTGGGCAAACAGAAAAAAATTTAATCAAGTTGGGTGAAGCTTATGTACAGTAGAGTGGTTTTTGTCCCTTGATTCCTTGGTCCTAGATAATCACATTAGTCTGTCTTAATTAGATTGTGGTCTATAATCACACCCCAATTAATTTCTTTTTTTTTCTTTTTTTTCGATCGCTCGGTCCAATTTTTACCTCACAATATCCGAGCAACAACAAATTAAATTGGTCTGGCCTAATCAGTGTGCAAAAGAAAAACATATGCTATGCACTAACAGTCATAATAGTAATAACTCACTTTGAACCAGAATAAGTGCTTGTCTTCTTTGAAATCGAAATTGACTTGGCTTTTGAGACATTCAGCGTAATGTCCTTTGTCGTCCCTAGTCACTATCATGAAGTGATCGTTATGAGAGTCCTCCAGGTTACAGGTGAAGGCTAGTTTGAATGGTTGCTCCAACGATACTTGCAGTGGTCTGTATGGCTTGTATTTCATGTTCAATATGACTGTTTCTAATGCTTGAACGACTGTTTTGCGTACTTTGGAGCAAATAACCTCTAGAGTTATTTCACTTCTTGCCTTTGGATGCTGTTCAATGTGAACCATTATGTATTGCGGTCGAGATACAAGTGTGGCAAAGAATGCTCCATCAATGATGAATTTTGCTTTATTCCTCATCACTTGATCGCCACACAACTTCCACCTTGGAGACATTGAATCAAGTTGAGTTATTAGGCGGGCCACACCAGCACAGAAGACTCCAAATGGAACGAATCCACCAGCAAAATGTATGAAAATAGGAGAAGGTGTTGCTTCTAACATACAGGATTGGCAAAGTAATTCACTTTCTGAAGCATACTTCATCACGGCTGGCATGATGAACTTTGGCTCAGGCTCTGGCTCACTGGAGGAAGCTACTTTCTCATCTTGCTTCACCTCTGCCAAAATGTTGTGGTGTTTAAGAACATCTACTAGCTGATTCAGCTCGAGAAGACTGCTTTGGGGATGATCTGTTGTATCCTGGATGTGTTGGGGATGATCTGTTGTATCCTTGATGTGTGACAAAGTGAAGAGGCCTCTTTGGTGGAACTGTTCAATTTTACCTTCTGTTATGGCTCTACTCGCTTTTTGAAATTTGTCGATGATGAGCTTGCTAATACTTTCAAAGATGACCTGGGGATTGCAAATGACTGTATCTTTCATTGAGGGAATGTTGGTGTAGTGCATCAGGCTGCCTATGTTGTGATGAAAGAACCAAATGGCTTCTTCTACCGAAGTGGGCATTAATAATCGTTCAGCAATTTCTTCACACTGAGCGAGGCTTAGCACAGGCTTGTTTAGTAGATTCACTACTACTCTGAACATGAGCCATGATGCTGGAATTGGAATCCTAGGAAAGTATTCTTCGATTTTCCCTTCAATGTCATTGCGAATATCTGCCATTTCTGAATCTTCTGTACCGTTCTTATTATTGACCGTGAATGCCATTTTATTTTTTAGTGGCTTCAGTAGTAGTCCTTCCTTGTACAACTTCGTAGCCTTGAATTTATCTTCTAGTGTTCCTTGTATCTGTGAAATCTTTTCATCATCCACTTTATCCTTGTATGTACCGAAGAGCAGAGCTCTACTTGTGAACTGTGAAATCTTTTCATCATCTACTTTATCCTTGTACGTACCAAAGAGCAGAGCTCTATTTGATGCAGTAGACTTTGATGCCACCTTGGCATCAGCTTGTGAGTGTGAGCTAAAGCAGGCGATACTAGCTAGACATTGATAAAGGACTTCTTCAATACAATATGAAGTTTCCAACACTACTTCTGCTCCTTTTTCATCTTGAAGAAAACGTACTGGATAGTGCTCTTGAAGCTCTTGGTCAAGTCGAAAGAAGAGAAGGTACAGAGCTGGGCCAATGGTGAGGGCTGGTAGCATGTCTAAAAAGGCTGGCTGACCACCAACATCTGCCATATTGATCATTGTTAGATCTTCAAGTAGTCGCTTGAGATCTTCTGGACTGTCAGATTGAAGAATTGTGGTCAGGCTTTTGAAGGCATCATCAATTTCTGATTTCTCTGTGTCTGACAGTCTCTGAGTCACTAAGCTTTCCAGTTTAGTTGCGTCATTTGGTTGCTCATCTTGTTTTGTATTTTCTCCTGTGGGGTTGTTTGTTGATGCTGGAATGATAGCGGGATTGCTGAGATCAGGTGCTTCACTTTTTGAATGTTTGTTGCTGTCCTGCATTGAGGTTGGCTCATTGCTAGTTGCTGCAGTGGTACTGGCATTTTGTTTTGTGGTTGGCTCACTGCTAGTTGCTGGAGTGGTACTGGCACTTTGTTTGTGGATTAGTTGGTAAAAGAGCTGAGCAAGATCCACTACATCATATGTATCTAGTTGTGTGTCCTCCTTTGAACTCTTCATAGACTTCCATTGTGATCCTGCAATAGCTACTTGCTCACTCGTCAGTTTTTTGATGATCACCTCATTTGTTTCCGCTACCCCAGTGCTTATTGAGGGTACACCTAGCTGGTCAAGGTTAATGATCTCCTTGAGTAAGCGTCGTCGGGTTGATGTCTTTCCGGAACGAGGAGGGCCAAAGTAGAGAAATTTTAGATATCGTAAAGTTAGGCATAGGCCTTTTGCGAGTGCTTCCTTGTAAGCTTCATAATGCTTCATAGTTTCAATACCTGCAAATTATTTAGTTAAAACATGGTATACTCTGTACGCACTGAGACTAGAAAATGCCATATATGTAATACCGTAGAATCCCGCGATTACGCCCCCCCTTTGTGCATGCTAGGATTGGCCAAAAGTGGGGAGGGGGCTTATACGCGGGATCCTTACATTTCCGTGTGACGACCATTACCGATCGTCGAATGCCACGTGGGCGCGCGATCTCTGTACTTTCTCGGGCTGTTTGGTGGGCAAAACTCGAGAAAAACGACAAAGTAAGGCATAATATGACACAAATAGCTAGTTTGCTAGCTGTAGCTACTGTTTTTGTTGATTTATGCCAAATTATGGGCTCCATTTTACAGTCAGGGAGGGGGGGCTTATACGCGAGACAAAAGTACCTATGCAGGAACTTGAGCTAAAAATGCAGGGGGGGGGGCTTATGCGCGAGGGGGGGGCGTAATCGCGGGATTCTACGGTACATACAAATACCCAAATATCTCAAAATACTAGGTAATTTTGTGAAATTTCTAAGCATGAAAATCAGAATCTCCAGCAAATTATCTATCTAATAAGACCAAGATTATTCATCAAATCAATTGTACATGCCAGAACCAGATATTTAAAAAATAGGCTATTTGTCAATCTTTCTTTCTTTCTTTCAAGCAAGCCTACACACTAAGCAGAAAAAAAAATTGTCCGGAAACCACCATAGTATAATCGAGCTGGATGCACAGTAGAATCATACAATGCAAGCGGGCAGCCTAAACTTCGATTTTGCTAAAACGTTGGTAAAGGTCGTCACGTTTATGTGCGCGTGGGCGGAAAACATTGCAAATGCATGGCTTCCCTATACAAACATATTATGGGGAAACTTCAAAGGGCCGTAACTTTAATTCTAAGGTGTGAATCAAAATTCCGCTTCCAAGAAACTTCTAGGTATGACCCATTCTGCATGCTCATATCAATAATTTGTCGTGAATGTTTTCCCAGAGTCTCAAACATTAATTTGCATTACTTTACATTAAATTCCTTTTTTTTCTACTTCTTAGTGTGTAACTAGTTTCTTGGGCTAGCTCAAGACTGCCTCCACCACTCATCTTACTTTGAGTATAAATCCATTCTATTGTGTAGCGCGCAGTGCAGTGGCACGCTAGTTTGGCGTTACCTCAACTGTTACGTAATAGTGGGTGTGTACGGCACATTAACGATTGGGTGTGTCTGATGCGCCATTTTGTGATATATAGTGCATGCTCGGAATGTGTTGCCATGGCGAAGTCATGTGACAGCACCTGGCCCTAGGCGCCTAGGGTATAGGCGAGCTAGCTATCTACTCGTACATCGCTAGCGCGTGCAGCGGTGCGCTGGATCGATCATGGATATGAAGGTGCAAGGCTCGAAGAGTGGTAAGGCGCTAGGCATAGGCGAGCTACTCGCTAGTGTGTGCAGCACTATAGTGCTCTGCTGGATCAATCATAGATATCATACCATCATACGAAGGTGCAAGGCTTGAGGAGCAGTAACGTACAGATCATAAAATTATGCCAGGTAGCTAGCTGCTCCCAACAATAAAACTTGGTTTTCTCTTTAAGCGCAAGAGTCTCATCACTACTTGGGCCGCCTAAAGCAGCCTTTTTTGTCAGCCTGCTTCATCATAATACCGTAGGTCGATTCTTTTGATTGCGAATTGCGAACTTTTACATAAGATGCAATCAAAAGAATTACTGGAAAAAGAATATGCAATGAAGAATATTACACGTGATCACACCCCTTTTGCGTATGTGCTCACTTGTTATCCCAAACATGCACGCATTATTGATATCACGCGTGCTCGATCTACTTGCATGCATGTACATACAGCCGTCCATCGTCAAGTCTTCTTCAATTCTTTAAGCCAACTGCCAATCTGCCAACAGCATAGCTGACGCCAAACAAAGCGCAACTGTCGCCCGAGCAGTATGGCATTCTGTTAATAACCCACCCTACATGCAGCCTAACAAGCCACACCTCTATAGCTAAGATTGAGGGTGTGGCTTTCTCGTTAGGTTATATATTTGCAATCATTAGAATCGCAATCTCGCTTACATATAGCACCATTCGCAATCATTTAACTACGCATTCAAAACCCAACCTACTATCAATGCAAGTTAATGAGGGGCATGGCTAAGAATTTTGTGGGAGACATTCATGCAGGGTTGTTCCCTAGTTGTCACGATGGTTCAGGTTTATCAGTTTTATTCAATCACATTATTACAGGTTATTTTTGCACCCCTCAAAAAGCAACTGTAGGGATGTATAGTAGATGCGATTATCACTTGTTTGTGTACTTTTTGATCCTGCCATCCCTACTTCATTTTTCAATTTTATTCAATTGTTTTTATACTTGTAATATTATTACTGTACTAATAATATTATTATATAAAATTAATCCTACGGTACAATGACTTACCAACAATAATGCCAGGTAAACCTTTTTGGCCAAGCCAGAGCTTGTGCTGCTCTGTCATTTCACTGTAGACTCGGCGGTCACTGGTGCAGATCAGAAGTCTTCCATCTTCTGAAATGATTGCTGGGTGAACATCGTCATGCTCTGGACAAAGAAAGGCTATTTCCGGAATTGAATTGTTGTAGTTCAGCTTTTGCGATGCCTTTCGTATTCCAGTGAGGATTATCTCGCAAATCAACGGACAAATTTCTTTGTACATCTGATGGACACGGTCAGTGCTTGCACCCTCAGGGAGCTCAAGCTCAATGGTGGCATAAAAAAAGGAAGAAAAAGGATCTGTTATTGTGACGCAGCCTGGATTATCTCCAGGAAGAGCAAACTGAACTCTATTGCGAGAAACTTGCACAGGGTAGCCATCCTCTTCAAGAAGCTCCCACTTTGCTTCAGTGATGAGAGATGCAAGAAGAAAGCAGTAAACTCCAAGCTTGGGGCCGTCTCGACCAAAGTAGAAGAGAAGAGCGGGGATGACTAGCGATGAAGGACCTGCCACAAGACGTGGTATGCCTTGTTTCCTCAGGAGGCAGGGCATGAGATATTCACCTTTCCCAACCTCTGCCATGATCCTCAGGTGCTTGAGGATCAAGATCAGATGCTCCTTCATGAAAAGCTTAGGGACATAATGGGACGAGAACTGTTCAAGTATCTCCGCCGTCACGATTCCACATTTCACAAATTTTTTCAGAGCACCAAGACTTGACTTTGCTTGCAATGATAGGCTGTGCACCACGAGCTCGGTGATTTTGTCGAGGATGGCCTGGGAATCAATGAATATGACATTCGGAAGAACTTCTTCATAGTAGAAGATCAGCTTCAGCCCATGAAGGTACTTCAGTGCTGCCTCATATGATTCTCGTGTGAAATTGTAGGTAGCTGCTATTTCAAAGCACTCTTCTTTGCTCATCACCGATTTTCGTTGCTCCTTGGCCATTCGCTGAAAGGCCATTTCCAAGGGAATGTATTGAAGTGGAATTTTTTTCGGTTTCAATTTGCGCAACTTTATAATTGCTTTCTCCCTCAAAATGGATATCACTTTCTCATCTTCATTTCTTGGTGTTTTTACATTGACAGTAAGCAGTAGTGACTCTCCATCGACAATATTATCTTCCATCTCCTGAGGTATTATGCTTCGAAGCTTTTTCTCCTTCATTTCTATGCTCTCCTGTGGGCACTCGTGTGCGAGATCTTTATGCGTGCCCACAAATGCAATCATTGGACGTGTGTTGTGGTCACAGGTTGATCGTATTACCCTTATGCAGTGGCGAAGTGTATCCAAGTGTGTAAAAGGTGAATCGAATGGCTCTCCAACGCGTTCTCCTCTGGTGTAGAACTCGACTTTCGGGAAGCTGTCCAAGGGCTCACTGAGCTTCACTATCATTATGCCAAGCATGGTATTTTTGATGAATACAGGGAGGACCTCGTGAAACATGGGCAGGCCTCCTGTATCATCGACGTCAAGCAAATCTTTATCATTGAGATCTGATTTCTTCTTTGCTCCTGCCCGCATTCGACTCAGGTACTGCCTCTTCATAGCACGACGAACACTCCATGTTTCCTCTCTTCGTAAGGCATCTACTTTGACAGCTGATGATGGCTGCCTCGTAGTTTCCTTCTGACTAGGAGATGATGAACTAGCTAAACTGTTCAAGTCATCTCTAATCTCGGCTTGGGTAGAGGGTTTAGCAACAGCTTCACTATAAGTTGATGACTCAGCTGTTGCTACAAGCATGTCAGAATAGTGGTCGTCGGTGATTCGTACAAAGTGGTCGTCGCTCATTCCTGCCTTATAGTGAGCTACAGCTCTCACTGGCTTCTTTGCACATGGAGTGCTTTCTCGTATCGATGGAGGATCTTCCTTGAGGAAAGCTGCAAGGACGTGTGTTTTTCCTGATCCTCCCACCCCTAAGAGTAAGGCACTGCCATTTCGTAATGATACTTCACCCTCCATCATGGCTGCATCAAAGCACTGCTGGGTTTTCTCATTAACTGAAAATAGAATAAATTTACATAATCGGTAAGGGTTGCTGGTATTACATGTACACTATTACCAATCGATAAAGAACATGGCTCTCATGCACACTTAGTCCCGTCCCCAGACCCCACCCCCAAAAGGAGGAAAGAGTGGTACATATCGAGCGATTTTTGGGGCACACAGGATGCAGCATGTCATGTGATCATCATGACAATGCATCCTTTTGGCATGGCAATGCATCAATGGCTCTCACGTGCAGCAATAGTTGGCTGTCACGCTGTATCACATGATAATCACATGCAAGCCACATGGTGTGAATCTAACTGGTGTGACAGAATTCAGAAATGCAAGGTCAGCAAGCCCCAGAAAGCACTCGATATATATGTACCAGACCCTTTCCTCTTCTTGGGGGGTGGGGTCTGGGGACAAGAATATGGCACACTCTCTATATTATTACACAATTACTACACCATAGTAGCTACATGCACATAACTCAAATCATGCAACGTATTAATACAGTCCAACCTCGATTATCCGAACCTCGATTATCCGAACTCGAGATCCGAAGAAAATGCAGGGTCAAAGTACACATTGTGACCACGTGACCCAATTGCGCATGCGCAGTAAACCTACGTCGCGTAGTTGCCACGCGAGAACCAGCTGCTGCGCTGCTATTAAATCTAGTTCTAACACTCAAAGAAGTAAAAGAAACGCAAGGTAAATGTTCTATCAATCGAGGATGAGATTAAAATCGTCAAAATGCTCGATAAGTCTGTCATATGTACGTTTTTACATGCATGATCGACTTTGTGGGTGTGGCTTGGGCGTGGTCATCATTATCCGAATTCCTTGCTTATCCGAACGGTTCGAGGTTTCCCCTTGGCCAAAGGGGTTCGGATAATCGAGGTTGGACTGTAGTACGAATGAATGCTTAAATCAGGAGTATCACACACTATTTATGGCACATATGCATGCATAGGGCTTCCTATTGTAACATGTTAAGTGTATTGATTTACTGATAACACATGCTAATATACTGATAATAGTCTCACTACAGTGTGTCTTGTGTACCTTTGACATAAGTGTTCTCCACCAAGTCAGCCTGTTGGGGAAGATCGATCCAGCGGAGTATCCAAGCAATCCGGCCCCAAGTAGGGCAGGGATGTTGATGGACGTAGAGGTCTAGGTAGGCCTCTTTCCTCTGGGTGGGGCTCTGGTAGTCCTTCTGTATTCTGGCTATCTCAGACTGCGGTAGACCTAGGTAGCCTTCACCTCCAAGCTCATCTACCTCCTCAGGGTCCAGTGGTGCAAACAGCTCCATTAGTTTCTCAGTAGTTATAGTGAGATCTGTGTGAGCATCAATAATACATTTCAAGATCACATATCGTACTGGGGAAATGAAATACTTCATCATTTATTACTTTGGCCAATGAAAATCAGTTGATGTTGTACATAGGTAACATGTACACGTAAGGATTAGTCTAAGCTAAAAATCTGACACAGTAAATGCTGCCAAAACAGAGTGTTATAGCATGCAAAGCTGTTCACCAGCATTTCGTACTGGTAGTGACTACATGCATGCATGTATGGAGGACATGACACCTATACACTCCAGCTGTGGAGTCTCGGCAGCCAGGCTCACCTCTAGGAGGGAGATATGACCTCACTTCCTCAACTGCAGCCACCTGATGACAACGGTATAGTAACCTGGCAAGATTCTCCCATGAAGCCTCTGGATCACAGTTGACATAAATATCAACAGCTGCAGCCTCCACCTCCGAGGCAGTGGGGTATTTCCCAGAGGACTGAATATCATCAAACATGACATCTACAATCATCTTCTTCAATAGTGGCTCCCTCTCTTTTGGCTTGACCTTCTCCATGACACGACTGACATTGCCCACTGTTAGAGTGGGGTCTGGGGGGAAGAGGGTGGACAACATCACCAAAATAGATATCACACTAAATAATGACACAAGCCAGTAGCTATATAGGCATGGAAAATGAATTACATTGCCCAGAATTTTTCTAGTTTTACCAAAATTGATTCTACTCAAAAACTAATTTTTGTGGGCAAACAAAATCGTGGAAAATTTCCAGCCATGCCTAACATCTGTTATTAGCTTGAAACGTTATCGGAGAAACTTTCGAAGCTATGTTCCGGTCCGCAAAATTCATGGAAATTTTTAATCTTAAAATTTTAGCCCATACCATTGAATACTATTATTGTTATCACTTTACCAGTTGGTATCAATGACTTGTTTTCCTTCAATGCAGCAAACTGGTAGTTCACATACAGCACGTTGGTAAGATGTTCCCACTTAGGATCAGGAGAGCAGTTGACATAGTAGTCTGCACATGCATGGTTCTTCTCTGTATCAGTGGAGTATCTCCTCTGGATCTCCACCAGCAGTGGCTTGGGAATATAAAGTCCTACTCCTAGTTCTTCACCCATCACCTTCTCCCACTTATCTTTTGATATCTTGTTCAGTATTTGAGTGACATTATCCACTGTCATAGTGGGGTCTGGGGGGACAGAGTTATGTGCAGCAACATACTCATTATAATGACCAGTGCTATGGAAGAAATAAGTTTGTGAGGAGCACCCCTTGAGGTTTGATCATTGTGTCATGCTTATTCGCTGGCTAAAGAAAATTAAGCTCAGTTAACAAAATTAATAGTTATGACACAAGGTCCTTTCATTGCGTTGAGCTTGTGAAACATGACAATATTCAATTTTTGCACAATTTTGTGAACAGAGGAATTAATGAAATGCAAGGATAGAGAGGATAGAGTCCGAGTCTATCTTGTATTGTGATAAGTGTCAATACAAAGGTGATGTGACGCAAAGCAAGCCCTGGCATCATAATAATTATAAACCGGGCCCTAGATCATGTGCATAGTCAGCTGAAGGGTAGGACACAGGATTGGAAATGGAAGTTATGCCATGTGACTAGCATTGTGTATGTATTGTGGTATTGTACACATCCACTTACCTTGCTGTGGTTCAGCATTGGTCTTAATCTTTTCAGCCACGTTGGTCTCTCCAGCCTCGTATAGAGCATGGATCAGCATCCTCCACGAGGGTTGGTCATGACCTTCCCCCAGGAGGAATGCCTCCACCACAGCTTTTAGACGAGCATCATCAGAGCTGTGCTGACGCTGGATGGCATCTAGCTTCTTTTCATCCTCACTACCCTCAAACCAGCCCATCAGCCACTTGGCCACCTCTCTCCACCTCCTCACTGTCTTCACCGCCTCAAATACGTTATCAAAGGTGAGGGGCGGGGCTGGAGATAAAGCAAAAAAAAACTATTATCTGACCTCAACTCGAGGGTGTAGCCACCGATCAAGGCTTATAGGCATACATGCGCTAAAATTTTACGCTGTGTCTACCGTACCGGCACCGGTACCCAAGATTTAGTGCTTGGAGTACCAGCAACCCTATAGCTATATACATACTAATAGCCACTAATACTGAGCGAAAGACGGCTAGTGAGGCTAGTAGCGGGGGGTTGGGTTTCGGCAATCGGTTAGTGACGAGGGGGGTTTGGGTTTAGGCTATGGTTGTTGACGAAGGGTTATTATAATAGTGATAAGGTGTATAAGGTTAGTCTCGTGCCCAGCCTCTTTATCACACGTGGAAAAAGAGTCTGGTGAAACGCGTATTCAATTTTGGTTCCATACGTACGTGACGTATTCTGACACGGGCACAATGAATGTCATTATAATCGATCGCGCAATCACTGTATTCACACAAAGTGTTTGAAAAGCACCTACCATAGGCTATGGGACCAGCGGGATCCTTGGACAGTGGAGTCCAAGTGCTATGCTTGTCTCATTGCCTGATTTGTGCCCAAAAGGACGGTCAAACACCGGCGGTAAGCTTTCAAAACAGGAAGATTTTTTTTTTCCTGGTAGACTAAGAGAGATAAACACATTCTTGCCGGCTACAATGTAACTTACCACTTTCGCCTGAACTTCACAGACATTAGCATATTAAACTCAAATGCGGGATAGCTTCGATGATCGCTTGCTGAACTAGAGCTCTGTAGAGCACATACCCCGCGCGCACATTGCGCAATCTATAGAGTTGCTTTTGTGCGTGTGCATGGTCATAATTTTGTCATAGTGAACTTCAGAAAATTAGTGGAAGTGCTGCTTAATTGTATATATGTAGCTACTGGAGGTCCCGGTGACAAAAAGCACTCTCTCTGCACCAGATAGACAGATACTATTTTTGTTGAAAATTAATAGTATAGCCGTCTTACATTATATGTTTTGGTTCCATAGGGCTGCAGATTTCAGCTCCGTCAGCGGATGTGGATAGACTTTATTTAACGAGCATTTATTAATTTCGACGATCTTTACCAGTCATATTCTTGGCTACTTAGTTGTGCGCATGGGCACAAAACACAATGGGCATGCATTATGCATTGAGTGGGCACTGTCGATAGGCGTGGCTACGTTAGCCAACAAAAAAGCACTATTTGTGACGCCCGTGGACCGTGTCCATCGATTTGACGCACACTGAAGCTAGTTTTCGCCGAATTCTATTGATTCGTTGTGCTTACGAGGCGCTTAGATGCCTACATCTCGAGATATGGCGATTTTTGTGCTCACAACAACGACACAACCGATTACTTTACCCCTTGCTGCGCATGCGCGCGCGGGGTAATGACAGTCTAGCTATCCAACAACTACATGTAGCCATCTCCTACAAGTAAAGTGCAAAGTACACGGTGGAGTATCGCAATCTTTTCTTGATGACGTGGCACCGTTCTGCAATCTGATTGGACGCGGCGAGATCTTGCCGCACGGAACCAAAATTGAATACGCGTTTCACCAGACTCTTTTTCCGAGTGCGATAAAGAGGCTGGGCACGAGACCAGTAGCGGATCCAGACAGGTTTCCATAGTTTCCGTGGAAACCCCCTTGGCAGACTTGAAATACAAGCACATTATGAAGTGGCTTTGATTTTCAGGAAATGGAAACCCCGCTCTCGCTACAGACCTAAGAAAACTGTTACTATGGCTCATCTTAGCATGTGTTAGTCGCAGAGAAGGTGTCGAAAGCAGATCGATTGGGCTGGTAGTTTCGCTCAAAATGATCGAAATGGGCGCGGTTCAAAATGGGCGTGGCTTCTAAAAATTTGCGCGCGCTTTGCACGCAACCGTATAACAGAAACCCCCTTCAAGAAATCCACTGGAGACTATAATAAAGGTGGCAAAAAGCGGCATCCAGCAGCGGCGAGCTGGGTTGGCTAAGCGGACTAGGGATAGGGCTGGTGGAGCGGTGATCATGGGTTCCAGTCCCGCTTGATCTTTCGATGTTTTTTTCCTCCACTTTCGAAAAATTTTCTAAGTTTTTGGCGGGCTAGTTTGCCAGTACTCGATCGAAGCGCTAAATTTTCAGTACCGGTGTAAGAGCGATATGGTACCCCCCGTGATATGGGCCCATATCGCTAGCGGTATGGGTCCCCCAGGGGCCCTATATATCTAGAGGTTTGGACCCTCACAGCGATATGGACCCCCTAGCCCTATGTGTGACGAAGCGCCTTAGGAAGGCGTGTCCATGGCTGTCCTCGTACTCGCTTCGTCGCCTACAGCACGAGTGTCGTGGCCATAGCTTGCACAATTCACTGTTACAGTAGCAAACCATCGATCATCTTTGGTGTACGTCCACTTCGACCGTTCTGCCACGCCCCATTTGCACGAATGTAATCGGCTGTGTATATATATAGTGGAACAATGCCTTTAATCGTGAGCCAGAACGAGCCAAAAAAAAAACGCTCTATAACAATTATTATCTCGATTGCTTTGCGCAGCGTACATAAATTAATGAAATTGCACATCAAATAATTTAGTAGACCACCATCGACTCTGGCTCGTTCTGCGACGGAGAGGCGATGATCATCATTGTAACTGAGTAGCTGACATTACCTGCTAGATTCATCAGGAACTTGCTGATCCGCAAACAAGTGACAAGAAGCAGCAATAATAATATGATTCTGGAGCTGGGGGAAGGGGGGTGCATATCCCTACGCGGGCCCTATATCGCTAGTGATATAGTACCTGGTACGGGGTCGCATATCTCTAGCGACATGAGGCCTGGGGGCGTATATCACTAGAGATATGGGACCGGGGGGACCCAAAACTATGGGGGGCCCGGGCCATTTCTCTACTACACCGGTAGACACAGCCAAATTTTTAAGATACGTTACTCTGTATACGTGAGATTTTATCGACATACTTCACTTGTCAGACCTAAAATTATGAGTTTGGCTCACCTTCTTCATTGTTTGCATGCTGTTGAACCTGCTTCGCCATTTTCCAAACTATCTCGTATCCAGACCCCACCCTGGAGCCCTCGTATCCAAACCCCACCTCCAGGGTGGGGTCTGGATACGAGACCACTTCCCCATGTATAAATCAGGAAATAATATGCATATACACTGTACCGATATTTTGGCGTAGTTGATATGCAAGGTACGAAGATGAGGATTGTTAGGTAACAATAATATTATAAGCAGTTATTAAGCATGGATCAATATAGAAACAGAGTTCACAATATATGATATACAAGGTACGACAAAAACAGTCAATTTTAACAAAACAACTGCAAACACTGAGTCCAGTAACTAGGAAGTTTGCTACCACTGCATAGACACTCTGTAGTTGTCGAGAGGCCCAACCAGCCTGGCCGGGTGAGACTCAGTGGACAGCTCCTCATCAGTAAAGTCCACAAGAGGGTCCAACAGGTGGGAATTGGAGGGGTTTACCCTTCCCAACGAGCCACTCTTGCCGGCAGCTGCGGGGCCGGGGAGGTGGGAGGGGACAGACTCCCCACGAAAGTGGAGTGGGTGGAGCAGCAGCTGCTGACGGCCGGCTGGACCACCGGCTGTGGCTGGTGGGGTGAGAAGGTCAGAGTCCATACTGGACTCGGAGTTGGTGTGTGAGTGAGCCCCAGACCTCCGGGGAGAGAAACCAGTACGCAGGCTATGCACCTGCAGAGAGAGAGAGAGAGAGAGAGAAATTAATAATTTAACAGCCTTGATAAAAGTATAAAAGCTAGAAAGCGTAATACTTACGGATTGTGTAAGCTCTACCATTTCTTACAATAGTCCTTGTATAGCTAGCCCCAATTCTACATATCACTTCTCTCTCCCATCTCAATCTTCCCTCCTCTTTCGAAATCTCTCTCTCCCACCCCTTCCCTCTCTCACCTGAGTGATCAATCCGTGTAGCTCATTTGCCAGCTTGTCTCTCTTATTGCTGAGTTCATCGAGTTGACCTTGAAGAGCCCTCTCCTCAAACTTCAGTCTCTGTTGGCTCCTGTTCCCGTAGATGCTGCGAGGGACGTCATAGTCAGCGTAGGTGTTGGGCTCCCCTATCTGACCTAGCAGCTGGTCCACCTCCATACTAAGACGTCTGGGTGGTGTGTGAGTGAGAGTGTGGGGGGGGGGGGGGGGTGAGGAGTGAGGGTAGTCCAATCATTATAGTCTAGCTGAATCAATGACATACTGAACATACAGTATTCAATTATGACTACAGTTGGAGTATGACACATGATTTATTAAAGGAGGCACTAGTTTAGTTTAATTCGAGTTATCATGACTTTCGTGCTATACATTTTTTTATGTAAGCACAATTATGCACACCCATCTTTACTACACACCATTGTGCTGGGGGTTCTGTTGATGCTGCTTCAAATTAGCAGACCTAGACTAGAGAAAATGTTTCAGGCTTCAAGATATTCCAGAAGCTCTATACTTTAGAGCCATCAAAATAATTGAAGCTAAGCTCACATTAATTTTATTTAATATTCTATGTATCAAACACAACAACAAAAAAACTCAGCACTGTCACGCACTAGTTTCAACTCAGCTACTGGTAGTGGATGCTAGCTAGGGCCAACTAACATACGTAGCTGAAGAGGAGTTATGAAAATTTAATATTACACCAAGAATATGCTACAAGTCACTAACAATGCTAAATTGGAACGACTTTGTTATCACTTTTTCAGTCTCTCCCACTCACTCCTTCCCATCAACACATCTCAGAGGGTCCACTCCAGTAAGGTGATAATGAAGCAGTTTATGTCAAACTATTCACTATTGAGGACACACAAGTCTACACTTATGCATGTAGGTACTCAAAGTATGCATTTTGACCTGTGTCCCCAGGAATGGTGAGCTATTCACTGAACAATTCTCACTCTGTCCACCCACAATGGCTGCAATCAATGTCACTGATTGAGGAGTGTATTGGTGTCAGCATAGCTAGCTACAACAGCTGGTACGTAGCTACACTTAGCCTATGACAAGCAAGGGAAGGTAGCTGACTTGTACTATTATGCTAACATTTGACACACTATCTCTCTCTCTCCCTCCCTCTCTCTCTCCCTTTCTTACACACATACACCCTACCTCTGTACTTCTTCCAAGTCTTCTTGTGCCCCACTGCCAGTCCTCTGCAGCTGCAGATGTTCTTGCTGTCTGTTTGGCAGAGAGCCCTCCACGTTCTCATAGCCACTCCTGTGCATCATCCTCTGCAGTCTGTTGCTATCTCCCACCATTCCCACGGCCAGAGGTGATTGCTGGGGGCTGTCCCCTTCGTCATGGTAGAGGGAGGAGCCACATGGAGCGTCAGATGTAGCCGACCCTGAACCAGCTGTGCTCGTCGATATGAGCGACATTCGCTTGTCTGTCTGGAGATCAGAGTACACGTTCCCCACGGTGTTGGGACCACCGTTGCCGAACTTTCTCTCCGATATGATCAGATCCGGCGACTCGCAGCGAGCACACTTGCTGAGTGGGTGGAGCCCCACGGACGGCCTGGCATCTCGTCGGTAGGAGACACGGACCGGCGACCCCTCGCTGCGATAGGCCGGCTGTACCTTGAGACTTTCTGTCCTTCGAAGGGGGGAGCCGTTCTGTTTGGTGGTTGATTTTTCCAGCGGGTGAGGCGGCTGGGGTTGGTGGTGGGTCTGCTTCTTTGGCTTGTCTCCACTGCCGATGCGGAGAATGGTCGGCTGGTGGGAGGGCTGAGGTAGACTGTGAGGTAGGAGAGAAGAGGAGGGGGGAAGATGA
This sequence comes from Cliona cf. orientalis, assembly GCA_963930775.1. Taxonomy (NCBI): domain Eukaryota; kingdom Metazoa; phylum Porifera; class Demospongiae; order Clionaida; family Clionaidae; genus Cliona; species Cliona cf. orientalis. Next base: position 9,302,472 of record OZ005696.1, read on the forward strand.
GTGTGATACAGAGGCAGCTTACACTAATTAGTGACTCAGTGAAACAGGCACAAAAACAATGCCTTTTTTGTATCGTCTTCCAATATTGTATGATCACTGACCAGAGGACTGGAGATTGAAAGATAATTATTGCCTCATTCCTCCCCCTCCCTTTCTCCATCTTCATTTCATGAGGATACCCCTACCAATTAAAGGCCATACTAATATTGGCTGCTATTGAGAGGGGGGTCCTGATACTTGGAAGGAGAATTATGAGAACCTCCTTCCATTATCTCTGAAATATCCATAATACAAACACCCAAAGAGTCAAATCAGTATACACACCTCAGAACATTGTTGACAGAAGCAGTATACTTATGTCAGCTAAATGGCAGTCCTTAAATTCCAAAAAGTTTGCGTAGCAGCAGAGATTAGTGCTTTAAGTACCAAGCGGTAGACTATTAGATGCTTTCTAAATAAACTGATGTCGTTAAAACAATGTCCTATGAGCACTGAGGTCTCGACAGGAATGTGAACCAACAATTTCTCCACTCACCAACATGACTTGGAGAGGATCATTATCTCTCACTTACGGTAATTAATTATATCAAAACTAGCGATATTCTGCTCCAATGAACTAATCAATGCAAGTCATAGACTAAGCAACTAAAATTAAATATCTAACGTCCTTTGAATTAGATGTTTATACTTGATCCACGAGAATATTTGAGCAATTAAAGTATGATCATGCCACACCTTTCTCGGGTCCCACCGTGACTATCACTGATTTGCCTAAAACTATCTAACTTTCCGGAGAGGCATGCAATTTTGCAGCAAATATTTAATTTTCACCCACTTGACACTATTTATGGCACAATTATTGAAGTTCACATACTCCACTCCTCTTGAGGAGGTCCAGAAATCGCGCCAGAACCGCGTGATTCTGTACATGACAACGCCATTTGCAATGTACAGTTAGTTCTAGTGCAAATGGGGCTCGTTCACTCACCCGATCGAAGCGCTGGGAGCTGCAAAAGACGAGGAGAGAGCGTCCCTCACTTTTCACAAGGATGACCCTGGGCCATTAAACACACAAGAATGCAATCCAGCCTGGGGCGGAACTGAGCATGCCCAGTCAGCCGCTAAGGGGCGTGGCTTTCCACTTTATTGGCAGGGGCTCACCCATTGACAACCCGGGCTGAGGGTCAAAGTTCAAGAACAAACGACCGAAGAACGTCATGGGCCTCGACAAAGCTTCCAGAATGACTAGTAGCTATTCTAGACTGCTGTCGGTCGCTAGGAGAGGCTGTAAGTTTAATAGGCCAGTTTCCAAGCAGGTGCACATAATTTTTTGAATTTTTGTGTTTCTTTGCACCATGAGGCCTTTGAGTCGCCTTTGGAGCAGTTTTCGCCAGCAGATGGCCTAGGAGGAGGCACATGCAACCCGTACCATGGTCAACTGGAGGAGAGTGGTATGTAACGTATGGCTAGTACACTATAATCGGGATAAATTTCCAACTTTCATTGCAGTCGCTATTTGTGTGCATCCCAGCTGTGTCCTATCTCACATGGAAGTAGTCTCGAATCCAGACCCTCCCTTTCCCGCAGCGCTGGATGTATTGCATCACCAGCACGCGGAAGGAAGGGTCTGGCAACTCTTGCACAGTTTTCGTGTGCGTTTGGTATGCAATTGAAGCTATAGTCACATGATTGGAATTTCATTATAATTTAAAATTTTGTTCTTTGGCATTATTAAAATTCGTGCGACTCACATATCGACTTCACAGCCATGAAATGGTGCTCACTATGCTATTGCTTGCCACCTGAAGACTCGATCGAGCAAGCATAGACGACTAATACAGCTCCTCGTTGAGTCAGGACTATCACTGAACACAGATCGACACAAAGACGTCTTTTTCTAGAAAAACAGCTTCTTTCTCGGGCTTATCACGGAGTGATGTGTAGCCCATCTCCTTCGCCGTGTTCTCTAGTAGTCTACTACGTCGATAAACTCAGCCATAACTTTTTACTTACAGTATTGCCATATCAGTGCATGCCATGTCAACCGCGATCGCGCGTTCCTGCGGTCCATAATTCGAAAGTCACATGACATCTCGCACCCCATTGGCTCTATGCAAATTCCTCTAGAGAACACGAAAACCGTGCAAGAGTTGCCAGACCCTTCCTTCCGCGTGCTGGTGATGCAATACATCCAGCGCTGCGGGAAAGGGAGGGGTCTGGATTCGAGACTAACATGGAAGCATGTCATCGGCAAGTTCTTAAACACATTCAATTCAATCACCCATATCATTTGTGGTTCATGGTTATAGTGATAATTTTGTATGTACTGTACAGTTGGTGAATAGCATCACGTTGATCGGGAGTGGATACCGTATCCTTACTTGAGAATTAGAAACAAGGTACAGTGAAAAAAGTGGGGCTTGTTTAAGTTGAACAAAGTTGAGCAGACAGTATGAAAGAGCTGCTCCCTGAAGTCACAAGTATGTATAAGCCTCTTCTGAAATTTATTTGCATCACGACAACACTGGGGTGAAGAATTTGAATCAGTTCATTCATTATTATACCTCACATGCCACTTAAAATTGTATCATTTCAGCCGTATCCATGGGGAGATGGAGACACTACACTGTTTCATAATCCTCGCACAAACCTGGGCCCTGAGAAGGAGGAGACAGATGCACCTCCAAAGACAAAGACAGGATTAAAGGTGAGAGAGGGAGGGAGGGGGAGAGAGAGGGGGAGGGAGAGGAAGAGAGAGCGGCTATGATGTTATGTTCCTTCCACTTCTATTGGCAGTCTCGTATCCAAGAGTGGTGGTTGGCTAACCTCCATGAGGACCCTGAAGAGAGAGACCAGGAGAGGTGGGACCACTTGGCCAAGATGCAGAAGAGAAGACAAGACTAGTAAGCAATCACTGCACTGTCACTAGCACAATATCATAGAATTTGAAACCCTCCCCCCCCCCCCCCCCCCCGAGATATTGACCATCAGTTACATCCAGTACGTAGCGAGGCATTGGAGGTGATTTCTCCTGTGTAGAATATTATGCACTTTATCTTTTCTTCTATAAAACCTCCTCATGCAGCTTGGCAAAGAAGGCCAAGGCGATCAACAAGCCAGTTCCACTCCAACCCATGAACCTCATACTGGAGATCAAGTACACACCCATCAACAAAATTGACTCAGAAATGGAGAATTAGTTCAAAGTTAATAATATTCCTAGCCCATCTTTGCAGATGAATGTTAACACTATCTACTGGTGACACTGATCATTCTGGAAAATAATTAATTTTTATTGTAGCAGAGGGGAAGGCCAAACAACAAACTAAAATTTTGTATAATTATAGCTATACAAAGGCTTATAATACATAAAAAAACAATAAAATTGAAGGATGAAGTAGGGATAGCAGGATCAAAAAGTACACAAACAAGATTTGTAAGGGATTAGCATCTGCTATATATATATCCCTTCACTTGCTTTTCTCGATTATTATTATTATACACTGGGCCTATTAAAGGTGATGTACGTGTTTGTCGAGTGCGGCATGCATGTGGGAGACATTCAGGTTGTTCTCTGGTTGTCACGATGTTTCAGGATAGTCAGTTTTGATTCATGATCAGTTGCATTATTTTTGCATCCCTCAAAAAGCGAGCGTAGGGATGTATAATAATATTATGCATAATGAATAGTATTATTAATGACCAGAAAAGGATGCGGGTAAGGCCACTCCAAATTAATTCATTGTTTCTCATCCCCCCTGAGCCAAAAAACTGATGCGGGCGGGCGGCTGGAAATGGTCGTTTAATCACAAGTTTGATGGGAAATGGTCGTCAAAACCATAAGTTCAGCAGTCTAAAAAATCGAGGCGGTATACTTTTGTATTGTGCTGGTGCTGGTGGAAATACATGCGGGCGGAAATTAAGGGGGGATGAGAAACAACTAATTGATTTGGAGTGGCCTAACAAGTATGTAAGTTACAATGGCTTAAGGGGGTCTCCCCGTCAGGACGATTTGCAGACGTTTTTTTCTCCAATACCATAGAGGATATGGAACGGGGAAAATATACCATTGTAATCCTCTCAATGAGTTCTTTCTAAAGAACACCTTTTCAAAACAAGTGTGGTAGATTTTTATTTTCAGATTTTTTCCTGTACCCCTAGCTATATTAAAATGAAAACTCAATGTTATAATATTATTATCGAAGTACCTGGAAAAAATAGACATTTTGGTGCAAGTTTCATGTCCGTAGGGGGTGTAGAAGCCGAGATACTGATGTCCTAGAACACCAAGAAATCATCAAAAAATTGTAAAAAGTTCATTTCTAGGACATCAATATCTCGCGGCTTCTACGTATACGTACACCCCCTACCGACGTGAAACTTGCACCAAAATGTCTATTTTTTCAAGTGCTTCGATAATATTATTATGACATAGAATTTTCATTTATGGGGGGTACAGGAAAAAAAAATAGACCCCACTTGTTTTGAAAAGGTGTTCTTTAGAAAGAACTCATGCATTACAATGGTATATTAATTTTTTTTCCCCATGCATATCCTCTATGGTATTGGAGAAAAAAAAAAGTCCGGAAATTTTCTGACAGGGAGACCGCCTTATTTAATTTTGCCAGTGTGTCTCTGACAATGCATCCATGCACCATGTATTGACCTTTTCACATTTGTACATTCCGACAAACTAATCTCTCTCCCCTTCCCTTAGCTTGCATGCTCTCTCACTCTCCCTCCAGGCATTATTCTCCCATCTTCACTACGTACTTCTTTGAGCGGATCCAGGCTGCTTAAATTCTCTCCTATTATAATAAAAAATTATTATCTCCAGTCATTGTGGACCCAGAAAAGTCCTATGTACAATGTCATGTATACCGCCTTTTATTGCATTTGAAACAATGTCATAGATTATTAAGACAATAAATCATCGATAATAATAATGTGTCATAAGTGCATGGTACAGTACAATAGCTATTGTCACACACAGAAGAAACCCAAGAGGAGTTATACCGTTATCTATAGAGAGAATCAATATACCATGATTATAATAATTGTACTCATGATTTAGTAGTCAGTGGCACGTTGTACTTACTAATGAGAGTTTTGCTATCCTTATCATTCACTCCCTTCTTTGGTACGTCGACGTCTGATTCAGAAGGAGCGTTATGTTGGTCTATAAAAGGTTGATTGCTGAAATAAAGCATCTGCCATCTTTTTGTATAATTATAGTACTAAGTATTATGCAAGAGAATGCCAATCTACTGATGGACTGTTACCGGGAAACTTTCGAGAGAGTAAACTTTTGCAGATCAGTAGGAAGGGAGCATTTCATGGAATGTTAAACTGATCACATAAAATATCGTGGAGAAAACTATTGCAGGTGACAGTAAATAATTATTATGAAGATTTTCTCCCTCGAAGGTTTCCCGCTGTGACGGTATAATTATATCAGTGAGTGAAGATTCTAGCTATAACTTCATATGTGGTAGCTTATCAGTTTGTGCATGTAGGGAAGAATTAAAATTTAAGCCTTCAATGAGCTTGAAAAGTGGAAAAAGAATCACATCCATGCAGTATGAAATGGTCCCTTTCTATCACAAAAATATGATCATGTATACCTTGATTTATTTTAGTGTCCGGATACTTTTCCTTTTCGAGTTTGTCGGCCATTGCTTCCTCATTAACTATTTTGTCTCGTAAGGCCTCTATGAGAGTGCGCCACGTTCTTGGCTTTGAGTTCTTTTCACCAGGCTTGTATACGCCTCTCAACCAGTTCTTCAACATTTCACCAAAGCAATCACTATCTTTCCCCTTCATCGTATCCAATGTACCTTCATCTACACCTATGCATCTCCCAATGTCCTTCCACTTGGCTCTGGCGTCCCAAAGAGCGCTTTTTACACCCTTCAGATCATCAATCTTCAACAGATTATCTAAATTAAAGTGATTATTATTAGTAATAAGCTGTAACACTAGTAGATCCCTTGCAGCACATGTACACACTTCCTCCCGACCACCTTGCTCCCAGGGGCTCAGTGGCTCACATCACATGCACCGGAGATGTGAGTGTGTGATATTCTCCATAACTCATAATATAATTCTTGGGACTTATAGCAGCTGCTACAAATACCGTAGACTCGGGTTATTAAGCGCACCTCGTTATTAAGCGCACATTTTTTAATAAGCGCATGCTGCCTTCCTACTACTAGCATTGGCTAATAAGCGCATACTCAACAAATGTAGCCTAGCTGTTCACTGTAGCTTTCTGATCAGGTTACCGTCCCTTTTGATGGCTCTGCTACTCACTTGATAGCTCTACCAGTGCAGTATACTTCGATCCCTCACGTGGATCACGACCGCCCGTGAGGGGGTGTGGCTAAACTACTCTCGTTAATAAGCGCACATTTTTTATTAAGCGCATATTTCCTTACCACCAAGAGTAATAAGCGCATGCGCTTAATAACCCGAGTCTACGGTACTAAAGCTATGACTATTAAACTTGATAGGTTGGGCATGGTGACAACATGTAGCCGAGTGCCACAAGTGACTGACATGTGTGAAGGGGGTGGCTAGCCACCTGGATCAGCCCCTGATGATGTCACTAGCTACCTACCAATTTTTGTTTGTTGTCCAGCAGTAGAAGAGCTTAGCTGATGCTGTGTAGTTCTGGAGGTAGCCACACTGCTTCTTGGAGATTGCCACTGTAGTGGTAGTCCCTCACTACTTGGTGTCTGAACTGTAGGTGGGGATTGTGGCTGCTGCACACTAGCACCACTGGGATAATCTGTGGGCATCAAAAATGAACAATATTAATAATGCCATTATGATAAATTGACTGTACCTCTGGTCATTCTTGAAGGCATGTATGATAGTGTGACTTTATGTTGTGGTGGCTTAATCCCATTGAGGATGATCTGGTGTAAAAGTTCAGGAAAGTCTTCACAGAGAGGGCGTGCCTTCAGCACACATTTGGGTATCCCTCTACCCGGTTCAAAATCATCAAGCGCACCTTTGATCACCTACGTATGTAGAGATAACAATAAAATTGAACAGTATGAATTTATTGTACATACCATACCGTAGGTTGAGTTGGAAGAATTTCCCACTGACCATCCATCACTTTGGTCCACTTGGCTGCATCCAATGCTACTTCAATTACTTCTCCTTCTATCTCAACAACCATGTCGTGGTCAAGGAAAAAGTTATCCTCGAGATACTGCCGCTTTATATGCTGCATAATGATCACTGAATAGTAAGCATGAGTATACACATAGATTCAATGACTAAATTACATTTATATGTGCTTTATTGTTCCAAACGAAGGCTATATGAATCTCGTGGCTCTGCTGATGGCTGAGATAGCTACGGTAGAATAGCGGACTGTAGTACATTCTCTTTGAATTTGGGTTCTCGTCAACGACACCAACTCCAGAGAAACCTTTCATATCTATGGCTCCATAAAACGTATCAGCATTAAAGCTACCTCCCAGCAGCTTGAACTTGTAGGGGAGGGACGTCTGACTACACAATGCTCTGACTATTTTAAGCTTAGAGAGATCCCGTTGAGTGCTGCAATGCTGGATCTCAACTGTGACAGGCTTAATGAAGGTGCACTGTGGCTCACAGCACAGCCAAAAGATGGCACTGACTAGACTAGTATTCTCAGGAATCTCATACTCCCCAGCAAGAGAAACTTTGATAAAAATGGTACATTGCTGTAAGCCTTCTGGTAAGCTGCCTGCGTGGATATGAAGCTTCAAGCCATTCCACTCTACAAGCTGACCTTGAGAAGAGTGTATAACCACACTCGTTTCACCACACTCTTCCACACCAGGTAACTTCCACATACCTGTATAATTCATACGTGCATTTGTAGCTACTGGTTATTACATACAATAGCTATATACAAATCCAAGTAAATAGATTTAAAAAACGGGGCAAGTGAGAATTAACCATATCCAACTTACCATGTACTAGTTGTGGTTTCTCCTCTAACTCCTGTGCAAGACCTTCTGATTTCATTTTCTTCGTTTCCAAGAACTTCTCAATTAACTCCCGATCTTCATGGCTATATTCCTTTCTTAGTCGCTCCACTTCATGACCATGAACACCCTCAATGTTTCTCCTATAAAGTAGGTAGAATGATGTGATACAGGTCAGTGATAGCAAAGCAAGCTATTCTTACCTGTAATCAAAACTAATAGAAGGTAGCACTTTCCATGCCATCTTACACACTGGGCAATGTTTGTTACTGCTTTTCCACATGCGAGCCAAACACAATTGACAGAAGGTGTGTCCACAGGAGAGGGTGCATGGATCAACGTGAACATTTAGACACACTGGGCACTTCATATCATCTGTAAAAAATCCCATACAGGGCCTATAATATATATTATGAAAGACGTTATTTGTAGTTGGAGGGGGGGATTGTTGGTGGAAGTATGCATGGTGGCCAAGAGGGACAGTAGCCAAAGCCAATGTTGGCTAACTGAGGGCCACTGCAGCTAACTTCCATCAAGCCCCACCAAGTTTTTAAAATGATTATTCAGTGACAATATAGATGTATCAACAATAAACTGCATGGAGGACTACGTGATGTCCATTGTCGTCCATAGTCACTATCATGAAATGATTGTTGTGAGAGATATAATTATGTAATACATTACAAATACCCAAATATCTCAAAAATAGGTAATTTGGTGAAATTTCTGTAAGCATAAAAATCAAAATCTCCAGCAAATTATCTATCTGACAAGACCAAGATCATTCATCAAATCAATCGTACATGCCAGAACCAGATAATATTAAAATAGGCTATTTGTCACTCTTTCTTTCTTTCTTTCTAGTTTCTTAGGCTTGCTCAAGACTGCCTCCACCGCTCATCTTACTTTGAGTATAAATCCATTCGATTGTGTAGTGCGCAGTGCAGTGGCACGCTAGTTTGGCGTTAACTTGACAGTTATGTAATAGTGGGTGTGTACGGCGCATTAATGATTGGGTGTGTCTGATATGCCATTTTGTGATATAATGCACATGCTCGGAATGTGTTGCCATAGTGAAGTCATATGACAGTGCCTGGCCCTAGGCGCCTAGGTATAGGCAAGCTAGCTAGCTACTTGTACTTGCACATCGCTAGCTAGCTCGTGCAGCGGCGCACTGGATCGATCATGGATATGAAGGTGCATAGTCTATCAAGCTAGACCCTTTTTCGCCCGACGACCTTTATCTACTCTCCACACGCGAAAAAGGGTCTAGCAAAAGTCAGGTTTAATCAAATTTTGTCTGGCCAATCAGATTCAGCTTTTGAAATTCATGCAAGCAATTTATGCGTGGGTGTAGAGTAGCAATTGGCAAAAACAGGCAGACCAGGCCTACTATGCTTTTAGTAGTGTTTTTAGAGCTTAATTTCAAACATAGTAACATCAGACTGGGCCATCTGCTGCTGTTCTCTTGCTTTTGAGCCAAGCGCGCACTCGTATGGCTTCACCTAATGAATTGCATTCCAACACTGACCTTTGCTAGACCCTTTTTCGCGTGTGTGGAGAGTAGGTAAAGGTCGTCGGGCGAAAAAGGGTCTAGCTTGATAGACTAGAAGGTGCAAGGCTCGAGGAGTGGTAAGGCGCTAGGCATAGGCGAGCTACTTGTTAGCACGTGCAGTGCTAGTGCTCTGCTGGATCAATCATAGATATCGTACCATCATACAAAGGCACAAGGCTCGAGGAGCGATAATGTACAGATCATAAAATTATGCCAGGTAGCTAGCTGCTGCCAACAATAAAATTTGGTTTTCTCCCTAAGCGGAAGAGTCTCATCACTAGCTACTTGGGCCACCTAAAGCATGCAGCTTTCTTTGTCAGCCTGCTTCATCATAATACCGTAGGTCAGGTTTTGAATGCAAGATTCTTTTGATTGCTAATTGTGAGCTTTTACATAAGACGCAATCAAAAGAATCACAGGATAAAAGAATATGCAATGAATAATGTTACATGTGACCACACCCCTTTTGCGCACGTGCTCGCTTGCGATTCCAAACATGCATGCGTTATCAATATCACGCGTGCTCGATCTACTTGCATGCATGTACGTACAGCCGTTGATCGTTGAGTCTTCTTCGATTCTTCAAGCCAACTACCAACCTGCCAACACCATAGCCAACACCAAACCAAGCGCAACCGTTGCCTGAGCAGTATGGTATTCTATTAATACCCATTCCATATGCAGCCTCACAAGCCACACCTCTATAGCTAAGATTGAGGGTGTGGCTTTCTCGTTTGGCTCAGATTCGCAATCATTAGAATCGCAATCTGGCTTATAATACAGCACCATTCGCAATCATTTAACTACGCATTCAAAACCCGACCTATAGTATTATATGAACGCAAGTTAATGAGGGGCGTGGATAAAAATTTTGCAAACTTTGGCACCTCCTATCTTCCACTTAATTACACTGGACAGAAATTGTGAGCAAACCATGTAAGATGGCATTGATAAATTACACTAAGTATAATAAAAGAACAGAAACAAGTATAATAAAACAATTGAAGAATGAAGTAGGGATGGCAGGATCAAAAGTACACGAATAAGAGATAATCGCATCTACTATCTATCCCTACGCTTGCTTTTTGAGGGGTGCGAAAACAACCAGTAATAATGCGATTAAATCAAAACTGATAAGCCTGAACCATCATGACAATTAGGGAACAACCTGCATGAATGTCTCCCACAAACCGCACTCAATAAACACGTCGACATCAATAGGTGCACAACAGTCGAGAAAAGCGAGCGTAAGGATGTATAGTAGATACAATTATCTCTTGTTTGTATACTTTTTTATCCTACCATCCCTTTTTTATTCTTCAATTTTATTAACCCTCGGCGCATGCACGAGGGGTACAGTAGTCGTTCTGTGTGTGTGTGCCTGTTATCATGCCAGCTGCTACATACCTGGTTTATACGATGTAAATAAGGTGCCATTAGGCTTTTTACGGCATCTTCAAGGTATGAATTGTGTGGATTTCGTGGAATACGCTTCGTTCAAAAATTCTGGCGACATTTGCTGACCACCATGGCCTTCTTCGCTTCTTGACGAGCTCTCAATCAATGAAAGAGATAGCGATGGCTTCATTTCAAGATTAGTAATGTGTAGCTCTAGCGATAGTTCTTGTAACTAAACTGACTCATCACAGATCACAGTAGGCTATCAACTACGCTTCTTGGCTTACTTTGTACTAGATCTACTGATCTGGCATGCACATGGTAGTATGATTACCTAATTGCATGCAATCCGTGTTAGTGCATTCTTGTGGTTACTCTCTACACTGTACAAGTAACAGTGTTGCTTAGCAAATTTGCAATATGCAGACTAGCTATAGCTATTGCGTCGAGGGTTTTGCACTATAGTGCTTCATTCAATTGTTTTTATACTTGTAATATTATGGTACTAACATTATTACATAAAAGTAATCATGAAATCCTACAGTACGATGAAATGAAACTATTCCTTACCAACAGTGATGGCAGTTTGTGAAGGTGATGCTACTGGACCACCAGTAGAAGCTCCTTCGCTTTTTGAAACTAACTCCCCTACACAACAAAAGAAAGTAGAGAGTATCTGTCATACTATAATATGTCTTAAGATAGAGCTTTATCCATGTACAGAGATACCATAAATATTGTCAAAATGTGCATGTCCAACCATGGGTGACTTGAGAGCTTTGGCCAGTGCTGCCCACGAGGGCTTGGGCCTTCCACTCCTCAACCAGTCCTTAATCATGCCAGTGAGGCAGTCGTCTGGATTCTGATTGTTTGCTTTGCCGATGGAGTCCAGTGTACTGGCTGAGATGCCCAGTTTGAGACCAATGTTGTACCACTTTGACCTGGCCTCCCACACCTCTTCCAGAACATCACCAAGATCGTCTATGGTGAGCTTTTCTGCAAAAATACAATCCTTCAAATCACTGCATAATATTATAATATTACGGTACTAATATTATTACTGAATCCTATGGTACGATGAAATGAGACTATTATACTTACCAACAGTAATGGAAGTTTGTGAAGGTGATGCTCCTAGACCAACAGTAGAAGCTCCTTGGCTTTTTGAAACTGACTCCCCTACACAACAAAAGAAGAGAGTATCTGTCATACTATAAGATAGATAGAGCTTTATCCATGTATATAGAGATACCATAAATATATATTGTCAAGTACAACAAAATGTCATAAAGCATAATTACACACACCTTTTTGGCCAAGCCAGAGCTTGTGCTGCTCTGTCATTTCACTGTAGACTCGGCGGTCACTGGTGCAGATCAAAAATCTTTCATCTTCTGAAATGATAGCTGGATGAAGATCGTCATGCTTTGGGCAAGGAAAGGCAATTTTGGGAATTGAATTGCTGTACTTCAGTTTTTGCGATGCCTTTCGTATCCCAGTGAGGATCATCTCGCGAATCATTGGACATATTTCTTTGTAGATTTGTTGGATTCCATCAGTGCTGGCACCCTCAGGAGGCTCCACCTCAACAATAACGTGAAAATGTGAAGAAAAAGGATCGGTTATCACCACGCAGCCTGGAGTTTTTCCAGGAAGGGCAAATTGAACTCGATTGCGAGAAACTTGCACAGGGCAGCCATCCTCCTCAAGAAACTCCCACTTGGCTTCAGTGATGAGAGAAGCAAGGAGAAAGCAGTAAACACCAAGCTTGGGGCCATCTCGACCAAAGTAGAAGAGAAGAGCGGGGATGACTAGTGATGAAGCACCTCCCACAAGACGTGGTATGCCTTGTTTCCTCAGGAGGCAGGGCATGAAATACTCACCTTTCCCAACCTCCGCCATGATCCTCAGGTGCTTGAGGACCAAGATCAGCTGCTCCTTCATGAAAAGCTTAGGGACATAATGAGACGAAAACTGTTCAAGTATCTCTGCCGTCACAATTCCACATTTCACAAACTTCACGAGTGCTCCAAGAAGCTTAACACTCGACTTGGCTTGCAATGATAGACTGTGCACCACAAGCTCGGTGATTTTGTCGAGGATGGCCTGGGAATCAATGAATACGACATTTGGAAGAATTTCTTCGTAGTAAAAGACCAGCCTCTGCCCATGAAGGTACTTCAGTGCTGCCTCAAATGATTCTCGTGTGAAATTGTAGGTAGATGCTATTTCAAAGCACTCTTCTTTGCTCATCACCGATTTTCGTTGCTCCTTGGCCATTCGCTGAAAGGCCATTTCCAAGGGAATGTATCGAAGTGGTATCTTTTTCGGCTTCGATTTATGCAATTCTATGATTGCTTTCTCCCTCAAAATGGATATCACTTTCTCATCTTCATTTCCTGGTGTTTTTACATTGACAGCAAGCAGCAGTGACTCTCCATCGATGATGATATTATCTTTCATCTCCTGAGGTATTATGCTTCGAAGCTTTTTCTCCTTCAATTCTATGCTCTCCTGTGGGCACTCATGCTGGAGGTCTTTGTGTGTGCCCACAAATGCAATCTTTGGACATGTGTTGGAGTCACAGGTTGATCGTATCACCCTCATGCAGTGGCGAAGCGTATCCAAGTGGGTAAAAGGTGATTTGAATGGCTCTTCAATGCGTTCTCCACGGCCATAGTACTCCACTAGTGGAAAGCTCTCTAAGGGCTCATTGAGCTTCACTGTCATTATGCCAAGCATGGTGTTATTGACGAACACAGGGAGGACTTCGTGAAACATAGGCTGGCCTCCTGCGTCATCGATGTCCAGCAAATCCTTGTCATTGAGATCCGATTTCTTCTTTGCTCCTGCCTGCATTCGACTCAGGTACTGCCTCTTCATAGCACGACGAACACTCCATGTTTCCTCTCTTCGTGAAGCATCTACTTTGACAGCTGATGATGGCTGCCTTGTGGTTTCCTTTTGACTGGGAGATGAAGAACTAGCTAAACTGTTCAAGTCGTCCTTAGCCTCGGCTTGGGTAGAAGATTCAGAAACAGCTACACTTTCGGTTGATGCCTCGGCTGTTGCTACAAGCATATCAGAATAGTGGTCGTCGGTGATTCGTACAAAGTGGTCGTCGCTCACTCTTGCCTTACAGCGAGCTACAGCTCTCACTGGCTTCTTTGCACATGGAGTGCTTTCTCGTATCGATGGAGTATCTTCCTTGAGGAAAACTGCAAGGAAGTGTGTTTTTCCTGATCCTCCCACCCCTAAGAGTAAGGCGCTGCCATTTCGTAATGACACTTCACCCTCCATCATGGCTGCATCAAAGCACTGCTGGATTTTCTCACCAACTGTGAAAATAGAATAAATTTACATAATTGGTAAGGGTTACACTATTACCAATCGATAAAGATCATAGCCCTCACGCACACTTAGTACTGTCCCTAGACCCCACCCCCAAAAGGAGGAAAGGATCTGGTACACATTGAGCGTTTTTGGGGCAGCATGTCATGTAATCGTCATGACAATGCATCATTTAGGTCGCGCTATGTTATAATATGACAATCACGTGCAAGCCACATGGTGTGAATCTGATTGGTGCAATAGAATTCTACATCAGCAAGCCCCAGAAAGCGCTCGATGTGTACCAGACCCTTTCCTCCTTTTGAGGGTGGGGTCTAGGGATGAGATTAATACACACTCTCTGTATAACACAATTACTACACCACAGTAGCTACATGCACACAACCAATGTATTAAGGCCAAGCAAAGTTAATTAATAGTTTCTCAGGCCCGCCCGCATCAAATTTTGAGAAAGCAAGACTTTCTTATTTATTTTTCACGTGAGCAGTCACGTGCTAATTAATTTAATTATCTCCCCAGTATAAATTTACTTTTCTGTGGTTATGAGGTAATTGTGGTGTAATGTATGACGAAACCTATGGTGTAATCTCTTAGGTAATCTATGAGGTAATTATGAGAAAATCCAGGGCCTCACTGGAGCCTTTCTGGGACTTGAAAATCAGTAAGTATCTTACGCGCGTATCCAGCGAATACATTACAAGCTGAGCGTTACTTTCTCTGAAAAGTACTGTTGGTTGAACTTCACGTGTTTCCTTGGCTTACGTAATGCCATGGATAAATAAAGCTAGCCTTGCACCATATATAGCACGCATCATTGTCACAAGGGGCTGGCCCGCGCGGCGACTGCAGCAATGTGACCAACCTGAAATTCGGAAGGAATACTGTGCTATCGAGTTCGTCTCTGTGATTGAAGCATCAAAACCTGTCGCTATCAAGGTTGAGAGTCGATCTTAGACGCCATCTCCATGATTTCTGGGGCCAGCATCGATCGATATGTACGCATTCTATTGACGACCTTTTACCACATGCACCATTGCACTGTGCAACTACTGGGGAGATGGTCAAGGGTTCATTAACAAACAAAAATAATGGAATAGTATTATTATACAAAGTAAAGAGTTCATTAAACTGTTTTCTGGCATCTCGAGACTGTTTGGTTGACATCTCACAACTGAAGTCTCCGTGAAAGTGGTATTTAGCCAGCAGCTAGCTAGCTATTTTCTCAGTTAAAGAAGATGACGTCATCTGGTGCAGACTAAAACTTGTCATTCTACAAGGTTAGTACGACTGATAAACTTTTCTCTACTGAAATAGAAAGCTAAACTTGATTGTTAAACTAGATATTCTCTCTGATTGGACTTCAATACTTGTACTTCAGCACTTGGTTGTGTATAAACCACGTGTAGCACTAGCGAAAATGGGCGTGAGCGCTATTACCACGCCCATCTTTCATTAAAAAATAAAATAAAAAGCCGCCTCCCGCATGAATTTTGAAATTTGAAAGCCTGAGAAACTAGTAATTAAGTTTGTTTGGCCTAATGGGATAAATGAATGGTTAAATCAGGAGTATTACACACTATTATGCATGCATAGGGCTTCCTATTGTAACACATTAAGATGCTGATAACAGTCAGTGTGTCTTGTGTACCTAGTACCTTTGAGATAAGTATGTGTGTTTTATATACCTTTGACATAAGTATTCTCCACCAAGTCAGCCAGTTGGGGAAGCTTGATCCTCCAATTCCGGAGTACCTCAGCAACCCGGCCCCAAGTAGGGCAGGGATGTTGATGGACATAGAGGTCTAGGTAGGCCTCTTTCCTCTGGATGGGGCTCTGGTAGTCCTTCTGTATTCTGTCTCTCTCAGATCGTGGTAGACCTAGGTAGACTCCAAGCCCATCTACTGCATCAGGGTCCAGTGGTGCAAATAGCTCCATTAGTTTCTCAGTAGTTATAGTGAGGTCTGTGTGAGCATCAATAATACATTTCAAGATCAGATATCATGCTAGAGAAATGAAATACTTCATTACTTTGGTCTATGAAAATCAGTTGATGTTGTACATAGGTAACATGTATAAAATTATGTCTAAGCTAAACATTTGACACAGTAAATGCTGCCAAAACAGAGTGTTATAGTATGCAAAGCTATTCACCAGTATGTCGTACTAGTTATGACTACATGCATGCATGTATGGAGTACATGACATCTATACACTCCTGGCTATAGAGTCTCCGCAGCCAGGCTCACCTCTAGGAGGGAGATATGACCTCACTTCCTCAACTGCAGCCACCTGATGATGACGGTATAGTAACCTGGCAAGATTCTCCCATGAAGCCCATGGATGATAGTTGACATAAATATCAACAGCTGCAGTCTCCATCTCCAAGGCAGTGGGGTATTTCCCAGAGGACTGAATGTCATCAAAGATGACATCCATAATCATCTCCTTCAATAGTGGCTCCCTCTCTTTTGGCTTGGCCTTCTCCATGACACGACTGACATTGTCCACTGTTAGAGTGGGATCTGGGGGGAAGAGGGTGGACAAAATCACCAAAATAGATATCACACTAAATAATGACACGAGCCAGTAGCTATATAGGCATGGAAAATGAATTACATTGCCCAGAATTTTTCTAGTTTTACCAAAATTAATTCTACTCAACTAATTTTGTGGGCAAACAAAATCGTGGAAAACTTCCAGCCATGCCTAACATCTGTTATTAGCTTGAAACGTTATGGGAGAAATTTTCGAAGCTATGTTTCGGTCCGCAAAATTCATGGAAATTTTTAATCTTAAAAATTTTAGCCCATACCATTGAATACTATTATTGTTACCACTTTACCAGTTGGTATCAATGACTTGTTTTCCTTCAATGCAGCAAACTGGCTGTTCACATACAGCACATTGGTAAGATGTTCCCACTTAGGATCAGGACAGCAGTTGACATAGTAGTCTGCACATGCATGGTTCTTCTCTGTGTCAGTGGAATATCTCCTCTGGATCTCCTTCAGCAGTGGCTCTGGAATATCAAGTCCTTCTTCACCCATCATCTCCTCCCACTTGTGTCCTGGTATCTTGTTCAGTATTTGAGTGACATTATCCACTGTCATAGTGGGGTCTGGGGGGACAGAGTTACGTGCAATAACACACTCATTATAATGACCAGTGCTATGGAAGAAATAAGTTTGTGAGGAGAACCCCTTGAGGTTTGATCATGTGTCATGCTCATTAGCTGGCTAAACAAAATAATAAGCTCAGTTAACAAAATAAATAATTATGACACAAGGTCCTTTCATTGTGTCGAGCTTGTAAAACACGATAATATTCAATTTTTGCACAATTTTGTGACCAGAGGAATTAATGAAATGCAAGGATAGAGAGGATAGAGTCCGAGTCTATCTTGTATTGTGAAAAGTGTCAACACAAAGGTGATATGACGCAAGCAAGCCCTAATGTCATAATAATTATAAACCGGGCCCCTAGGTCATGTGCATAGTCAGCTGAAGGGCAGGACACAGGATTGGAAATGGAAGTCATGTCATGTGACTAGCATTGTGTATGCATTGTGTATGTGTATGTATTGTGGTATTGTACACACCCACTCACCTTGCTGTGGTTCAGCATTGGTCTTGATCTTTTCAGCCACGTTGGTCTCTCCAGCCAGGTGTAGTCGATAGATCAGCGTCCTCCATGAGGGTTGGCAGTCGCCTTCCCCCAGGAGGAATGCCTCCACCACAGCTTTTAGACGAACATTGTTAGAGATGTGCTGATGTTCGATGGCATTTAGCTTCTTTCGACCCTCTTCACGCCAGTCATGCCAGCCCATTAGCCACTTGGCCACTTTTCTCCAGTTCCTCACTGTCTTCACCACCTCAAATACGTTGTCAAAGGTGAGGGGCGGGGCTGGAGATAAGCAAAAACTCTATGATTATCCGACGAGGGTGTAGCCACCGATCAAGGCTTATACCATACATACGCTGAAATTCTAAGATATGTTACTCTGTATACGAGAGATTTTATCGACACACTTCATAATTATGAGTTTGGCTCACCTTCTTGCTTATTTACATGATGTTGAACCTGCTCCGCCATTTTCCAAACTATCACGTATCCAAATCCCACCTCCAGGGTGGGGTTTGGATACGAGACCGTTGACGACCATTTCCCCATGTACATTAAACCAGTACAGTGGAACCTGCCTTACACTGGTGCTGGGAATGCCTGCAAGCACGATTATCTAACAAACTCACAAATTGTACCTGGCAGCCAAGTGGGGTTTCCCTGGGGGCTGTCCTACAGTGGCCACTATAGCATGCTATAGGCTAGCCTCGAACCCAGGCTCACAGTGAGCCTGGGTTCGAGGCTAGCTATAGGCAGGCTAATTTGTACTTGACACTGCTCTATTGCAGCCACAGTTACGTTTGCAACCTCACTTCTCCTACAAGCCACACCCCCTATGTTTTGCATATTGCAGCCACCTCTCTAATGCAGCCACAGATATTTGGCCCAATGGTGACCGCTTTAGACAGGTCCACTGTAGCGAAATTTTGGTATGCAAGGTATGAAGACGATGATTGTTAGGTAATAATAATATAAGCAGCTATTAAACGTGGATCAACATAGAAATGGAGTTTACAATATGATACATAAGGTATGACAAAAACAGTCAATTTTAACAAAACAACTGCAAACATGGAGTTCAGTAACTAGGAAGTTTGCTACCATTGCATAGACACTCTGTAGTTGTCGAGAGGCCCCACCAGCCTGGCCGGGTGAGACTCAGTGGACAGCTCCTCATCAGTAAAGTCCACAAGAGGGTCCAACAGGTGGGAATTAGAGGGGTTTACCCTTCCCAACGAGCCACTCTTGCCAGCAGCTGCCCCGTGGAGGGAGTAGGCGGTCGCGGGGCCGGGGAGGTGGGAGGGGACAGACTCCCCACGGAAGTGGAGTGGGTGGACCACCAGCTGCGGCTGGTGGGGTGAGAAGGTCAGAGTCCATGCTGGACTCGGAGTTGGTGTGTGAATGAGCTCCAGACCTCCGGGGAGAGAAACCAGTATGCAGGGCTATGCACCTGAGAGAGAGAGAGAGAGAGAGAAATTATTAATGATAATTTAACAACCTTGATAAAAAGTATAAAAGCTAGAAAGCATGATATCTATGGATTGTGTAAGCTTTACCATTTCTGATGAAAGTCCTTTATACAGCTAGCCCCCAATTCTACACATCACTTCTCTCTCCCATCTCAATCCTCCCTCCTCTCTCCCTCGAGATCTCTCTCTCTCCCACCCCTTCCCTCTCTCACCTGAGTGATCAATCCATGTAGCTCATTTGCCAGCTTGTCTCTCTTATTGCTGAGTTCATCGAGTTGACCTTGAAGAGCCCTCTCCTCAAACCTCAGTCTCTGTTGGCTCCTGTTCCCGTAGATGCTGCGAGGGACGTCATAGTCAGCATACGTATACGTATTGGGCTCCCCTATCTGACCCAGCAGCTGGTCCACCTCCATACTAAGATGTCTGGGGAGTGTGAGAGCGAGAGTGTGTGTGTGGTGGGGGAGGGGGGGGGGAGGAAGGTCAATCACTCACTAAATCATATGCTTGATGTGCAAAACTATGGACGATCAACGGAAAGTATACAATAATATCCGATTACCCTAGCCTTGTATATGTACTTCTCCTCCTCCTCAAAGGGCTTGCTACCGATTACCCCAACTTTTTCTGGGGTCCCCCAGTAGTCTCGCGCAGCCAGACTCTAACACCTGGTATGAGGCACGACCAATCAGATTGCATCTTTATGGTATTACATAGTTTGCGGTGGCATATCTGACTGTGAATGGACGAGATACTATTGTGCACGCATGTTTATTTTCCGTTCATAATCGGATATGCCACCGCAAACTAAAGATGCAATCTGATTGGTCGCGCCTCGTACCTGGCGCTGGGACAACTTGATGTATGGCACTTTGCCAGACTCTCTCCCTCCCCCTCTCGAGGTGTAAGAGTCTGGCTGCGCGAGACTAGTCCCCCGGCGCACGACATACTGCACACACGTATTTGACTCCAGGGGCACGTCTGCATGTATGGAAGGGGTTGAACTTGGGCCAGATCACTAGTGTCAGTCACTTTATATAATATGAGAGCATGCCGATCACTAGTCTGCACTCAGCTATGCTCAGACTAACCCAACCAATCACGAAAGGCGAATCACTGGCGATCACATATTCTCCAAAAGTACTCATACTCATGAAACACCCAGGCCGACGGTCGACATTCCAGTGGTGAGGTCCGGGGGGCAGTGGAAGATCTAGATGGCCGTGTCATTGCTAAAACCGTCCTGGACTGCCTTTGCAAACTGGTCTCAATCCAGCGCTGCTCCCACATCTTCGAGCTTCCAGCACTTCGAATTCCTTAGAACCGTTCAATATTTCACACTACCGATAGCCGGAAATATAGTTGCATGAGCCCAAAATCGCTATTGGAAGAATATTGGCGGATTTGAATTTGGCGGTTGTAATATAGACCACCAAACCGCCAAATTTAATTCCCCACCAAATTTTCCGGCTATACGGTATTCATTAATCAGTCAGTGATTTGATGTTAGTGATAAAATTAATTTTTCAGCAAAATCAAAACACAAAAAAGGGGCGAATAATAATAATATTATAATATTATATCATAGTATTACAATCTGAAAAAAAATCCACACATTATGAAAATTTCCAAAAGTTACCATAATTTTGCTTTATCCAAGACATCTCTTAGCTCAGTGACGACCTGTCCTAGCTGACCATCCTCGAGCAGTTCAAGGAGTCCATGCCACGTGGTGGGGTAGTCTGGAGGAGGATTGTCCAACCACTGACCCAGAACAGCTCGGCAACACTCCTCGGGCTTGTCTCGATGTTCAGTTGCCAGGCTCTGTAGCTTGGAGAAGGGAAGGCCAAGGAGCTCTCCTAGAGTACGCCATTTGTATGAGATGCTGTCCATGAGGTAGAATCTCTGGGTCTGCCCCTGATCATCTTTCCACTTAATTAGAGCAAGCTGCTGGATCTTGACACGCTCTAATCCTGTTGAAGCAGTAGCACCCTGTAGAGCTAAAAGTATACATGGATATGAACACCGCTTACCACATCTAGAAAGAATAAAAAGACAGTCATACCAGCATTCTTTGAACTTGGTGAAGCATTGGCTGTTCCGAGCCACAGTCGGTGCTGATCAGTCATCTCACTGCACACGGTAGCAGGGTGAGTGGTGCAGGTCAGCAACTTTCCATTATCAGAGGGGGTGGCAGGATGCAGGGGTGTGTCTTTGTGTCCTGAGCATGGGAATGCGACGGAGGGAATCGAATTGTTGTAGTTCAGTCTCTGAGATGCTTTGCGAATTCCAGTAAGAACCGTTTCACGAATCATTGGGCAAACCTCTTCGCAGACCTCTTGAGCTCTTTCTCGACTAACAGAGGCAGGGAAGTCGATACTGACGTGAAGGTAGGAAGAGAAGGAGTCGGTGATCGTGATGCATCCTGGGTTCTTTCCTGGGACAGTGAATTGAGCACTGTTGCGTGAAACTTGCACAGGGTAGCTGTCCTCTTCAAGAAGCTCCCACTTGGCTTCAGTGATGAGAGAAGCAAGGAGAAAGCAGTAAACTCCAAGCTTGGGGCCGTCTCGACCAAAGTAGAAGAGAAGAGCGGGGATGACTAGCGATGAAGCACCTGCCACAAGACGTGGTATGCCTTGTTTCCTCAGGAGGCAGGGCATGAGATACTCACCTTTCCCAACCTCCGCCATGATCCTCAGGTGCTTGAGGACCAGGATCAGCTGCTCCTTCATGAAAAGATTAGGGACATAATGAGACGAGAACTGTTCAAGTATCTCCGCCGTCACGATTCCACATTTCACAAATTTTTCGAGTGCTCCAAGAAGACCACTGGTGGACTTTGCTTGCAATGATAGACTGTGCACCACAAGCTCGGTGATTTTATCGAGGATGGCCTGGGAATCAATGAATACGACATTCGGAAGAACTTCTTCATAGTAGAAGACCAGCTTCAGCCCATGAAGGTACTTCAGTGCCGCCTCAAACGATTCTCGTGTGAAATTGTAAGTAGCTGCTACTCTAAAGCACTCTTCTTTGCTCATCACCGATTTTCGTTGCTCCTTGGCCATTCGCTGAAAGGCCATTTCTAGGGGGAAGTATCGAAGTGGAATTTTGACTGGTTTCACTTTGTGTAATTCTTCCATCGCTTTCTTTCTCAAAATAGAAACAACTTTCTCGTCTTCTTTTCCAGGATTTTTGGCATTGATAGCAAGAAGCAGGGAATCCCCTTGGACAATATTCACCGCCATCTCCCGAGGTATTATGCTTCGAAGCTTTTTCTCCTTCATTTCTATGCTCTCCTGTGGGCACTCGTGTGCGAGGTCTTTATGCGTACCCACAAATGCAATCTTTGGACATGTATTGCGGTCACAGGTTGATCGTATCACCCTCATGCAGTGGCGAAGTGTATCCAAGTGTGTAAAAGGTGAATTGAATGGCTCTCCAATGCGTTCTCCACGGCCATAGTACTCCACTAGCGGATAGCTGTCTAAGGGCTCATTGAGCTTCACTATCAGCATGCCAAGCATGGTGTTTTTGACGAACACAGGGAGGACCTCGTGAAACATAGGCTGGCCTCCTGTGTCATCGACATCCAGCAACTCTTCATTGTTAAGATCTGACTTTCTCTTTGCTCCTGCCTGCATTCGACTCAGGTACTGCCTCTTCATAGCACGACGAACACACCATGTTTCCTCTCTTTGTGAAGCATCTACTTTGACAGCTGATGATGGCTGCCTCGTGGTTTCCTTCAGACTAGGAGATGAAAAACTAGCTAAACTGTTCGAGTCATCCTTAGCCTCGGCTTGGGTAAAAGGTTTAGCAACAGCTACACTATCGGTTGACGCCTCAGCTGTTGCTATAAGCATGTCAGAATAGTGGTCGTCGGAGATTCTTACAAAGTGGTCATCGCTCACTCCTGCCTTACAGTGAGCTACAGCTCTCACTGGCTTCTTTGCACATGGAGTGCTTTCTCGTATCGATGGAGGATCTTCCTTGAGGAAAGCTGCAAGGACGTGTGTTTTTCCTGATCCTCCCACCCCTAAGAGTAAGGCGCTGCCATTTCGTAACGACACTTCACCCTCCATCATGGCTGCATCAAAGCACTGCTGGGTTTTCTCACTAACTGTGAAAAATAGAATAAATTTACATAATCGGTAAGGGTCACTGGTATTACATGTACACTATATATTACCAATCGATAAAGAGCATAATTCTCATGCACACTTAGTCTCGTCCCCAGACCCCACCCCCAAAAGGAGGAAAGGGTCTGATACACACCGAGCGCTTTTTGGGGCACATAGGATGCATCATGTTATGTGATCGTCATGACAACGCATTGTTTTGGTATGGCAACACATCAATGGCTCTCACATGCAGCAATAGTAGTTGGCTATCGTGCTGTGTGTAATGATAATCACGTGTAAGCCACATGGCATGAATCTGATTGGTGTGATAGAATTCAGAAATGCCATGTCAGCAAGCCCCAGAAAGCACTCGACGTGTACCAGACCCTTTCCTCCTTTGGGGGTGGGGTCTGGGGACGAGATTAATGCACACTCTCTATATAACACAATTACTACACCATAGTAGCTACATGCACACAACTCAAATCATGCAACGTATTAACAGAATGGTTGAATCAGGAGTATCACACACTGTTATGCATGCATAGGGCTTCCTATTGTAACATGTATTTATTTACTGATAACAGTCTCACTACAGTGTGTGCCTTTTGTGTACCTTTGACATAAGTATTCTCCACCAAGTCAGCCTGTTGAAGAAGATTGACCACAGGATAGCGGAGTATCTGAGCAATCCGGCTCCAAGTAGGGCAGGGATGTTGATGGACGTAGAGGTCTAGGTAGGCCTCTTTCCTCTGGGTGGGGCTCTGGTAGTCCTTCTGTATTCTGTCTATCTCAGACAGTGGTAGACCTAGGTAGTCTTCACCTCCAAGCTCATCTACCTTCTCAGGATCCAGTGGTGCAAACAGCACCATTAGTTTCTCAGTAGTTATAGTGAGGTCTGTGTGAGCATCAATAATACATTTCAAGATCAGATAGCATACTGGGGAAATGAAACACTCTTTGGCCTATGGAAATCAGTTGATATTGTACATATATAGGTACGTAACATGTATATATATGTTAGTCTAAGCTAAAAATTTGACACAGTACATGTAAATACTGCCAAAACAGAGTGTTATAGTATGCAAAGCTATTCACCAGTATGTCGTACTGGTAGTGACTACATGTATGCATGTATGGAGGACATGACACCTATACACTCCTGGCTGTGGAGTCTCGACAGCCAGGCTCACCTCTAGGAGGGAGATATGACCTCACTTCCTCAACTGCAGCCACCTGGTGACGACGGTATAGTGACCTGGCAAGACTTTCCCATGAAGCCCATGAACAACAGTTGACACAAATATCAACAGCTGCAGCCTCCTCCTCCGAGGCAGTGGGGTATTTCCCAGAGGAATGAATCTCATAAAAGATGGAATCTAACACAATCATCTCCTTCAACAGTGGCTGTTTCTCTTTCGGCTCGACCTTCTCCATGACACGACTGACATTGTCCACTGTTAGAGTGGGGTCTGGGGGAAGAGGGTGGACAACATCACTACTAGACCTCACACTAAATCATGACACAAGCCAGTAGCTAATATATTATTATAGGCATGGTAAATGAATTACATTGCCCAAAATTTTTCTAGTCTTACCAAATTTTATTCAAAAACTAATTTTTGTGGGTAAACAAAGTCATGGAAAACTTCCAGCCATGTCTGACATCTGTTATTAGCTTGAAACGTTATGGGAGAAACTTTTGAAGCTATCTTCCAATCCGCAAAATTCATGGCAATTTTCAACCTTGAAAATTTTAGGCCACACCGTTGAATTCTATTATTGTTACCACTTTACCAGTTGGTATCAATGACTTCTTTTCCTTCAATGCAGCAAACTGGTAGTTCACATACATCTGGACAGTAAGATCTTTCCATTCAGCCTTAGGATAGCAGTTCACATAGTAGTCTGCACATGCATGGTTCTTCTCTGTGTCAGTGGAGTGTCTCCTCTGGATCTCCTCCAGCAGTGGCTCGGGAATATAAAGTCCACCTGCACCCATCACCTTCTCCCACTTGTCTGCTGGTATCTTGTTCAGTATTTGAGTGACATTATCCACTGTCATAGTGGGGTCTGGGGGGACAGAGTTATGTGCAGCAACACACTCATTATAATGACCAGTGCTATGGAAGAAATATGTTTGTGAGGAGAACCCCTTGAGGTTTGATGTTGTGTCGTGCTCATTAGCTGGCTGAACAAAATTAAGCTCAGTTAACAAAATTAATAGTTATGACACAAGGTCCTTTCATTGCGTCGAGCTTGTGAAACGTGATAATATTCAATTTTTGCACAATTTTGTGACCAGAGGAATTAATGAAATGCAAGGATAGAGAGGATAGAGTCCGAGTCTATCTTGTGTTGCTTTGTATTGTGACAAGTGTCAATACAAAGGTGATGTGACGCAAAGCAAGCCCTAGCATCATAATAATTATAAACCGGGCCCTAGGTCATGTGCATAGTCAGCTGAAGGGTAGGACACAGGATTGGAAATGGAAGTTATGTCATGTGACTAGTATTGTGTGTGTATTGTGGTATTGTACACACCCACTTACCTTGCTGTGGTTCAGCATTGGTCTTAATCTTTTCAGCTACGCTGGTCTCTCCAGCCTCGTGTAGAGCATGGATCAGCCTCCTCCATGTGGGTTGGTAGCGACCTTCCCCCAGGAGGAATGCCTCCACCACAGCTTTTAGACAAGCATTGTTAGAGGTGTGTTGACGTTCAATGGCATCTAGCTTCTTTCGATCCTCGTCACTCCAGTCATCCCAGCCCATCAGCTCCTTGGCCACCTCTCTCCACCTCCTCACTGTCTTCACCACCTCAAATACGCTGTCAAAGGTGAGGGGCGGGGCTGGAGATAAAGCAAAAAAACTATTATCCGACCTCAACTCGAGCCTGGGTGTGGCGGTCACCGATCAGGGCTTACATACATGCGCTAAAATTTTAGATGCGTTACTCTATATACGTGCGATTTTATCGACACACGTGCACTTCACTTGTCAGACCTAAAATTATGAGTTTGGCTCACCTTCTTGATTGTTTACATGCTGTTGAACCTGCTCCGCCATTTTTCAAACTATCTCGTATCCAAACCCCACCTCCAGGGTGGGGTCTGGATACGAGACCGTTAACGACCATTTCCCAATGTACATGTATAACCAATGTAAATCCAGTGTGACAGAAATTTTGGCATGTAAGGTAAAGATGATGACATCGATTGTTACATAAGCAGCTATTTAATAAGCATGGATCAACGTAGAAATAGAGTTAATTATATGATACATAAGGTATGATAAAAACAGTCAATTTTAACAAAACAACTGCAAACACCGAGTCCAGTAACTAGGAAGTTTGCTACCACTGCATAGACACTCTGTAGTTGTTGAGAGGCCCCACCAGCCTGGCCGGGTGAGACTCAGTGGCAAGCTCCTCATCAGTAAAGTCCACAAGAGGGTCCAATAGGTGGGAATTGGAGGGGTTTACCCTTCCCAACGAGCCACTCTTGCCAGCAGCTGCTACGTGGAGGGAGTAGGCGGCCGCGGGGCCGGGGAGGTGGGAGGGGACAGACTCCCCACGGAAGTGGAGTGGGTGGAGCAACAGCTGCTGACGGCCGGCTGGACCACCGGCTGTGGCTGGTGGGGTGAGAAGGTCAGAGTCCATGCTGGACTCTGAGTTGGTGTGTGAGTGAGCTCCAGACCTCCGGGGAGAGAAACCAGTACGCAGGCTATGCACCTGGAGAGAGAGAGAGAGAGAATTAATGATAAACAACCTTGATAAATGTATAAAATCTAGAACACATAATATTTATGGATTCTTTAAGCTTTACCTTACTATAATCCTTGTACAACTAGCCCCAGTTCTACACATCACTTCTCTCTCCCATCTCAATCCTCCCTCCTCTCTCCCTTGAGATCTCTCTACCTCCCACCCCTTTCCTCCCTCTCTCCCTTGATCCCTCACCTGAGTGATCAATCCATGGAGCTCATTTGCCAGCTTGTCTCTCTTATTGCTGAGTTCATCGAGTTGACCTTGAAGAGCCCTCTCCTCAAACCTCAGTCTCTGTTGGCTCCTGTTCCCGTAGATGCTGCGAGGGACGTCATAGTCGGCATACGTGTTGGGCTCCCCTATCTGACCTAGCAGCTGGTCCACCTCCATACTAAGACGTCTGGGGAGTGTGTGTGTGTGTATGTGTGTGAGGAGGGAGGGTAGTGGAATCATTAGTCTCAATTAATGACATACTGAACAGTATTAAATTTTGACTACAGTTCAAGTATGACACATGATTTATTCAAGGAGGCACTAGTTTTGAGTTATCATGATTTTCATGCTATATTTTTTTATGTAAGCACAATTATGTGCACCCATCTTTACTACACGATATTGTACTGGGAAAGGTAGGGCCGATATGTTCTCCAGAGGGGGTTCTGTTGATGCTGCTTCAAATTAGCAGTCCTAGACTAGAGAAACGTTTCAGGCTTCAAGATATTCCAGAAGCTCTATACTTCAGAGGCATCAAACTAATTAAAGCTAAGCTCACATTAACTATAATATTCCCATTATATTCAACAACAATAAAAAATTCGGCACTGTCATGCACTAGTTTCAACTCGGCTACTGGTAGTGGATGCTAGCTAGAGCCAACTACTGCAAATCGCAAATGATGACGAGATATTACACCAAGAATGTGCTATATACAAGTCACTAACAATGCTAAATTGGCATGACTTTATATTATCACTTTTCCAGTCTCCCCCACTCACTCCTTCCCATCAATACATCTCAGAGGGTCCACTCCAGTGTGGTGACAACGAATAAGTTTATGTCAAACTATTCACTATTGATGACACACAAGTCTACACTATGCATGTAGGTATTCAAAGTATGCCATTTTGACCTTTGTCCCCAGGAATGGTGAGGTATTCACTGAACAATTCTCACTCTGTCCACCCACAATGGCTGCAATTAATGTCACTGATTGAGGAGTGTATTGGTGTCAGCAGCATAGCTATATACACCAGCTGGTAGCTACATGTGGCCTACGACAAGCAAGGGAAGGTAGCTGACTTGTACTATTATGCTAACATTTGACACACTATCTCTCTCTCTCCCTCCCTCTCTCTCTCCCTTTCTTACACACATACACCCTACCTCTGTACTTCTTCCAACTCTTCTTGTGCCCCACTGCCAGTCCTCTGCAGCTGCAGATGTTCTTGCTGTCTGTTTGGCAGAGAACCCTCCACGTTCTCATAGCCACTCCTGTGCATCATCCTCTGCAGTCTGTTGCTATCTCCCACCATTCCCACGGCCAGAGGCGATTGCTGGGGGCTGTCCCCTTCGTCGTGGTAGAGGGAGGAGCCACACGGTGCGTCAGATGTAGCCGACCCCGAACCAGCTGTGCTCGTTGATATGAGCGACATTCGTTTGTCAGTCTGGAGGTCAGAGTACACATTCCCCACGGTGTTGGGACCATTGTTGCCGAACTTTCTCTCCGATATGATCAGATCCGGCGACTCGCAGCGAGCGCACTCGCTGAGTGGGTGGAGCCCCACGGACGGCCTGGCATCTCGTCGGTAGGAGACACGGACCGGTGACCCCTCGCTGCGATAGGCCGGCTGAACCTTGAGACTTTCTGTCCTTCGAAGGGGGGAGCCGTTTTGTTTGGTGGTTGATTTTTCCAGCGGGTGAGGCGGCTGGGGTTGGTGGTGGGTCTGCTTCTTTGGCTTGTCTCCACTGCCGATGCGGAGAATGGTCGGCTGGTGGGAGGGCTGAGGAAGACTGTGAAAGAGGGGGAGAGGAGGGGAGAGATGAGTGTGAGTGTCGCATGATACAGTAACTATCAATTATGAGAACCATTATCTCGGAAATGTCCACAATACAAACCCCCTTAACTCAAGTCTGCCTTTGCAGTGTACACACCTCAGGGCATTGTTGACAGAAGCAGTGTACTTATGTCAGCTAAATGGCAGTCCTTAAATTCCGAGAAGTTTGCATAGAAGCAGAGATTAGTGCTTTAAGTATCAAGCGGTAGACTATTAGATGCTTTCTAAATAAACTGATGTCGTTAAAATAATGTCATACGAGCACCGAAATCTCGACAAGAATGTGAACTAACAACTTCTCCACCGACCAGCATGACTTGGAGAGGATCATTATCAAATTTAATTTCTCACTTACGATGATTAATTATATCAAAAAGTAGTGATATTCTGCTCCAATGAACTAATTAATGTACGTCAAAGACTAAGCAACTAAAAAACTAAATATCTAACGCCCTTTGAATTAGATGTTTATACTTGATCCACGAGAATATTTGAGCAATTAAAATATGATAATTTGCTTTATCGTTCCTTATTCAGTGACCATGTTGACATTTTTTTACACTAATAATCATGCCACACCTTTCTTGGGAATAAAATGTTCCCACCGTGACTATCACTGATTTGACTAAAATTATCTCCCGGAGAGGCCGAGGCATGCAATTTTGCTGCAAATATTTAAATTTCACCCAGTGCAAGTTTATGAGACACGTACACAGTGTTATCATTCTCACACCCATCTCTCAAAACATAACCCTTAATTAACTAATTAATTTATTAATTAACCTGCTTAACGAAAATCAGATCATGGTTTATCTTCAACTGATGGATTAAAAGACTAACCACTGACTGATTGGTTGACCAACTTACCCATCAGGAGATGTGACGTCAACTTGAGCCTGGGAACTATTGAACCTACAACATAATTAAAAAAAAGAGGGGAAAAAAATATTATGTACAAACTCTCAATGGAATACTACTGTGCTATTATGTAAACTATTGTAGTACTACTATTGTTAATTCACATTCTACTAATGCAAGTAAGTTCACCAAACATGACAAGGAACTGGCTTTGATGTCGCTTGGTGTAGTTCTATAGCCAGACCCTTCCTTGTACTGTATAGGGTTTTATACCAGCACTAGAGGCTACATCGATCGGCATTTAAAAGCCAAGCTTTCCATTATTGAAAGTCTTCAAGTTTGGATGCCGACTTCAATTTCAAAGCTACTGTGAGCACTAGATGATGTCATGTGTAATAATGGGTGAATCACATATGAAACCCACCAAATACATGCACGGCACGTCAGCAAATTTCCAAGAAATACCCTGAAGCCTACTATAATCTACTACTGCCTCACCATACTAGCTGTGCCAGCTCTTGGCCTGTAAGCACAAACGCCATGCAAAGGGTTTCCTATCTAGCGCATGAGTGCAGGGAGAGAGAGAGTGAGTGAGGGAGGCAGGATGAACCAATCAGGGAACGCCAACAATGATGATGGATTCCAGGTAGCTTCTAGTCAGAGCTAAGCCAACAGAAATCTCACAAGTTGACCCACTCACTCTAGCCTTCTATTGAAGTGGCCATGGTAGCTAAGCAATCTCGAGGGAAGGAACACTAATAGAGTGCAGCTGCTCCTGTTCACTATAATTATATAGCATACGACATGCACGAGGTCCATGTATAGGCCCCTGGAGATTAAAGGGGGGGGGGGGGGGTTTGGGGGGCTTACATTTCAGAGATGGCATGAATGCTGTTCTTGCTTCCACTTCGGTTGTGATCTGACAGAGTACCAAGGCTGCATGTGTGAAGGAGAGAAGGGAAGAGAGAGAGAGAGAGAGAGAAAGAAAAGAGTATAAGCATGCATGACAATGTGTATACGCACGAGTGTCGAAGTGTAATAATCCAAATCACGTGCACTCTACGAGGTAAACGTGCAGTTAAGACAACACGCCAATGCCAATCTGGTGGTCCATTACATCATAACTATGACATGCTACGTAAAATCCTATTTGGCCAGTGGCAACCCGGCCGGCAGTCTGGCCTGTGATATTGGAAACTAATTCAACTAATTAAAAAATCCCATGATATCCTCAATTGGCTACCCCACAGTTTATCAATTATTGGTGGCCACAGCAATCAATTAGGCTTATCCGGATATTCAGCTAATGCGAAGCAGTACCGTTCTACTTGGTGTGATGGAATTAAGCGGAATTAGTGCAAGTTGCTGCTAGAATTTCACAACAAAACCCCAAGCATACCACGGCAACAAACAAATTCCAAGCTGACCACTCCTACCTCACAATTACATCATATCGATATCACCACTCTCATAATTATATCATGGGATAGCTAAAATTTAGATCAAGTTCCAGCAACTATGTCAATGGTGTAGCAATCCCCCAAAAAAGTTAGCCACGGTCTAATACTACCCATCTACGCATTTGCTCCACCCCTATCTCTGGCCCCTCCCACTCTCCTTTGACCCCTCTCTCCACCCGACAACCAACAATACTAACAATACGATAGTAATTATTATTTAATTACCTAATAAGGGCGTGTCGTGGGGTGAAGACAAACGGCTCACGAGGGTCATCCCAGATGCGGCCATTCTCCTGACGAGCTGCTATGCCAAGGATCCTGCGACGCCATGACTTGTGGCCCTTGCTAGGAGTGCTGATCTCGACAACTTTGTGCGACATGTCATGTTTCTCTGTCGTGCGTCCCTTCAGAAAACACATCTACAGAAATGGGAATAATGCGGGGGAAATTAATAATTAATGAAAGAATGGGGAGAGAGAGGGGGAGAGAGTGAGGGGGAGGGAGAGAGAGAGAGAGAGAAGGGGAAAGAGAGAGACAGGCTATTGGATGGTAAATTTGTTGCCTTGTAACTTATAAATGTACCTTCAGATAATTAACATGGTAAATTACAAATCTAATAGCTGGGTTTCAAAACAATTAGTGATGATATATTATAATATTATAGAAAATTAATTATGTCACCCTAGCAACAAAAATTAGTATTTCTACAGCAGAGTGTATTGCACAGTGCACAACCTTAACCATAGCAAAACCAATCAGTGACAAAGATAATTAGATTATCCCTCAAATAATTTACACAATAAAAGGACCAGCACATCCATAATTTGATTACTCCAGCTGCAGACAATTAACCCAATTAGGCCTCTAGGGCTGGGCAGCTCAGAGGAATGGGAGCCAGGGAGCTACCTAGCACTGCGGCTTGCCTCAGGACAGAACTCTGTCTCCAAAGAGTGCACAGCTACAGCCTTGCAAAGGGCCAGGTCAGCCACACTCCATCCACACACACCTAACCTCCTAGCCACTAGTAAAGTACTTAGAGCACTGGGTCACACAATGGATAAACACTTAGGCAAATTTTGACCAGGAAAACCACAAGGCAGGGACATATCCAGTAACTTACATTTTAGCCACAATACATGGATATATCCAGTAACTGCCACCACCACCCAACCACCACCACCACCACCAGCAGCTATGGCAACAAGGTTTGGCTACTTAGACTAGAGAGCTACCTCCACCCAAAGCCAGGCTTCCTGACTGCCTGACTGGCTGGCAATAGCTGAATAAGCCAAGGGGGGCATTGAAGGAGTCCCTCCATGAAGAAAACAGGCAAAGAAAAGCACATACTCTCAATCTGTTCTTAATTGTGTCTGGGATAGCAATCTGCTAAAATTTACTAACCTGAATTGTTCACAACTATTTTTGGCGTTGTTCCAATGATTTGATACCCCCAGGCTAAAGACAAAAAGACTGAATCAGAACATTAGTAAGCTATGAAGCAGTATGCACGATATGCGAGTAGCTGGAGAGTGGGCACTCACATACACACAAAGCTAAAACAGACTGACAAATAGACTGAGAGGCGCAGGCAGGTAGCTGTATGAGTATACAATGATAGACAACAGCAAAAAGAAAAACAATCATAAAATATTTGGCTAAAATGGAATTTCATGGAGAGGACGATTATGGTACTGCTCTCTGTCTCCATGGATGTCTAAATGGACTAGGTCATTGAAAAAAATGCCATTGAACTGGGAGATTAAAGCATACATTTGGGATACCAGTTGCATACCTTAATAGCTGGGAACTAAGAGCCACTGTAGACAGGGGACACATGTAACCCTGTACCAGAACAGTCTACCAATACCAATAATCGCATTTTAATGTCCTGGGTGGTAAGGCCAATTGGGTAAAACTGTTTATCTAGCTGGGACATTAGAATAGACTTAGTCTCTCTCCTGGGAAAATTAAATATTGCACATAATAATATTATTGTGCTGGTTGGTGGAGGGATATAAAAACCATGATTAAGCTATCTTGGTCTGAAAGGTTGGACCCAAATCCTTTCAAGCCAGCCCACAGCAGGAAAGCTGTGAAGAGAGATTAAAATCAACCATCACCATCACATCTGACCAGATCAGGCCATACACCCTTACAGATTTCACAGCTTTCTTCAATGGAGTCTATTGGACAATAGATGGACTAATACTGCACACACACACATGCATGGGAAAGGCACCATGTTTGTCTTGAGAAAATTTCAGGGTAGGGGTTTTGTTGGGGGACACACTTGCCAAAGAAGAAGATGAAAACGTGAGTTTGAGGTTCAAGTATTCAAAGATGGTGGTACAGTACTCACCTGGCAGAGATTGAAACTCTGGCACTGTGTACACTGGTATCTATGGCAACAGAGAGAGAGAGAAATATAATCATCATGATAATATAATAATAAAGTCAGAAATTCCCGTGGTGGTTATCGATGCAAGCTCAATATTGTGGTTAGTACTTGGCATGATGGATACTAGTATCCATGGAAACCCCAAGTGGAAAGTGTGTAATTACATGCACATGTGTTTGGTATGGGTGCAGGGTGAGGTCAGAGATGGGGAGAAATTCCTGTGGGTTATTGACTTAAGCCAAGCTGTGGTCAGTTTGTATGGCCCATATTTGCTGGTGTGAATGGCTTCTGGCCTAGGGTGTGCATGATCCAACATCTGGTGGGGGGACTGCATACAAGGGGCAGTGGGTTGATTTCATTAGCTGGTTATGGAATTATGGACCCACATTAATCGAGCTTCGTGACAATTAGCATCCAGGGAGGCAACTGCAACTACATGTACCTAGGGACTTTCATTTTTTCGAATTCTTCAGCACTTTCACTTACTTACCGAAATGATATTATGGGCTTGCGAGTACAGACACCACATCTGACAGAGTGAACGACTGGATAGGAGAAAACATACATAAAAATTATTAGCCACATCTTTCTCCCTCCCCCCTCCCTCCCTTTCTTCCCTCTCACTCCCTCTCTTTCTCTCTCTCCCTCCCTCTCTCTCTTTCTTTCTCTCTCTCTTACTTTCTCTCTCTCTTCTCTCTCTCTTACCATTCTCCATTGCTGGCAGGCTATACCACAGAGCCATCCAGCCAAGGAACCTTGGCTCAGGGAGGGTGTTGAACAGCTTGGCAAACTCAAACTGAGAGAGCCACTGTCTCTTTATCCCTCCGTCGAGCTCCTCGTCTTCAATGTCCTCCTCTGAGCGGACAAAGGTGAGGCACTCATGGAAGATGTCCTGGTAACTGGTGTAGCTAGAGTAGAGTCGTTCCTGAACACTGTAGCCAATCTACATAACACACAGTAGGCGGATGGTCAAGAGTTGAAAAAAAAATGACTTTAGCTCAGAAAATAGTTATTATGTAGACAGTTGCTTTTAATTATTCTAGTCTATTACTTGACAGCAAAATTTGAAGGTATATAAAAAAATTCATGATAGCACAGAAATGAGTCATTTGGTGAGGGGGGGAGGGATCAAGAGTCTGAGAGTGTGTGTGGCAAATATTTCTTTTGCAATGTGAAGCACTTCTACAACACATTCACTGAGGAATCTGGTTAATAATATTCATATGCTCTTTCTAACACTATTGCCACAATCCTAGGGCCATTGGAAACTGATTACTCACTCTCTGTGTTGCCTGGCAGAAGTACTTCAGTCCCTCCAGTTCAATGGCACCGTTCGCATTCGCCAGAAGATTGAAGATAACTGCAATCATATTTTATGAGAAGCATGTAAAAATTAATTACATGTAGGTATCAAATTTCACAATGGATAAGAATAGATGGAGGAATATAAAACAATAATTATCACCGATTGATAATGAATACCGAGCATCTCAATTACCACAAATATATATATAGTGTTGGCAAACAGAGATGCAAAATTAATGGAGAATTCCAATACAGGAAGTTAGTACTACGTAAAGAAGAGCTCGTGGAATATTTTTTCTTATTGGGGGGGGGGGGGGGGGTATACTAAGAAAATATTGTGAAAAGAACAGCCATCTTACATCTTGACTTGTCAGCTGGCTTTCCTCCCATGAACATGCACATGATGAGCTTCAGGGAGCCGCAGTCGATGGTCCCGCCCTCTGCACACTCGTAGACCATCTGCAGCCAATTGAAGCACAGCTCTTGAGCCAGCTTCAGTTTGCTCGTGCCCAGGATGGGTTTGAGGGTTCGCAGGGTCGTGTAGAGCTCCATGATGATCGTACGCAGCTGGGAGGGAGGGATCTCAGCCGTATGGTCCAACGTTTGGACGCCGGTGACATTGAAGATCTCTTGTAGACTGTTCACACTGAGGTGTTCCACTGTAAAGAGGGAAAGGAGAGAGAGAGAAAGAGAGAGAGAGAAAGAGAGGGAGAGAGAGAGAGAGAGACGTAGTGACGTGTGTACAAATGTGCGTGGACATTTATGACATTCTATGTGTGAAACGCAAACGATTAATGTATTCACTTCATAACTACAAGGGGTGGACACATTGTTGTCGCGCGCGATCACAGGTAGCCCTCAAGTCGGCCCAGCATGGCTCATCGACCATCAGCTCAGACATTTCCTGTAGCCACTAAAGGCTCAGATATGTGCACACACACGCATACACCAACTGCACTACAGCTGTCCGAGATGCAAATTCAACGAAATCATTGCATTGTTGAGGGAATGTATTGTACCACAAGGCAGCCTAATTAGTCCACATAATAATAATAATAATAATAGTGATAATTGAGCTGCAGACTCGAAAGGCTCTGAAGTGGCACATGCTCGTCAAATGACAGTGCAGCTGTTCAAGATAAATAATAGTAAATTTTACTGTACATAGTCGCCATTTTGGAGACATGTGGAGAATACTGTATACCTAGCCTATTAGGCCGAGTAAGCTACAATTATAGTAATTAGACGAACAGGTGTGAGCTACTCCTAAAATTTAGTTGCTAAAAATAGATTTCCTCAAAAACTTCACTTGGTCATGCTAGCACAAGAATTTGGAACTCTACAGATGTAGTGTGGGTGTGTGTGTGAGTGTATGCATGTGTATGTGTGTGTGTGTGTGTGTACTCACAATAGAAGTTCTTCTGAAGTTTTCTGAATTTGAATGCAGCTCTGTAGCGTGCATACTGGATGTCGTTGAGGGTGGCTGCAGTCAGTCACAGTGTTGAATACATACATCGTCAATTGACAAACACCGCCACAGTACAGCTAGGCTTTTTAGTTAATGGCTTTACTAGCTACCGGTATAGCTACCGGCCGCTCTAGCATCAACAGCACAGCATGTTACAGGTGTAGGCATATGCTACCATGCAGGCAGGTGGAGGATAATTTTAAATGCTTCAACACAAGAAGCAGCTGCTATTATGTAGTACTATAAACTGCATGCATTTATATAGTTGGCTATTAAAAGTCTGGTCGAGCATATTAAATTTCCTGCGCTGCATGTAGACAGACAGACAGACAGAGAACTAGAGACAATAGATAATGCAGAGGAGTGCTCGAGCAGCTGCAGGTGAATCGACGTCTCCCACGGATCACCACTTTCCATATTTAATACTATAAGCTAGTCAGGGAAAGTGCAGCTTATTAACGCTACAAATTTTGACTACTTCGTCCCAGCCATTTCAATAGCACCATGCTTTATAAATATCAGCATGCTGGATTCCATGCGCCGTTTTCTTTGTTCTCATTAACATTTAGCTATGGCCCAGAATGGGTAGCGATCTTTCCGATTCTTCCCTCACTCCCTGGATGCTGGAGCCCAAGGACTAGTAAAATTGGCCACTGGATTGAATCGAATTACAAAAGGAGACTTACCTATTTCTCCCAGTAGAGTATTCATGATCAATGAATTGACTGATTCGCGATCGATCGAGTAACTTTCTCTCTCTCACGAGGTTGCAGTTTTGAAGCTGGCTATCATCTGGTGTCTAATTTCTAGCGTGCCTGCGACCTGGATATCCGGACGTATACGGACGGAGTTAGCTAGCTCCGGAACTACAGTTTACCACGCTCGGCATCCATGGAATTATAGCAATGTCTCGAATTACCATAGTAATCAATTCCCAGCTGAATACCTGTATATTATATAGTATAAGTATCGCATGCATGCGGTTAGCTGCACAATAATTAGTTTATTTAAAGAACAGATGCTATTAATTTTGTACACAAAAATTTAGCGTTGACACATGAAATTATGTCTGATAAGATAATTGCAGTCAATTCATAGAGTTCATTAGTGGAGTGTGAAACAGCTGACTGGACGATGACAATGGTAAACAGAATTACAAAACTTAGTAATGTGAGAGGAACCGTCCTGTGTGAATGAAGGAGCTGTTACAGTGAGAAAAACACAACATGTGGTTTGCAGAGAGAGAGAGAGAGAGAGAGAGGTTGACATTCAGATCAATCATCTGATGCCATCGGTCCTTTCCATTACAACAGTGCTGAAAGGGACTTGTCAAGGAAAATGAAGGTATTTACAAAACATTATAGTAATACATTCTCCCCTCTACCTAGGCCCTGAGGGATTACAATGAAATTGCACACTTCAGCACCAAGCATTCAAAACAGAAGTCAATGCAGCACAGGATAATTCATAATACATAACACTGATTAAACACTACTGCAATGTCCCCCTTCCTTCACGGATAAAGGAAATAAGAACTAGTTATATATCTGACCTATGGCAAAGTAAGGTCTCTACTTATGTCAAAACCTCAAGAATAAGCACTTTTTTCTGGCTTAATGTTATTAGCCTATCATAATCATATTATACACAAGCTGGTCAGAAGCTTGCTCTCAATCTGACGATCTCACACAGGGCTCTGTCGAGCTTAATAGACTAACACAGTGTGTACATACTTATCTAGCTAGCTTGGCATGCAGGAATCCAGGGGATGGTTGGGATGCCTGAGACAGTTGAGCGGCTGTCGAGGTCAACGAATATACATTAATTAAAGGTTCAAGTATCAACAGTCAGTCACCCCATTACTGGCATTAGGAGGAGGCCAAGCAAAACATGCCATCAGGGACCGGGAACAAACATCGTCACACGAATATAATAATAATAGTATCATAACTGTGCCATGTTTGTGCGTGTAGCAGCTGCTGTCTTTCAATTTGTTAGAGGAATCCCGAACAAATATTAATGAACGAGGGAAACGATTATTATTCTTTATCCTTTCAAGCTCAAGCTCAAGACTGGCCCAGATAATAATATTATGGTAGTGGTCTTCTAGGACAGCCGGTGATTATTATTTGGGGGGGGGGGGGGGGGGGGCGGGGAGGGATGACTCTGGTGTGCGTCATGAGTGAGATGTAGAGTATGGACCATATGGAGACATTTTGAATCCAGGATGATAAAGAAAGGTCCAGCTCAGCTACAGTCAGGAGTTATGATTACATCACCATCAGATGATTTTGAAAGGGGGCAAGCAAATCTCTCCAAATAAGGCTAAAACATTTACAGTTTATTGTATGGTGCATACCTCCAAAGCATGCACTGGGGAAGCACGTACCAATGATTAGAGGGGGGAGGAGGGTTCGCATCAGCGAGCAAAATCCTTTCATTAGGGACAAATTAGATAGAGAAAGGCATCCAAGGAACCCACATCTCTTGAATTCTTAACCTTAAGGGAAGATCTTGCTCTTTAAAAAACAATTATTATTCATAAACATAAGCACGCCATGAGTGGGCCAAAATATCCTTCAGGGCCTATTTATAGTGCCCAATTTGTTGGCCTACTCCCTGCTATTAGTGGTCGATTAGACTCTTTAATGAGATTCTAACGAGGCCAGCCAGGACAGAGGACAGTTACTGGCTCACACTAGGTACTGTTATGAGAACTATAGTTAATTGTGTCGAGATTGATTTTAACCGTTAGTATATATAGTCTGGGTGGAGCAATTCATTAACCATTCCCAGCCCCGGTCCAGCTTTGCTACCAAAATAATGTCATCTTGCCATGCATGGGGTGAGGTGAGAGCAATCGCATCAAATGGCCAGTATTTGGTCTGAGGAGTTGCGCTGCTTATCTGCCACTGGAAAGCATGAATCACTAACTGGGGCTTTCACTACGCCTATACTAACCGACTTACCTTTGAGCTGTCTCGATCTCCCAATCTCTTAGTCATGCACCGATGAAGCTGCTAGACACGATAGTGTGTTGAAGTGTTTCCATTCATGCAGTTAGCATCAAGTTAGGCAAATTCCCCACTGATTAATACTATAGCATGGCACGATTTGCTAGCGATAGGTCAGCACAGGAGGGATGCCCCAAGCATTACAACAGAATTGAAAGACATTACAACTACAATGGAGGGGGGATAACTTGATCTAAAAGCTGTCACTGCACATGTATATACTACAGTAGTATGACCACAACTCAAATCACCACCAGTACAATAGCGGGAAGACCCCCATGGATACTTTAATAACACTGCAATAGCCGGTAAGATCCACCGTATACTTTAATAGCAGCAACAATAGCGAGTATCCCCCTATGCTTGAAAAACAAATGACTCTGTGAACAAAACTAAACGATATTGCATTGGATAGCCTTGAATACAATGGACATGCAAAGATACATTACATACGTGTGTCTCAGACTTGGAGTCTAAGTTAGCCCTATGATAATATTATAGCTATCCAAATAATAATAATACATGTATGCAAAACTACACCCCACACCCCCAGTCATGTCGTGCCCTCGATGAACGCCATTGGATGGGGTGAAACCCACAAATGGCAACAAAAACTAGTGAACCGTGATGTTATGATTGTGCAAGGAGACCAGAGAGCAGCTGCTCCGCATTATTGCGGGCCAGTGCCTGGTAACCACAAGCGGCTGTACTACACCCACGACTCTGACCATGTACATAGGAATGGAATGGTAAACATGTATGACATAATTGTTCTCCAGAGTACTCTCGAGTGCCTATAGAATGTAAACCCACATACCTAAGATGCAGCGACATAGAAAGTTCACCAAATTAATGATAGAGAGAGAGAGAAGAGACAGAGAGGAGAGGGGGCGGGGAGAGAAAGAAGGATACGGTTTGAGCTGCTCAGCGAATGCTTTAATCTCGCTCCCGACAGCATCATGTCCAGAGAAGGTGAGGGCAGAGAGCTCCACCAGGTAACGGCTCGATACTGTGGAGGCTGTCTCCAAATCACCCATGTCTGTCGGCTGGATAGAGAAAAATACACTACATCATTATACCGTATTCAAATGACAGCAAATGCACACATACACTCCTTCTCTCTCTTTCTCTCTCTAAAAACTAGACACACTGAAGCAACGCTGGTTCCTTGCTGCTATGCCGACAATGCGTCCGATTCCCAGCAAAAAATCTCCAAGTCTGGGTTCCTAATAAATGGTAACCTGAGACTGACATCTTTAACTAACGTGATTATCATTAGATCATAATGAGCATAGCCGGCATAGTACCTGCCTACTTGCATCAGTAAAAAGTATTTAATACCTGGAAAAGTTTAAAGACGGCAACCTTGATTTGACCTTTCTTGAAGAGCCAGCCCTTGTGAATCAGCTCATACATCACCCTGGAAACGAGAGCATGGGATGCAAAGGGTTGATTAATAATTAATTAATTCTCCACTCCCCCCCCCCCCCCCCCCCAAAGGAGTGCTACAGTTAAACTATTAACTCACGTGAATCCGAGTTCATTGAGGCAGTCCATGAGGTTGTGGCCGCAGGCAGCCAGCACACAGCTGCGAACGGCGGTGGGTCGAAACGCATCACCAACCTCAAGCTGGCCGGAGTAGATCAGGTGCCTGGGAACATGAGCAAGAGAGAAAATAATTTGGGAAGGGGGGGGGTATGAGTAGTGGCGTCTCTAGGCAATTGTTTAACTGGGTGCAAGTTCTTGAAAGTAACTACACAGGTGGCTAGTGGAAGTATACTATAGTATACATGGCATTGTAGTACTATTAATAGTGTAATACCTAGCTAGGTACTGTTCCATGTAGACAGTCTACATATATACATGACATGTTATATCACTGGCTATGATAGTATAGTGAAATATTATGCATACTGTGACAGGCTCAACAAATGTCATGCATAGGATGGGTGCACAGGTGCATGGATTGGGTGCAAATGAACCCACATGCACCCCCCTGGTGACACCACTGGGTATGAGAGAG
The DNA here is from genome assembly GCA_963930775.1 of Cliona cf. orientalis. Classification (NCBI taxonomy): domain Eukaryota; kingdom Metazoa; phylum Porifera; class Demospongiae; order Clionaida; family Clionaidae; genus Cliona; species Cliona cf. orientalis. The sequence goes on from OZ005696.1 coordinate 9,344,318, forward strand.
AGAGAGGTTATATGCCGTCATCCTTACCAAGGTGCCTCTGGATTGTCCATCGATTGTCGCACTCTCACTTTAGATATTGCACTGCCAGCTTCTGAAAAAGAGCAGATTTCGATTTACAAAGTGAAGTAATGAAAAGATGAATGGTATAAGACAGTAAGACAGTAGAACCATTGAGGGATCATTGAGAATCTTTGGATCTATATGGAAGAACGACTCGTGAAAATATTAACAGGTCCCCAAAACCCAAACCCTGTCACGCTAACGTGAAAATTTGGAGTCGTTCATCCATATAGACCCAAATTATTGAGAACACTAAGAACCTCATCACATCTATATTTCGGTACTCCCTACATGTGCCATCAGCCCCATGCAGACTGGCACATGTGGCATACCTATCTTGTATGCAATCTCCCTGTCCGTGAAAGGCACTCCCCCAGTAGTGGCAAAGTCACAAAGACCTCTGAGTCGATCTAGCAGAGGTTTCAGCTCCTCTTCTGACACGCTGCCAAACAGTAGATGCTCGATCTGTTGCTGACTCGACTTGTGCCCCGCCATCTTGAAAGCTTAAAGCGCGAGCGACCCGTACCAGATCAAGGAGTAGGTAAAGGTCGTCGGGAGAGAAAGTAATAATAATGCTCGCGCATGCGTAGATGTGCTGACGATCATTTCCAAGTAGACGTCAGCTTGTGTACACGATGGAAGAATCTGGTAGCTCGAAGAAAGCCAAGATCTCTGTTACCAAAGTGAGCCTTGCGAGTTCTCTCTTTTTATATCCTAAAACTTATTCCATCCTTTTCTTGCAGTGGCGTAGCGGTGCTCTGACTGGGCGCCCTGAGGACAACGCCCACTGGATCAAGAGGGTGAGCCTCCCAGCAGTGTACATGGATTTATATGCCAGCTCCATAATATCATTGTTATACTAGTAGCATCGGGCAGATCTTTCATGCATAATGAAACTTCTTTTGTAAAAATTTGGGGCGGTCGTGCATGCATGGACATACTGGCCCCACCCCCAAAATTCACATACATATTAAATCATATAATATACTGCATACTGTTTCCCCCCTCTCCTTTGCGCACAGTCGGCTGCTAGAGCTCACTTGAGGGCTGCTGGATTCAAGGTAGGCACTTAAATTTTGCTCAGATCGGTACGCGGTGACCAACTGCCACGTTATGCATGCCATGACGGTGCAGGATGAAGATTTCTCTAAGCCCATCATCACTGTGGCCTGCCCCTACAGCAATGCTCTGCCTTGCAACAACCATTTCATGTGAGGGAATCATAGCTTAAAGTGGATAAAATTATAATAAAAAAATTTCCCTGACGTATATATAGGGAGCTAGGAGAACTCATCAAAGCTGAGATTGAAAGCAGAGGTGGTACGTTCGTCATTAATCCCATAGGGGAGAGCTTATAAAAACTAATCAATTCTTGCAGCAAAAGCTTTTATTTGTGGTACTCCTGTTGTCAGTGATGGAGAAACAATGGTATGTACAAAATAGCTACAGTCGCTGTACTAGAAACGCTATGGCTACTCAAGAATAATCGTTCTTATTCTGACGGTGTTGGTGTAAAAATAACGAGCACACTTGCTATACGTACTATAGTCATGATTGCCTATATCTTTGCATAGGGCTCTCCTGCGATGCGCTACTCGCTCATCTCCAGAGATTGGATAGCTGACTGTGTGGAAATCATGCACGAGGCATACTCTGCTGTAGGTTTAGTAATCAAATAACTATCATCAAAAATTAATATTCTCTTCAACATTCATACAGGATGCTATCATAGCTCTAGGAGGTTGCGATAAGACAGGTAGGTATGCTCCCATACTTACTAATGCTATCATGTGACCAATGATGTCATCATGAATTGTTGCTCGGACTGATAATATTATTATAGTGCCTGGAGTGGTGATGCCATTGGCCAGACTTGATGCCGTGAGTTAGACAATGCATGGATCACATAATTGGCTGATTTTAGTAACTATAAAAAATTATTGATACTATTATTAGGTTGGTCTATCTCTGTATGGAGGGACCATCCTGCCCGGCTGCCGAGAAGGGAAGGAGGAGGGTCTGGACGCTCAGAGCATTATGGAGGTGAAATAGGATTAATGGTAGTACCCCTATAATCTAGCACCAGGTCATGTGACCAGATATCTCACAGGCCATTGGTTCATATGGAGCTGGACTGATTGATATAGAGGAACTTGGTGATATTGAGCGATGCTCACTACCTGGATCAGGATCTTGCGGTAAACTTTAGTCCACTGGCATAAATAAAATAATTATTGCTAAACTGAGTCCATTTCTTAAATTTCTTGTAGGTGGCATGTTTACTGCCAACACAATGTCTTCTTCTGTGGAGGCTCTTGGAATGGCTCTACCAGGTATTGAAAGTACTGAAAACTCAGCATTTTTTTTTACTGATTCTAGCTCGATGGTATGATACAATGATGTTTCACAGGAACTGCTTCTGGACCGGCTGTGACTCGTGATAACAAGTTAACGGACAAGAAGCGTCAGCAGTGCAAGGCGGTGGTTGACCAGGTCTTCACTCTCCTAGAGGCTAAGATACACACAAGGCAGATCATGACCAGAAAGGTACTGGCAACAAAAAGATATGGTACCAGCATTGGCTGTTATCGGTATAATTGTATGTATATTTAGGCTTTTGAGAATGCTATTACGGTCGTCTATGCTCTTGGTGGTTCAACTAACAGTGTGCTGCATCTCTTAGCTCTGGCCAAAGAGTGAGCAATGGACAATATCTACCGGTATCTGTAGTAATTAAAAATTTTGCACTTTTGCCCTGTAACTGGCAGAGCTGATGTTGAGTTGAATATTGAAGACTTCAACACGATTGGTGATCGAGTTCCACTCCTAGCCAACCTCAAGCCACATGGAAAGGTGAAGAATGCTATAATATTATATAGCTAAGCTATTACGTATGTAGCACAGTTGTGACCTCGTCTCCAGGTTCTCTCAGCTATTTAAACATAAGCCGTAAAATATTATAATATTGAATGAAAATCTGGGAATGGGCCTGGGGATGAGTGGATATTCCATTCTCTGCTTTTCTCAATCGATATTGCAGTTTCATATGGCTGATCTTGACGCCATTGGAGGACTACCAGTGAGTGAACTCTCTGTTGTAGGTAGATTTCCTTCCGGTTAATTCTGCATCACTGTGTTAGGTTGTGATGAAGGAGCTGTTGGATGCTGGGTTTCTGCACGGAGACTGCCTCACTATAACTGGAAAGACGGTTGCAGAAAATCTCAAAGATACTCCAAAGCTGTCAGAACTCGGTGAACAGGTACTAAAAAACCCACTTTCTACAATGTCATACTTGTAGGGTTTTTTGAAATTAATTTTTATAGCGTTCTATTATTCATGAATTTTAGACTGTCATCTATCCATTATCAAATCCCATCTCCCAGCCTGGTAATCACATGACGATTCTCAAGGTACGTATACATAGTCGCTATGGCTGTTTCATTCTTATTAATTTTGCATGTTATTTCAGGGGTCCTTGGCCACTGAGAGTGCTGTACTGAAGCTCAGTGGGAAGGTTTTTGACAAGCCATTCCAGGGACCTGTAAGTGCCCAATTCCAGGGACCTGTAAGTGCAGGGCGCTACTGTCTTGACGACCACTTACCCAAAATACTTCCCACACCCCACCGAAAATCATTTCATTCAGGCAATCGTATTTGATAGTGAGCTGAGTGCTTATGATGCCGTGATGTCTGGGGAGGTGAAGCCCGGCCATGTTCTCGTTATCAGATACGAGGGACCTAAAGGAAGGTCAGCGAGCGAAGAATAATTTTACCCATGGGACTTGTGATGCTTGCTAAAATTACCACAGAAATTTGTAAATCAATGCCCCCCCCCTTGCTCCATAACATGCACAATGTCATAATTTTTATTATTATAGCAATATCTTCAAAATAATATCTCACGCCCAACTCCATCCCTTAAAATCTTCAACCACAGACAGCGGACTTTTCTAACATAATTATAATTATAGCCCTTTTTTTTATTTACTTCTCTCGTTCCCAGCCCTGGTATGCCGGAGATGTTGAGCCCAGGAGCGGCTTTGGTTGGCGCAGGCCTGGGGAAGCAAGTGGCCCTCGTAACAGACGGACGGTTCTCGGGTGCCTCCCACGGTATCATGATTGGTCATGTGACTCCCGAGGCGTACAGCGGCGGGCCAATTGCTCTCGTTCAAAACGGAGACCTCGTCACTATCGATGCTCCAAACAAAACCCTCAACCTGGTATGTGAATACTTTGTTGCAGCATATAATTATAATAATTATGTAATGTCAGCAAGTAACATTTTAGCGAACTTCTTGATTGGGTATTCATCATGATATTGAATAGCTGCAAGCTACACCAATCTGACATTATTATGCTATATACAACGAAAAATTTTTTTTTCAGATGATCATTTTTCTTATAATATTATAGTCCGTACGTGTCCCGCAGGCTAACCCTGGAGGGCATAAAAGATGCGCTCTTCTATATACAAGTTATACATTAAACATACTTGTGAAATAAAAAAAAAAAAATTATAACCCCATCCTCCCATCAACCTTCCGAGCTCTAGGCTGGAACGTTGGTCAGGGTACACTGCACATTACTGCAGCCAGTTAGGTTCTGTGTCACAGCCACAGGGGACCGAAGTCAGCCTATGGTGGATTACCAGGCTTTGTCCAGGATGGGGGGTATTCGAGGGAGGAACCTGGGCGACCCCTAAGCCATATATGCCCAGGACCATGTGCAGTTTCAGCTGCAGGTGCCAGAGGGGGTACCCCTGACACCGTCTAGCCCCGATAGTCCCTCCCGGAAATCGCTATTTATTGAGCTGGGACAGGGGGTAGCAAACGCGTATGGTTTTCACGTTGGAATGTACAGACCGTGACGTAATTAATTAAAAGCTATGAACATCATTAACTCTACACCGCGGTGCGCGCCAAAGTGTATCTCAGCAACGGAAAGAGCTATGGAGCTGAAACAAAAATCAAAATGTATCTCTTGATCAGATGAAAGCAGCTACCATGGTCCTAAACATGTTGGACTATGCCATATTCATACCAAGTTTCTTCAAAGATGCTTACATGTCATAGTGTAGTAAAAGCATAATAGTTATGGAACTGCAACAAAGATCAAATGTAGCTCATAATCAACTGATCAGTGTCCTTACCTGGGGGGGGGGGGGGGGGGGGGGGGGGGGGGGGATTACTGTGAATAACTCATGTATATTTGTTACATTATCCCATGATTGGTATAATATTATTAAACATACTATTAAAGTCTTGTTTCTCTCAATGAAAAATAATTCATCCTAATGCATTATGGTGATTTATTTTGGTGTAACACGATCTAGCTCACAGCTATATATCAATGTCAGCAAGTAATTATAATGATTACCACTAGCACTGGTTTTATAATTGAATTGTTCCATAATCTTGTTAATTGATACTTCCCACTAATTAGTGTCCTAATTAAGTTGTATTCTATGCTTCCTTGGACTACCCGTATATCCCATTTCATATTGAATTAAATTTTATGTACTATCGTTGGTCTATTCAGGAGGTGAGCGGAGAAGAGATGGCAAGGAGAAAGGAGGCGTGGCAGATACCGGCCGAACGACAAAAGGTCAAAGGTCTCCTGGGAAAGTACAGAAAGTCGGTATCCAGTGCTCACATCGGAGCAGTGACCTTTTGAACTGTGAAAAAAATCTATTTTTTCCGACCTAAAATAGCTTGATACACAGGTACAGAGATTCTACGATGAGTACTATTACAAATTTTTGTTGAAGGTGCACTTAAAAGTGTAAAATATTTGTACTTTCGTGATTCTGAAAAAAATTCACAAAAACAAGAAAATATCACAAATCTGAGAAAGCATCCGCCCAGACGGGTGATGCTGCTTGGCTACTAGGCTTATACACATACACAATGAGTAGGAGCAGTAGAACAACATTGCCAGTCACACTGAGCAGGACGAGGGCCACAACCACACACCTAACTCCATTACTCCGTGGTCGACCGTTTGTGGCAGCTGCAGGGGTTCCCGTTGATTGGGGTTGATTAGAGGGGCATGGAAGATAAGATGAGGATATTAACGATGATGATGATGATGATGATTGTTGCCAGGGTTGGTTGTTAGGGGGAGGAGTTGTGTGAGAATTGAGTCTTGAAAAAGTTCTACGAGAATCTTGCAGAGAAATGTTATGATTATGATTCGTTAGACCATTTCCATTCGCAAAATGTGCTGAACTGTGATCGTTTGTTCTCCCTTGTTGAAAATAGTTCACTCTTGGTCTCTCGACAACAACTGAATTTCTTTGAATATTCATACATCTAGTATCGGGAACCTGTAGAAAAGGATTTGGGGCTTCACCATTCATCGAATGACCACTAGCTTTGTTGATCACATGATCACCAAAGCCCCACCCATTTCCTGTGAGGCTGAGAGCAGCTGTAGCCGAACTGATACTGAATCTTCTCTTCCTCACTCGTAGTTTTGCCGGCTGAATTAGTGGCTTATTCCTTGGGCAGCCGGCAGCCATATTTGATTTCTCAAGATCGGAAGCAGTTAAAGTACTGTTAGGTGAAGGCTGTGAAATGTTAGAATCTGCTCCACTTTTGTTGCCTAATCTCTTATCGTTCGCTTCGTGAGGAGAGTTGTTTTGATTGGACGCCTGGTCAGGGAGTAAGTCAAGATCTTCGATTAAGTGAAGCCATGAACGCGGTGAATCTGCAGCAGGAAAGAAATATGAGCAGTAAACAGTGTATAATGATATGATTGGCTAATAATAGCAGGGGGAGGGGCATACCTCTTGATTGGGGGGTGTCAGTATGGCCGATTGCCAAGCTCCCCAGCGTATGCTGTATCTCCAAATCAGACTCAGCACTAGCACTTTGATCAACGCCATGGGCATCTGATGATACCTGCAAAGTGAAAACATGCTTGTATAAATAGAATCCAGTGTAAAATATTCATCAGCCATGCCAGAGGCAACTTGACGACATCACTAATTCCGTTCCAAAACATGCAGTTTTCTGGGAATAAAAACTGTAAAGTGACCGTAACACGTTTTCCACGTAATTTCTCACCTCTTCAGAGTGACTGCACCCGGTACAAGTTGAACACATCCATTCTTTTGTCCTGTCACCTTGTAAAGGGCCGACTTGGTGACAGGCCTTGGACAAAGGGGTTGACGTTGACCCGCAGCCATGATTGATTCCACGGCGATTTGATCTCCCTCGTGATCTTAGCGCTAGATAGGACACGATAGCAGCCAAAAAACTAGCAAACACGCAGATCAGAACCCCCGTCGAGTGAACGTAGCTCACCGACCCATCCTGGATCTCCATCACGTAAACTTCTCCAAATAAAGCGCACCTAATTTTTAAAGTTTACAAGCTCATAATGATATTCATAGAAGCTAATTAGCCCCACGCTACCGCTGCAAAACCACTTCCCCCGCGAATGTGTGATGACCTAGCAGCTTTCAATCTAGCCAAGCAAATCGCCGGCCCTGAGTTGCAGAAGCAGCAGGACTACACTTAACAGCGAGCGTTTGGCGTGCCTCCTTCGCAAGATCAAAGACGATCGGAGAGAGTGGAGCTAATTACCGAACACGCTGGACAGCTGCCGAGCGCGAGATTAGTGGAGGGGTTGTATATCTGGAATTGACATTTGTGGCATAGCTAGCAACATAACTGCACGCTAACCAATTGATTAGCAGTCAACGGACCTCCAAGTTTTTTCGAGTAAACTGCCGAGAAGAGGAGTGTAGCGCTGGTATGGCTGCAGTACAGCAGTGCACCACACCCACGAATTCAGAACCGACCACTACAGACTCGATTTCTCCTCGCAAGGGAGGACGGAGAGCCTTCTTGGAGTCGATGGAGGAGGAGAGCCGAAGATCCAGCGAGTTTTTGCGCAACAGGCGCCGCGTCGTGCGCTATGGCAGCGGCACCACCACCGGTGGAGAAGCAGGTGCCAGTACGCGTCGAATGAGAGTCAACACTTTGCCGAGATCGTTCACGACGAGCAGCGTTGAGCCAGAAGTGGAGCTAAGTATCGATCAGCCGGTCCATCGCAGCCCTCGAGGCCTTGGCGGTGCGGGGTCGGGAGGACCCCAGAGCCACAGAAGAAGAGGACAGCTGCACAGCACTGGATCTATGGAAGACACTTTGGACATCGACAATGACGCTGCTTTCGAGACTTTCAACGGTAGGGGGGATGTGGACGCAAAATCCCCTCCAGTTTCCCCCCATATCAACAGCAGCACTACAACAGATCAACGTTCCCCCCGAGGCCACTCCGAACCCCCTGAAATATTCTCCACGACAACAACAGCAGGAGCCCCATATTCGTCGAGCGGATCGGAGAGCTTCCCCAGCAGCCGGGGGTCGCCGTCCACCTCCGTCCAATCGAGGTCCCCGTCGCGCTCGACTTCGGGTCGATCGAGCCTCAGCCCCCCACCACCCGTGGCCCCCAAGCCCCGGAGAAGCAGCATGGGCAGCAACAGATCGAGCTCCAGATCCCCCACTGGTACGAGGATCATCACAACAACTTCTGTCCAAGTACAAGCAAGAAACAAGAAGCCGGAGCCAACCAGCAGTAACAGTACCAGTAGCAGCCCTCATCATATACACAGTACGACAGCTGCGGCTGCTACTAGTACTACTAAGGATGGCCCGCTAGCCGGCAGCTTTCCTTCTGCGGATGTGAGCCAAAATTTTGCCGACGGTGCAAAACAGGAAGCCACAGATGTGCAGAGACCACAATCAGCTGGTGGCCAAGTCACAACACCATCATCAGTCATCAGTGCGGCCAAGAGAGGTACCGTCAAAGATGGCTCCTCGAGCGTCATGGTGGATAGTAGTAGTAACGAGAGGAGGGCTGGAGCTAACAAGCTGGAACGAGGAGGAGAAAGAGAAGATGCAACAGCTGGTAAGAAGAAAGGAAGTCCTATGATGGAAACGAAATCTGTTACAGCATCGGGACCAAATCAGGATGTGGGGAACGAGCGATATCTTGGAAAAGGCGCTGCAACTACGGATTCGTTGGTAGACCAGCCAAAGAATGCGACGAACAAAAGAAGGGAACGCTCCGGATCGATATCCGGGCTGGAGGTCAAGAGTGTTCTTTCGAAGCCTGTTGTTGCTGGGAGCAGAAACAGAGGCCATGTCAGTGGCGGTGAGGGCTTCTCTTCGAGAGATGACAGTTACAAAGCAGCAACGAGCAGCACTGGGGGTGGGCGTGGCCGATCGGAACCACCGGAGCCGCTGCCGAAGAATCTCAAACGTACCCTCTCCGAGAGTCGGATCCACATTATCGTATCGAGTTCAGCAACGGAAGTGCCTGATTTCTCAACAGACAAACGCAAACGTGATGGAGGGGAGTCTAACAAAGCAAGAGATATGGTGGGAGATGGGAATACAAGCGAAGATCAAGCGCTGAGAATCCAAGAGCTAGAGAAAGCGCTGCAGGAGAAAGAGGAGCAACTAGCGAAAAATAAAAAGACTTCTCTGCTGCACGAGGAGCAAGCTCAGAGGATAAGAGAGCTCGAGCTGAAGCTGCAGAGAGTGGAGAGAGTGTCGCAGAGACGGGTATCTATAGGCGATGATCACTCCTTCAAAGTCCGGGAACTTGAGGAAAAGTTGCAAAAATCGGAGAAGGAGGCTACCGAGATGACAGAGAACCACACCGTTAAGGTCAAGGAGTTGCAGATTCTTTTACGAGAGAAAGAGGAAGACCTGGCCAGAGCTGAGAGGCAACATGAGAGAAAATTCAAAGAGAAAGACGAAGAGTTAAAGAAGGTGAACAAAGAGTTGAAGAAGCTCGGGAGAAACAAGTGGGAGATACTAAAACGCGCCAAAGACTCGGCCGAACGCTCGCTCTACCTCCGTACACAGCTTGACGCGACGGAGACTTCCCTGCGAACCACACAGAACGAACTAGAACGTACCCAGCATGAACTCACCTCCGTCAAATCAGCCAATACCAGCCTCCGTGCCTTGCTCAGTGAACTTCGCACCCCAAAAACCACTGCTGATGCCGAGGCGCAGGTGAATATCATCGGCACCCTTCGTCGGAACAGAAGTATGGAGCTTGCTACCGACCAGGGAAGTGAGATGGGGGGAGATGGGGAGAGGGCCTCTCTAATTGGGGCGAGCAACGAGAATCTCGCGAGAAATTCAGACATTCAGAGACACAGCGAATTCCGTCGAAGCAACGAATTTCGTCGTAGTAACGAGTTTCGGCGTAGCAACGAGTTCCGACACAGCAGCGACTACGGAAGGGGAATGGAGTTCAGGAGAAGTAGCGATTTCCGATTGTCGACGAGTTCTCTCGGTCCAAGTTGGCCGGAACAATTTGAGCGAGAGAGCAGCGTGGAGTCATCGAGTCTGTTTGAAGAGGGAGGTAGCGAAACGGGCTCCCTCTCCGGCAGCATAGGTACCAGGGGGTCCAAATCGCAGCCCGAGGGCAGGAAGAGTAAAAAGAAGAAGTTTGGCCTTCCGAAGATGCGTAAATCCAGCTCTGCTCCGAAGCGTGGCAACAACGCCGCTAGAATGCGTAAGTGGATCTCTTTAGCTATTTATTTAGCGATAATTGAGGCAATGACAACAAATTGTTAACGAGATAGTGAGGGTGTGGTTGTCAGGCTTCCAGGGCTGGGGGGGGGGGGGGGCCTTGGGTGAAAGACTGGGTGCAAATTTGATAGATAATTCCACCCCAGGGCCTGTGTTGTTAGGCTGTGAAACTGAGTAAATTGACACATTCAAAGCTGATTAGCTGCTGGTGATTGAACTGTGCCTGGAGAGAGAGAGAGAGAGAGAGATATACAATGTATAGAGAGAGAGAGAGAGAGAGAGAGAGAAAGAGAGAAAGAGAGAGACGGGGAGGCAATGTCAAGTGGTGGGAGAGCTAACCTTTTAGTTCAGGTTCGTTGCCTCTCTTTGAAGTCACCCCTCCTGCCTTCCCCCCTCAGTGCGTTAGGTTAGATCATGCCGCCATATCATTTTTCCATGTTAAATACCATATATTTAGCCGGATACAGAGAGTATACATAGTACACGTGCATTTCAAGGAGAGGAGGAAAGGAGAGAGAGATAGAGAGAGAGAAAGAGAATTTGACAAAGGACTTTATGAGATATGCTGATTGTTTACCTAAGTGGTTCTAATGAGGTTGCCGGGAGCTGGCCTGTGTGTGGGGAATGGAGGGAGGGGTGGGCTGAAGGTATCCCAACTATGCACCCATTTGCTGCCCATGAATATTGTTAGGCCGCTAGTTAGTTAAGTGCAGGGCTATGTTTTTCCCATAGTTGACAGTTTGTTGGCTGGGCTATAATTGTGTGACCTGCCATTTACATTATCTTGACTTGCTTCTCTCTACTCAACCAAATCTCTCTTTCTTGTTCTCACCGATAGTTCTCCCACAAAGCTTAATAGCTTAGGAGCCCTTTTTCTTGTAGCTATACCCTTCAGGAACTACAACTGTACTTCAAACGCAATACACACGCGACTATAGTACCCAAATATGCATAATCTTTCATACGTTACACAAAATGCACGTATACTGCACATGTATATATGATATTATTTTGTTTTGAGTCGTGATGTGATCTGGATAGCATGTGATTGTTATTGAGCCCCACCTCAAAACTGAGCACATTCTCTAGACCCAATCACCAGCTGCCTACTCTAGATCTCCTAACTGCCGAGATTCCATTGATTTAATGAACCATTACTGCCTCAAGGTATGGTGGAAGGAGAAAGGGGGAGACAGAGAGAGAAAGAGAGAGAGGGAGAGAGAGATGTTTGTGATTTTGTGTGTGTACAGCAGTATAAGCACGAGTGTATGTATGTATGTGTGTGCGAACATATAGAATTCCACTGAGAATTGGCCTTAGTGTCAAGTTACTCTCTCTGGTTGACACGAGTACAGCTTTAGCAGGCAGCAGAACAACATGGCTCCTCTTTCCTCCATCCCTGACTATCTATCTATCTATCGCTAGCTAGCAAGATTAGATCGATAATTGTGAAAGTATTAAATTAATCAGCAGCTGTTTGTAGTTTCGTGCGAAGGTGATGTAGCACCGAGTTGTGGCTGCTCGGAGAGCATCAAAATTCCAGCTGAATTCTTCTGGGGGGAAATAGGTAACAGAATATGGGTATCGATTCTCTAGCACCCTGAGCCTTCATCCTGTACCTATTCATAGAACTGAAATGAATATGTTTTTCAGCTATCAATGATTTTGTTACCCACTAGCAAATAATTTCTATTTGCTAGCTGGAGTCTCATTCATGATTGGTGGTTGTGACATTCATCGTCAATTGCGTCGCTGTGAGTGTGGCTATGAGCTCCATTGGCTTGTACAAGGAACCTCAATGGGCGATCGTGAATATCGTTAGGATATGTGGGTGTTGGACGGTGATAGATGCATCTGGCCAATAAGTGGTGTGCGTGTGTGCGCTTTGTCACCCTGATTGTTTGTGCAATTATTGACTTTTCTCTCCTCTCTCTGTCCTCTCTTTCTCTCTTCCCCCTCTCTTTCCCTCTCTTTTGATCGTTTTATCTCTCTCTCTAATGTTGGTACATGTTTGAGTATGCGCAAGTGTATGTGTGTGTCCCTGCATTATGTGTACTTAGTGTGTTTATCTAGCTCGCTCGGTGTGTGCAGCTGCAACCACTTATCTCATTCTTGTTTGTATTACTCCCCTAAGATACGCGCACGCTTGGCCACTTGGCAGCGTTGCTGGCAAGCCATCGGTACACCACACACACATGCCAGCAACATGGCATCCTACACTCTACACTGCATTCACATACACACAGTACGTACGTACGTAACTAAGAACAGCTTCTTAGAACTACTGTACAGGTGTATGTCTTTGTGTACATCTTAGAAGGTGGAAAACAGAGGTGGAGGGTTGATTTAGAATTTCAAAAGTGTACACAGGGAATAAAATTATTGGAGTAAGTCTGATTTCGTGGTACTGGAGAACCAGCTGCTGGAGTTTTTCGTGATTAAGTATTATGTAGCTGTACAACATATCTGTTGATTGTGTAAAAGAGAGAGAGGAGTGGGGGTATTACCTAGGGGAACTGCTGCCAGGATAGTGTGGTTATTCAAACTCAAAGGGATTGTCCTCCAAAACAATCTAGTTTCCTTATCAGGATGCCTATAATATTGTGTTTCTTATTATTTTTTGCTGAGCAGGCCCTTCTTTAGTGACCCTAGTCTACAGATCTATAGGGGGCATCTGTCTCAATATGGTGGGCAAACTGTCTTAATTTGACAAGGCTTCTCTGCCAAATGTTGTCCTAATGATCCACACAGCCATGCAGTTTCACTGTCTGATATTTGTCTCTAAGTGAACAGAAAATCTGTTTTCGTGAATGCTGATTGTGTACTGTCCTTGTGATAAATGGGTAGTTTTAGGAATCTCAACAACACATGTATGTAGGGCACTAATCTTATACATATGTACATAGTGGTTTGGTGCATATAACTATAGCTTTCTCTCTCCCTCTCCCTCCTTCCCTCCCCCTGCCATTACAGAAGGTCTTGATCTCAGCCAGAGCAGCATGATCCAGGGATCGACCAAAGGCCCCACCCCCATCGGCTACCCCTACCACTCCGTCTCCCCCGAGCTAAAGGAACACTGGAGGATTCTCGATGAGGTGAAGACAGTGCCGTTTCATCGATGGGAGAAGCAGGCCATTCTGGCTTGGATGGAGACAAAGCTAGGTTAGTACTCTCTCTCTCTCTCTCTCTCACCCTCCTTCTCACTTTATGTGTATGTGAGTGTGTACATCCTCCTCCCCATAAGAAAAAGCTACCATTATTATTAGATTACACCCGAAGCTGTTTCCCTCCCCATTCCCTCTTCTGTGTCCCTCTGCTGTTGAGCAGCTGCTCTGTTTTTGCCTCCTAATTGTTCTGTGATTGGCTCCAGGGCCAAGAGCCAGGTCTAGCTCTTTGGTAGAGCTCTAAGCTAGTCCTTATTAAGCAGTGTGTCGCTGTAAATAGGGTGTAGGATGATGTAGCTGGAAAATTTTGTTAATAGTGTGTTGGTAGTGAGTGGGATGTTTACTTTGTGGCCCTGGCCTGCTGATATATACTCTGTCTTGTTTTGTTCCAACATCCTCCCAGCTGTAGTGTTTCTCATGCTGCTACTTCCTCTCTCTCTCTCTCTCTCTCTCTCTCTCTCTCTCTCTCTCTCTCTCTCTCCCCCCCCCCCCCCCCCCCCCTCTCTCTCTCTCTCTCTCTCCCTCTCTCTCTCTCTCTCTCTCTCTAGTGCAGTGCTAGCTATAGAATGAATCCTGGAAATGTCCATTAGTGCATGCATGAGTATAGCTATTAATTAAAGAAATTAATTTCAATCTTCAAACTATGTGGCATGCATGTAGTGGTGTAACAATTCTGAGAAGAAATATTTAGGGCATAACAAGCGCCTATAGCTAGCTAAGCTATCCTTCTGAAATACAGGCACCTTCATTACCTGTACCCTACCCAAGAGCTAATTCAGTGGTGTCCACAATAGAAATCGATATTTCATTGTTCACGTACAACGCCCAGTAGAGTCAGTGTAGTTGGTTCAATGAATAGAAGGACAGCGCTATGTGTCCGGTGTCCAGAGTCAGGCTAGTGTAGTGAATATGGAGATGCATTGGGTGATAGTCATATTCACAGAGTTTCTTTGAATACTGTTTGATAGGGTAGATGGTGATAATACTGCTATACATTAATCTGCTGTTAAAGGGTATTTGGGTTACCATGGTTAAAACATGAGCTGACTAAAGATAGGCCTAACAGTGGCTTTGTGTATGGGGGACATCAAAGGGAGTGGAAATAGTCAAAGATGCTATGAATAAGGGTAGCCACCTTCTTAGCTTGGTGCTGGTGGTTCTGTGCATAATGGACCATGAGTGAGAAATGAGATACAGACACATGGGCATACACTTGTCGAAAAATGGTTCAATGACAATCTTATCGATAGTGCCTATGCATTAATTTTGTTTGTTTATGACACTTCTCCATCACTTAAGCTGAACAGCATTAAAAAAGCATTTAGTACTGATTTCTACCTCCTTAGTGTGCCATAATGCACAATTTTAGGAAGCTTTTAAGCTTCTGGGGTGGGTACATTAATTTTGAACACAAAGAAGAGCATCTGTAAAGAGAGAGAGAGATGACCTCAGTTGTGTATGGGAGCCTCCTAATGCACTTCTGGTCAAAGCCCAGCTTCTCTGCTAGGCCTGGTAGCCTAAAATAGGCAATTGCACCAATCATGGGAGGGAGTTTGGCTTATTTTGGCTTATCAACAGCCATGAAGGATTTCACAGGACCTAACCACAAATTGCTGACTGTGGGAAAGAGCCCAGCTAACTAGTGAATCCCATAGACTATCCCTCTCTCCCTGGCCCTGTATATAGCCTTGGCTGACATGCTGGCTGTGTGTGTGAGAGAGGAAGTCCTACTTAGGTGGGGCTGTAGTTTGAGGGATGCTCTGGAACGTGGTTTACCATTCATGGTGCGGTTGGAATGATAGGTACATGTTGGTGACTGGCAGATACTGCATTATTACAATTATTATACACAGTTATTGAGGATCAGCATTATTAATCACTTATTCATCTCTCTCTCTCTCTCTCTCTCTCTCTCTCTCTCTCTCCAGGCATGAGTCAGTATGTAGCCAACGCTCGTGACAAGATCACCTCTGCCACCATGATGCTGGCTCTCTCTGAGCCGGACATGGAGAAGAAGCTTGGCATTTCTAACCCTCTCCATCGAAGGAAGCTCAAGCTAGCCCTGGACTACCAGAAGTCACCCGAAGAGTGAGTTTCTCTCTGAGAGAGAGGAGAAGGAGAGAGAGAGAGGGAGAGGGAGAGAGAGAGAGAGAATTTATGTAATAAATGAGTGTGTTTATATTTCGGTGAATTTCTGTTTGCATGCATTCAAAAGGAAGGGAATGTTAGTTTGGTGGATATCACAGTGGGAATTGACTTAATAAAGACAGTTACTTGGCAAAGCTCCCTGCTCTGTGATTGTCCACATAACGAGTATTAAAAAGGGGAGCTTTTTCGCAGCAGCAAAAGGCTCTAGACGTATCGTTGGTGACACAGGCACACTGTTTATCATTCGATACCAGCATCCTCCATTTTGCTTATGATACTGTATATATAGTCCTGTGTGCTGACGGGCTTCTCTTGTTGACAAAGTGTGTATTTTGGAAATAAATCACTAGCTTGTGCTACAGCTACATGTACATGTGTCTGCATGCATGTACATGTAGCTTCATGACATGTACATGCTGGGCCTACACAAAGCTAGCTACATGTACATGTACATGTAGCTTGATAAAGTGTTTACAGTGAATGAGGTGATTAGTTGCCCTACTGAATGTGATTCCAAAGAAAGGGGGAGAGAAAGTGAGAAAGGAAGAGAGGGGGAGAGGGATGAAAGAGAGAGAAAGGGAGCAAGCCATGTTGTGGAGATTCCCCTAGTGCTTTCACAAAAGTGCAGCAGTCAGCTTCAAAAGCATGACTGGTAAAAAGCAAACAAAATAACTATTACGTGCACTAGCATAAAAATTAAAAAGTATGCACTTATCCCTGAAGAGGACTACCTATAGCTATAGAGAATCTAGTCGAAACGTCGGCAAATTTTGCCGAACAGTTAAGTTGTCAGTAGAGAATTTTTGTTTATTTCATACACTTGTGGAGTATGTAAAAATAGGTGGCAATAATGTCTAAGCTACGATTAACATGTACAATCTGTTGCAGCTGTTGCTAATGTTCAGCCAAGGCGTAGGCACAAGCACACGCACGATCATAATTATATTATATAAATTATATATAGCATCATAGCCAGTAATTATTATTATGCTCCCCCAAGTGCGTATGTCACCACCTACGCCATGTGGGAGCTAGGGCTCTACAGACCTACAGACCTGGCTGTGATGAGCTATGGAAGCCAACTCTGGAGGCAGCTACCTGCCAAATAGCTAATGACTTTTCAAGTGGAAACAACATGTTTACAAGAGCTTCAGAGCTTTAGAGCCTACACATATTATGATAGTGGCTACCAGCCCATTGTCTGATCGATAATTGTATTATTAAAGTTATAAAATATGTAAAATTAAGAGGCTAACACACACGTGCATTTGTCAGGACACGGTACTTAATCTTTTTGTTGGGTGCACCTGCATGCATGTGGTCATCGCTCGTTCAATTGGTTTCCATTGATCAGAGTATTAGGTTTACCATTGCCCACCTCCAGGGATAGATAGTTGTAGATTGGGATTTATGCTTAATTATTGTTGCTAATAAAATGATACTTAATTAATAGTGGGCATATGTGGCTGCCATGGCAACCAGCTGGAGCATGTGACCACCTGGTCCCTCTGTAATCCAATCAGGTTCAAGTGTATGTAAGTCTTTAGTATGAAGTGTTGTCCATTAACATCTCCAGGGTATAATGATAAATTATTATTATGGGGTATGGGGCAGGGCCCCTGTTTATACACTGAATGCATGGCATGCTTGTGGTGGTATTCAATACTGTATCAAATTGGGTTAATAGTGAATTAAAATTCCTTGAGGCTACTTGAGTTACATGTGCATAAACTAGTAGAATAAAAATTGATTTGTATGTAGATTTCTTATGACTGATTGAGAGAGGGAGGGGTTGGGGGGGGGTAGAGATACACAAAATAAAGTCGGCTACATCACTGCCTGTCTATGCTATGCAGTTAACCTGTGGTGTTTTATATATACTTCTCTAACTTGTTTCTGCAGCTGCCAGTACCCCCTGGCCGCCAATATCGACCACAGCTGGGTGGCATTCGAGTGGGCAACTGATTGTGGTCTTCCACACCTCACCGAGATGCTGACAGCCAACCTCGTCGATGGGCTGGTACTAAATTCCCTCTCCAAGGATGACATACGCAAGCTGCTCAAGGTGACCAAGAAGATCGACCAGCTCAGCTTCTTGTCCGGAGTCGAGCTGCTCAGGATGCACGAGTTCAGACGCGAGGCAATCCAGGAGCATCGCCGTAGCAACCTTAACCCGCTTTACTGGACGAACAGGGATGTGTCCGACTGGCTCAGGGATATTGAATTAGAGGTAAGGTAGATTCTGTACACATAATATTATAATTATCCAATATTATGATATTATAGCATCATAATCTTGTTGGTAGTATGACATAATCTTACAAAAATTTGATAATGAATACTAAATTACGAGTATACAGAGCTCTTACTGATGTTCAAATTACTAATTTTTAAATTTATGATGGCATATTATATCCGTGTTGGTTCAGATGTGCTAAGTGGGGCAATACAGTTATGTATTAATGCCAGTACATGTATGTGCTAAAGTAGGTTTGTGTAGGGGTACCTCGGTGGATAACCCTGTGCTTTGATAGTGTCCGCCCTCCTTTCGTCCAGTCGATCTGTACTGTCCCCCCTACCTTCTTCCTTATCCTGTCGATAGTAACAGCTACCACGGCCCGGCCACATGCGCTATGCTGCATGTACAATTTGTAACATGTACATGTAATCTGTAGCATGTACATGTACATGTAGCTGTGGGTGTACATGTAGGATGTTTGTGCGTCTGATTAGAGAGCGTGTGTGTCGAGTCACTTAATCCCAAATTACTCGACCGTTTCTAATTGACTAATGATTTATACACCCCATTTGAAAATCTCTTGCTAATTCACCAAGCATGTGCATGTACTTGACACATACTAGCTATCATAGGCACAGGTGTACACGTACATAAAATTGTATAGTGTATACGTCTTTGTCATGTACTCTCCCTCCCTTCCCTCCCCCCCCCCCCTCTCTCTCTCTTTCTCTCTCTCTCTCTCTCTCTCCAGGACTATGCTAAGAACATCACCGGTAAGGCGGTCCATGGTGCCCTTCTCTTCCTGGAGCGAGGTCACTTCACTGCCGACCATCTTGCCCATATCCTCAAGATACCCATGAGTAAGAGCCAGGCTAGGAAGCACTTGGCAACCAAGCTGGCATCCCTCTTCACAGAAGATCTCAGCGAGTAAGTTATTACATCATCATTACATCATTTTCTATGAACATACAATGTACAGTAATTGTATCACCAGCCATCATCAATTAATTTTTGGATGCTGCACTATACTTGATAATTACATCATCATTACCTCATCTATCTCTTCCAGTGCACATCATATTCCCAACAATCTCTTCTCCAACTCTCCCCTCGGTCTCAGTCCGCACAGTCAGCCGGGCTCCGAGTCTCCAGATCGCCGAATCAGCAATTCTGGCTTCACCCCTCGTGGGGGGTCACCCCTTAATCAGTCGACTCGTACCTCGTCCCCCCGATCTCCTCCCCCTGGGGCCGACTGTCCGCATCCCACTCGTATGAACAGCCTCGCCCATCGATCCCTCCCTCCTGGTTCTCTGGGCGGAGCCAGTGGGGGTGGGGAAAGTCCTGTCGCCAGTAGCTACACTCCGCCCACCCAGCCCGGCTCGGCTACGTCCCAGGCGCCACCGATGTCGTTCCAGCGGACCACATCCCAACCAAACGTGTTGTTTGTTGGTGACAAGCACTCTCCTAATCAGAGGAGGAACACCATTTCTGCAGAGGAGAGAATAAGACTCAGCCTGAGAGTAAGTACACAATGTCATGTATTTCAATGTGTTTATATATATGTACCTGTAATAGGGAATAAATTTGTGGTGGTAAATTATTGTAAAAATAATTGTACATGTGCTTACTGGGGAGTATAGGACCATGGTTGTGTACAGTATCACGGAATGGATGTCGAAAAATTGTACTACGAGTATTAATTTTGTCACTAATTGCAGGAGTCTGCCCTTCGTTCTGTGGCCACATCAGTGCACGGCAACGGAGCCCAGGGACAGGGGCAGGGGCAGCAGCCTCGCAGCGTCACCCCAACCATACTCAGCAGCACAACTGTTTGACCAAGCTATATATAATTATTTACTGTAATTAATTTTTCTGCACCATCGTCTCTTTTTTTGATTAGTCATAATTATTTTTTTATAACACCAGCTTATTTTTAGCTCATCAATTTATCGATTCATTCTATTTCTGTAAGCTTATTTATAGTGTAAGTATGCTATTACCATAGAATCATGATGGAAACAACAGTCCAAGTTCGCTGGCGACCATTTCCTAGCCCCTATAGCAAGCGAATTTAGTGGGCATTATTTGGAGTATGGGTGTGCTTTAATTGGAAACGACGGCCATGTGGTTCCGTCAGTTCGGGAAAGTGTTTCGTGCGTTTGGAATTGGAGTGCTTAGGCTTTTATGAGTCATGGTGAGGCAGCTGAAAGGACCCGTAAAGAAGGAGACAAAGAAAGAACGTCGGCAGAGGAGGGGGGAGAACGCCGCTGCTAAACAGAAAGCTTTGACCATTGCTATTCCCGTCCTGATCGGCTTGTTGGTTTTGCTGTTCGTGTACTTTTACTTCGCGACCAAGTCGAAGCGGACCTAGGATTTGGAGCGAAGGAGAAAAATCATACCATAGGCCCAGTTCAACATAGTATAGTATTAAAATCACATAGTTTTAGCAGCCAAAAATCAGAATTTTTTCACCTAAACGTTTTAAGTTATTTTTAGTACGTACCAACAAAGTAGAGAGTAGGATTAACATAATTTAGCTATGGATGACCCTCGTTTCAAACATGTTGCTACTGATCCTCGCTTCAAGGTGAGTGTGCATACTGTGAAATATATGTGTAAACTCCATGTGTCTAGTAGATTTTTGATTTATAATTTTAATTATTTGTGCACCTTGGTTGTGAAGGTAGCGTTTCCACACAAAAAAATAAAGTTTTTCAAAACTTCTCAAAACTCTTGTAGGACGAAGATATTCTTGGACTAACACTAATTCTCACTCCAGGTCACGCCCCCATGTTCATTTGCCGAGATATCGAGACTTTAATTATTCTCCAAATTTTGGCAAAATTCGCCAAAACGTGGGGTACCATCGTTATACAGTATGGTAAACGCTTCCTCATACTGTCACTGGATGAGGACGATCAATTTAGTAAGGCAGCCACAATAAATCACAGGTTGGAGCATATTAACCATCTGGCGCGACAATTTCGCCAAAAAACGCGAAAATTTTGTATCTCCATGTAGGAGTAATTTTGCACAGTATCATTCGAAATTTAGGGACCGTCCCAGTAGGCTAGCTAAATGCCGCAAAATGAGTGGTTTTTGGAAAGTTTGATTTTTTCGTTGGATACCCTAGTGAAGGGGGTACATTTCATGTGTGTAGTCTCTAGTTTCAATATAGCATGGAAGTTGAGTGCTTGCACCTGAAACTGTTCACCTAGCTTCCTGAATGTGTCTTCACCACAGACCAAACTGTCCATCATTAATGCTCATTCTTCCTCACAATCAGTTATCAGTTAGTCTCACTGTCTCTTCCTTCATCATTCCAGGCCATTCCCAGGAGGGCTAGGAAGGTCAAGATTGACTCCAGGTTTCAGTCCATGTTCACTGATAAGAAATTCAAAATCAAATGTACATGCTGCTAGTTGACGATTATGTGCTTGGTGCATTTTGTAATGTTTTTTTTTTTTCGTTTAGATGCTGTGGATCGCAGAGGTCGAAAGGTCAAGCAGTCCTCATCGGAAGATTTAAGAAAGTTCTACGATCTGGATGGTAAGGGAGATTTGACAATTTTTGCCACCCAATAAAAATTAATAATAATATCGATTTCCCAATGGTAGATGAAGAGGCTCCTATAAAGGGCAAAATAAGGAAAAATGAAGAAGATTCCCATACTACCAATGATGATGACATCATTGCTGATAGTGGGGATTCCCCTGGTGACATCGCTAGCGAGAGTGATATCGACAATGATGATAGCTCCTCTTCCACGGACATTGACGATTTCACCTTTGACCTTGCAGCGGCTCCATCGTCCTCGGAGGGCGTGGTCCATGGGTGGGGGGAGGTGGCGAGGGATGGGCGTGTCCCTCACTCCGAGGAGACCAGCCACAGACTAGCCGTGTGTAACATGGACTGGGACAGACTCTCTGCAAATGACGTATTTGGTGAGTAGCAGCTTAACATTAGCCAAGTATGCTATTGACAGGAGTAGATTAGATACTCTTGCTATTGAAGAGGGATTCTTGAAATATTGAGCTACTTGATATCATGTGTATACGTCAATGACTTTTTGCAGTCATATTCCATACATGTTTGAACTTGTTAGTGTTTAAGTATTGGCTTTTGCCTGCACATTTGTATAAAATTTGATATCATCATATTGCATCATAGTTCTTCTGAGTTCCTTCAAGCCTCGTGGAGGGAGCATTGTCAAGGTGAGCATCTACCCCAGCGACTTTGGGCTGGAGCGGCTGGCCCAGGAGGAGAGGGAGGGACCCTCGGAACTGCTGCATCACGACAGTGAGGATGAGGGGGTGGAGTCTTCTGATGAGGGGCGGGGTTACTCCACCGAGAAGCTTAGGAGCTACCAACTGAATCGACTGAAGTGAGTAACTTACCGTGGTAATGTCCTTCACTGTAAGCTTTGAAAGGTGTCAGATATATACATTGTACAAGTTCACTGGAAAATTGACCATTTGTCCCTTCCCTGGGTGGCTCATATACTCCAACTACTATATAGCCAGAAATTGAGCTTGAGGACTATATAGGCTAAGTGTGCACTATTACATGTGCTTGCTAGTACTGAAATGACACTTCATCTGTACTGTAGGTACTACTATGCAGTGGTAGAGTGCGACAGTAAAGCCACTGCAGAGGTGATTTATGATCAGTGCGATGGATTGGAGTACGAGTGCAGCGGGGGACAGGTTGATCTGAGGTACATGCATGTGAGAAGTGGTGAAGATGTCATGTGACATGCATATCTGATCACATGGCTGTCACGTGACCCTCTAGGTTCATACCTGATGACGTGACATTTGACGATCGAGAGCCCAAGTCGGTGGCCACTGAGTCAAGCATACCAGCTAATTTTACTCCCTCCAAGTGAGCCCACTCTGCGAGCCTGTATCACACTCAAATCACATGACTATCACATGACTGTCACATGATATCTGTTACAGTTTCGTGAATACAGCTCTCCAGCAGTCCAAGGTTGAGATGACCTGGGATGAAACGGACCCCAAGAGGCTGCAGACAACCATGAGAAAGTAGAAACAGTTGACCAATAATTTGAGCCAAAAATGAGTCACCCTTTCTCTCTATCTTTTTGTAGATTCACCAAGGAGGATGTGCAGAGTATGGACTTTGGTGCGTATTTAGCTTCATCCTCGTCAGAAGGCAGCGGTGATGAAGGGGAGGGGCCAAGTAGGCGGGGCCAAGAGGCAGCTACTGCTTATGGGGGTGATAGAATCACAAAATATAAGGTACCACCTCACGCCTGGTGTGTAGTTTTGAGATTAGTAACAGTTGCTGTGTTTGTGCTGTGTATTATGTAGGCATTGCTTGAGGGATGCCGAGAGGACAAAGGTCAAAGTGGTACTGAAGAAGAGATGGAGATCACATGGGAGCCAGGTAGTCAGTGATGTAATTATGACAACACATGATAATTTAGAGCCTCACTTAACTTGCAGGACTGAATGAGACGACAAAGCATCTTTTGAAGAAAAAAGCTGGTACATATCGCCCTTGGTACTACCTCCCTCTGTAGCTCTATACACACATTTAGAGTTTATAGAATGTTATGGGATAGGCTCGTAGGTGTATGCAATGTACCATTCTTCAGATGGTGGAAGTGGTGGTACAGAAAAGACAACATGGGAGAAGTATCTCAAGGAGAGGAAACGAAAGAAAAAGGAGAAGAGATCAAAAATCAAGGAGATCCAACTGGAGGAAGGAGAGGGGAAGGAGGAGGACAATAATGATGTAGGATTTGATGACCCGTTCTTCCAGCATGATATCACCACGGCGACTGCGGTGAGTAATGGAGAGAGCACTACTATAGATAGGAATGTGTGTACTACATGGTCTATCTCTGTAGAGGTCCAAGAAGACAAAGAGAAGCAAACTGAGTCAAGAAGAGCTGGAGAGAGACAAGAAGGAGAAGGTGAGATCATTGAAGGTCTAAAGAGAGCTGATTCATGCCATAATTTCAAACCAATTTTATGTGATACACACCTGTGTGGTATTTCCAGAGTGAGCTCGAGCTTCTAATGTTGGAGGATGGGGAGGGGGAGGAGAGCTCCAGACAGCACTTCCATCTCCCAGCCATCATAAAGGAGGAGAGAGACTCCAATAAGAAGAAGCAGAGGTTACATCGTCAGGGAAAGAAGGGAAAGAGAGACAGGGCTACTGGGGAGGATGAGGAGGAGGAGAGGGACACTGCTCCCCCCGGCCTCAGAGATGGATTCCAGATTGACCTCACTGACCCTAGATTTAGTGCCCTCTATGAGTCTCATCTTTATGCACCTGACCCAGCGAACCCAAACTACAAGTGAGTCATTCAGAATATTGACTGTGATGAAGCTTAATGTCACTTTGTCCGATATTATGGCACAAGGTTCTCTCTCTCTCTCTCTCTCTCTCTCTCTCTCTCTCTCTCTCTCTCTCTCTCTCAGAGCTACCAAGGCAATGGAGAGCATCATGAAGGAGAGACGGAAGAGAAGCCAACATCGATCAATTTCAACATCAAAACAAAAGAACACCACATCTAAATCACTAATAGAGCCAAGGTAAAGGCATCCGGATAGGCCAGGGAAGGGGATATGATCTCTCTCTCTCTCTCTCTCTCTCTCCACAGTATTGTTTCTCTGGTCAAGTCAGTCAAGTCTAAGAGCTCGTCATTTAAAGAGAAGCAAAGGAAAAGAAAGAACAGAAAACAATTCTAGCATTAGTGCAGTGTTTGTGGTCATCGACTTGTCAATATTAGAAGGGGTTTTCCCTTGAATGTCAATTACGTAGTTTTCTAACCAAACTATGGCCATGGCGCAGCAGCAAGTACACAGACCAGCTCGAGAAGGTGAGCTTCTAGCTCTTGTCTGTTGAGTGATCGCTACTGAAACAGTATGATGGATAGTAAATGGGAACATTAATTTTGCATGATTAGTCTACTTTTTATAAACCACGAAATTTCAAGTAGTTATTTCGGTGTTCAAACAATTATTTAGCTCTTGTACGCTCTGTATGATAGTTTTTATTGAACTATGAACTAAACAGAGTGGCTTGTTTGATACTGGAGCAATAAATGATGTATTCTATCCATCCAGCCCCGCCCCTCACATTTGATAACGTATTTGAGATGGTGAAGACAGTGAGGAGCTGGAGAGAGCTGGCCCAGTGGCTGATGGGCTGGTATGACTCTGTTAATGATGAGGATCGAAAGAAACTAGATACCATTGAACGTCAGCACATCTCTAACAATGCTCGTCTAAAAGCTGTGGTGGAGGCATTCCTCCTGGGGGAAGGTCGCTACCAACCCTCATGGAGGATGCTGATCCATGCTCTACACTGGGCTGGAGAGACCAGCATGGCTGAAAAGATTAAGACCGATGCTGAACCACAGCAAGGTGAGTAATACATGCACAATGCATTGCAAGTTACATCATTGACTTAATCTTGAATATGTATATTAGCTAAGTTCTTAAAATTAGTAATGTGCCTTCCAAAAAGCTAACTGCTTAGCCAGCTAATGAGCATGACACAACAATCAAACCTCGAGGGTTCTCCAAGGCTTAAAAATTATTTGATCCATAGCACTGGTCATTCTACCGTAGTTAATCCAATACAACGCATGATTTTAATGCAAGAAATCAAATTCTCATAGCGTTAGCTATTGACGATCTTTACCAGAAGAATGTGTGTTTTTCAAAATTGAAATGCCCTTTTTTTCCATGTATTCTATTATATTAAGTATGGTACGTAATGAGTGTGTTGCTGCACATAACTCTGTCCCCCCAGACCCCACTATGACAGTGGATAATGTCACTCAAATACTGAAAAAGATACCAGCAGACGAGTGGGAGGAGGTGATGGGTGTAGGTGGACTTGGTATTCCCAGGCCACTGCTGGAGGAGATCCAGAGGAGATACTCCACTGACACAGAGAAGAACCATGCATGTGCTGACTACTATGCGAACTGCCATCCTGAGGCTGAATGGGAACATGTCACCATGCAGCTGTATTTCCGTTCAGCATTTACTACTGCAAAGGAATCCGAATCATTTTTATCAACAGGTAAATCCCATAACTATGGTGGTAAATTATTATTGCAGTCCATCACCAATGCATAAAATTGTAGCTAGGCACTGCTTTGTCTGTAATCTGAATGATAGATACTTTATAAAAGTTAATTATACTGACACATAATGGTGGGCCATCTGTGAAACTGATGTCAAAATTTCAATAGTGCAGAAATATTGTATGTAAACACAGATACGTAGAGTGGTTTTAGTGAATTTTGCAAGGCTAAAAAAACTAGCTATTTTTTATACCAATTGTCAGAAGAAATGTGTGGTAGCTACCAATGCAACCACTATGTTCATTTATTAGCACTGTATATTCTAAGTGTCTCTGAATCCTGAGATTATTTTAATGTGAGATCTAGTAGTGATGTTGTCCATCCTCTTCCCCCCAGACCCCACTCTAACAGTGGACAATGTCAGTCGTATCATGGAGAAGGTCAAGCCAAAAGAGAGACAGCCACTGTTGAAGATTGTGTTAGATTTCATCTTTGATAAGATTCAGTCCTCTGGGAAATACCCCACTGCCTCGGAGATGGAGGCTGCAGCTATTGATATTTATGTCCACTGTTATCCATGGGCTTCATGGGAATGGCTTGCCAGGTCACTATACCGTCATCACCAGGTGGCTGCAGTTGAGGAAGTGAGGTCATATCTCCCTCCTAGAGGTGAGCCTTGCTATGGGGTATAATAATATTATATATTATATTATGATAGTTAGATATTGTTTTTGCATATTCTACGAATCGGCGAAGCCGTGAGTAGAATTGCAAAAACAATATCTAACTATTTTGGTAGCAGTCACTATTGATCCGTTAATCTACTAATGACCCTCTATCACCTTTAAACTATCCCACAATTTGAGGTGAAAAATTATGTTGCTATGGTAACTGCTACCACAGGGTATTAACATTTTGCATTAGTGTTTTATACTGATTTTGTGGAGCTATACACTTTAAACCATGTAATTATTGTTCACACAGACCTCACTATAACTACTGAGAAACTAATGGAGCTGTTTGCACCACTGGACCCTGAGAAGGTAGATGAGCTTGGAGGTGGAGAAATGAACTACCTAGGTCTACCACAGTCTGAGATAGACAGAATACGGAAGGACTACCAGAGCCCCACCCAGAGGAAAGAGGCCTACCTAGACCTCTACGTCCATCAACATCCCTGCCCTACTTGGGGCCAGGTTGCTGGGATACTCAGCGTTCCTTGGATCGGTCTCCCCAACCAGGCTGACTGGGTGGAGAATACTTATGTCAAAGGTACACAAAGCACACACTGTAGTGAGGTTGTTACAACAGGAAGCCTTATAATTACCACTGACTAGATATATACTCACTCTATCACTCTAATGTGCACAAATAATATGTTGTATGCATCAAATTTAAACTGTTTGAAGGGGATACTCTGGTTTATATTGGCCTATTGAAAATTTTTAGGGCAGTGTGTAACATAATCATGTGTGTGTTTGTACTGATAGGCCAGGATGTATCATTGTTGTACAAGTGATTCTAGCGACCTTTACCGATTAAGTAGTAAAGGTTGCCGACGGTCAGCTCTACTTTGTAATTCTTTATACAGTTAGTGAGAAAACCCAGCAGTGCTTTGATGCAGCCATGATGGAGGGTGAAGTGTCGTTGCGAAATGGCAGCGCCTTACTCTTAGGGGTGGGAGGATCAGGAAAAACACACGTCCTTGCAGCTTTCCTCAAGGAAGATCCTCCATCGATACGAGAAAGCACTCCATGTGCAAAGAAGCCAGTGAGAGCTGTAGCTCGCTGTAAGGCAGGAGTGAGCGACGACCACTTTGTACGAATCACCGACGACCACTATTCTGACATGCTTGTAGCGAATATACCACAGTCGACTGATAGTGTAACTGTTGCCGAATCTTCTACCCAAGCCGAGGCTAAGGATGACTTGAACGGTTTAGCTAGTTCTTTATCTCCTAGTCAGAAGGAGACCACAAAGCAGCCATCATCAACTGTCAAAGTAGATGCTTCACGAAGAGAGGAAACATGGTGTGTTCGTCGTGCTATGAAGAGGCAGTACCTGAGTCGAATGCAGGCAGGAGCAAAGAAGAAATCAGATCTCAATGACAAAGATTTGCTTGATGTCGATGACACAGGAGGCCAGCCTATGTTTCACGAGGTCCTCCCTGTGTTCATCAAAAATACCATGCTTGGCACGCTGATAGTGAAGCTCAATGAGCCCTTAGACAGTTTTCCGAAAGTCGAGTTCTATACCAGGGGAGAACGCGTTGGAGAGCCATTCGATTCACCTTTTACACACTTGGATACACTTCGCCACTGCATGAGGGTGATACGATCAACCTGTGACCGCAACACATGTCCAAAGATTGCATTTGTGGGCACGCATAAAGACCTCGCACACGAGTGCCCACAGGAGAGCATAGAAATGAAGGAGAAAAAACTTCGAAGCATAATACCTCAGGAGATGGAAGATAATATCATCATCGATGGAGAGTCACTACTGCTTGCTGTCAACGTAAAAACACCAGGAAATGAAGATGAGAAAGTGATATCCATTTTGCGGGAGAAAGCGATCGTAGAGTTGCGTAAATTGAAGCCGAAAAGGATGCCACTTCGATACATTCCCTTGGAAATGGCCTTTCAGCGAATGGCCAAGGAGCAACGAAAATCGGTGATGAGCAAAGAAGAGTGCTTTGAAGTAGCAGCTACCTACAATTTCACACGAGAATCATTTGAGGCAGCACTGAAATACCTTCATGGGCTGAAGCTGATCTTCTACTATGAAAAAGTTCTTCCGAATATCGTGTTCATCAATGCCCAGGCCATTCTTGACAAAATCACCGAGCTTGTGGTGCACAGTCTATCATTGCAAGCCAAGTCAAGTGGTAAGCTTCTTGGTGCTCTGAAAAAATTTGTGAAATGTGGAATCGTGACAGCGGAGATACTCGAAAAGTTCTCGTCTCATTACGTCCCTAAGCTTTTCATGAAGGAGCAGCTGATCTTGGTCCTCAAGCACCTGAGGATCATGGCGGAGGTTGGGAAAGGTGAGTATCTCATGCCCTGCCTCCTGAGGAAACAAGGCATACCACGTCTTGTGGCAGGTGCTTCATCACTAATCATCCCTGCTCTTCTCTTCTACTTTGGTCGAGACGGCCCCAAGCTTGGAGTTTACTGCTTTCTCCTTGCTTCTCTCATCACTGAAGCCAAGTGGGAGCTTCTTGAAGAGGATGGCTACCCTGTACAAGTTTCTCGCAACAGTGCTCAGTTCACTGTCCCAGGAAAGAACCCAGGATGCATTACAATCACCGATTCCTTCTCTTCATACCTTCATGTCAGCATTGACTTCTCTGCCTCTGTCAGTGAAGAAAGAGCTCAAGAGGTCTGCAAAAACGTTTGTCCAATGATTCGTGAAACAGTTCTCACTGGAATTCGCAAAGCATCTCAGAGACTGAACTACAACAATTCGATTCCCTCCATCGCATTCCCATGCTCAGGACACAAAGACACACCCCTCCACCCAGCCTCTGTTTCTGACGATGAAACACTGTTGATCTGTACCACTCACCCTGCTACCGTGTGCAGTGAGATGACTGATCAGCACCAACTGTGGCTCGGAACAGCCAATGCTTTACCAAGTTCAAAGAATGCTGGTAAGACTGTCCTTTATATTCTTTTTAGATGTGGTTAGTAGTGTTCATATCCACGTATACTTTTAGCTCTACAGGGTGCTACTGCTTCAACAGGGTCAGAGCGCATCAAGATCCAGCAGCTTGCTCTAATTAAGTGGAAAGATGACCAGGGGCAGACCCAGAGATTCTACCTCATGGAGAAGATCGCGTACGAATGGCGTACTCTAGGAGAGAACCTTGGCTTTGAATATTCCAAGCTAGAGAGCATTGCTGCTCATCATCAAGGCAATCCTAAGGAGTGTTGCCGAGCTGTTCTGGGTCAGTGGTTGGACAATCCTCCTCCAGACTACCCCACCACGTGGCATGGACTCCTTGAACTGCTTGAGGACGGTCAGCTAGGACAGGTTGCTACTGAGCTAAGAAATATCTTGGATAAAGCAAGATTACGGTAACTTTGAAAAATTTGATAGCTGTAGCTAGTGTTACGGTTATTGTGTGATAGCTAACATTTTTGATACTGTGTGGATTTTTTATAGTGTTATTATTGTTGTTCTCCCCTTTTTGTGATGAATTTCTTTGCACATAATATAGATAACTTACGTGCGCATGCGCGCTAACCTCATTGGTGGAGCAGGAGCCGGGGTTTCCCCATACATTCTGAAAGTTCGCATACTAGCGTCCAAATTGAATTGAACAAAAAAAAGTAGTCTCGTGCCCAGCCTCTTTATCGCACGCGGAAAAAGAGTCTGGTGAAACGCGTATTCAATTTTGGTTCCGCGCGGTGAGATTGGCCGCGTCCAATCAGATTGCAAAACGGTGCCACGTCATCAAGAAAAGATTGCGATGCTTCACCGTGTACTTTGCACTTTACTTGTAGGAGATGGCTACATGTAGTTGTTGGACAGCGAAACTGACATTCAGCAAGCGATCATCGAAACTATCCAACGTTTGAATCATGCTAGTGTCTGTGAAGTTTAGGCGAAAGTGGTAAGCTACATTTTAGCCAGCAAGAATGTGATTATCTCTCTTAGTCTACCAGGAGAAATTTTTCCTGTTTTTGAAAGCTTACCGCCGTCCTTTTGGGTACAAATCAGGCAACAAGACAAGCATAGCACTCGGAACTCCACTGTCCAAGGATCCCGCTGGCGCCATAGCCTACGGTAGGTGCTTTTCAAACACTTTGCGCGAATAATAATGTTAAACAGTGATTGCGCCATCGCTTATAATGACATTCATTGTGCCCGTGTCAGAATACGTCACATACGTATGGAACCAAAATTGAATACGCGTTTCACCAGACTCTTTTTCCGCGTGCGATAAAGAGGCTGGGCGCGAGACTACAAAAAAAGTTCCTGGCGCCAGTGCTTGAAGATGGTGTGGGAGCAGCGCTGGATTGGGACCTGTTTAGTGTACTCGATGATGATCGAGGACGGGATTAGCAATGACATTTGCGAAGGGGCTGGTACCCCAGGCTATAAACCGCCGCGATGCACTCGGCCTGGGTGTTCAAGTACTTCGGAGAATGAACGTTCGCCAGTGGCGACACATGATAATTTATTTAGAGCCTCCCTTAACTTGCAGGACTGAAGGAGACGACCAAGCATCTTTTGAAGAAAAAAGTGTATGTATCACCCTTCTTTAATACTCCCTCATACCCTATCTCTGTGTAACTCTATACACATATTAGGCCAGTGTTAGTTGTAAACGTGTTTCTGGTCACCCGCCCGCATGCTATTTTGGAGGCCGCCTGTTTTGGCCATTATTGTCATTATTTGGCACTGCCCATGCTCAGTTCAATTACCAAAATTAATGTCACCATCCTGTCTGTGGTTTGTCCAGGAAATGTTCAAATTGTACAGGATATGCTGAGGTAAAATAATGGAGTAATGAATAATGATAACCGCCCGCCCGCATGGCTAAGTGAGCTCTGATGTGACCAGAAACACGTTTACAACAAACAGTGGTCTTATTTGAGTACCAGAGTTTATAGAATATCATGGGGCAAGGCTAGGCTCGTAGGTGTATGCAATGTACCATTCTTCAGATGGTGAAAGTGGTGGTGTAGAGAAGACAACATGGGAGAAGTATTATAATTTTGTGCACTTTGCAATTGATTATGAAGGGGGTACATTTCATATGTGTAGGCTATAGTTTCAATATAGCATGGATGTTGAGTGCTTGCACCTGAAACTGTTCACCTAGCTTCCTGAATGTATCTTCACCACAGACCAAACTGTCCATCATTAATGCTCATTCTTCCTCACAATCAGTTATCAGTTAGTCTCACTGTCTCTTCCTTCATCATTCCAGGCCATTCCCAGGAGGGCTAGGAAGGTCAAGATTGACTCCAGGTTTCAGTCCATGTTCACTGATAAGAAATTCATAATCAAATGTGTGTGCTGCTACGATTATGTGTTTGGTACCATTATAATTAAAATTAATTGTTATTCTAGATGCTGTGGATCGTAGAGGTCGAAAGGTCAAGCAGTCCTCATCGGAAGATTTAAGAAAGTTCTATGACCTGGATGGTAAGGGAGATTTGACGATTGTTGCCACTCGATAAATGTTATTGTCAATTTCCCAATGGTAGATGAAGAAGCTCCTACAAAGGGCAGAGTAAGGAAAAGTGAACAGAAGCAAGAAGATTCCCACACTACTAATAGCGATGACATCGTTGCTGATAGTGGGGATTCCCCTGGTGACACAGAAGACTCAGACAATGACAATAGCTCCTCTTCCACGGATATTGACGATTTCACCTTTGACCTTGCGGCGGCTCCGTCCTCGGAGCGCGTGGTCCACGGGTGGGGGGAGGTGGCACGGGATGGACATGTCCCTCACTCCGAGGAGACCAGCCACAGACTGGCCATGTGTAACATGGACTGGGACAGACTCTCTGCAAATGACGTATTTGGTGAGTAGCAGCTTAACATTAGCCAAGTATGCTATTGATAGGAGTAGATTAGATACTCTTGCTATTGAAGAGGGGTTCTTGAAATATTGAGCTACCATAGATCTGGAAATTAAATTTTAGAAACTTTTGTATGATAAATTTTCGTGTAAAAAATTTTCGTACTTACCGCATTAGCGTTGATAGTGCAGACTAATTTTCGTAAGAATAATTTTCATAGCCACCATTGACTACGAAAATATTTTTACAACGAAAATTTCCAGATTTACGGTATATGACATCATGTGCATACGTCAATGACTTTTTGCAGTCATACTATATTCCATGTTCAAACTTGTTAGTGTTCAAGTATTGGCTTTGGCCTGCTAAACTTTGACATACCGTCACCTTACATCACAGTTCTGTTGAGTTCCTTCAAGCCTCGTGGAGGGAGCATTGTCAAGGTGAGCATCTATCCCAGCGACTTTGGACTGGAGCGGCTGGCTCGGGAGGAGAGGGAGGGACCCTCGGAACTGCTGCATCACGACAGCGAGGATGAGGGGGTGGAGTCTTCCGATGAGGGGCGGGGCTACTCCACCGAGAAGATTAGGAGCTACCAACTGAATCGACTGAAGTGAGCAACTTACCATAGTAATGTCCTTCATTATAAGCTTTGGAAAAGTATCAGATACATTGTATAAGTTCACTGGAAAATGACCATTTGTCCCCCCCCCCCCCCCCCCCCCCCCAGTGGCTCATATACTCCTATTGCTATATAGCCTTATTTTTATAAATTGAGTTTGAGGACTATATACGCTGCTAAGTGTACGCTATTATGTGTGCTTGCTAGTACTGAAATGACACTTCATCTGTACTGTAGGTACTACTATGCAGTGGTGGAGTGTGACAGTAAAGCAACTGCTGAGGTGATCTATGATCAGTGCGATGGACTGGAGTATGAGTGCAGCGGGGGACAGGTCGATCTGAGGTACGTGAGAAGTGGTGGTGATGTCATATGACACGCATGTCTGATCACATGACTGTCATGTGACTCTTTAGGTTCATACCCGATGACGTGACATTTGACGATCGAGAGCCCAAGTCGGTGGCCACTGAGTCGAGCATACCAGCTAACTTCACTCCCTCTAAGTGAGCCCACTCTTCGAGCCTATACCACACTCAAATCACATGACTATCACATGACTGTCACATGATATCTGTTACAGTTTCGTGAACACGGCTCTCCAGCAGTCCAAGGTTGAGATGACCTGGGATGAAACGGACCCCAAGAGGCTGCAGACAACTATGAGAAAGTAGAATCAGTTGACCAATAATTTGGGCCAAAAATGAGTCACTCTTTCTCTTTTTCTTTTTGTAGGTTCACTAAGGAGGATGTACAAAGTATGGACTTTGGTGCGTATTTAGCTTCATCCTCGTCGGAGGGTAGCAGTGATGAAGGGGAGGGGCCAAGTGGGCGGGGCCAAGAGGCAGCAGCTGCTTATGGGGATGACAGAATCACGAAATATAAGGTACCATCTCATGCCTGGTGTGTAGTTTTGAGGCTAGTAACAGCTGCTGTGTTTGTGCTGTGTATCATGTAGGCATTGCTTGAGGGATGCCGAGAGGAGAAAGGTCAAAGTGGTGCTGAAGAAGAGATGGAGATCACATGGGAGCCAGGTAGTCCGTGGTATAATGATGATGACACATGATAATTTAGAGCCTCCCTTAATTTGCAGGACTAAATGCGACAACAAAGCATCTTTTGAAGAAAAAAGCTGGTATGTATCACCCTTGGTACTACCTCCCTCTGTAGCTGTATACACACATTTAGAGTTTATAGAATGTTATGGGATAGGCTTGTTAGGTGTATGCAATGTACCATTCTTCAGGTGGTGGAAGTGGTGGTGTAGAGAAGACAACATGGGAGAAGTATCTAAAGGAGAGGAAACGAAAGAAAAAGGAGAAGAGATCAAAAGTCAACGAGATCCAACCGGAGGAAGGAGAGGGGAAGGAGCCTGGAGGACGATGATGACGTAGGATTTGATGATCCATTCTTCCAACATGACATCACCACGTCCACTGCGGTGAGTAATGGAGAGAGCACTACTGTCTAACTAGATCAATACTCTGTCTGTGTAGAGATCCAAGAAGACAAAGAGAAGCAAACTGAGTCAGGAGAAGCTAGAGAGAGACAAGAAGGAGAAGGTGTGTTCACTGATGGTTTAAAATTAATAGCGGTGGGCTTACTATATTGAGGACACACTGTTGAGTTATGAGTTCTTCTAACTGAGCCATGCTATAATTTGACTCTTACCGTGATACACACCCGTGTGGCATTTCCAGAGTGAGCTAGAGCTTCTGATGTTGGAGGATGAGGAGGAGAAGGAGAGCTCCAGACAGCACTTCCACCTCCCAGCCATCATGAAGGAGGAGAGAGACTCCAGGAAGAAGAAGCAGCAGCTGCAGAGGCTACATCGTCAGGGAAGGAAGGGAAAGAGAGACAGGGCTACTGGGGAAGAGGAGGGAGGGAGGGACACTGCTCCCCCCGGCCTCAGAGATGGATTCCAGATTGACCTCACTGACCCTAGATTTAGTGCCCTCTATGAGTCTCATCTTTATGCCCCTGACCCAGCAAACCCAAGCTACAAGTGAGTCATTCGGAATATTGACTGTATTGAAGCTTAATGTCACTTTGCCTGATTATGACACAAGCTCTCTCTCCTTCCTTTTCCCCTCTCAGAGCTACCAAGGCAATGGAGAGCATCATGAAGGAGAGACGAAAGAGAAGCCAACATCGATCAATTTCAACATTGAAACAAAAGAACACCACATCTAAATCGCTAATAGAGCCAAGGTAAAATTAATAGTATATTACTGGCATCTGGATAGGGAAGGGGATGTGATATCTCTCTCCACAGTATTATTTCTCTGGTGAAGTCAGTCAAGTCTAAGAGCTCATCATTTAAAGAGAAGCAAAGAAAAAGAAAGAACAGAGAACAATTCTAGCAATGCTGCAATAGTACAGTGTGTGTGTAGTCTATTATTAGAAGGGGTTTTCCCTTGAATGTCAACTACGTAATTTCCTAACTCTATGGCCATGGCGCAGCAGCAAGTGCACAGACCAGCTCGAGAAGGTGAGCTTCTAGCTCTTGCCTGTTAAGTGCGATACTGAAACAGTGTGATGGATATTAAAAGGGAACATTAATTTTGTATGATTAGTCATACTTTTAATAAATCACGAAATTTAAATAGCTATTTTAGTGTTCAAAAAAAATTATTTAGCTCTCGTGCGCTCTGTATGATGGTTTTTATTGAAATATGAACTAAACAGAGTGGCTTGTTTAATGCTGGAGCAATAAATGATGTATTGTACCTATCCAGCCCTGCCCCTCACCTTTGATAACGTATTTGATGTGGTGAAGACAGTGAGGCTGAGCTGGAGAAGGCTGGCCGAGGTGCTGATGGGCTGGTATGACTGGGATGACAAGGATCGAAAGAAGCTAGATGCCATCGAACGTCAGTACATCTCTGATGATGCTCGTCGAAAAGCTGTGGTGGAGGCATTCCTCCTGGGGGAAGGTTACCACCAACCCTCATGGAGGATGCTGATCCATCGACTACACCGGGCAGGAGAGACCAGCGTGGCTGAAAAGATTAAGACCAATGCTGAACCACAGCAAGGTGAGTAATACATGCACAATATTAATGTGCATTCCAAAAAGCTAACTGCTTAGCCAGCTAATGAGTATGACACAATGATCAAAGTTCAAGAGGTTCTCCTCATAGAGTGATTTCATCCTCAGCACTGGTCATTCTACCGTAGTTAATCGAATACAACACATGATCCAATTTAATGCAAGAAATCGAATAGTCTCATGACCCAGCCCCCTAAACGCACGCGAAAAGGGGTCTGGTAACATTGTGTACAACGAGTTGTCGCAGCGGAATGCAATAATTGCGTACTTGCGGTTTCACGTTTTAAATTCGAAAATTAGTCTACTTTTTGCTGGCCAAAACGACCTGTTTTACGATCGCTATCGTTTCTACGATAGTTTCATTGCCTCTATCACTCACCTTTTCGAAGTAAATCTTCAGAGTTCGAGCGGTCTCTCGTTTGAATTTGTCAGCTTTTTGCGTCCAGAACTGTTCTATTTTTGCTTGCCATCAGTCCTTCGGATCGTTTTGTCGTCTTTGCCGCACACACTTCTCGAGTAGATCAGTAGATCTTCGGTGCTGGTGGAGCACGAGCTCAAGTGAAAAAAGATGCATATGTTTATAATACGCGAATATACAATTATAGCGCCTTGATTGCAAATGGAGCGATCTGATTGGTCGCGCCACATTCTTGAGCTTTGGACAACTCGTTGTACACAATGTTACCAGACCCCTTTTTCACGTGCGTTTAGGGGGCTGGGTCACGAGACTAGAAATCGAATTCTCATAACATTAGCTATTGACGACCTTTACCAGAAGTATGTGTGTTTTTCAAAATTGAAATGCTCTTTTTTCCATGCGTTCTATTATTAAGTATGGTACGTAATGAGTGTGTTGCTGCACATAACTCTGTCCCCCCAGATCCCACTATGACAGTGGATAATGTCACTCAAATACTGAGCAAAGTACCAGGATATAGGTGGGAGAGGGTGATGGATAGAGGTAGACTTGATATTCCCGGGCCACTGCTGGAGGAGATCCAGAGGAGATACTCCACTGACACAGAGAAGAACCATGCACATGCAGACTACTATGTCAACTACCATCCTAAGGCTGAATGGGAACATCTTACCACGAAGCTATATTTCTATTCAGTATTTACTGCTGCAAGGGAATCCAAATCATTTTTATCAACAGGTAAATCCCATAACTGTGGTGGTAATCCATCACCAATGCATAAAATTGTAGCTATAGGCACTGCTGTGCTAGGCACTGATGAATTTGAGCGATAGACACTTTGTAAAAGTTAATTATACTGACACGTAAGGGTGAGACTGCTCTGGGCCATCAGTGAAAACTGATGTCAAAATTTCAATAGCTGCAGTTAGCAGAAATATTAGATACATAGAGTGATTTTAGTAAAATTTGGCAAGACTATACCAATTGTCAGAAGAAATGTATGGTAGCTACCAATACAACCACTGTGTTCGTTTATTAGCACTATCTATTCTGAATCTTGATATTATTTTAATGTGAGGTCTAATAGTGATGTTGTCCACCCTCTTCCCCCCAGACCCCACTCTAACAGTGGACAATGTCAGTCATGTCATGGAGAAGGTCGAGCCAAAATGGAGACAGCCACTATTGAAGGAGATGATGACAGATTACATCTTTGATGAGATTCAGTCCTCTGGGAAATACCCCACTGCCTCGGAGGTGGAGGCTGCAGCTGTTGATATTTATGTCAACTGTCATCCATATTCTTCATGGGAACATCTTGCCAAGTCACTATACCGTCATCATCAGGTGGCTGCAGTTGAGGAAGTGAGGTCATATCTCCCTCCTAGAGGTGAGCCAGACTTGCTGTGGGGTATAATTATGTCTATTGGATATTAACATTTAAAATTTAATGTGCTTACATTAGTGTTTTATAATGATTTGGTGGAGCTGTACACTTTAAATCATGTAATTATTGTTCACACAGACCTCACTATAACTACTGAGAAACTAATGGAGCTGTTTGCACCACTGGACCCTGAGAAGGTAGATGAGTTTGGAGGTGAATACTTCCTAGGTCTACCACAGTCTGAGATAGACAGAATACAGAAGGACTACCAGAGCCCCACCCCGAGGAAAGAGGCCTACCTAGACCTCTACGTCCATCAACATCCCTGCCCTACTTGGAGCCAGGTTGCTGGATTACTCCGCAGGGTCAAGCTGCCCCAACAGGCTGACTTGGTGGAGAATACTTATGTCAAAGGTACACAAGACACACTGTAGTGAGACTGTTGTCTGTGTATCAATAATCAGCACAAGTTACAATAGGAAGCCCTATAATATTATTACCACTATCTAGATACTCTCTCTATCACTCTAATGTGCACTAATATGTTGTGTGTATCATGTTTAAACTCTTTGAAGGGGTATCGGATACTCTGGTTTATATTAGCCTAGTGAAAAATTTAGGGCAAAGTGTGTTACATAATCATGTGTGTATGTGTTTGTTTTAAATTATTTTTCGGTGACGATAGGCCAGGATGTATCATAGTTGTACAAGTAATTCTAGTGATCTTTACCGATTAAGTAAGGATTACTTCGTAATTCTTTGTTCTGTTCCTACAGTTAGTGAGAAAACCCAGCAGTGCTTTGATGCAGCCATGATGGAGGGTGAAGTGTCGTTACGAAATGGCAGCGCCTTACTCTTAGGGGTGGGAGGATCAGGAAAAACACACGTCCTTGCAGCTTTCCTCAAGGAAGATCCTCCATCGATACGAGAAAGCACTCCATGTGCAAAGAAGCCAGTGAGAGCTGTAGCTCACTGTAAAGCAGGAGTGAGTGACGACCACTTTGTACGAATCACCGATGACCACTATTCTGACATGCTTGTAGCAAATATACCACAGTCGACTCATAGTGTAACTGTTTCTGAATCTTCTACCCAAGCTGAGGCTAAGGATGACTTGAACAATTCAGCTAGTCCTTCATCTCCTAGTCAGAAGGAAACTACGAGGCAGTTATCATCAGCTGTAAAAGTAGATGCTTCACGCAGAGAGGAAACATGGTGTGTTCGTCGTGCTATGAAGAGGCAGTACCTGAGTCGAATGCAGGCAGGAGCAAAGAAGAAATCAGATCTCAATGACAAAGATTTGCTTGACGTTGATGACACAGGAGGCCAGCCTATGTTTCACGAGGTCCTCCCTGTGTTCATCAAAAACACCATGCTTGGCACGCTGATAGTGAAGCTCAATGAGCCCTTAGACAGCTTTCCAAAAGTCGAGTTCTACACCAGGGGAGAACGCGTTGGAGAGCCATTTGATTCACCTTTTACACACTTGGATACGCTTCGCCACTGCATGAGGGTGATACGATCAACCTGTGACCGCAACACATGTCCAAAGATTGCATTTGTGGGCACGCATAAAGATCTCACACACGAGTGCCCACAGGAGAGCATAGAAATGAAGGAGAAAAAGCTTCGAAGCATAATACCTCAGGAGATGGAGGATAATATCATCGTCGATGGAGAGTCACTGCTGCTTGCTGTCAACGTAAAAACACCAGAAAATGAAGATGAGAAAGTGATATCCATTTTGAGGGAGAAAGCGATCATAGAGTTACGTAAATTGAAGCCGAAAAAGATGCCACTTCGATACATTCCCTTGGAAATGGCCTTTCAGCGAATGGCCAAGGAGCAACGAAAATCAATGATGAGCAAAGAAGAGTGCTTTGAAGTAGCAGCTACCTACAATTTCACACGAGAATCATTTGAGGCAGCACTGAAATACCTTCATGGGCTGAAGCTGATCTTCTACTATGAAGAAGTTCTTCCGAATGTTGTGTTCATCGATTCCCAGGCCATCCTCGACAAAATCACTGAGCTTGTGGTTCACAGTCTATCATTGCAAGCCAAGTCAAGTGATAAGCTTCTTGGTGCTCTGAAAAAATTTGTGAAATGTGGAATCGTAACAGCAGAAATACTCGAACAGTTCTCGTCTCATTACGTCCCTAAGCTTTTCATGAAGGAGCAGCTGATCTTGGTCCTCAAGCACCTGAGGATCATGGCGGAGGTTGGGAAAGGTGAGTATCTCATGCCCTGCCTCCTGAGGAAACAAGGAATACCACGTCCTGTGGCAGGTGCTTCATCGCTAGTCATCCCCGCTCTTCTCTTCTACTTTGGTCGAGACGGCCCCAAGCTTGGAGTTTACTGCTTTCTCCTTGCTTCTCTCATCACTGAAGCCAAGTGGGAGCTTCTTGAAGAGGACGGCTACCCTGTGCAAGTTTCACGCAACAGTGCTCAATTCACTGTCCCAGGAAAGAACCCAGGATGCATCACGATCACCGATTCCTTCTCTTCATACCTTCGTGTCAGCATCGACTTCCCTGCCTCTGTCAGCCGCGAAAGAGCTCAAGATACCTGCAAAAAAGTTTGCCCAATGATTCGTGAAACAGTTCTCACTGGAATTCGCAAAGCATCTCAGAGACTGAACTACAACAATTCAATTCCCTCCGTCGCATTCCCATGTTCAGGACACAAAGACACACCCCTGCACCCAGCCTCCGTTTCTGACGATGAAACACTGTTGATCTGTACCACTCACCCTGCTACCGTGTGCAGTGAGATGACTGATCAGCACCGATTGTGGCTCGGAACAGCCAATATTTCACCAAATTCAAAGAATGCTGGTATGATTGTCTTTATATTCTTGATAATAGATGTGGTTAGCGGTGTTCATATCCATGTATGCTTTTAGCTCTACAGGGTGCTACTGCTTCAACAGGATCAGAGCGTGTCAAGATTCAGCAGCTTACTCTAATTAAGTGGAAAGATGACCAGGGGCAAACCCAGAGATTCTACCTCATGGACAGCATCGCATACAAGTGGCGTACTCTAGGAGAACTCCTTGGCCTTACCTTCTCCAAGCTACAGAGCCTGGCAGCTGAACATCAAAATAAGCCTGAGGAGTGTTGCCGAGCTGTTCTGGGTCAGTGGTTGGATAATCCTCCTCCAGACTACCCCATCACGTGGCATGGACTCCTTGAACTGCTCGAGGATGGTCAGCTAGGACAGATCGTCACTGAGCTAAGAAATATCTTGAATAAAGCAAAATTATGGTAACTTTTGAAAAATTTGATAGCTATAGCTAGTGTGTTTCCACATTGTTATTGTTGTGATAGCTAACATTTTGATACCGTATGGATTTTTGTGATTCTACGTAGTTGATGAATTTCTTTGCACATACATATGTGATAACTCACGTGCGCATGCCACTTCCATCTCCCAGCCATCATGAAGGAGGAGGAGAGAGACTCCAACAAGAGGAAGAAGCAGCAGCTGCAGAGGTTACATCGTCAGGGAAGGAAGGGAAAGAGAGACAGGGCTACTGGGAAAGAGGAGGGAGGGAGGGAGGGACACTGCTCCCCCCGGCCCCAGGGATGGATTCCAGATTGACCTCACTGACCCTAGATTTAGTGCCCTCTATGAGTCCCATCTTTATGCCCCTGACCCAGCAAACCCAAACTACAAGTGAGTCATTAATAATATTCTGAATATTGACTGTGTTGAAGCTAAATATCACTTTGCCCGATATTGTGACACAAGGTCACGGTACTCAAGGTACTCTCTCTCTCTTTATATCTCTCTCTCTCTCAGAGCTACCAAGGCAATGGAGAGCATCATGAAGGAGAGGCAGAAGAGAAGCCAACCGATCAGTTTCAACATCAAAACAAAAGAACACCACATCTAATAGAGCGGCCAAGGTAAATTAGTAGTATATTACTGGCATCTGGATAGGGAAGGGGATGTGATATCTTTCTCTCCACAGTATTGTTTCTCTGATCAAGTCAGTCAAGTCTAAGAGCTCATCATTTAAAGAGAAGCAAAGGAAAAGAAAGAACAGAGAACAATTCTAGCAATGCAGCAATAGTGCAGTGTGTGTGGTCATTGAGTTGTCTATTATTAGAAGGGGTTTTCCCTTGAATGTCAATTACGTAATTCTTCTTATTGACCCACACTCTATTAATATCATGGCGCAGCCGGCAGCAAGTATACACAGACCAGCTCGAGAAGGTGAGTTTCAGTCAGTTTCTAGCTCTTGCCTGCTGAGTGATAGCTACTGAAACAGTGTGATGGGTATTAAAAGGGAACATTAATTTTGCATGTTTTTATAAACCACGAAATTTCAAGTAGCAATTTCAGTGTTTCAAACAATTATTTAGCTCTCGTGTGCTCCGTATGATAGTTTTTATTGAAATATATTATGAACTAAACAGAGTGGCTTATTTATAAATACTGGAGCAATAAATGATGTATTCTACCTATCCAGCCCCGCCCCTCACCTTTGATAACA
This sequence comes from Cliona cf. orientalis, assembly GCA_963930775.1. Lineage (NCBI taxonomy): Eukaryota > Metazoa > Porifera > Demospongiae > Clionaida > Clionaidae > Cliona > Cliona cf. orientalis. The sequence continues at coordinate 9,387,085 of OZ005696.1, forward strand.
TATTTGAGGTGGTGAAAACAGTGAGGCTGAGCTGGAGGGATCTGGCCGGGGTGCTGATGGACTGGTATGACTATGAGGGTAGTGAGGATCGAAAGAAGCTAGATACCATCAAACGTCAGCACACCTCTGATAATGCTCGTCGAAAAGCTGTGGTGGAGGCATTCCTCCTGGGGGAAGGTCGCCACCGACCCTCATGGAGGATGCTGATCCATCAACTGCACAAGACTGGAGAGACCAGCGTGGCTGAAAAGATCAAGACCAATGCTGAACCACAGAAAGGTGAGTAATACAATCATGCACAATACAAGTCACATCATTGACTTAATCTTGTATATGTATATAGCTTAGTTCTTCCTCCTGATTTAAAATTATTAATATGCATTCCAAAAAGCTAACTGCTTAGCCAGCTAATGAGCATGATACAATGATCAAACCTCGAGGGGTTTTCTTTCATCCATAGCACTGGTCATTCTACCGTAGTTAATCAAATACAACACATGATCCAATTTAATGCAAAAAGTCAGGATTTCATGAATTCTCATAACGTTAGCTATTGACGACATTTACCAGAAAAATGTGTGTTTTTCAAAATTGAAATGATTTTTTTTCATGCGTTTCTTAAGTATGGTAATGAGTGTGTTGCTACATATAACTCTGTCCCCCCAGACCCCACTATGACAGTGGATAATGTCACTCAAATACTGAACAAGATACCAAAAAATAAGTGGAAGAGGGTGATGGGTGAAGAAATGATACGGGGACGACTAGTAGGACTTAGTGTTCCCTGGTCACTGCGTGAGGAGATCCAGAGGAGATACTCCACTGATACAGAGAAGAACCATGCATGTGCAGACTACTATGTGAACTACCATCCTGAGGATGGATGGGAACGTCTCACCAGGACCCTGTATTTCCTTTCAGCATTTACTGCTGCAAAGGAATCCAAATCATTTTTATCAACAGGTAAATCCCATAACTATGGTGGTAAATTATATTATTGCAGTCCATCACCAATGCATATAATTGTAGCCAGGCACTGCTGTGTCAGTAATCTGAATGATTCGGGGCGAGCCTGAGCGAGCCCCGAATACACGAGAGACAGGAAGCGGTTTTATATGTATAATAATAATATATATATATATATATATATATATTTGTATGTTTGTGGGGTGATCATTTCAGTGAGGAGAGAGTTAAATTTTGAACGCGTAAGGTAATGGTCGTCATGCGCATGCGCATACGCCCGCACTGCACCATCGATCTGAGACTCGGACAACTCGAGTGTAGGCAAGGCATAAAACTGGAAAGGTGAGTGCTGTACCACTCTGGCAAGGCTCAGGTCCACGACTAACATCACTGGTAGACTCCTGGTAGACTCCACTTTCCTGAGCATGAAGATGACTGCATGGAGGCTTAGCTATCCCCTCAGGGCCTGGCTACAGGTACTTGGACTCATGGTCATAGCATGTAGACTATCAACATTATTGGACTAGCTTTTGCTATTTATATACTAGCAATCTGTGATACTTTCACTGTTGTGGTAGCTTCTCAGTCCTAGCTATTGGGGTACCAACCCCATGTGCGCACGCATACCTGTGTGGAATCTTGTGACTTTGGCAAAGGCTCGCCCCGCACAGATGATTTTCATCACCACTAGTAGATACTTTGCAGAAGTTAATTCGGGGCGAGCCTGAGCGAGCCCCGAATACACGAGGTACAGGAAGCGGTTTTATATGTATATATATATATTTGTATGTTTGTGGGGTGATCATTTCAGTGAGGAGAGAGTTAACTTTTGAACGCGTAAGGTAATGGTCGTCATGCGCATGCGCATACGCCCGCACTGCACCTAGTCTCGTAAACCAGACCCCTATTCCGCAGCGCTGATGATGAAATACACCCAGCGCTGCGGAATAGGGGTCTGGTTTACGAGACTAGCACTGCACCATCGATCTGAGCATCTGAGAGACAACTCGAGTGTAGGCAAGGCATAAAACTGGAAAGGTGAGTGCTGTACCACTCTGGCAAGGCTCAGGTCCACGATTAACATCACTGGTAGACTCCACTTTCCTGAGCATGAAGATGATTGCATGGAGGCTTATCCCCTCAGGGCCTGGCTACAGGTACTTGGACTCATGGTCATGGCATGTAGACTATCAACATTATTGGACTAGCTTTTGCTACAATCTGTGATACTTTCACTGTTGTGGTAGCTTCTCAGTCCTAGCTATTGGGGTACCAACCCCATGCATGTGCGCACGCATACCTGTGTACTTTGGCGAAGGCTCGCCCCGCACAGATGATTTTCATCACCACTAGTTATACTTACATGTAAAGGTGAGACTGCTCTGGACCATCTATGAAAACTGATGTCAAAATTTCAATAGCTATATTTAGCAGAAATATTGTACATACTGTATTCGCTCGATCAGACGTCGCTCTCAATTAGTTGCCGCTCTTGAACAGTCGCCGTACCTCCGGAAGTGCTGAACGAAGTAGTCGCCGCTCTCGAACAGTAGCCGTGCCACGCCTACTATTCAAGAATACCAGCACGTGGACATGCCTCGCGACTCGTTTTGATGGCAGGTACACGATAAACAGTCTAGTTCTGAACTTCATCTACATAAGCAAAGGGGCCATAATCTCCTAGATCTGTGGTGGCAATCGACCGTTTCTCTAAGGATTGCCTCTCTGGCAGCTACTGGTATTAATAAACGCTGCTCTCGAATAAACGCCGCACAAACTCGGGCGATGAAATAAATAATAGCCGCGGTGTCTGATCGAGTGAATACGGTATACACAGATACATAGAGTGGTTTTAGTAAAATTTGGCAAGGCTAAAAAAACTTTATACCAATTGTCAGAAGAAATGTATGGTAGCTACCAATACAACCACTGTCAGTGTTCATTTATTAGCACTGTCTATTCCAAGTGTCTCTGAATCCTGAGATTAATTTTAGTGTGAGGTCTAGTAGTGATGCATGTTGTCCACCCTCTTCCCCGCAGATCCCACTCTAACAGTGGACAATGTCAGTCATGTCATGAAGAAGGTTGAGCCAAAAGAGAGACAGTCAGTGTTGAAGGAGATGGTTGCAGATTTCATCTTTGATGAGATTCAGTCCTCTGGGAAATACCCCACTGCCTTGGAGGTGGAGGCTGCAGCTATTGATATTTATGTCAACTATTATCCATATTCTTCATGGGAGCATCTTGCCAAGTCACTGTATCGTTGTCACCAGGTGGCTGCAGTTGAGGAAGTGAGGTCATATCTCCCTCCTAGAGGTGAGCCTGGCTATGGGGTATAATTATGTCTATTGGGTATTAAGATTTAAATTAGTGTTTTTATAATGATTTGGTGGAGCTAAACCATGTTACAGTAATTATTGTTCACACAGACCTCACTATAACTGCTGAGAAACTAATGGAGCTGTTTGCACCACTGGACCCTGAGGAGATAGAGGACCTTGGAGATAAATACTGCCTAGGTCTACCACAGTCTGAGATAGACAGAATACAGAAGGACTACCAGAGCCCCACCCAGATGAAAGAGGCCTACCTAGACCTCTACGTCCATCAACATCCCTGCCCTACTTGGGCCCAGGTTGCTGAGGTACTCCGCATGGTCTACCTTCCCCAACAGGCTGACTTGGTGGAGAATACTTATGTCAAAGGTACACAAGACACACACTGTAGTGAGACTGTTGTCTGTGTATCAATAATCAATACTGCATATGTTACAATAGGAAGCCCTATAATTACCACTGACTAGATACTCACTCTAATGTGCACAAGATTGTGTGCATCAAATTTAAAGGGGGATACTCCGGTTAATATTGAAAATTTTTAGGGCAGTGTGTTACATAATCATGTGTGTATGTGTGTGTGTTTTAAATTACAATAGGCCAGGATGTATTATTGTTGTACAACTAGTGATTCTAGCGACCTTTACCAATTAAGTAAAGGTTGTCAGCTCTATTTCGTAATTCTTTATACAGTTAGTGAGAAAACCCAGCAGTGCTTTGATGCAGCCATGATGGAGGGTGAAGTGTCATTACGAAATGGCAGCGCCTTACTCTTAGGGGTGGGAGGATCAGGAAAAACACACGTCCTTGCAGCTTTCCTCAAGGAAGATCCTCCATCGATACGAGAAAGCACTCCATGTGCAAAGAAGCCAGTGAGAGCTGTAGCTCGCTGTAAGGCAGGAGTGAGCGATGACCAATTTGTACGAATCACCGATGACCACTATTCTGACATGTTTGTAGCGAATATACCACAGTCGACTGATAGTATAACTGTTTCTGAATCTTCTACCCAAGCCGAGGCTAAGGATGACTCGAACAGTTTAGCTAGTTCTTCATCTCCTAGTCATAAGGAAATCACGAGGCAGCCATCATCAGCTGTCAAAGTAGATGCTTCACGAAGAGAGGAAACATGGAGTGTTCGTCGTGCTATGAAGAGGCAGTACCTGAGTCGAATGCAGGCAGGAGCAAAGAAGAAACCAGATCTCAATGACAAAGATTTGCTTGATGTCGATGACACAGGAGGCCAGCCTATGTTTCACGAGGTCCTCCCTGTGTTCATCAAAAACACCATGCTTGGCACGCTGATAGTGAAGCTCAATGAGCCCCTAGACAGCTTTCCAAAAGTCGAGTTCTACACCAGAGGAGAACGCGTTGGAGAGCCATTCGATTCACCTTTTACACACTTGGATACGCTTCGCCACTGCATGAGGGTGATACGATCAACCTGTGACCGCAACACATGTCCAAAGATAGCATTTGTGGGCACGCATAAAGACCTCGCACATGAGTGCCCACAGGAGAGCATAGAAATGAAGGAGAAAAAGCTTCGAAGTATAATACCTCAGGAGATGGAAGATAATATCATCATCGATGGAGAGTCACTGCTGCTTGCTGTCAACGTAAAAACACCAGGAAATGAAGATGAGAAAGTGATATCCATTTTACGGGAGAAAGCGATCGTAGAGTTGCGTAAATTGAAGCCAAAAAAGATGCCACTTCGATATATTCCCTTGGAAATGGCCTTTCAGCGAATGGCCAAAGAGCAACGAAAATCGGTGATGAGCAAAGAAGAGTGCTTTGAAGTAGCAGCTACCTATAATTTCACGCGAGAATCATTTGAGGCAGCACTAAAGTACCTTCATGGGCTGAAGCTGGTCTTCTACTATGAAGAAGTTCTTCCGAATATCGTGTTCATTAATGCCCAGGCCATCCTTGACAAAATCACCGAGCTTGTGGTGCACAGTCTATCATTGCAAGCTAAGTCAAGTGGTAAGCTTCTTGGAGCTCTGAAAAAATTTGTGAAATGTGGAATCGTGACGGCGGAGATACTCGAACAGTTCTCGTCTCATTACGTCCCTAAGCTTTTCATGAAGGAGCAGCTGATCTTGGTCCTCAAGCACCTGAGGATCATGGCGGAGGTTGGGAAAGGTGAGTATCTCATGCCCTGCCTCCTGAGGAAACAAGGCATACCACGTCTTGTGGCAGGTGCTTCATCGCTAGTCATCCCCGCTCTTCTCTTCTACTTTGGTCGAGACGGCCCCAAGCTTGGAGTTTACTGCTTTCTCCTTGCTTATCTCATCACTGAAGCCAAGTGGGAGCTTCTTGAAGAGGACGGCTACCCTGTGCAAGTTTCACGCAACAGTGCTCAATTCACTGTCCCAGGAAAGAACCCAGGATACATCACGATCACCGACTCCTTCTCTTCATACCTTCACATCAGCATCGACTTCCCTGCCTCTGTCAGTCGAGAAAGAGCTCAAGAGGTCTGTGAAGAAGTTTGCCCAATGATTCGTGAAACAGTTCTCACTGGAATTCGCAAAGCATCTCAGAGACTGAACTACAACAATTCAATTCCCTCTGTCGCATTCCCATGCTCAGGACACAAGGATACACCCCTGCATCCTGCCACCATCTCTGATAGTGGAAGGTTGTTGACCTGTACCACTCACCCTGCTACCGTGTGCAGTGAGGTGACTGAACAGCACCAACTGTGGCTCGGAACAGCCAATGCTTCACCAAGTTCAAAGAATGCTGGTAAGACTATCTTATACTTCTTTCTAGATATGGTAAGCAGTGTTTATATATATATAATCCATGTATACTTTTAGCTCTACAGGGTGTTACTGCTTCAACAGGATCAGAGCGCGTCAAGATCCAGCAGCTTTCCCTTATTAAGTGGAAAGATGACCAGGGGCAGACCCAGAGATTCTACCTCATGGAGAAGATCGCATACGAATGGCGTACTCTAGGAGAGAACCTTGGCTTTGAATATTCCAAACTCGAGAGCATTGCTGCTCATCATCAAGGCAATCCTAAGGAGTGTTGCCGAGCTGTTCTAGGTCAGTGGTTGGACAATCCTCCTCCAGACTACCCCATCACGTGGCATGGACTCCTTGAACTGCTCGAGGATGGTCAGCTAGGACAGGTTGCTACTGAGCTAAGAAATGTCTTGGATAAAGCAAAATTATGGTAACTTTGAAAAATTTGATAACTGTAGCTAGTGTCACGGTTATTGTATGATAGCTATCATTTTTGATACCGTGTGAATTTTTATAGTTTGTTGTTCTCCCCTTTTTGTGATGAATTTCTTTGCACATAGCAGTGTGATAACTTACGTGCGCATGCGCGCTAACCTCATTGGTGGAGCAGGAGCCGGGGTTTCCCCATACATTCTGAAAGTTTGCATACTAGCGTCCAAATTGAAAAGTTCCTGGCGAAACTGAAGCCAGTGCTTGAAGATGGTGTGGGAGCAGCGCTGGATTGGGACCTGTTTAGTGTACTCGATGGTGATCGAGGACGGGATTAGCAATGACATTTGCGAAGGGGCTGGTACCCCAGACTATTATTAAACCGCCGCGATGCACTCGGCCTGGGTGTTCAAGTACTTTGGAGAATGTGTGATGAACGGAACGTTCGCCAGTGGCGACACATGATAATTTATTTAGAGCCTCCCTTAACTTGCAGGACTGAATGAGACGACCAAGCATCTTTTGAAGAAAAAAGCTGGACGTATCACCAAGAGTTTATACCCTTCTTTAATATACTCCCTCATACCCTATCTCTGTGTAACTCTATACACATATTATTTGAGTACCAGAGTTTATAGAATGTCATGGGATAAGGCTCGGCTCGTAGGTATATGCAATGTACCATTCTTCAGATGGTGGAAGTGGTGGTGTAGAGAAGACAACATGGGAGAAGTATCTCAAGGAGAGGAAACGAAAGAAAAAGGAGAAGAGATCGAAAATCAAAGAGATCCAACCGGAGGAAGGAGAAGGGAAGGAGGACAACGATCACGACGTGGGATTTGATGACCCGTTCTTTCAGCATGACATCACCACGGCCACTGCGGTGAGTAATGGAGAGAGCACTGCTATCTAACTAGATTGATATACTACGCGCTCTGTCTGTATAGAGATCCAAGAAGACAAAGAGAAGCAAACTGAGTCAAGAAAAGCTGGAGAGAGACAAGAAGGAGAAGGTAAGACCATTGAAGGTCTAAAGAGGGCTGATTCATGCCATAATTTCAAACCAATTTTTATGTGATGCACACCTTGTGTGGTGTTTCCAGAGTGAGCTTGAGCTTCTGATGTTGGAGGAGAAAGGGGAGGAGGGGGAGAGCTCCAGACAGCACTTTCACCTCCCAGCCATCATGAAGGAGGAGAGAGACTCCAACAAGAAGAACAAGCAGCTGCAGAGGTTACGTCGTCAGGGACAGAGAGATAGGGATACTGAGGAGGAGCAGAGGGAGAGGGACACTGCTCCCCCCGGCCCCAGGGATGGATTCCAGATTGACCTCACTGACCCTAGATTTAGCGCTCTCTATGAGTCCCATCTTTATGCCCCTGACCCAGCGAACCCAAGCTACAAGTGAGTCACACAGAATATTGACTGTATTGAAGCTAAATGTCACTTTGCCCGATACTGTGACACAAGGTTCTCTCTCTCTCTCATAGAGCTACCAAGGCAATGGATAGCATCATGAAGGAGAGGCAGAAGAGAAGCCAACATCGATCAATTTCAACATCAAAACAAAAGAACACCACATCTAAATCACTAATAGAGCCAAGGTAAAGGCATCCGGATAGGCCAGGGAAGGGGATATGATCTCTCTCTCTCTCTCCACAGTATTGTTTCTCTGGTCAAGTCAGTCAAGTCTAAGAGCTCATCATTTAAAGAGAAGCAAAGGAAAAGAAAGAACAGAAAACAATTCTAGCATTTAATAGTGCAGTGTTTGTGGTCATCGACTTGTCTATATTAGAAGGGGTTTTCCCTTGACTATCAATTACGTAATTTTCTAACCAAACCATGGCCATGGCGCAGCAGCAAGTACACAGACCAGCTCGAGAAGGTGAGCTTCTAGCTCTTGCCTGTTGAGTGATCGCTACTGAAACAGTGTGATGGATATTAAAAGGGAATTTTAATTTTGCATGATTAGTCTATTTTTTATAAACCACGAAATTTCAAGTAGTTATTTCGGTGTTCAAACAATTATTTAGCTCTTGTACGTTCTGTATGATAGTTTTTATTGAACTATGAACTAAACAGAGTGGCTTGTTTGATACTGGAGCAATAAATGATGTATTCTACCTATCCAGCCCCACCCCTCACCTTTGATAACGTATTTGAGGTGGTGAAGACAGTGAGGAACTGGAGGGAGCTGGCCCAGTGGCTGATGGGCTGGTATGATTGGCGTGATGAGGATCGAAAGAAGCTAGATGCCATTGAACGTCAGCACATCTCTAACAATGCTTGTCTAAAAGCTGTGGTGGAGGCATTCCTCCTGGGGGAAGGTCTCCACCAACCCTCATGGAGGAGGCTAATCCATGCTCTACACTGGGCTGAAGAGACCAACGTGGCTGAAAAGATTAAGACCAATGCTGAACCACAGCAAGGTGAGTAATACATGCACAATACAAGTTACATCATTGGCTTATTAAATCTTGTATACGTATATCTAAGTTCTTCCTGATTTAAAATTATTAATGTGCATTCCAAAAGCTAACTGCTTAGCCAGCTAATGAGCATGACACAATGATCAAACCTCGAGGGGTTCTCTGAGGCTCAAAATTATTTCATCCATAGCACTGGTCATTCTACCGTAGTTAATCCAATACAACGCATGATTTTAATGCAAGAAATCAAATTCTCGTAACGTTAGCTATTGACGACCTTTACCAGAAGAATATGTGTTTTTCAAAATTGAAATGCCCTTTTTTTTCCATGTGTTCTAGTATGGTACATAATGACTGTGTTGCTGCACATAACTCTGTCCCCCCAGACCCCACTATGACAGTGGATAGTGTCACTCAAATACTGAACAAGATACCAGCAGACAAGTGGTGGGAGGTGATGGGTATACGTGGACTTGATATTCCCGGGCCACTGCTGAAGAAGATCCAGAGGAGATACTCCACTGACACAGAGAAGAACCATGCATGTGCTGACTACTATGTCAACTGCCATCCTGAGGCTGAATGGGAACATGTCACCATGCAGCTGTATTTCCGTTCAGCATTTACTACTGCAAAGGAATCCAAATCATTTTTATCAACAGGTAAATCCCATAACTACATGATTATTACAGTTCATCACCAATGCATAAAATTGTAACTAGGCACTGCTGTGTCAGTAGTCTGAATGATAGATACTTTGCAATAGTTAATTTTACTGACACGTAAAGGTGATACTGCTCTGGGCCATCGGTGAAAACTAAAGTCAAAATTTCAATAGCTATATTTAGCAAAAATATTGCATGTACACAGATGTATAAAGTGGCTTTAGTGAAATTTGGCAAGGCTAAAAAAACTAGCTATATACCCATTGTCAGAAGAAATGTATGGTAGCTACCAATATAACCACTGTGTTCATTTATTAGCACGGGCCAAGTGTCCCTGAATCCTGAGATAAATTTTAGTGTGAGGTCTAGTAGTGATGTTGTCCACCCTCTTCCCCCCAGATCCCACTCTAACAGTGGACAATGTCAGTCGTATCATAGAGAAGGTTGAGCCAAAAGAGAGACAGCCACTGTTGCAGGAGATGCTTGTGTTAAGTTCCATCTTTGATAAGATTCAGTCCTCTGGGAAATACCCCACTGCCTCGGAGGTGGAGGCTGCAGCTGTTGATATTTATATTAACTGTGATCCTTGGGCTACATGGGAAGATTTTGCTAGGTCACTATACCGTCATCACCAGGTGGCTGCAGTTGAGGAAGTGAGGTCATATCTCCCTCCTAGAGGTGAGCCTGCATGGCTGTGGGATATAATTATGTCTATTGGTTTAATGTGTTTTTATGATGATTTGGTGGAGTCACACTTTAAACCATATAATTATTGTATACACAGACCTCACTATAACTACTGAGAAACTAATGGAGCTGTTTGCACAACTGGACCCTGAGAAGGTAGATGAGCTTGGAGGTAAAGACTACCTAGGTCTACCACAGTCTGAGATAGATAGAATACAGAAGGACTACCAGAGCCCCACCCAGAGGAAAGAGGCCTACCTAGACCTCTACATCCATCAACATCCCTGCCCTACTTGGGACCAGGTTGCTGAGGTACTCCATGATGAGGTCGATCTTCCCCAACAGGCTGACTTGGTGGAGAATACTTATGTCAAAGGTACACAAGACACACTGTAGTGAGACTGTTGTCTGTGTATCAATAATCAGCCACTGCATGTGTTACAATAGGAATTATAATTACCACTGACTAGATACTCACTCTATCACTCTAATGTGCATGTGCATAAAATTAATATTATGTTGTGCACATCAAATTTAAACTCTTTGAAGGGGGATACCACACTCGCTCTAATTATCCAAATGGCCAAAAATAATTATTAATATCGCCGTTCGGTGTTAAATAGAAAGTAAATAAGTTTAGGCAATGGGTAGAACGGATCCGGTGCAAATGGAGCTAGAAAGTACTAGCTATTACAGCAACGAAGAAACAGCAGTCGACGTCCAACTATAGGTTTATCGTCGTCAGCTCTAGAGTTCTGAGTGATGGCCGTCTGTGTAAGCTTTAGTCCGTGTTACCTTTTCGCTCTTATATACTGTCCGAGATATGGTAGCCACACTCTTCGACAAACATGGAAGACTTAATATATCGAGCTCCTGCCATGCTGTACTGCCTGGCCATTCGGTTGATTTAGAGCAGGTGAGAAAACTTGAAGTTCAACATATTCGATGAATTAGGAAGGTAATAAAATACTTAAACTTGCCGTTTGGGCTATTACAATGTTCGAATAATTAGAGCAAGTATGGTACTCTGGCCTATTGAAAAGTTTTAGGGCAGTGTGTTGCATAATCATGTGTGCGTATCTTAAATTAGTTTTTGGTGATCTTTACCGATAGGCCAGGCTGTATCATATTATTGTACAAGTGATTCTAGCGACCTTTACCGATTAAGTAAAGGTTGTCAGCTCTACTTTGTAACTCTTTATACAGTTAGTGAGAAAACCCAGCAGTGCTTTGATGCAGCCATGATGGAGGGTGAAGTGTCATTACGAAATGGCAGTGCCTTACTCTTAGGGGTGGGAGGATCAGGAAAAACACACGTCCTTGCAGCTTTCCTCAAGGAAGATCCTCCATCGATACGAGAAAGCACTCCATGTGCAAAGAAGCCAGTGAGAGCTGTAGCTCGCTGTAAGGCAGGAGTGAGCGACGACCACTTTGTACGAATCACCGACGACCACTATTCTGACATGCTTGTAGCGAATATACCACAGTCGACTGATAGTGTAACTGTTTCTGAATCTTCTACCCAAGCCGAGGCTAAAGATGACTCGAACAGCTTAGCTAGTTCTTCATCTCCTAGTCAGAAGGAAACCACGAGGCAGCCATCATCAGCTATCAAAGAAGATGCTTCACGAATAGAGGAAACATGGTGTGTTCGTCGTGCTATGAAGAGGCAGTACCTGAGTCGAATGCAGGCAGGAGCAAAGAAGAACTCAGATCTCAATGACAAAGATTTGCTTGATGTCGATGACACAGGAGGCCAGCCTATGTTTCACGAGGTTCTCCCTGTGTTCATCAAAAACACCATGCTTGGCACGCTGATAGTGAAGCTCAATGAACCCTTAGACAGCTTTCCGAAAGTCGAGTTCTATACAAGAGGAGAACGTGTTGGAGAGCCATTCGATTCACCTTTTACACACTTGGATACGCTTCGCCACTGCATGAGGGTGATACGATCAACCTGTGACCGCAACACATGTCCAAGGATTGCATTTGTGGGCACGCACAAAGACCTCCAGCATGAGTGCCCACAGGAGAGCATAGAAATGAAGGAGAAAAAGCTTCGAAGCATAATACCTCAGGAGATGGAGGATAATATCATCATCAATGGAGAGTCACTACTGCTTGCTGTCAACGTAAAAACACCAGGAAATGAAGATGAGAAGGTGATATCCATTTTGCGGGAGAGAGCGATCATAGAGTTGCGTAAATTGAAGCCGAAAAAATGCCACTTCGATACATTCCCTTAGAAATGGCATTTCAGCGAATGGCCAAGGAGCAACGAAAATTGGTGATGAGCAAAGAAGAGTGCTTTGAAGTAGCAGCTACCTACAATTTCACACAAGAATCATTTGAGGCAGCACTGAAGTACCTTCATGGGCTGAAACTGGTCTTCTACTATGAAGAAGTTCTTCCGAATATCGTATTCATCAATGCCCAGGCCATTCTCGACAAAATCACCGAACTTGTGGTGCACAGTCTATCATTGCAAGCCAAGTCAAGTGGTAAGCTTCTTGGTGTTCTGAAAAAATTTGTGAAATGTGGAATCGTAACGGCGGAGATACTTGAACAGTTCTCGTCTCATTACGTCCCTAAGCTTTTCATGAAGGAGCAGCTGATCTTGGTCCTCAAGCACCTGAGGATCATGGCGGAGGTTGGGAAAGGTGAGTATCTCATGCCCTGCCTCCTGAGGAAACAAAGCATACCACGTCTTGTGGCAGGTGCTTCATCGCTAGTCATCCCCGCTCTTCTCTTCTACTTTGGTCGAGACGGCCCCAAGCTTGGAGTTTACTGCTTTCTCCTTGCATCTCTCATCACTGAAGCCAAGTGGGAGCTTCTTGAAGAGGATGGCTACCCTGTGCAAGTTTCACGCAACAGAGCTCAATTCACTGTCCCAGGAAAGAACCCAGGATGCATCACGATCACCGATTCCTTCTCTTCATACCTTCACATCAGCATCGACTTCCCTGCCTCTGTCAGTGAAGAGAGAGCTCAAGATACCTGCAAAAAAGTTTGCCCAATGATTCGTGAAACGGTTCTCACTGGAATTCGCAAAGCATCTCAGAGACTGAACTACAACAATTCGATTCCCTCCATCGCATTTCCATGTTCAGGACACAAAGACACACCCCTCCACCCAGCCTCCATTTCTGATGATGAAACACTGTTGATCTGTACCACTCACCCTGCTACCGTGTGCAGTGAGATGACTGATCAGCACCGACTGTGGCTTAGAACAGCCAATACTTCACCAAGTTCAAAGAATGCTGGTAAGACTGTCCTTTATATTCTTTCTAGATGTGGTTAGCGGTGTTCAGATCCATGTATACTTTTAGCTGTACAGGGTGCTACTGCTTCAACAGGATCAGAGCGCGTCAAGATCCAGCAGCTTGCTCTAATTAAGTGGAAAGATGACCAGGGGCAGACTCATAGATTCTACCTCATGGACAGCATTGCATACAAATGGCATACCGGTACTCTAGGAGTGCTTCTTGGCCTTCCCTTCTCCAAGCTACAGAGTCTGGCAGCTGAACATCGAGACAAGCCGGAGGAGTGTTGCCGAGCTGTTCTGGGTCAGTGGTTGGACAATCCTCCTCCAGACTACCCCATCACATGGCAGGGACTCCTTGAACTGCTCGAGGATGGTCAGCTAGGACAGGTCGTTACTGAGCTAAGAGATGTCTTGGATAAAGCAAAATTATGGTAACTTTTGAAAGTTTGCAATTATAGCTAGTGTGTTTCCAGATTATGTTTAATAATTGTTGTGATAGCTAACATTTTTGATACCGTGTGGATTTTTGTGATTCTCTACATACCTGGTAGTTGATGAATTTCTTTGCTCATATGCAGCAATAATGATATGATAACTCTTGTGCGCATGTACGCTAACCTCTAATGCATTGGTGGAGCAGGGCCCGGGAGGTTTCCCCATGCATGCATTGTGAAAGTTTGCATACTAGCGTCCAAATCATCGAATATAGCAAGTGAAGTGTTGAAAAGTTCCTGGCAAGACTGAAGCCAGCTAGTGCTTGAGGATGGGGAGGGGAAGGAGAGCTCCAGACAGCACTTTCACCTCCCAGCCATCATAGAGGAGGAGAGAGACTCCAATAAGAAGAAGATGCTGTGCAGCTGCAGAGTCTGAGGTTACATCATCAGGGAAGAGACAGGGCTACTGAGGAGGAGGAGATATTAATTTTTGCGTTTTTTTTTTTTTTCGCGACCAAAGAGGAAGGGTCTGGGACCAGACTAGCATCTGGATAGAGAAGGGGATGTGATATCTCTCTCTCTTTCCACAGTATTGTTTCTCTGGTCAAGTCAGTCAAGCCTAAGAGCTCATCATTTAAAGAGAAGGAAAAGAAAAGAAAGAGCAGAGAACAATTCTAGCAATGCCGCACTAGTGGAGTGTGTGTGGTCATTGAGTTGTCTATCAGTATTAGAAGGGATTTCCCCTTGAATTCCAATGGTAATATCAATCACGTAGTTTTCTCAACCACAGTAATCTATGGCCATGGCGCAGCAGCAAGTACACAGACCAGCTCGAGAAGGTGAGCATCTAGCTCTTGCCTGTTGAGTGATCGCTACTGAAACTGTGATCCAAAGGGAACATTAAGATTAGTCTACTTTCTATAAAGCACGAAATTGTAGCTATTTCAGTTTGAAACATATTATTTAGCTCTCGTATACGTTCTGTATGATAGTTTTTATTGGACTATGAACTAAAATTTAATAGTGGTTTGTTTAATACTGGAGCAATAAAATGATGTATTCTACCTATCCAGCCCCGCCCCTCACCTTTGATAACGTATTTGAGGCGGTGAAGACAGTGAGGAGCTGGAAAGAGCTGACTGGGGTACTGATGGGCTGGTATGATAGTGATGATGAAAAGAAGCTAGATGCCATTGAACGTCAGCACACCTCTGATGATGTTCGTCTAAAAGCTGTGGTGGAGGCATTCCTCCTGGGGGAAGGTCTCTACCAACCCTCATGGAGGATGCTGATCCATGCTCTACATGAGGCTGGAGAGACCAGTGTGGCTGAAAAGATCAAGACCAATGCTGAACCACTGCAAGGTGAGTAATAATACAAGTCACATCATTGACTTAATCTTGTATACGTATATAGCTAAGTTCTTCCTCCTCTAACTTAATGTGCATTCCAAAAAAGCTAACTGCTTAGCCAGCCAATGAGCGGCATGACACAATGATCAAACCTCAAGGGGTTCTCTTCACACACTTATTTCTTCCATAGCACTGGTCATTATAATGAGTCTGTTGCTACACATAACTCTGTCCCCCCAGACCCCACTATGTCAGTGGATATTGTCACTCAAATACTGAACAAGATACCAGCAGACAAGTGGGAGGAGGTGATGGGTGGAGCAATTGGTGGACTTGGTATTCCCGAGCCACTGCTGGAGGAGATCCAGAGGAGATACTCCACTGATACAGAGAAAAACCATGCATGTGCAGACTACTATGTGAACTGCCATCCTGAGGCTGAATGGAAACGTCTCACCACGAAGCTGTATTTTTGTTCAGCATTTACTGCTGCAAAGGAATCCAAATCATTTTTGTCAACAGGTATATTATGCATGGTTATAGATATTACCACAAGTAGTACACGGAGAGGATTTAACCCTAGTTTACAGTACTGGGAATGAAAAATGGCTGACTTCGCTATGTTAAAAATGAAGAATAAGCGATAACTCATGAGAGAAAGCTTTTTAGTGAAATCCCTTAGTTGAAAACCTTTGGAATTCGGTGCAAAATTGGCTGGTACGTTCATTTTGTTGCATAAATGTCTTACGCAGGCAGTAGACTGGTAACAAACAAACAAATAGACTACCGTAACCCTTGTGCGCATGCACACCGAGCATTAATTATACTGACACGTAAAGGTGAGTACTGCTCTGGGCCATCTGTGAAAACTGATGTCAAAAGTTTCAAAAGCTTTATTATATTCAGCAGAAATATTGTATAGGTACACAGATATATAATTTATAATATAATTATTATAGAGTGGCTTTAGTAAAATTTGGCAAGGCTCAAAAATTAAACTATAGCTAGCTATTTGTTATACCAATTGTCAGAAGAAATGTATGGTAGCTACCAATACAACCACTTTGTTCATTGTGTATATTCCAAGTGTCTCTGAATCCTGAGATTAATTTTATTGAGATCTGGTAGTGATATTTTCCACCCCTTCCCCCCTAGATCCCACTCTAACAGTGGAAAAGGTCAGTCGTATCATGGAGAAGGTCGAGCCAAAAGAGAGACAGCCACTGTTGAAGGAGATGGTTGTAGATATCCTCTTTGATGAGATTCAGTCCTCTGGGAAATACCCCACTGCCTCGGAGGTGGAGGCTGCAGCTGTTGATATTTATGTCAAATGTCATCCTTGGGCTTCATGGGAAAGTCTTGCCAAGTTACTATACCGTCATCACCAGGTGGCTGCAGTTGAGGAAGTGAGGTCATATCTCTCTCCTAGAGGTGAGCCTTGCTATGGGGTGTAATTATTGGGTATTAATATTTTAATGTGCTTGCATTAGTGTTTTTATAATGATTTGGTGGAGCTTTTAAACCGTGTAATTATTGTATACACAGACCTCACTATAACTACTGAGAAACTAATGGAGCTGTTTGCACAACTGGACCCTGAGAAGGTAGATAAGCTTCTAGGTGAATACTACTGCCTAGGTCTGCCACAGTCTGAGATGGACAGAATATATACGGAAGGACTACCAGAGCCCCACCCAGAGGAAAGAGGCCTACCTAGACCTCTACGTCCATCAATATCCCTGCCCTACTTGGAGCCAGGTTGCTTGGATACTCCGCCATGAGGCTGATCTTCCCCAACAGGCTGACTTGGTGGAGAATACTTATGTCAAAGGTACACAAGACATACTGTAGTGAGACTATCAATAATCAGCACTGCATATCGTATAGCTGGAAAATTTGGCAGGGAATTACATTAAATTTTGGCACTTTGGCGGTCTATATTACAACCGCCAAATTAAAATCCGCCAAAATTTCGTACTCGCATATATATGTATGACGATCCCGTACCGAACCACCAAATTTAAATCCGCCAATATTCTTGCAATAGCAATTTTGGGCTCAACCGCCAAACTTAATTCCCGTCAATATTTCCGGATATACGGTATGTTACAATTGGAAGCCCTATAATTACCACTGACTAGATACCGTAGGACAGTAATTGCATAGAACACAATCATTAAACTTTGTAGTTTAATAATTGTGTTCTAGTCGGGCCAAATTGCGAATCCAATAATTGTGATGGACGACCCCGTATCGTACTGTAGTATACGTGCATGCTTATGTTTGTGAATCTAGTAATTGCAAAACGTAGAAAAACTCGTGATACTCACATTACGGTACTCACTCTACAGTAGAACTTCCGAATAATGGACACATTGGGAGCAGGCCTTTTGTCCTTTATATGGAGGTTGTCACTTTACAGAAGCAGAGACAATTTACATCATACAGTGTAGTCCACTTAAATTGAATTTCAAAATCCATGAAAAATACTTGACTTAAACGAAAATTTGAATTACAGAGATCCATATAAGCCACTGTATTGAGACCCTGCAATGCTTATTAGTGGAGCATTCGGCCATATATGAAGCATTAGAATTGTTCTGAGAGTGATTTAGGTAATAGACACTTATAATTTCATATCTCAAGGAGGATTGTAGTGATCTCCATGTGATCTATGTTCTATATTTATATAAATATGTGTAGCTTTGTATGCTAAAGCTGGCTGTAATTTTTCTAATTAAGAGAAAAGACCAGTTCATTAGCTCTATGTAGGGAATCTGAAAGAATTTGAATTAGATGAAAATTCATCTTAAGCGGATTTGAATTAAGTGGACTACACTGTAATATAATAGTCTACACATTATAATAGCTATATAAATAGTTAGCATTTGCAGAGGTGACTAGAGAAAGAATCAACAGGAAAGCAGGATATGATCATGAGCTGGATTTGAGTCTACTTCAATTTAAGTACTGTGTATACACTTGAATTGTATCTGCATTAGTCTCGCCCCCAGACCCCACCTTCAAGACAGCGCCCCTCCTACCAAGGGGGAAGGGCCTGGCCAGGCTATCATGGCACAAGCAATTACGTCACTGGCCGCGAAAAGGGGTGTGGCTTCCTGGCCGTCCGCTATTTAGAAGTAAAATTCATGATACTGAGAGGTTCAATTGGGTCCGAATAATCCGTCCGTTATAGTGAATTGAGAGGTTGTCCGCTCCTCGGAGGTTTGTAATGTACTAAGTCTATGGCAAATTCAATCCATTCCATAGCAGTTGTCCGTTATATAGCTCCTGGGAGGGTCCGTTATGAGAAGTTCCACTGTATCACTCTAATGTGCACAAATATGTTGTGTGCATCAAATTTGAACTCCTTGATACACTGGTTTATTATTTAAGAGCCAAGTGTGTTACATTCTTGTGTATGTGTGTGTCTTAAATTACTTTTCGATGATACCAATAGGCCAGGATGTATCATTGTTGTACAAGTGATTCTAGCGACATTTACTAATTAAGTAAAGGTTGACAGCTTCATTTCTTCGTTCCGTTCCTACAGTTAGTGAGAAAACCCAGCAGTGCTTTGATGCAGCCATGATGGAGGGTAAAGTGTCATTACGAAATGGCAGTGCCTTACTTTTAGGGGTGGGAGGATCAGGAAAAACACACGTCCTTGCAGCTTTCCTCAAAGAAGATCCTCCATCTATACGAGAAAGCACTCCATGTGCAAAGAAGCCAGTGAGAGCTGTAGCTCACTGTAAGGCAGGAGTGAGCGACGACCACTTTGTACGAATCACTGACGACCACTATTCTGACATGCTTGTAGCGAATATACCCCAGTCGACTGATAGTGTAACTGTTTCTGAATCTTCTACCCAAGCCGAGGCTAAGGATGACTTGAACAGTTTAGCTAGTTCTTCATCTCCTAGTCAGAAGGAAACCACGAGGCAGCCATCATCAGCTGTCGAAGTAGATGCTTCACGAAGAGAAGAAACATGGTGTGTTCGTCGTGCTATGAAGAGGCAGTACCTGAGTCGAATGCAGGCAGGAGCAAAGAAGAAATCAGATCTCAATGACAGAGATTTGCTTGATGTCGATGATACAGGAGGCCAGCCTATGTTTCACGAGGTCCTCCCTGTGTTCATCAAAAACACCACGCTTGGCATAATGACAATGAAGCTCAATGAGCCCTTAGACAGCTTTCCAAAGGTTGAGTTCCATACCAGAGGAGAACGTATTGGAGAGCCATTCGATTCACCTTTTACACACTTAGATACACTTCGTCACTGCATGAGGGTGATACGATCAACTTGTGACCGCAATACATGTCCAAAGATTGCATTTGTGGGCACGCATAAAGATCTCGCACACGAGTGCCCACAGGAGAGCATAGAAATGAAAGAGAAAAAGCTTCGAAGCATAATACCTCAGGAGATGGAAGATAATATCATCATCGATGGAGAGTCACTGCTGCTTGCTGTCAATGTGAAAACACCAGGAAATGAAGATGAGAAATTGATATCCATTTTGCGGGAGAAAGCGATTGTAGAGTTGCATAAATTGAAACCGAAAAAGATGCCACTTCGATACATCCCCCTAGAAATGGCATTTCAGCGAATGGCCAAGGAGCAGCGAAAATCGGTGATGAGCAAAGAAGAGTGCTTTGAAGTAGCAGCTACCTACAATTTCACACGAGAATCATTTGAGGCAGCACTGAAGTACCTTCATGGGCTGAAGCTGGTCTTCTACTATGAAGAAGTTCTTCCAGATATCGTGTTCATCGACGCCCAGGCCATCCTCGACAAAATCACCGAGCTTGTGGTGCACAGTCTATCATTGCAAGCAAAGTCAAGTGGTAAGCTTCTTGGGGTTCTGAAGAAGTTCGTGAAATGTGGAATTGTGACGGCGGAGATACTTGAACAGTTCTCATCTCATTACGACCCTAAACTTTTCATGAAGGAGCAGCTGATCTTGGTCCTCAAGCACCTGAGGATCATGGCAGAGGTTGGGAAAGGTGAGTATCTCATGCCCTGCCTCCTGAGGAAACAAGGCATACCACGTCTTGTGGCAAGTGCTTCATCGCTAGTCATCCCCGCTCTTCTCTTCTACTTTGGTCGAGACGGCCCCAAGCTTGGAATTTACTGCTTTCTCCTTGCTTCTCTCATCACTGAAGCCAAGTGGGAGCTTCTTGAAGAGGACGGCTACCCTGTGCAAGTTTCACGCAACAGTGCTCAATTCACTGTCCCAGGAAAAAACCCAGGATGCATCACGATCACCGATTCCTTCTCTTCATATCTTCATGTCAGCATCGACTTCCCTGCCTCTGTTAGTCGAGAAAGAGCTCAAGAAGTCTGCGAAGAAGTTTGTCCAATGATTCGTGAAACAGCTCTCACTGGAATTCGCAAAGCATCTCAGAGACTGAACTACAACAATTCGATTCCCTCCGTTGCATTCCCATGCTCAGGACACAAAGACTCACCCCTGCACCCAGCCACCCTCTCTGATAATGGAAAGTTGCTGACCTGCACCACTCACCCTGCTACCGTGTGCAGTGAGATGACTGAACAGCACCGACTATGGCTCGGAACAGCCGATGCTTCATCAAGTTCAAAGAATATTGGTAAATCTTTTTACTTCTTCCTAGATGTGGTGTTCATACCATGTATGCTTTTAGCTGTACAGGGTGCTACTGCTTCAACAGGATCACAGCGTATCAAGATCCAGCAGCTTGCTCTAATTAAGTGGAAAGATGACCAGGGGCAGACCCAGAGATTCTACCTCATGGAGAAGATCGCGCACCAATGGCGTACTCTAGGAGAGAACCTTTGCTTTGAATATTCCAAGCTTGAGAGCATTGCAGCTCATCATCGAGACAATCCTAAGGAGTGTTGCCGAGCTGTTCTTGGTCAGTGGTTGGACAATCCTCCTGAGGAGTACCCCATCACATGGCATGGACTCCTTGAACTGCTCGAGGATGGTCAGCTAGGACAGGTCGTCACTGAGCTAAGAAATGTCTTGGACAAAGCAAAGTTGTGGTAGCTAGCTAGCTTAAATACTTTTGATAGTGTATGGTAGATTGTATATTGTTATTGTTCTATTTTTGAGTTAATACTGGAGCCCCCTCCCTGATTCAGCATAATCCTGATATCAATAAATTTTATCACGGGCTTATGGGGTCTACATGCCCTTGATTTTATGGTAGCTCGCGTGCGCATGCCCAAATGAATGTGCTGGTGAAGCATTATTAGAAGGGGTTCCCCCATGCATTTGTCAATTGATAATGGCGCAGCAGCAAGCAAACAGACCAACTCGAGAAGGTGAGCCTCTAACTCTTTACATGTTGGAGTTATGAACGATGATGATAAAACACGAATGGAGCAGATCGAGTAGTTTCATGAAATAAATACCTATCCAGCCCCGCCCCTCACTATTGATGGTGCGTTTGAGTCCATGAAGACAGTGAGGCTGAGCTGGAGAAAGCTGGCTAAGCGGCTGATGGGCTGGGCTGACTATGAGGGTAGTGATGGTCGAAAGAAGCTAGATGCCATCGAACATCAGCACATCTCTGATGAGGCTCGTCTAAAAGCTGTGGTGGAGGCATTCCTCCTGGGGGAAGGTCGCCACCGACCCTCATGGAGGATGCTGATTCATACTCTACACTGGGTAGATGAAGGCTCCCTAGCTGAAAAGATTAAGGCCAATGCTGAACCACAGCAAGGTGAGTGGGTGTTAACAAGAATGTATACTAAATACATGCACAAACAATAATATTAATATATAATATTATTATTACGCCGGGTCACATGACTTCCATTCCAACCCTGTGTTGTTCAGCTAGCTAATGAAGTATGACACAATGATCAAACCTCAAGGGGTTCTCCTCGCAAAATTTATTTCACTGACTGTGTTGCTGCACATAACTCTGTCCCCCCCAGACCCAACTATGACAGTGGATAATGTCGCTCAAATACTGAACAAGATACCAGGAGACAAGTGGAAAGAGGTGATAGGTAGAACAGTAGGAGGACTTGATATTCCCGAGCCACTGCTGGAGGAGATCCAGAAGAGATACTCCACTGACACAGAGAAGAACCATGCATGTGCAGATTACTATGTCAACTGTCATCCACAGGCTGAATGGATACATCTTACCAACTTGCTGTATATCAACTGGCAGTTTGATGCATTGAAAGAAAAGAAGTCATTGATATCAATTGGTAATCTCATACATACAGGCATAAGCTTGTGTGATTTAGTGTGAGGTATAGTTCTGATAACGGTTGTCCACCCTCTTCCCCCCAGACCCCACTCTAATTGTGGACAATGTCAGTCGTGTCATGGAGAAGGTCGAGCCAAAAGAGAGACAGCAGCTGTTGAAGGAGATTATTTCATTTAACATGTTTGATGAGATTCAGTCCTCTGGGAAATACCCCACTGCCTCGGAGGTGGAGGCTGCAGCTGTTGATATTTATGTCAACTGTGATCCTTGGGCTACGTGGGAAGAGTTTGCTAAGTCACTATACCGTCATCACCAGGTGGCTGCAGTTGAGGAAGTGAGGTCATATCTCCCTCTTAGAGGTAGGTGTTAGGATTTTAATGTGCTAGCGATAATGTCAGCATTTTTTGGATCATTTATTGTATACACAGACCTCACTATAACTACTGAGAAACTAATGGAGCTGTTTGCACCACTGGACCCTGGGAAGGTAGATGAGCTTGGAGGTAAAGGTTGCCTAGGTCTACCACAGTCTGAGATAGACAGAATACAGAAGGACTACCAGAACCCCACCCAGAGGAAAGAGGCCTACCTAGACCTCTACGTCCATCAACATCCCTGCCCTACTTGGAGCCATATTGCTTTGATTCTCTATGATGAGGTCGATCTTCCCCAACAGGCTGAGTTAGTGGAGAATACTTATCTCAAAGGTACACTGTAGTGAGACTGTAGTCCCTATATCACTGTATGTGTACTCACTGTAATTAATTTTATGCACAATGCATGTTGTTGGTAAATCGAATGCGCATGCGCACTAGCGTCCAAATCACCGAACATTATTAAATACAAGTGAAATATTGAAAAGTTCCTAGCGAAACTGAAAGCCGCCATCGGAGACAGTGCTTGAAGATGGTGTGGGAGCAGCGCTGGGTTGGGACCAGTTTAGTTTACTCGATGGTTATCGAGGACGGAGTTAGCAATGACACGGCCATCTTCCACTGTCCTCCGGACCTCACCGCCGCGATGCACTCGGCCTGGGTGTTCAAGTACTTCGGAGAATGTGTGATGAACGTTCGCCAGTGGTTCGCCTTCGTGATCGGCATGCTCTCGATCGCCTGCTGGCTCTTTGCACAAGTACCGTAAGTAGTGCAGAATTTCGTAGATTAGGCCCATGATATTATTAAAACATTTGATATTTGAAGTTGGCACATTTTAATAGTTGATCATGAGATCACTTCCCAGCTGCTGTGAATGCTGTATAAATTAATTTTTATAAGAATTATTTTATAGTAGAAGTGTCGTGTAACTATAGAAATAATGTTTAGTATAATCGAGAGGAGCTTATTAAAACTGATTTCCAACGAATTATGCCTGGCTTGCTATACAATCTGTGTGGCAAATTTGTCATGAAACATAGATGTTGATTGTAGAAGTTTGTCCCATTAATCATATTGCATATTTTGTACATGATTTTCCCACTACAGACAGTTGGTGACCAACTGTAGGACAGGGAAGGCTGACCAGGCTCTATCGTTCTGGTTCCTCATGCAATGGCTGCTGGGAGATGTCACTAACTTGATAGGAGCTGTGCTGACACGACAGCTAGCCACACAGGTGAGAGAGAGAGGGGGGAGGGAGGGAGAGAGAGAGAGAGAGGAAGGAGGGAGGAAGGCCTGAGAGAGAGAGAGAGAGAGAGAGGGTGGGTGTTGATGTTCACACTTACTGAAAGTTGTAATGTGTCATATAGAAACTCATTATATTATGTTTAGTGTCCTGGTACATGGTGTGTGGGGCTGCACTTGCTTTGAATTTAAGGAAGGAAGTTTTTACACCTTATTGATTAGGGTGCCCTGTTCTGTGCGTGCATCAGAGCTACATATCACACGTTCCTTTTACAATATTAAATTACTGTTGGTTGCCGTGGCAATCATGCTCCATTCCTCCCAGATCGCCACTGCAGTCTACTTTGTGCTAATTGATACAGTCACCATGAGCCAGTATTTCTACTATCTCTTCAAGAACCAAGGCATCCAAGGTATGAAAGAGAAAGAGAGAGAGAGAGAGAGAGAGATTCAGAAAAAGATTAAGAGTGGGTAGGAGGGGGCAATTTGTAGTGATTCCGATTACTTTACCTAGAAGTAATAATCTAATTTTAGGCTTGAAATTTGATATGTCATAATAATGTTATAGTATCTGTGTGTACAGAAATTGTCAAGTATTGCTTCAACTATTGCAGGTTTTCTCTATGCTATCATCTGTCAGTCCTACACCAAAAAGAAGCATAAAGGCGCCATCCTGTCTCTCCTCCTCCCTGTCTTAGTTTGCTCAGTATTTCTATTCTCTGGGGTCCGACTCTTCAGTAAAGATGGCTACCATGCTTCAGCAAGGCATGGGAGAACACTACTGATGCATTGGGATGATAGTGTCATTAATCTCGAGGACAAGATGTACCTGGCTGGGTATATCATTGGAGT
Organism: Cliona cf. orientalis; assembly: GCA_963930775.1. NCBI lineage: Eukaryota > Metazoa > Porifera > Demospongiae > Clionaida > Clionaidae > Cliona > Cliona cf. orientalis. Next base: position 9,412,092 of record OZ005696.1, read on the forward strand.
GTTCTCAGCAGGGCTCTATGTCTGCTCAAGGGTACCACAGATTGTGAAAAATGTAGGTGTCATCTCTCTCTCTCTCTCTCTCTCTCTCTCTCTCTCTCTCTCTCTCTCTCTCTCTCTCTCTCTCTCTCTCTCTCTCTCTCTCTCTCTCTCTCTCTCTCTCTCTCTCTCTCTCTCTCTCTCTCTCTCTCTCTCTCTCTCTCTCTCTCTCTCTCTCTCTCTCTCTCTCTCCTCATTCACAAGAATATCCATCCATACACTTGCAGTTTATGCGTTGCTCTGTGGAGGGTCTATCTCTCTATATGTTCATATTGGCTGTACTTGGCAATGTCACTTATGGTCTGGGCATTCTCCTCTACTCAGTGGATGGCATCTTTCTCCTCCAGAAGCTGCCCTGGTTGGTGGGCAGTATTGGAACACTAAGCTTCGACATAACAGTATCCTTATCATTGCCTTTCACTTTGCTTACCTTAAATAATTTATGTGTGTGTGTGTGTACCCTTTGGGTGGAGGAGTATTATTGCCGATAGTCCTGTCATAAAGACCTCATACTTCCTTCTTGAAAGGATCATAATGTATTCCCACGTACTGGACGTTCTATTATTTTGTTTTCCATGACTTATTACTTTGCCCCTGGGTATACTATCAGATCATCATCCAGTTCATAATGAGCAAGGTGTGTCCCTGCCGTGGGGAGAAGGGGGGAGTGTGCGGGGAGAGGCGTCCTGATCGAGACGAGGATGTACCATTGCTTGAGGACAAGGTCAAAGGTCAAGAATCCGGGCCAGCAGGTCAAAGGACGCCAATCAATTCACCACTTCTGACTGCAAATCATGACACTCTTTAGTCATCATCATTTTTTTATATCATCATATTAAATATCCGACATATTATTTTTTTATAATACAAGACTTAGTATGTTTGATATACCAACCATGGGATAATGTAGCAAATATGCATGAGTTATTAATGCCCCCCAGGTAATATAAGGACACTGGTTGTCGTTGATTATGAGCTACATTTTGGGCTTTGTTCCAGTTCCATAACTATTACATATACTGTTAAAAAGATATGCTTTTGCTATGGCATGTAAGAAACCCATGAGTTATTCACAGTAATGCCCTCCAGGGACACTGATTGCCTGAATAATATTTTTCGTTAGATTATGAGCTACATTTTGCTCTTTGTTCCAGCTCCATAACTTGTTACCGTTTAATATCGAAATATGTTTTTTAGTCCGAGTATAAATGTGACAATCATACATGTAAGGTTGTCTTTGAAGAAGCTTGGTATGTATACTATGGCATAGTCTAACATGTTTAGGACCATGGTAGCTGCTTTCATCTGCTGAAGAGCTACATTTTGGTTTTTGTTCCAGCTCCATAGCTCATTCCGTTGCTGAGATACACTTTGGCGCGCGCCGCGGTGTAGAGTTAATGATATTCATAGCTTTTACTTAATTACGTCACGGTCTGTACATTCCAACGTGAAAACCATACGCATTTTGCTACCCCCTGTCCCAGCTCAATAAATAGCGATTTCCGGGAGGGACTATCGGGGCTAGACGGTGTCAGGGGATACCCCCTCTGGCACCTGAAGCTGAAAACTGCACATGGTCCTGGGCATATATGGCTTAGGGGTCGCCCAGGTTCCTCCCTCGAATACCCCCCATCCTGGACAAAGCCTGGTAACCCACCATAGGCTGACTTCGGTCCCCTATGGCTGTGACACAGAAGCCTAACTGGCTGCAGTAATGTGCAGTGTACCCTGACCAGCGTTCCAGCCTAGAGCTCGGAAGGTCGACGGGAGGATGGGGTTATAATTTTTTTTTTTCCATTTTATCAATGTATTTGATATAATTGTAGCCTGGTTTAGGGGCCGCCCAGGATCTCCCTTGAAGCATGCCTGCAGTAATGTCCGCAGTGTCACTCCATACAGATCACTGAAGCTGCGGCCACTCGGCCTAGCTGGGGGGAGGGATGATGGGACTATAACATTACTTTTTTTCACAAGTACTACATAATATGTTTGATGTAACAATCATGAATTATTCACAGTATTGCCCTTCTTCTCTCTTTATTTATTGTCTGTACTATCATTAATGGTAAATTAACTAATAACAATAATTCTTGATCATAGTGATGTACATAACAGAATTTAATTACAATAAATAATGGAATCACAGTATGCAAATTGGAACATGCAACATAAATTTTAGTTACAGCATACATAATATAATAATAATAGATCTCTATCAAAAAAGCTAGTATAAATACAAAAAAAACATAAATGAACGAATGTGTGTTGTGAAAATGAAAGTTAATGACACAAAATTAATAAAGAAAATTATTAATTAGATGATACTAACAAAAATTAACAAAATGCACAGTATTTAGAACTAACATCTACTGTAATGCAGTCAAGTAACCGTCATATTTCTCATTAGAAATATCATCGGCTTAGTTACTATAGCATGTTGTGTGTATGAGTTATACTATAGTTAGAGTAGTCTTATAGAGTACATGTGGTCGACAAAGTGGGGGGGAGGGAGGGAGGGGGAGCGAGTATATATGCATGTTAGAAGATGTCCGGGCACATGTGCCAGTCGCCTCGAAGTTTGCAGTCCCAGTACTTGCCGTTGAACACGTGATATTGGGTTTTGGTGTCAGGGTCATCGTAGAGGTCAAACCAACTGTATATAGTGGGTGTGTAGTATTATTATACGTCTCTCTCTCTCTCTCTCTCTCTCTCTCAATTTCTACAGAACCCGAACCCATATACTGTATAGCCTGAAATATTGGCGGGAATTAAATTTGGCGGTTGAGCCCAAAATGCTATTGCAAGAATATTGGCGGATTTAAATTTGGCGGTAGTAATATAGACCGCCAAACCGCCAAATTTTCCGGCTACACGGTACATACCATCTATAATAGGTGCTTCTATATGTACATCATCAATAATTTCTAGCTTACACAGGCTTCCATTTCCCATTAGCAGCCTCCCTCCTTCGTCTCGCTGCTCTCTGTTTCTCCTCGAGGCGATACTTTTCGTCCGAGGACTCGTCCACCAGTCCATCCTCGAGCAGCCGCTGGTCGGGACGTAACCTCGAGTCCGTGGGACACGTCACAACGTCCGAGGGTTCGTTTAGTCTCATGGCAAAGTGCGTGAAGCCGTATTCACGGTCTGAGTTTGGTAGGGGAGGGTGAGCCACCCATAGCTCCTTCACACCAGTGCCATCTGAAGAATTTGGGGGGGAGTAGAAGAGGAAAAAATTTCATAGTAACATCTCAATTAGACAGTGACCATACAATCGAGCTGTTGTAAGCAACACTATTTTTTTATCTTGTTATGGTCAAAAGAATATTAAAGCAACACACTATGATAATATAGCCAAATTCTGAAATATGCACACCCAATAAAGCCAGACCCACTAGCTCCACCCACCTGGTCTTCTTCTTGTCATGCCCTTGTCCCACGCCCCGTGGAGTATGAACTGGACCTCCCCCTTGTTGTCGAGTACCTTCCCGTTGAGCTCTCGGTATCTCTCCTTGGCCTTGGCGTGAGGGCTCCACGTCACGACGGCCTGGTCTCCAGTCTGGTGGCACTTTACGACTACCTCACCTTCCTGGAGTCACATGGGGAACGAAGATGGAGTTAATAAAATTTCGTTGCTATCTTCATGAAGGTAAAATGCTGATACAGACTAGTACCGTAAACCATGAAAATTTCGTGTCTAAAATATTTCGTGTGATAATTTTTCATGCTAAAGACAAACGACCCTGTACCACATTATCGCGATATATTTTCGCGCATTTAATTTTTGCATAGGCCAGGCTGTCTGAAAAATGAAATATTCGCAATTTACGGTATGGTACTAACATATTATTTTTATGTTACTGGTAACCACATATCTGGATAGAATGATACTCCAGGAAGCAGCCATAAATAGTACAGGATGCTTGAAATCATGAATCACACACAGCAAGGGTTCCCAAAGCATAAAAACCATTTTAAGAGATATCGCCAATAATTATTGGTGAGTTTTGAAGGGATGGTGAAATTGGCTACTCAATGGAGCATACAATAGCAAGGAAGGGGGGAACCCCTGCTAATCATAGCACTAATGGTTGCTTGGCAGTCTTACATGATCGGCCCACAGTGATCCAAGGATGAGGTTATGGACTGTGGTGTGGGGCTTGTTCCAGGAGTAGTGGAAACCATCATCTTTTGTCTTGAAGTGAACAAGTCCATTTGGCTGGATACGAACCCACTACAGAGTGTATGGAGAGAGAGAGAGAGATAGAAAAGTATGTTCGAACTTTGATCTTTGTGATGAAGGCACCACTCCCCTTGTTAACAGCATTGTTTATGCAAATTGCTCCATACAGCTCACTGGGAACCTCAAAGCAATCGAGTTTATACACAATTAGAAGAAACATTATCTATTGTGTACAGCCGCTGAGAGATAAAAATACTTTCAGTGCACATGTTGTGCACATGCTGCTGTGCTATTATCTCTAGCCAGGTCTACTTGAATTACATGTTGTCAAGTTTCAGTACCTGGTCAGATTACCCAAAAATAAACACCATACTTTGTTTTTACCTCTAAGCAGCACATACGTGTACTGGAACCTTCTGACTTCATGCCTACTTAGCTAACAAGCATAAATCGTAACCCATAATTCTTCACGGGAATAGGCTTCAGCTAGCTACAAGTAGTTATGCAATCACACCATGCTGCTTAATCCTTCGACAAAACTGACTAACTTAAGCTTCTGAGCTTAATGGGTACACAATGCCTGGCAAGCCTACCTGTCCTCTGAACTTTATGTCCAGTTTATACTCCTCCCAGAAGACCCAGTTGTCTGACTCGGCGTGCAGGGCCGTGACTGGAGGATGGTGGCTGACTTGTTCAGAGACCACACAGTAGTTCCCCTCCTGGTTCACCAGCTCATAGGTCTCTCCAAGGAGAGGATTGAAGGGCTTACTGTGTCTGTTTTTTGGGGGGGGAGGGAGAAAGAGAGAGAGAGAGAGGAAGGGGGAGAGAGAGAAGGGAGGGAGGGAGGGAGAGAAGGAGAGAGAGAGGGAGGGAGAGAAGAAATGAAAACATGGAAATTTCGTATTGTGGTGGTGGGGGGTGGCTTATGTAGTTGTAAGCAAACGTTGTATAGAATTCAAAGAGGAGTGAAAGGAAAAGCCAGCCAATGAGAATCAAAATAGTGAATTCTATTGACAATACTCTGAGGAGAGCTAGCATAACAAACGTCTCCACTTCTTACAGCCATCACATGTTTTCGGTATTCAGGTAGTGTGGTAGTGTGTAACAACAACATGCTGCAAGCTCAGCAAATTACCAAGACACAACAGAGTACAAGTGTGTGTAGCTGTAGCTGTAGCTTACTCGAGAGTGAAGCACCACCGGTTAAGAGAGAAGACTAAGCAACAATGGAACCAACATTTCTACATTTCACAAGTAATCAACACTGCACTATAGCCGAAAGATTATCTACCATGCTTTCATCGTTTTTGGTCAGCCAACTGAAAAATGATAAAACTTCCATTACAAGGAGAAATATTCACGATTCAGATCACCTAAGACATAATTACAACTGTACACACCTCTCATTATTAACATAATCAATCAAAAACATACTATATCTATCACTTATGTTTAATAAACTGAGGGAGGTGACTAATAATAGTAAAAGGTCAAAGGTGAAAGTGAGCGTTCGGTGGGAGGTGGTGGTTTACATAATGAGCAACAGCTGTCTACACAAACCTGGTCAGAGTTGTGACAAAACACGAGCAAGAGAGAGCAGCGAGGTAGGCAAGACGCTTGTGGATGGTCGTAGCAGCTATGGAGGGAGGAAGGGAGGGAGAGAGAGAGACAGAGAGAGAGAGAGAATGAAAGAGAAAGAGAAAGCGTAAACATAACTCAAATATAGGGAAATTGCAACTCACAAATCATACACAGCACACAACTAAAGGAAAGTCACGTTTCCTATAAAAGGAACAACTTACCAGCTGCCTTGTGACACAGGTCAACATATTCTATATCTTCGACTAGTCTCTGCATTAAAAAAGAAACAAAATTCAGCTACCCTGTGCTCCCCACCCTCTAAATTCACTCCTCTGTAGCTTTTGGCTACATCAAATGGGCAAATGGGAAGCCAGGATCTTCCCACAACCTCAGACACTCACTCCGTGGCCCAGTAGCCATGGAGACAGAGAGTATAACGATGTCTAACTGACACCCTTCAAGCCTGTGTGGTGCCACTATGACATTAGGAGTGTGTATGTGTGAGCAGTGAGCTGTAACCCAGCCAACCTCATCAAAGCATAACTACAGATTGCATTCTCCAACACCTATACTCTATGCTCACTGGCTGCAAGTGTACTATATAGCACATGGACGGACACTGCATGCACAGTACATCTGTAGTCTGGGATACTTGTGACTAAAGCTTTGATAATGCATTCTAACATAGACAGGTAGTGCCTATCAGATTCTATGCTCACTGCACTGGCTGCATGTCCACTGGCTATGCATGGACACAGACTCTACATGACATTGTACATATATACATGAATTATGTAGTCTGAGAAACTGACGGCCAAAAGCTTCGATAATGCATTCTAACATAGACAGGTACACTGGTTACAGCCATGTAGCCTGGGCATACACGCACATACTTGACACCAGCTCCTGATAATTATTAAACAGTACACTGGTCCAACATGCATATATGATGTATGTGAACATGTCACTGCACTGTAACTGTGGTGATATTGAGCCCAGTGCAAAAACAGCAGGGGAAGTTATGCTCTACAGACGAGACACGAACTGACTTCCTAGACATTCATCACTAGTACTACATCACTGGAACTAACAGGGAAAAGAGGAATTTTTTGGTGCAAAAACACTCACACACACACACACACACACTCGTAACATGAAGATTTCTGATGTGAGTACATGTAAGTCTTTGTGGGTGTAGTACGTACGTTTTGAAGCCACCTGTATAGAATACAATGCAAAAATGGTTTCCCCGTTTGCAGTAGATTTGGCACATTTGAGCATCGTTAAGCTCTTGCTTCTACTTCGCGTACTAACTCGATGGCAAGCGCTTGGATGAATGCCCAGCGTACGCTCTAAGGGAGGTACTATAATATGCGCATCACACACTCTATAGAACGCTATAGCATGTGTTATACACATTCTGTGCAATCGAGAGTTACAATGCCAAGCTACCGCTGACCAATAAACTCTGACATATAAACTACCTGGGAAATTGAAGAAACCTACTTCATTTGAAGATGTTTCTGTCAAAGGAGAGCAAGTATTGTATACAGAACATGAATATACATGTACATAAGCGGTGCTTCACTGTATGCTAGCGACACGCAGCTTCTTAACGAGCGGCTATGTCACGCCTTGGAGCAGGTGTGGACAACTGGGCTAGTTACGTAGAGGTACTATGGTGTACAAGTAAGCAACAGAGAACTAGCTACCATGTCGGACAACATACGACAACCGGTAGCTACAGTTAGTGCGACGTGCAGCATGTATAATCAATTAATTACACGGCTCGACACAAAATTTAAAAAGGAGTAATTACAAAAGATTTGACTATCTCGGTGATTACAAACTGAACCTGCTTTAGACGCCATCAATTTACAAATCTTAGACCTCATTAAAGCCTACTTAGAGAGAGATACAGCCAAAAATTGTCACCAAATTCATCACCATATTGATAATTACATAGCAAAAAAAAACCACCCCACCAAAATTTCTAAAGGTGGCTGGGCTTGGTGAAATTTTTTTTTTTAATTTCGGCTACAGAGTATCTGGTATACCTGTGTGAAGGAGAGAGGTTCGTTAAGGTGGACTGGTAGGGCAATCTTCGTCACATCCTTTCCAATCATACTTTTGAGGATGCTGCACAAAAAGAGAGAGAGGGAGAGAGAAAGAGAGAGAGAGGGAGAGAGAGAGGAAAGGGCATTCAATGTAATAAAATAAAAGTACCAAAACACAGGCAGCTTGCAAGCCAACAAAGAGAGAGACACAATGCAACCCACATCCTCCGCGAGGCACCAATACCATAATAGAACGATTACATACACACTTCATAGGGTGAAAAACTGTTGATATAATATTCTGGAGTCCAGCCGATCTCTGAGGCCCTAGGCTAGCCCTCCAAGAATGATCAATGCAATTATCGTGTATTTATATATACACTCTCTCTATACAGCATAACTATTGAAGTATTGAGTCAATTTTTTGAGCATCCGCTGGGTGTCTTACTTGTCTCTGGGGCCCTCCCTCCCCTTCCCTCCCTTCCTTCCTCCAAGGATACAGCTAGTTGGCCATTGAGTGAATGGACAGCTGCTCTCAACGAAATTCTTCGCATACTATCTGTGCTACACATACATCACGAGTGAGTCTATAGTAATATCAGCTCTGACGTATTTGGCTTTTTGTGATAATATGAGCCGTCCCTACTTACAGAGTTAATTACTACTGAATCCGTAACTATAGTACTTGGAATCATATCTCTTGATTAGTATGGACACTACCACTAGTTGGCATATCTCCGTTAATTTCAGGGCCTATACAGCTGATTCTCATCAAAGGTTTCCAGGTCATCTACACCAAATGATGCATTATACATTGTGCAGGCCTAAACGTCTTTTTGATTAGTTAGTACAGCAAGGACAATTGGTCACAAAAGAGGCAAGTTCACTAATACAAACAATAAGGGTTCAATACACTGTATACATGTATGTATATACAATGGAGCACACTTATGCCACATGCACCTGACCTGTATTATTGCACACACATGTTCGTTAACCCCATAACCGTATTCATTGAGTCTGTGGTATTTTCCTCCCTTTCTGAGCTCGTGAGGATATGGGATTCATTGCCCAGTATTGTGCTAAGGAAAAGTGCCTTCTATGGCCAGTTGTGTCAGTTGGTGGCAATAAGACACTCGTAAATTCACTTAAGAGTTGGAACTGGTAATGACAACAAATGTGGAGAGAGAGAGAGAAAGTAGCCTCGTGGGAATGAGGCTAGAGAGAAAGGTGTATGTATGGCATACCTCCATAGATTCAATGTACTTCGGTCGCGGGGGAAAGGTAGTCTGTTTCGAGGGCTTTTCGGTTTAGAAGGAGCTGCAGTGTGCAATAGAGAATATAATATCAGGAAGAAATTGTAGCCAAAATTAATTTTGAATAAATTTTTTAGCTTCCTGTTGTGTCTAAGCATAGGTGTTGACCTCTCTATCCATCTCTCACTCTCACTCTCCCCCCCCCCTCTCTCTCTCTCTCCCTTCTTACACAATAGTCTAAAAAAGTCACTAAAAGAGTCGGGGTTGATGACGGGTTCTGCCTCTTCCACGATGGGCTGTGGGCTCTTGTACGTGGCCACACCGCTGGGTACAAGTGAGAACAGGTTCGAGACATTTGTGCTTATGCTATTGCTGTCCTTTGACTTGACCATCGAGTCAGTGATGCACTGTTCCAGTGGACTCTCCTGCGCATCCTGATACTGTTTCACGGTGTGTGTGTGTGTGCACTAAGATTACAAACACTATGAAGACAATCATACCTAAAATTAATGCGTTAAAAATGACAAAGTTCAGAGGTGTCCTCTGACTAGAGATCATGGTACACTAGTTCTTACCTCGTCGCTGCTCGATTCGTCATCTTCGCGGAGATTGTTGACTACGTCCGGACCTTCGTTTTCCATCTCTCGCTGAGACAGAGCTGCCCCTCTGGCCGACGCTGCTTCTACTGCTACGAAACACACGAGAGAAAACACACACTCACTCACTACTGTACTTGACTCGAGCTGGAGATCTGCCACATTTGCGGTATAGGGTACCGGGTATCCGGAAATGAAATTAAATCATCGTGCGGCGCGCGCTTCAAGTGAGCATATTGCGCATGCGTACCGCGTATGCAGGGAGATCGATAGGCGGTGCTTCAATCGGGGGGATCTTGACAGCCCCAGTGCTGATTTGCGTGCATTGTGAATCGAGTTAACGTCCTATCGGGGACCAGCCCCACCCCTAGCGTAGCATGCATCAGCAACGTCGAGAGGCGAGTATGAATCGAGGTGGACATAAAACTAGTTAGACAATCAGTCTAGGTCAGTTGAGTTTAAATTAGAAAGATAGGAGTGGTGCAATGTAAAGCCTTCCAATCAACCAGATAGCTGCCAGGGATACTACAGATAATATTGCAGCAACAAATTGAAAATGAGTGCAGAAATAGCGTGGCTGTGCCCGCTATTGATGGTTTATATACTTTCTCTCCCTTCAAATGCAATCAGCAGTGGTAAGCAATTTCAAAATTTCAAATTTTAGCAATCATCATCATCAATTTTTGCATTTCAGGGGAGACCTCCACTGTGAGATTAGTAGGTGGAGCAGTGCCCTCAGAAGGGAGATTAGAGGTCCTCTATAATGGCACCTGGGGCACTGTCTGTGATGATTACTTCAGCTGGCGAGAAGCTTTCGTTGTCTGCAGAAGACAGCTAAATTATGTAGGTGTGCTCTCTGTTTCTGCTAGCCTTTTTGGAGCTGGAGAAGGCCCCATTTGGCTCGATAATGTGGATTGCAATGGATCTGAGGATTCGATATTTGATTGTCAACATAGAGGTTTTGGTGTGCACAACTGTGTCCACACAGACGATATAGGAATAATATGTGGTGAGTGCCATACTCTTTATTATGTACACATTAATTTTAATATTGAGATATACCAATATTCCGCTTTAGATACCCAAGTGGGCGAAGAGGGAGCTGTACGGCTCGCTGGAGGTGATAGTGTCTTAAATGGCCGGATTGAAATCTTTCACAATGGCCAATGGGGTACTGTATGTGACAGGCAGTGGGATCTTAACGATGCAATGGTTGTTTGCCGACAACTAGGATTCCAAGGTGTTAAGCTATAATAATAATTATTATTCATTTAATTTCATCACAATTAACCATTATTAGGTGCACTTGGTGCCCCCCTGAGATCCCGTTATGGGGCGGGGATTGGCGCAATCTGGCTATCAGGTGTCAGCTGCACTGGATCCGAGTCAAGGCTGGACCAGTGCAATCATAATGGATGGGGAGTGGCGTCATTTTGTTATCACCGTAGCAGTGATGCCTCAGTTCAATGTGAAGGTATTATACATTATAACAACATATTGCATTGATTAATTAATTTTTAATTTATAGGAGATATTCCAACTACTCCACCAACTGCACCGCCACAAGTCGAGCCATCTTCGCATACCACCACCATTTGTGAAATTGCTCCCAGCGTTACGACAGTGAGCAGACGTACAGTACTCCCCTCACAGAAAGCACCTACTACCATCAGCAAGCTAGCATCACAAAATTTAATGTTACCAATGCAGCCTACCAAGCTGGCATCACAAAGTTCAATGTTGCCAGTGCAGTCTAGTTCACCCACCGTGATCCTTCCTACCGCTAGTGATGTTGGTGATAATTTCTCGCAAATGGAGCTAATTCTTGGATTAGTCGCTTTAGGGTGCTTGCTGCTCACATCAGCAATACTTCTCTCTATTGTCATTACTGTGTGCATCTGCAGGTAAGGTGTGAAGTACCAGTAGTTACTGAGCCCTTGTTCCCAGGCCATTAATTCCTTTTATCTGTATTGGAAATCAGGGAGCTTGGGGATGGAGATTGGCCTTGTCCCCAGATTTAGCTATAGTACACAGCTACAGTTTTACTAGGAATGATCGACATTATGTATACATTATTATTATTGATATTACATCTTTTTTCACAGGACCAAGCGTAGTAAATCTGTCCGTGTGGAAGATTTCCAGTCAGCTCGAGGTCAGTCGGTTGATTTCCCTCCAATCGCAGGGCTAGTTGGGGGCCCGGGGTCAGCAGATAGTGAGGTGGTACTCACTAATCCAATACGTATAAATATTAATTATTAATATTATGTCTTATGCTCATACCAGTCATAGTTATAGCTGATTGTGCAAGTTCATTCGTTTATTACATTTTTGTGGTCTGTATGTATTGAATATACAATGTCATGTAGCTGTGTGTTATATTATCAGCATTGTGATGTGGTTATCTCAAAATTGCGTAAAAATTTTATTATTGCAGATTTATTAATAATATTATTATTACAGTTGGTCATCAACATCAAAATTAAATTAATAAGTAGCTTGTTGATAGTTAGCTTTGAGCAGTTTACAAACACCAAAAAAATACAAGAACATAGAAAACAAGTAAGCATTTGGACAGGAATAAATAAGAACATTTTTTACAGTTTCAAAAGAAACCATGGAATTAACAAAAATCTTTTGATTTCGGCAGTTTCTACTTTTTTCTTCTTCTAGCTCTTGCAACAGGTCGTCCCGATCCTGAGTCCCTTGGGGTACCAGCCGAAAAGCTAATGTTTAGTCCTGAAGGGTTTGCTGGAAAACCGAACCCCGCTTGACTAGGTTGGTTCGTTGGGGTAGCGAAGGAGACCTGTTTTTGAGGCTGGGGCTGGGGGGTGTGAAACACATTCGAGTTCGGCTGTTGCTGCTGAAGTTGATTCTGGAAGATATTGGATTGTGATGGATTGTTACTACTGAACACTCCACCACTCGTACCAGCACCAGCACCAGGGTTCATTCCCATTCCAGCACTGAAATTGAATCCAGAACTCCCATTCTGAGACTGATTTCCAAGTCCAAGACCGGTGCTCCCATTTGCACTGAAGTTGAAACCACTTGAATTATTCGGTTTCTGTCCGAATGCAAACACTCCACCTTGGCTCTGCTGTAACTGTTGCTGCTGTTGAGCAGTCTGTTGCTGCTGATTACCTATCGCTGACGCCGAAAAATTGAAATTGACTCCACTCTTCTGAGTTGAATTTCCAGGGGCTAGTTGATTATTCATTTGAGCAGGGGTACTCCCTGATTTCTGAAAGAGCCCCCCTCCAACTCCTCCTCCAGCATTCGCTGTTCCTGCTGAGAAACTGAATCCAGCTGATGAACCGCTTGCCTGACTGCTGGCATTGAAGGAGGGGAAACTGCTTCCCTGCTGGGTCTGTGAGTTATTGGCACCAGCAGAGAACTTAAATCCAGAAGCCGTGCCCTGTTGCTGACTATTGAAAAGTCCACCAGCGCTGTTAGTAGGCTGACTAGGCTGCTGCTGGGTGCTCGCCCCTGCTGAAAATATCGATGATTGGTTTTGCTGCTGATTATTTCCTGGTTTACTATTAAATAGAGAGAGGCCCCTTCCAGTCGACTGAGCACCAGCGTTCAACTTCAATCCAGACGCACTCTGCTGCTGACCACTGCTGTTTAGTCCACCAGCTGAAAAACTGAATGTTGAATTTTTTGCCTGGTCCTGTTGAGCTGCAGCAGCGAAATTTAGTCCAGTATTACTCGAGGCAGGTAGACCACTCCCACTCCCTCCATTGTTAGCAGGAGTCTGAGAGAAATTGAATGATATACCACCACTACTACTCTTCTGACTGTCCTGAGATTGTGCCCCTCCGAAAATAGAGGGTTGCTGTTGCTGCTGCTGTGGTTGGGCCTGAAAAATCAGACCACCATTTGGGCCGGTTGAAGACGTCTGCTGCGATTGTGACACAGCTGGCATCTGTAGGCCAGAGCTCATCCCAAATATACTGTTCGTATTAGCGGAGGAGTTCGCTGTGGATGATGTTGGTTTTGTGCTCTGAAGCAGACTGTTCAACTGTTGTTGCTGCGATTGTTGAGTAGTTGTGGGGAGGGCAAATGTAAATCCCCCAGGCACACCTGTTGAGGGGGCATTGGTGGTGGAATTTGCACCACTGAATATGCTTCCCCCGGCGGCCCCTGGAGCCAGAGCCAGAGCTGTGGCATTCGTCGTACTAGGAACGGAACTACAGACAGAAGAAGTGGCACTGCCCTGAAATATATTATTCAGCTGTGGGGCATTATTGCTGCTGCTGCCAGGGCCAGGGAGAGAGAATCCCACAGACTGCTGTGGAGCAAAGTTGATACCTTGAGTTAGAGTGAGGCCACCACCACCAGCCGTTGAAGCTTGACTGTTCCGGAGAGTGGCATTAGTATTCAATGTATTGCCAGCAGAAGCAGTGTTCGTTGTAGTCGCAAGAGTCGACGAAAACTGAGGCAGCTGCAGTTGAGTTCCAGCCATTGAAATTGAGGCATTCGTTCCGAGTATCAGACCAGTACTAGCCTGTGGTGCGGTAGACGATGGTAGAATGTTGGCAGTACTAGGAGGTTGACCAGCCGGCTGACTAACTTGAGGGAAGGCGAAGTTAGCCTGGGTGGTCGAGGCAGGGGTGGGGACAGGGAGAGGAGCAAATGATACCGATTTAACTTGAAGAGGCTGCATCGATGGAGGAGCAGCAGTGGCAGTAGAAGTCTGAGCTAGGGAGCTCTTGGGCAAAGCTGAAGACGACAGACTCACAGAAGAAGCAGAAGTGCTCTGAGCTGGTGGCGTGGACTTGGGCATTGTCAAAGACGAGCTACCACCACCAATAGCAGTAGACAGAGAGCTGCTATTTTTAGTAACGGAGCTCGCGGAAGGGAGAGAAGGAAGACTACCGGAGAGACTGGACGACAGCCTCACACCAGAGATAAGGTTCGAGGTATCCTTAGTCGAGGCAGCGGTAGCGGTGGACAGGGACAGTGTACTTTGTGAAGACAGTGAGGTGAGAGATGTCATGGATACGGTCGTTTGAGGAGGAGGGGGGTCTTCCGCCGTGAGAATCTCTCTCAGTTTAGCGGCTGCAGCCTCGCGGTCTTTCTTAAGGTCTTCCTGGGTCACTGTGTGAGTGGTTGAGAGAGGAGTGGGCTGCAGAAAAGGAAAAAAAAAATAAGGTAAGGGAAGGTAGTACATGTATATAAAAATCAATAGCTAATGGAGATTATTAATTTTACTTACCAGATGAGGCTTGTTCCCAGTGGCGCAAAAGATGGGTAGTTTTCTCCTGTTAGAGGACTTCTTATCGCCACCCTTCGGAGAGAAGACGGCCTTCAGGTTGCTAAGCGATTCTTCCCTCTGTGTACGAATAAAGACAACAATAGGTAGTGAAATGGAATTTGAAAATTCATTGAGTATGACATCATCTCAGTATATCATGTCCCTTGAACATACACACATATTGTACACAACTGAACTTCCCTGCACTTGACTTCCTAGTAATTGTGAATACCATTAACATAAAACTAAGTACCCTATTCCCCTCATATACATGTACAGTGTGTGCAAATACTTAATATAATATTATAGTGTATACACCAATCTCACCTTTCTGTTGATCTCGGCTTCGTCAAATTGCACGGGAGGTGTCAAGCTCCTTTGCTGCTGCAAACCGTCAACCTCCAGGCCACCAATACACTCGCTCGGAGCTCTGGAACTGGCCTTACTCGACACTCCACCACTGCTCTCTCTCTCCCCGGCCTCACTGCACTCCGACAACTCACTCTCTCCGTCAAACTCGAAGTCAGGAAGCGAGACTTTTTTCCCACCACCACCACCACCACCACCACTGCGAATTGGCAAAGGTGCGACCAGTCCACCACTTTCACCTTCAGGGGCAAATCGGGACTTTTTCGAGTCTGGCGACATCGAGTAAGAAGGTGCAGTATAGGCACGTTTTCGGTCTCCCAGTATGTACGAGAGAGGGCTCTTGTGTTTGTGTTGTGCATCAGAGTCTTGGGAGCTGTGTTTGGTACGTTTGGCCAGAGGAGCTCCACCAGAGTCAGAGGTGGAGGGAGTGTGATTACTGTCGTCATCTGGACCTGAAGTAGCCCATCGTTTCCTGCATAAGAGACAGTAATCATACTGAAAATAAAACTTAATAGTACTATTATTATGAGTTGGATTTACTATGAAATATTGATCATAGATGGAATTTTACCCTCTCTGTTACAAACACCAGGAATGTTCGTTAAAAACAAAACATACATGCAAGTATTTGAACGAGCCATCGTATCAAATGTTTCTATAGTAATGTATAGCTATAAACAAGCCTACGCATAAGTACACACAAACTATGCAGACATGATACAGACAGCTTGCTTACCTTCGCTGCCTCAAGGCAGACATCACCACATTCTTGTCGCAGGGGTCTCGGGTCTTTACAGGCGATCCCTCTCCATTGGTCGATCTCAAACCAGTTTCATGAGCACCATTCTCTGTACTGCTACCTTCTTCTCGGCTCGAATTCAAACTCGGAGAATTTGATGGTAGATCGTACGTCCCGGTCCCAGATAGTTTAACAACCACTGGGCTGATGTTCACCCCACTCCTGAATGTCTTCCCCCTGGTGGCCAAGTGGACAAGGCTAGTTGGAGCACGATGCTTGTCATTCAACATCTGTTTGACCAACGAGCTCTGACCGGGGGCCTGATGTCCGTTTCGTGCACTCATGAGCATGCTGCTCCCAGCTCCGACACGGACCATTGCGGGAGAGAGGGTCTTCTTGTGTAGAAGGGTGTCTCTGTGGGAGGGGGAGGGAGAGCACAGGCGATCCAGAACGTCGGGATTTTGTTTCGACATGTGGTATCCATTGACAGGGGAGGCACTACTGCGAGCATGGTCCACAAGTGATCTCTGCCTTGGCTTGAATGCTGGAGTCTTCATTGCACTGTAGAAGTATGTGCGTGTGTGTAATAAACTGATGGTAATTGACATGGTGGGCTTTAATTAGATATCTATACAAAATCCACATGGTTTCATAATTACCCCCACTTATTACCCAATTATCACGTTAACTAATTTTAACTAGGGTACACTAATAATCATTTATCTCACCTGAACGACAGTCTTCCTTTAATATCGCTCAAACGGCCGAGGGAGGGAGAGTTGAGCGCCGTAGGCCTCGGGAGAGATGAGGTCATCCAGTTCGAACGGCGATTCGACATCTTCGAGTTGTACAGGTTACTTTTTTCGAAAACTTATCGTATCGGCTTTGCTCGAAAACAGTCTGCCGATGACCTGACGGGTGAAGTTTTATAGAAAACGCTGACGAGAGCTCGCTGCGTCGGCACAGCGGAGCCTATTTTTGGAAAGGGAACCAGAGTTTGAAATTTCTGCTTCGTGGCAGTTAAAACCTGTTTGACAAGTTCCGAAACAAACAAGTTTTGCGCATGCTCATAACGTTCAATCGACACCGATGACGTAATGTTAGTAGGCATTTAATTTGCGCATGCGCATAACGTTTAACCAACGCAATGACATCATAACCACATCTTTCTTACCTCCCTCAAAATGGCGGCCAGTTTCTTGAACTTGTGAAGGAGAAATCAGCTAGATTGATAAAGAAGCCGACTCGGGATAAAGGAAAAAAGAATCAGACTAACGTCTGTATTCAACCTTGTGCCCCCTGGAAGCCGCTTCTCGCTCAAAAACAAGAGCTATCGCGCGATAAACCACCTCTTGGGAGCTGGCTGACGCCTCGGATTTGAAATGGAGCCGATAAAAGATTTTGAAAAAATCCACCTAAATCTCGCGAACTGTATCGTACCAAAAGACCGTCTCGTGAATACGCCGTCCCAGAAGCTCGGAATGAGCCACGAGTTGGAAGTCGACTTGAGAATCACTGGGTGCGAGTACATACAGACGGGCGGCCTCTTGCTACAGCTGCCTCAGGTAGCCATGGCTACAGCCCAGGTCCTTTTTCAGAGATTCTACTATGCTAAGTCATTCACAGAATACAAAGTTAGGGTAAGTTCATTCATCATTCAGATATTTTCACCAATAATTAATTTTGATGATTTTATTGTTGGTTTATTATTGATAATTTTGTTGTTGGTTTCTCTCTCTCTTAGCCTATGGCAATGGCTTGTCTGTTTGTAGCGGCAAAGATAGAGGAAGACTGTCGGAAGATTAGGGATGTAGTTAATGTATTTCACCACTTAAGCCAGAAGCGGACGGGCAGGTATGTGTTGAATGTTCTGTTCTATGAGTGAGGCGTCTCTACACAGCCGGTTACGATAATGTGTGGTACGCACCGTATGTCCACCTTTTTACTGGCTGGTAGAAATGCCTGTCATTCCAGTTCTAGATAGAAGGGATCATTAACAATTTTAGGCCTGTACAATTTTCCTTCACTAGTGTATTTTGGGTGGGTAACCCCTTGCCTTCTATATACGTACGTGTGATCACTAAGTAGATCACATGAGCATTCTTATGATTTGACATATAGAAGGGTGCCTTTGTAAAATCAGTATCGGGAGAGAGAGAGGGAGGTCTATTATTATGTGGATATTATAGCAAAGCTGCATTACATTGTGTTACTGTGTGTGGATGAAGTATGGTATGTACAATATCTTTATATGTATGTATGTGTGTGTGTGTGTGGGCTCTGCTCGTAATACCCTCTTAATTGCTTCGCTCACACCCCAGCAGTGGCCTCTGAGAGTCAGCAGCCTTCACGCAAATGTAAGTAATACACTACTCTTGCTGAATGGCCGGCGGCTCTCATGCACGGTGGTGGTGCTAGTGATGCTCCACCCACCCACCACGCCCACTGCCATGCCCCTCCCCATTCTGGTAAGCTAAGTTGAGTAGTGTACGACTAGTGTACCATACTACTGTGTTGTGTGGAAACTCCCTTTCCTATGTACGTTAATCTGATGCTACTATACTGGACCGGGTGTTGAACTCTGCTCAAGATTCGCAGCCACGGACTGCCATTTCTTATCCACTGGTTGGTTTATGTTTTGTGTTGTGATCGCATACATGTATGATTTTTAAGGCATAGGGATTTAAAGTTATTGGTTTACTACGTAATGTGAACTCACAAGAACCAAACATTTTATGTAAGATTTGTTATTCCAATTAGTACCCACCATCATTTGTGCAACCCAATAATGTGTGTGCTTAAATCTTTGCTTCCTTTCCAAGGACCTATATACACTTGAAGACATCACTTCAACGCAGGAAATGGATGGACTCTTAATGCACCACATCTATCTAGTCATATAATATACACGTACATATAGTTGAGGGTATTTGAGCATTGGCCTACACACACACATACATGAGCTTTTTTACAGAAAAAAGCTTTGAGCATATCTCAGCAATATTCCTCTCTCGATCTCCCTTGCATACACATTGTAGGCCTATAGTGCCAATGGACTACATGGGAGACGAGTATTTCAGCCTCAAGCCCCTAGTCATTAAGTATGAACGACGCCTCCTTAAGGTATAAGCCTTACAATAGCCGCATCTATAGACAGCCAGCCCATGCAAACATATGCTTTTTTCCCCTCCAAACCCTCTATCTGCAGGAATTGGGATTCTGTGTCCATGTGAAACACCCTCACAAGGTAAAAAAATTTTTTTACTCGTGCCATAAAATTTGAGTATAAAATTTAACAAGTGTGTCGACTGGTTTTGCAGTTGATTGTCACGTACCTTCAAATCTTGGAGATGGAAAAGAACGCCTCCCTTGCCCAGAGAGCCTGGTAAGAAACAGCTACTTATCACAGGTATTCTACTTCTCCAGTCACTAGCATAAACTTCATCTGACACGAGTGTTACTAGTTGGCGTTACTTTGTGCTTGCAGGAACTACATGAACGATAGCTTGAGGACAAATGTGTTCGTGAGATTTAGTCCGGAGACTATTGCATGTGCTTGCATATACCTCGCTGCCCGGCAACTCAAGGTAATATAATTAATGTTATGTGTATAGTAGTGTTTTTGTGGAGTCATTCTTCTTATACATCCACCCCCTGGTGAATGTAGATTGTTCTCCCTCAGAAGCCAGCCTGGTACAGCATATTCAGTGTAGAAAAGCGGGACCTTGAGGTTTGTTGAGATTCAATCATTTTAGTATCATAATGACACTTGCTATGTATCGTGCATATTATCATGATGATACCTGATAATGGGTTGTTTGTTCCTTTTTTGATAGGATATCAGTCTAGAGATATTGGCGCTGTACGTCCGCCCGAAGAAGAACCTGGAAGAGCTGGAGAGAGATGTGGCCGTGATAAAGATCCAGTTGGCATCCTCTAAGCAGATTGAGATCAGAGAAGTCAAATTGAAGAAAAATGAAGATGGTAAATCTCATACTTTCATTCGTGTTGAATCTGTATTCTTATTGTGGGGTTTGTGGGCCTGCCCCTCTCGTTTAGATTCGTCAGCTGTCCCTTCCCCTTCTTCCGCATCTCAACAAAGCCAACCCAAAGCGGAAGAGACCAACACAGCAACTAACAGCGCCTCCCAACCAGCCGAACTCAAGCCTACAGTCAGCAATAGTAGCAGCGGTGCCAGTTTGAGTGCTACCTCAGCGCAATCAACCCTATCACAGTCGCAAGAGAGCAGTTCTATAGCATTGTCAGGCAGCAGTAAGAAACAAACCGAGTCATCTCCCGTCAGGAATGGTGACAAACAGCCACCACCAAGATCACTTTCGCTATCTCCCGTGCGTCGGAGGCGTACCTCCCGTTCCTTGTCACCCTCGCCAAAACGAAGGACATCACAGTCAGACCACAGTCGAAGTAGAAGCAGATCTCCTCCTCCCCCTGCTAAACGAAGACGAACGAGTAGGAGTCCTAAACCAATCATTAGCCCGATCAAGTTCTTCTCGAGCAGCGAGAGCCACTCGGACAGAAGCAACTCCCTCTCCCCATCTCCTCCCCCTCCTCCCGCCCCTCCCCCGGTGGTCTCACTGTCTTCTCGCGAGAACGGGCTACCACGACAGTATCGACAGGACTATCATGAGCACAAGTCACGACACAAACACCGCAGTCACAAGGACAAACGAGAACACACGTCACGGCACCGCGATCGAGACGCCGCCGAGAAAGAACGTAGAAAGCATCGACACAGGCGAGAGCGAGAGAGAGACTACTATGACATTCTTGAGAGGGAGAAAGGGCACTACAGTGGCAGTGGCAGTGGTGGTGGTGGTAGCTTGTCGCGGCGAGAAAGAGAGAGAGACTTTGACCGTGAACGAGAGAGGGAACGTGAACAGCGCGATAGAGACTACTATCGGAAATCAGATCCATCACGTTACAGATAATTATGATTGTCAATTTTTTTTTCCTCTCTGCTATATGCTTGTTTTTCATGGAATAGTACAATCTTTCAATTACTGCACTTATTTATAAGCAATGAAATTTCTATGCTTGACAATTGTATTCTGGGTGTAGGAGTGCATGGGACTCATGTTCATGTTGTGTAGTGTTACCGGATAGTGACAGTGTATTTATTGGTATCCCATTACATCACTGAAAATTAGAATTCTTGTGTATTGAGCTAGTATCCATGGAGCTACACCAAGAAATGCAATGCAATCTACTTGTAGTGTGGAGAGAGAAAGACAAGCTGGTAGGCAGCTGCAGGCTCTGTCATGGCAGTCATCAGCTACTTGAAAGTATTTATAGTATTCTTTTGTTGCCTGCTTTTATCATCAGCTCAGCTTGGAAGGGCACAGGGTCAGAGTTTTAGCAAAAGTAAGTAGAATCTAGTATTGAAAAATTATCTATAGTTGAGTGATTCCTTTTATTACTGAGCTATAAATTTCAATCATTGCTTTTTCCTCTTCAGAATTGGTCAATGATAATGATCTCTATACTGAGGAGCCCCTGCCATTTGAGGTCCCGTTACCAGAAGAGTGCACCATAGCTGGTACCAAATCCTCCAGGTCCTACAACCAAGGCCAATGCTCAAGAAGACCCTGCCAGACAAAAACTGGACCTTGCTCTGAATCGTGGCAGTGCTGCTACAAAGTTGGACAAACTTCAAAAGTGACTTTTTCCTGCTCAAACTCGACAACAAGCCTCCAGGGCAGCACAATAGTGGCTTGCTCGTGCCAGCTTTGCGATAAATTACAAGCGGAGATACATGGTCGAGTTTTGTCATCTGTGGACCAAAAACCCATCACTCTTGTGGCAATAATGATAGCAGATGAGATAGCAACCTTCACCGACCAAAGTGGCCACTTTTATTTTCAACTCACGACCAGCAATCGGAAGGTGACACTGTCCTTTCAAGAGTCTATGCACAGGCAGGTCGAAGTGACTGTGGATATTCAACACTCCTCGAGTTCGGAGGTGGTGGTGATAATGGAGCACATTGAGACAATTCAAAGGATCGATAGGCTACAGGATGGCCTTTCTGTGCGATTAAGCAACCAAGAAGTTGTTAGAACTCACGGTGTAAATGTATCACTCTCGATGCCTCCCAATTCATTGCTGACTCGTCATTCTTTCAGCAACTACATAGGGTCCGGCCATGTGCTTCATTCGCTCTATCACACTGGAGTAAAACCCGAGTTCACGTCCATGGGCCTGAAGCAGATGATCTATCGCGATTCAAAAGGAGCGGAGTTTACAATTCAGTCGTTTCTGATAGGATCGTTGGAGATTGTTGACGACATGGGGCATCCCCTCACTCTTAAGCAGGGCCGTGTACTGACTCTGTCTATCTCTTTGATGTTTGAAGGGCTCGTAGTTAAAGAAGAGTTATCGAAATTTAATATTCACCTATTCACATATGTCGACTCAGAATCACGCTGGCTCGATTTTGGGAAACTTTCCATCATATCCATAGCTTCTAGCTCAGACCAACTTGAGACTTGGGTTAGTTTCATTGGAAAATTGAGAATCCTAGGTTCCCTATGGGCCATTGGTTTACCCGTTCGCGTTTCCTGCTACATCAAGACACGTGTGTTTCAGTCCGAAACTGACCGGGAACTACTCGGCCAAACCGCCAGTCTTGAGCAAAGTGACCAAAGCTTCAAGAGGCCGACCTACTATCACTACTCTGCCCCAACTAACGCCGGAGCTGGAGTTTGTCTGAAAAGTGTGTGTGCTCTAGGTGGACTAATCTCGTTAAGCGATATTAATACAGGAGTAGACAATTACATTGTGAGTGAGGCCACACCTCCTAGTGTCAGCACTGGTGTTGTCATGGGCAACAGCGATCAGATAATGTTCTATTTATTGGATAAATCTCAGATAGGTGTTAGCGGAGAAACTCCATACTATCTCACGGAGGAGGCCTGCATGCGAGATATTCAAGCAAAAACTGGCTACTTTGAATTCTCGCAAAACTCTTCTTCACCAAGCATTGTTGTACCATCCTTGCTATCTCCACTTTACCACCTAGAAGCAGTCAGCAGCAATTCAGACGCCCCCAAAGAATACTGTTTTATCAAAGTGGCAATCTACGACTGTGCCCTCTACTCAGATGTCAAAGCTCTTAGCTACAACTCTGAGGATCACAGTGTGCTCGTCTCTATGCATACTGATGTGGCAGTTCCTCTTTCAGCGGAGGAAAGTCGCCAAGCCTTAAGTGGCCATGCTTGTCAGTCACACACCGTGGCTCGATTGAGAGCGTCGTGTGTCGAGTACACATGCGGAAGTGAGGTACATGTGACTGTGAACAGTAGGCAAAATATAAACTCGGACACTGCTATGAACTTGGAACCAAAAGTTTGTCGATATTGGAGTTCCAACTCCAATGTGCCATGGTCACTACATCCCTCAAGCAATATGAAGGTATTTCACTTCGTGGACGAGGCTGAAAAGTATGATAGTGGGCTCTATCGTAGTAGAACAAACAGACACTTGGCTCTGATGCAGTGTAAATCTGGGGACATTGAAGAACCGTCAAACATTATTGATCCGTACAAAGGAGCAGCTGTCACTTTCACTTGCCAGTATTAGTCTATCATTAATTTTTATTGCTACTACGATATTATTATACCTTCCCTTAAAGAGTGAAATAAAAAAAATAATGGAATTATTTTTAGTGTTTGCATGACAGAGTTGGGTGCTAGTGTGAGAAGGAATTGTGTTGCCATGATACTGAACTGTTACTACCCATGAAAACAGAAGACTGATAACTATAATGACACACTTTGGACCTTACGCAATGCAAGCAGCCAATAAAAAAAGATTCCCAATTCCACGATAATTAACACTAACTTTATGGTGATTCATAACTTGATGATATGTAATAGCAAAGTGTTGTAACTAAGGTGATTCAGACATTAACGAGCAACAGTAGCAGCTGGAGGCTATACAGCTGTCTCTCTCACTCTCCTACCTCTACTTTCATCAAAATATTCTCTAGTTTCATACAGTACTGTTTTCCATGGCTTCTTATGATGCCGTCTTGTCTCTCCTGGGGCCGTTTCTACTTCCTCCTCCTGGAGATATTCCCTGGCTTTATCGTCATCCAGAGCACTCAGTAGCCCATACCTCTGCCTCTGCTTAGCAATCTCAGCCAGTGCCTAATAGAAAATAATAATTCCTCATCAAACTTCAGCACAGTGAAACATTAGTTCGTATTGGGGTGTCTTAGCCTCCAGCCCATTCCTAGTATTCCAATAATATTATTATACACTGATTTGAAAATCTGGGAATGGATCTGCAGGGGACGAGGCTAAAAAACGTCTATTGTAATGTGTACTTAAGCTTACCTGAAACGTTCTTGGCTCGTGAATTGCTAGTTCTGAGAGCACCTTTCTGTTCAGTTGGATGTCACACTACATAGCGCATTATGAGTCCATTGATGGTAAGCAAATTAAATTTATGAACTTGCTTTGACAAGAGAGTTCATGAAACGAGAGTATCTGATCTGATGTTGCTGGGCAGCATAGTTGATTCTCTGCACCCATAGCTACAAATCAATAAAATTGAATAGTTGATGTCAACATATTAAGAGGTTGTGTTTCCAAATATTATGTCAGTATATAGGTGGGCCAGGATTCTGTGTTAATGGGCGTAAAGTTAAAATAATAGAGTAAGAGTATACTTTTCTCATGTCCCTTTTCTTCAGTCTTCTTCCAATGTAGGCATACAGCAGAGCCTTGTGTGCAGCCCGGACGGCTAGACTGTAGCAGTTCTTCCGACGTCCACGAAATCCCTACAGGAACAATACTAAATAATTTAATAGATCATAATTTATAGGCCTAAAATTATGATGGTTTGTTCTCCATTTTATCACATTTACCTTTGTCAGGGCAAAGATCTTGGCCCTCTTCACAGCTCTGTTTGCTGGTCCACCTCTTACCATTTTCTGCCTGCCACGTTGGGGTCAAAGGTCAATTTATTGCGCATGCGTAATAGCGGGATAGACGGCGCGGCGTTCCTCAGGCCGGCGATAGGTGGGATCGGGAAGGAATGTGCATGCGGTGCTGTATAATTACGTACAATTATTATACAATGCTATTAGTCTTTCCCTGTGGCTAGTGACAAATAAATTAATACATGCATGGTTGTTGTCCTTTCCAAGTAGAAACCCGACACTAGCGGACTACCGCATAAATTGAAATTCTAGCGAATCCACACAGAAGCCATCATCCCGAGCTGAGTGGTTGAACGGTCAATATTTAATACCGGTAATAATCAACACTGACGGTAGCTACAAGGCGAAATGAGTGCCAGCGCTGCGACTAATATTCCTTATGGACCCGAGAGAAAATCTTGGGAAGAAACTGTCTCACCACTGGCCAAGTTTCAAGGTACTTATCTAGTATCACCTCCTAGTGTGGATCCAGCCTCACTGTATGATTTCAAGGAAGAGCCAATAACCAGTGCATGGTACCAGGTCCCCTCCACTGGCCTCACCAGAGAACAGAGGACAAGAGCTTTTGATGAAACAGAAAAGGCAATCCACCACTCTGAGAATGCTTTGCTTGGATATCGACGCAGTCTCCGCAATGGATTGGAGTGCATCAGTAATCCACTCATGAGTGGCCATGTCAACAACATAGGCAGTGCTTATAAGGCTAGCCACAGTGGATTGTCAACATTATGGATGGAGCGCAATGTGCTGGATTACTTTGCTTCTCTTTGGAATGCCAAGTGGCCCCACAATCCCAAGGATCCCGAGAGCTACTGGGGCTATACCTTGACAATGGGATCTACAGAGGGAAATCTTCATGCTTTGTGGAATGCTCGCAACTACCTCTCTGGAAAATATGTTAATGAAGAATCAAAGGGTATTCTTTCTAACTATCACTATTCTCAATGCATTCTTCCAGTTGATAACCCAAATGCATTCTCCCCTGTTGTGTTTTATTCACAAGAGGTACATTATTCCTTCATGAAGGCCACTGAGGCTTTAGTAATCCCTTCATTCTATGAGATAGGCTCTCAGAAATATCCCAGTGAGTGTCCTCTAGGCAGTGACTGGCCGCTGGCAGTTCCCTGTGAGGGTGGAGATGGTGGATCGGGAATAGTCGATATCGAGGCTCTTAAGACACTGGTTGACTTCTTCTCAGCTAAAGGTCATCCCATCATTGTCATATTCTCCTATGGCACAACTTCTAAAGGAGCGTATGATGATGTCAAAACTGCTGGTGAAGCTCTCGTACCAATTCTCAAGAAAAACAACATGTACAAACGGAAGTATTACTATGTTGATGATCCTGATGCTTACATCATTCGTAAGGGATTTTGGTTTCATGTTGATGGTGCCCTGGGCGCATCCTATGCTCCTTTTCTGCAAATGGCATACCAAAATGGCCTCACAGATTTAATGCCCCCTCCAATGTTTGATTTCCGGCTCCACTTTATTGCCTCAATAGTAATCAGTGGGCACAAGTTCATCGGTATTCCATGGCCATGTGGAATCTATATCTCCAAGACAGAATTTCAGCTGCGTTCCCCTACAAAAGCTCATGTAGCATACATCGAGTCTCCTGATCTCACACTCGCTGGTTCACGAAATGCTCACTCAGCACTTGCCCTTTGGTCTTACATCAGCACCTATTCTTACGAGGAGCAGGCTAGACGAGCCACTGAAGCACTGAAGACAGCTCTTTATGCAGAACAGAAGCTCAAGGAGTTGGAGGCAGATATCAAACAGGACCTGTGGGTGATGCACTCACCAGCTTCACTTGCTGTTGGCTTCAAACGACCAAATGCGTGGA